>CM065331.1:8743549-9984139 GCA_033032175.1 Saturnia japonica
TGATGGGATTCAACCAATAGCAGAGCGTTGTGAAGCGCTCTTACGTTCCCGTCCAATCACAACGTCTTCGTGACGCCGTTGTAAATGGCGTCTCAGTGAGAAAGTGTCGAGCTTCCCCGGCGCATGCAACTGCGTGCGATTCGAGGGGATTACGGGAAATACATAATTACAAAATACAAACGATCAGACGTCGTGCGATTCTTGAGTTACCATTACAAAGTGAACGGGAAAACCTGCGTGCGTTACGTACTCCAGCTCATCAGACCTCACCATCCAGGACGCTCTCATCGGCTGGACGAACGAGCGTACGTGGCTAAAGGTAAGAATTTCTGTCATAGGGGCGACAGATTCTTAAGCGCTAACAGCCTTCAAATCAAACCCGGTGGCTGTTTCCCAATGTGCGTGGTGGTCCGCGCACACACATAGATGGGTTTTTCACTCTAAATATTTTCGCTTGTGTTTGCCCTCACTAACACAGGTTCTACTATGCCCTTTGATAGGGTAATTGATCAGAATAAAGGAAAAGTTTTTTTACACACGTAAAATAGCAAAATACAACAAAAATAATTTCTCCATAATTCTTAATAGCTATCGAGGCATGTCCTAAGACATTTCGGTCCGTATAAACCGCACCGTTCAAAAGCATACTTAGGGTTGCCATATGTCAATGCTCTCGTTGGGACGCAAAAAAAACAATATCAAAACGATCTTTATCCAAAAGCCTTAAGAAGGCACTTATGAACGTCAAAATATTAATGCCGATATGGAAAATATTCCAGACATCGAAAAAAACTGGTGTAAGAAATTCGATCGGGTTTATATTTTTTATTCAACTGTACAGTATTAATATTACAGGTACATTAATAATAATTTAATGGATGCACAGAAAGGGAGTCACTTCCAGAAATCACTATCATTCACATAATGGTGGATCATATTAACCTATTGACAATAGAACCCGCTTGACATGGTCCTTGAACTCGTCCGTCAAATCAGTAATGTGCTTCGGGATCTTATTATAGAACCTAAAACTATTACCTAAAAAAGTTTTATTAGTCTTACTAAGTCTAAAACACGATACCTACTACTAATTTATCTCTATTTCTAGTATTAACATTATGCTGATCTTTGATAAAATAAAGCTTGACTAAGTTTATGCGAATATAGGTACATTAATTTATCAAGGATATATTGGGAGGGCAAAGTTAATATATATACCATATTCCTGGAATTTGTTCTTCAGTGATTCGCCCGCTTTTGTAATATGAATATGGTATCTACCTCAACTGCTGAACCCCACAGCAAAATACAGTAAGACATTAAGCTATGAAAGTAAGCGAAATAGACTAACCTAGCGGTGGCAATATCTGTTAACTGGCGAATCTTAGGTACTGCGAATACAGCAGAACTTAATCTTCCCGCCAAAGTTTTAATATGCAAATTCTAATTTATGCAGTGGGCGGTTTAGGCTTAATCTTATTTTACTTTCAGGTACAGCGCGACAAAAATAGATTTTAGAAATACCTATTACATACTTGGGATTAGGAGTTACTTTGGCAAAAAATTACATATCGAATTTCAGTCAAACTAACGAAAAATACAAAAAAAGATATTAAAAAAAAACAAATATGATACACATTTATGATGTAAAGATTTATTTTAAATTATTTATTAGAATCAAAATTATTAACAAATATTTTATGGAACTAAGAAAAAACAGTACCATGTGACCATGAACTTTTACGTATAAATATTCCGTATCAAATATGATCAGTTTTTAAACAAATATATATATTTTATATATTGCATCGAAACATAACATTAATAGATATAAATTCACTAAAATATTTTTTATTCAATGTCGAGGTGAGCACCGTTCTTCCATCTCATCAAACATTCGGGTATTTCAGCTTTCTCCGGTACTTTATCGAACGGATAATTCTGGTAGTCTTGCCAGAAGATAGGTCGTAACGTACGAAATCCGTTATCAAACTTGGTCAGGGTCGCCACATCCTCAGGATCCAGTTCGAAGTCAAATATGGACGCGTTCTCAACAATCCTACTTTTGGTTATTGTTTTTGGAACTGATACTATTCCTCTTTGGTACTAAAAAAATTTTTATAAGCGATTATAAGTGGTCACAAGTAAATCACTTCTTCGCATGACTAAGGTGGAACTCTTCACGTGGCAGCGTGGATGGTGAACTACATTGTTTGGGCCAGGGACAGGAATACGTACCACAATCTACCGTAAATTTTTCTCATACGGTTTATCATTTAGAAAATCATTTCCCTAACATAAACTTCAACGTATTAAGTACAATATACTTCATAATAATACATATAGTACTACCTATTTAAATTATCAAACATGCGTATCAAAAATCGTTGCTACATGCCGGGTTTTAAACTTGCTACTGCTACTGCTGTGGTCATATACGTTTATAACATTCAGTTTGAAACATGCTTTGAAATATAAATTATGCATCTTATTGTTATTTATCTTACCAGATATCTCAAAGTGACTTGGGTAACAGATTTTCCGTGCTTCTTAGCGATGGCTAACATCGTGGGATTTTGTAATTTGGGCTCAGGGCTATCGGGAGAGGCGCGGGAGGGAATCATTGTACCAAATGGAGAGTAAGCGACGACCAGCACCCCGTTGGCTTGACAGTAGTCTACCAATTATTTTTGTCCCAGGTTCATATTGATCTGGAAAAGGAAATTTAGAAAATTAGACTTTAATAAAATGAAACTCTTAAAATCATGATGATCGTAGATATGAATAAGACTTCCTCGTTCTCTATGCGACCTGCATTTCATCCAAGTGCCGAACCAATCAAAGCGTTGACAGAGCTTAATTTCAAAATATTCTGTCTAGTAAATACATAGAATCATTGTCACCACAGTACAAGCGATACACGTTCATACAAAATGGCCGTAGCTTTTTCTAAACAAATTATATCACTTACTTCAATTTGGTTGGTGGCTGGTGGCACTTTGCAGTTGGCAAGGAGTCGTTTCATCTGTTCCAAGTTGAAGTTTGATACACCTATGGCTTTAGCAAGGCCCTTCTTCAGCACATTTTCGAAGCCGCGCCATGTCTCTAAATAATCAATCTTCTCATCCACGCCTTCTTGCTGGAATAATAATTTTAGATTTAATATAATAATAATTCTTCTTCTTGCAAGAGCCTCACTTATCACACTAAGAGAGTCAGGGTACAGTTTTTTTTTCTGTCTGACCTTGCTGTTAGCCTTAGGGGCCCTATCCAAGAACAGAGCCGCTGCGGCTTTTACAACTTTACCGGGGTTGGGGGCGAGCGCTTATGGCACTCAGCCGTGAAAGTGTGGGCAACCAGTGCGCATGGGTGCCAAAGTGGCCGGACCTCGGATTGGGCTGTTGCCGCGATTGCAATGAGGTCGCGATTTGTCTAATTCCCTATCCGTAGAATCGAGCTAAACTAACATATACAGATATACATGTTACTTCCTCCTGGGAGGAAAGAAGGAACATGTGTTTATGCATTTAGTAATCTGAGATATGTTCTACACTAACTAGTGCAAAAAAAGAAAAAAAAGGTTCCTTACAGAACCTATGTACCTGTGAAGTATGCACGTATGTACATATGTGTGTGTGTGACGTTTGTATGTGGGTAGCTAAGTGTTGCACGTAAAGTGTCACTTATATCCCGCGGGCGGGTGCCAGACTCAAGGGTTTCACCCTGAGGAATGGACCTAGGCTTGAGTTGCCGCGAGAGAGGGAGATCGCGGCGGTGGGTGTGCGGGAGCGAAATTAGCCACCCGTCCCCTACGGAGAGAAAGGTGGTTACGCGGGCGTGGGCGCTAACAAGCTCTGTTTAGAGAGACGGTTGAGTAATACGCGATTTTTTTCTCAATTTCGTTATCGGGATCGGTGAAGATGTTACGCGGTCGACGCTGTAAGCGGGTGGCATTTGGGACTGTAACGTATGTCGCGGCGGCTTTGATCAACGAATACGCGTTATTCGACGCGTTGTCGAAGTAAGATCGTGAGAGGTATTTGATGTAAGATTCGATCGAGGACAGTTTCATATCTCTATGAAGGTCTACCTGTCGAACGAACCAGGGGGCATTATTGATTGTATGTAGAAATCGGCATTGGAGGACTTGGAATATGTGTATGTTCGATTTTGTTATCGCGAATCTCCAAAGAAAAACTAAATCAAACCAGAATGGCTTGGTTACCCCAATCCAGGTGTTTTCATAAAACCATATGAAGCAAACCACTAACCTTGATCGCAGCGACTTCTGCTTGCGGTGCACCGCTATACTGCCACACACTCGTAAGCACACATGCACTAAAGTTAAATAGTAAGGTTTTGTTCTTTAATTTCAGGACTGCATTATTAAACCAATAAAAAAACATACTGCGTCGTTCGCTCTCAACCCGTAATTAGTTTTAACTGACGGTTGTCATAAAAAAAAAATCTCATCTAGCCGCCAACCCCGTTATCGCGATTTACCCAGATATGAAATTATAAAAACCGCCTGGACAGATTTTGACATATAGCGAAGTGGACTAACCTAGCGGTAGCAATATCTGTTAACTGGCGAATCTTACGTAGGTACTGCGAATATAGCAGAACTTAATCTTCCCGCCAAAGTTTTAATATGCAAATTCTAATTTATGCAATGGGCGGTGTTAGGCTTAATCTTATTTTACTTTTTCTTTATCGTTATAGGTTTAACGTTTTGGCCACAATCTCACCTGTTCATAAGTGAGGATGTGGCCCAAGATGCTATCACGCTGAGCCTAGTGTAAGTCTGCCTCTCAAAAGCAGCTGCCTTACCACACCAATTGGTGCTTGGCGACAGATTGTCAACTTAAGGGTGGTAGCTAGCTAGGCGATCATTAGTAAAAACCCTACCACTATGCTATAGTTTCATCACGATGTTTTCCTTCACCGGACGCTCAGGCTCATTGCAGGGTTTCGAACTCACGTCGATCGACGCGGAGTCCGTAACACGCTGCCAACTGAGCCATCATTGCTTCACAGAAGATGCCACTTTTTTAATTAATTCATTCTATCCTTTTACATGTTTACTGCATACCATGCAAGTTGGTATTGAAGCTCTGTAATATTGACTCCACATTCCAAGAAGCTGGCGATTTGTTTCACCAGTCGACTGGCACGATATTAATGAAAATAACCTTTCCATATTGGCGTTGTGGTCTAGTATCGCAAATAAATATTCGCGTTTGAGTATATTACGGGCATTTAATTGTTTAGAATTCTTTTTTTATTTAAAAAGTGAAACGACATTTTACTACAAAATTTTTGGCTTTCCTCTCTTCCGAGTCAACATTGTCCTCCAAATCTTGTTATTGAAAACAGTCTTCGCTCAAGATCACCGTACCATTTCCCAACTTCTCCAGCGCGACCGAGTAATTTGGCTCGAGTTGTTGAAAAGTCGTAACTGTACGAAAAATCGGGATAATAGTGCTTTATCGGGACAGAGGCCGTAATAACGGTGACAGTTCGGATATATCGGTACTAATGATAACCCTAAGCATGCGTATGAGGAAATGCGGGTAGTGTTTTGCCCATACAAACGTATTTCCCTGTTTCCTCCCTGGATAATGGTACTAGAGCAAATATTTTTATAACGTAAAATCTATATCTAACACTGCCATGTCCCTACGTATTGTTTTTTTTTTTCCATAAATGGATTACTATAAAAACTAAGAGCCTTATAAAAAACGAAAATTACCCTTTTTACGGTCATGTCCAGACATCCAGCAAATAAATTTAATGAGTACAAAAAGACGAAGAAAAGTAAGTCTTTATATTATTCTTGAAAAAAATATCAAAATCGGTTCAGTTTTGGAGGAAAAAAAAACCAAACTAAGCATGATTTTGTCAATTTTACTTAGGTATAATCAGTCCATACTGCAGTAGAAACTCTCGCACTCTATTCGGTTAGGTTTCAGGTACAGCGCGACAAAAATAAATTTTAGAAATACCTATTACATACTTGGGATTAGGAGTTACTTTGGCAAAAAATTACACATCGAATTTCAGTCAAACTAACGAAAAATACAAAAAAAAGATATTAAAAAAAAAACAAATATGATACACATTTATGATGTAAAGATTTATTTTAAATTATTTATTAGAATCAAAATTATTAACAAATTTTTTATGGAACTAAGAAAAAACAGTACCATGTGACCATGAACTTTTACGTATAAATATTCCGTATCAAATATGATCAGTTTTTAAACAAATATATATATTTTATATATTGCATCGAAACATAACATTAATAGATATAAATTCACTAAAATATTTTTTATTCAATGTCGAGGTGAGCACCGTTCTTCCATCTCATCAAACATTCGGGTATTTCAGCTTTCTCCGGTACTTTATAGAACGGATAATTCTGGTAGTCTTGCCAGAAGATAGGTCGTAACGTACGAAATCCGTTATCAAACTTGGTCAGGGTCGCCACATCCTCAGGATCCAGTTCGAAGTCAAATATGGACGCGTTCTCAACAATCCTACTTTTGGTTATTGTGTTTGGAACTGATACTATTCCTCTTTGGTACAAAAAAAATTTTTATAAGCGATTATAAGTGGTCACAGATAAATCACTTCTTCGCATGACTAAGGTGGAACTCCTCACGTGGCAGCGTGGATGGTGAACTACATTGTTTGGGCCAGGGACAGGAATACGTACCACAATCTACCGTAAATTTTTCTCATACGGTTTATCATTTAGAAAATCATTTCCCTAACATAAACTTCAACGTATTAGGTACAATATACTTCATAATAATACATATAGTACTACCTATTTAAATTATCAAACATGCGTGCATTCCGAAAAAATCGTTGCTACATGCCGGGTTTTAAACTTGCTACTGCTACTGCTGTGGTCATATACGTCTATAACATTCAGTTTGAAACATGCTTTGAAATATAAATTATGCATCTTATTGTTATTTATCTTACCAGATATCTCAAAGTGACTTGGGTAACAGATTTTCCGTGCTTCTTAGCGATGGCTAACATCGTGGGATTTTGTAATTTGGGCTCAGGGCTATCGGGAGAGGCGCGGGAGGGAATCATTGTACCAAATGGAGAGTAAGCGACGACCAGCACCCCGTTGGCTTGACAGTAGTCTACCAATTCTTTTTGTCCCAGGTTCATATTGATCTGGAAAAGGAAATTTAGAAAATTAGACTTTAATAAAATGAAACTCTTAAAATCATGATGATCGTAGATATGAATAAGACTTCCTCGTTCTCTATGCGACCTGCATTTCATCCAAGTGCCGAACCAATCAAAGCGTTGACAGAGCTTAATTTCGAAATATTCTGTCTAGTAAATACATAGAATCATTGTCACCACAGTACAAGCGATACACGTTCATACAAAATGGCCGTAGCTTTTTCTAAACAAATTATATCACTTACTTCAATTTGGTTGGCCGCTGGTGGCACTTTGCAGTTGGCAAGGGGTCGTTTCATCTGTTCCAAGGTGAAGTTTGATACACCTATGGCTTTAGCAAGGCCCTTCTTCAGCACATTCTCGAAGCCGCGCCATGTCTCTAAATAATCAATCTTCTCATCCACGCCTTCTTGCTGGAATAATGATTTTAGATATAATATAATAATAATTCTTCTTCTTGCAAGAGCCTCACTTATCACACTAAGAGAGTCAGGGTACAGTTTTTTTTTTCTGTCTGACCTTGCTGTTAGCCTTAGGGGCCCTATCCAAAAACAGAGCCGCTACGACTTTTACAACTTTACCGGGGTTGGGGCCGAGCGCTTAAGGCACTCAGCCGCGAAAGCGTGGGCAACAAGCAAGCAAGGGTGCCAAAGTGGCCAGACCTCGGCTTGGGCTGTTGCCGCGATTGCAATGAGGTCGCGATTTGTCTAATTCCCTATCCGTAGAATCGAGCTAAACTAACATATACAGATGTATGTGCATTCAGTAATCTGAAATATGTTCTACACTAACTAGTGCAAAAAAAGAAAAAAAAGGTTCCTTACAGAACCTATGTACCTGTGAGGTGTGCACGTATGTATATATGTGTGTGTGTAACGTTTGTTTGTGGGTAGCTAAGTATTGCACGTAAAGTGTCACTTGTATCGCGCGAGCGGGTGCCAGACTTAAGGGTTTCACCCCGAGGAACGGACCTAGGCTTGAGTAGCCGCGAGAGAGGGAGATCGCGGCGGTGGGTGTGCGGGAGCGAAATTAGCCGCCCATCCCCTGCGAGGGGACCGGCGGTTACGCGGGCGTGGGCGCGAACACGCTCTGTTTAGAGAGACGGTTGAGTAATACGCGATTTTTTTCCCGATTTCGTTATCGGGATCGGTAAAGATGTTACGCGGTCGACGCTGTAAGCGGGTGGCGTTTGGGTCTGGAACGTATGTCGCGGCGGCTTTGATCAACGAATTCGCGTTATTCGACGCGTAATCGAAGTAAGATCGTGAGAGGTATTTGATGTAAGATTCGATCGAGGAGAGTTTCATATCTCTATGAAGGTCTACCTGTCGAACAAACCAGGGGGCATTATTGATTTTGTTATTATTATTGATTATTGATGTGCGAAAGCAGCGCACTATTTGTCATAATCGGACGGATACACATTTTGTAGAGAGTAAGCTTATGTCTCAGGGACATTTTGCTTTTGATCAGGGGTTGTAATCGAGCTATGACCATTGCCGCTGTTTTTACGAACGGCACGAACATGAGAGTCGAAGGTGAGGTTATTATCGAGGGTCACACCGAGATATTTAGTCTCGGTGGCTCAGTGGATATTGACTTTGAAGAGTTTGAGAGTTTTCACACTTATAGGGAGATCTTCTCGACTAGGATCAAAGATAACCGCGGCGCTCTTTGAGGGGTTGATGGCTATGCGCCATTTGGTTACCAATTACCGAGAGTGGTGACGGCGAGTTGGACTCTGTGTCTGAGCGTAAGTCTGTTCCTATCGGACGCGTAGATGACTGTGTCGTCAGCGTATAGACCTACCTGGACCTTAAGAGGACGAGGTAGGTCACTGACGTACAGATTGAAAAGACAAGGCGCCAGAATGGAGCCTTGCGGGAGGCCTGAGCGTATGGGGCGGGATGTGGATAGTACACCTTCAAGGTGCGGTCGGTGAGATAGTCGCGGATGATGTGAACTAATCTATCTGGGACTTGTAAGTGGTGTAGCTTGTGGACTAGTCCGGCGTGCCAGTCCTTGTCGAAGGCCTTGGCGACGTCGAAAAAGAAAAACTAAATCAAACCAGAATGGCTTGGTTACCCCAATCCAGGTGTTTTCATAAAACCATATGAAGCAAACCACTAACCTTGATCGCAGCGACTTCTGCTTGCGGTGCACCGCTATACTGCCACACACTCGTAAGCACACATGCACTAAAGTTAAATAGTAAGGTTTTGTTCTTTAATTTCAGGACTGCATTATTAAACCAATAAAAAAACATACTGCGTCGTTCGCTCTCAACCCGTAATTAGTTTTAACTGACGGTTGTCATAAAAAAAAAATCTCATCTAGCCGCCAACCCCGTTATCGCGATTTACCCAGATATGAAATTATAAAAACCGCCTGGACAGATTTTGACATATTATGTGCGAAAGCAGCACACTATTTGTCATAATCGGACGGATACACATTTTGTACAGAGTAAACTTATGTTTTAAGGAGATTACAAAACAAATTGAAAGAGATGCTAGTCAGCAAACCCAGAACCAAAGAAAGCTATTTAAGTAAAGAGACACTAGAACTATTAGACGAAAGAAGAACACTAATATCAAATAAAAGGGACAAAGAAAGACGCCAAAAAATTGCAAACCTTAGCAAGCAAATTAAGGAGAATATGAGGAAAGACCGCAAGGAGAAAATAAATAGAGTTCTGGAAGAAAATATAAAAAGAACAGGAGGAAAAAAAAGCTATGAAGCACTAAGCGAACATGGGAAAGAATGGATACTGAAACTAAAGCAACGCGAATCTCACATAACTAATCGACTGTCAATACAGAAACTAGCTACGGACTATTACCGCCTATTGTATTCTGACAAATTCGACTCAGGGTTAGCCCCAATTCAGGAAGTAAACGAAGCAAAAGAAAACAAAATAGACGAAGTGCCAGAAATCCTTGCTTCTGAGGTAACCAAGGCATAAAATCTCAAAAACTCGAGAAAGCTCCAGGACCGGACAAGATACCTAATGAAATGCTCAAGGGAACCTTAGAGGAAATCAGTCCTGTGCTGGCAAAACTTTTCAATTAAATTTTACAAACAAGGCAAATTCCAGAAGAATGGACCGAGTGTCACATAATTCTACTACACAAAGAAGGCTCTAGAGACGAGATTGGGAACTATAGGCCAATTTCTCTAATATCTAACATATATAAAGTATTTGCTAAAGTGATCCTGGAAAGAATATCATTAACACTAAATGAAAGCCAACCCGTAGAACAGGCAGGTTTCAGAAAAGACTTCAGCACAATTGATCACATGCACACAATAAAACAGTTGATACAGAAGTATAACGAATACAATAAACAATTCTACTTGGCGTTTATAGATTACTCAAAGGCATTCGACAGCCTCAGGCACCAATATATATGGCGGAGCCTTGAACATCAAGGAGTACACAGCAACTATATAGAAATACTCAACAGTATATACAAATCTATAATAGCAAGTCCAGTATTAAACTAGAATCGACAGGAGAATCATTTCCTATCAAAAAGGGCGTACGTCAAGGCGATCCTCTCTCCCCTACGTTATTTAACGCTGTACTCGAGTACATCTTTAGACACCTAAACTGAGACCACTTAGGTCTGAACATTAATGGAGCTCGCCTAAGCCACCTAAGATTAGTCGACGATCTGGTGCTTCTTGAAGAGAATTCAGCAATAATAGAATAAATGATGCAGAGCCTAGCAAATATAAGTAGAGAAGTCGGTATGGAAATCAAGCCAGCAAAACAAAATTAATGTCAAACTCAAAGGAAATAAACGTTATGGTAGATGGCAACAAGATTGAATATGTCAAAAAATATATTTACTTAGGACAGATAATATCCCCTTCAGATGAAATGACAAAAGAAATAAACAGGTGAATAGCCCAAGGATGGAGAAAATATGGTCACTGAAGGAAATAGTGAAAAGTAAGGATTTAGGCAACCACATAAAAAAAAAACATTAGAGACCTGTATTCTACCAATTCTTACTTATGGCTGCGAAACCTGGTCAACAACACTTCACCACAGGGAAAGGCTAACAAAATGTCAACGTGCCATGGAAAGAAGCATGCTAGGGTTAAAAATCTAAGACAGAGTCAGAAACGTAGACATAAGAACAAGAACAAAACTCACAGACATTCTTACCCGGATAGACGTCCAAAAAGGATATTGGCTGGATATTTGCTACGCTACCCCATTAACAAATGGAGCAAGCAAATAACCCTCTGGCAACCAAGAGACGGCAAAAGAGGAAGGGGTCGCCAAGTCAGGAGATAGGAAGATGACTCGAAACAGACAGCAGGAGCATTCTGGATGAGAGTGGCAAGGGACAGAATACACTGAAAGGAATTGTTGGAGGCCTATGCCAAAAGGCACACCGAACTTAGGGACCTCTTGTAACCCTATATTTAGGAATAAAGGCTATCATTATTATTATTATAAGCTTATGTCTCAGGGACATTTTGCTTATTATCAGGGGCTGTAACCGAGCTATGACCATTGCCGCTGTTTTTACGAAAGGCATGAACATGAGTCGAAGGTGAGGTTATTATCGAGGGTTACACCGAGATATTTAGTCTCGGTGGCTCAGTGGATATTGACTTTGAAGAGTTTAGAGAGTTTTCACACTTACAGGGAGCTCTTCTCGACTAAGATCAAAGATAACCGCGGCACTCTTTGAGGGGTTGATGGCTATGCGCCATTTGGTTACCATTTACCGAGGAGTGGTGACGGCGTGTTGGACTCTTTGTCTGAGCCTAAGTCTGTTCCTATCGGATACGTACATGACTGTGTCGTCAGCGTATAGACCTACCTGGGACCTTAGGAGGACGAGGTAGGTCACTGACGTACAGATTAAAAAGACAAGGCGCCATAATGGAGCCTTGCGGGACGCCCGAGCGTATGGGGTGGGATGTGGATAGTACACCTTCAGCTCGGTAGCGGAAGGTGCGGTCGGTGAGATAGTCGCGGATGATGTGAACTAATCTATCTGGGACTTGTAAGTGGTGTAGCTTGTGGACTAGTCCGGCGTGCCAGACCTTGTCGAAGGCCTTGGCGACGTTGAAAAAGACCGCGATCGTACGGTATGGAGGATCTTTCGCGAAGTTAGTCGCTATGTGCTCCGTGAGCCGTTGCACCCCTGGTGCGTACACGAGTGTAGAACGCGGAACCCTAACTGTTCCGGTGGATATAGATCTTTCTAGGCTATCACGGTTTTGAGACGGTTCAGAAGGTTTTACCTAACGTATTCAAGAGACTGATCGGGCGATACTTATCGGGAAACGATGCTGGTTTGCCGGATTATTGTATCCCTATAAATATGTCCGTTGTCCAGGCGGCTGGGAAATGGCAGTGGGCGATATTTATATTGAATAAGCAAACCAAGAGTGCTAAGAGGTGATCGGGAAGAAGTTTGAGTACTTCGTTCCGGATCCCGTCAGGACGGGGAGATTTTTTAAGCTGAATGCCCTTGATGACGCAACAGACTTCGTCAGACGTGACCGGGGTTAGGATAACCTGGGGGGAACTGAGTTCCTGTACCGAGGATTCGGTTGCGATGGACATGTGCTGTGTTAATTTTATCCGACAAACACCAGCCGCGCTGCCAACGCACACGTGTAGTCTGATAAACCCATCTATGACTTTTTTGGTTTTTCGTGTTCCAAGATCAGCCTGTGTAAATCTAATAATACGCAGACGAAGTCGTAGCTACCAGCTAGTATACTATAAAGAACAAAACTTAACTTCATAAAATCGTCTTTGTCTTGAAGTAACTTTTTTTCGTAAGGATCAATATGCCTTATCTAAAAATAATGCTTATAAATCACTTTTTAAGTTTCAACTAATCTTTTTTCATAAAATACCTTATTGTGAGAGATAGGCATATGCTATTGCTGACATTTTTTAGATATACTAATGTCCTATATATTTGTAGAACATTATATTTAGTTATCATTAATCATTAAGCCAGCGCATGCGGCTAAACCAGTTCGCGAGGGCTTCGACTTCCGACTTACGTAACAAAAATCAATATTTAAGGCTAGCTGGGAATTTTAGCTTATTATTATATTACTTTATACTATTTCTCGTGTCTGACTGTCATAAGAAAAAATAATTTTTCGAATCCGACTGGTAGTTCCAGAAATTAGCGTGTTTAAACAGACAAACAAAAAACTTTTCTACTTTACTATATTATAATTTATAGATTTCTGTTACAGAAATGTAGCAGTTAACATTAAAAATTGGTTACATCGAAAAACACACAAAATCCATAGTGCTTTCTCTTTTGCTCTTCATATTCTTTGTATTATCACTCACTCTATTACTTATTTCCTCTACGTTGACGACAGATCAATCTGAGAACGGTAACTGTCCGTCATTACGATGTTTTCCTTCACGGGAACTTCAAGATAATTGTTGAGTTCAACCCTAACTGATGATCCCACTAATTAAGCTTAAAGCAATAATTACAGATATAGACATGGGCCAATGGACCAACACCAGATCAACATAATCCATCTTCAATCTTCGCAGTGATGCCCTCACTGCAACCTCAACGTCAGCCTCACGGTGGAATTGATGCCAGACCTTAAAGATCAAATAATATAGACCGCCTATTAATAAAATTCCCATCAAAATCGACATCGAATCTAGAATATACCATTCGAATTTAATTGTTGTTGCATTTTATTGTAAAGAAAGAGATAAATTTAATTATAGATAATTTTTAAATGGAAAACTTATTTAGTAATTACCTACCGTTGTGATTGAAAACGCGATAAAATGAAAAAGCGAAACCAAAATGAGACAAACAGATACATAGGAATGTCAGACTTGTATTGTACGCACGTGGTACGCACTGCTGTATGTATAATATGACTGGTTGATAGTTCGAGTCTCACTGGTTTAAGATTTTCAAAAAGAGATTTTAAAGAAAATATTTTTATGACTTCTGTAGGTTTCACTTCTATTGCATGTGAACGGCACACTTTTTTATATTAGGTCTCTACATAAGAAATTAGCGTTTTATATGGAAAAAGTAAAACGTAAAATCTATTATGAAATTATACATTTCATTAATCGAAGTATGTACCATTATTATCTATGCACTTTCGCCATTTTATAGCAGTTCATTGATTCCATTGCTGAAAATTTGTGGGAGCGAGAATAAATAATTTTTTTGAAGGCAGTTTAGATAACCCCCGGAATTGATTTTTTCCCCTTGCAAGAAATTGTCCAAATTCCCAAAAAAAGTGGTAATCTGTTGGGTGTCGGAATCATTCCAACCGCAGTTCCTCTAAATTCTCTAGCCTGTCTTGAAATGTGGGTTCTAGTGTTGTACTGAAAGCAGCAGTGGGCTAGGGAAATTGACCAGTGTTTGTTGTTTAACGGCTAGCTTTTCCATCATGGTTTGCAATTGTTGACAATACAGATCTGCCGTTATCATTTTGCCAGATCTTAGGAAGTTGTAGTGTATGACACCAGCACTGATCCACCAAACACTCACCAGTACCTTTTTCTGAGTCAACTTTTGCTTAGGACAGGATTTGACCGGTTCTCCTGAGTTCAACCACTATGATGAGCATTTTCGATAGTCATAAAGGATCCATTTTTCGTCACTAGTATTTCAATTCCCTAGTTATTGCGACGGTTGATTAATGTAACGCAGCACTCAATGCGTGTATGTCGGTGTGCTTTAGTCAATTCATGCGGTACCCATTTCCCGAGTTTTTTCACTTTTTCAATTTATTTCAAGTGAATTAAAAATGTTTTATCACTCACAGTGAAGCCTGCTGCTAACTGTGACGTGGTTTGCGACAGATCCGCGATCACCTTTAATTCTTCATTATCAACTAGTGTCTTCCGGCCGTCCACGAGGTTTGTTTCGTAGGTCATAATTTCCAGAACGAAAACGTTCCGTGCTTTCTTTTAGAGTAGTTTCTCCTTACACATCATTAAACCTTCGAGTTGTTTCTGCAGCGTTGATGCCACTATGGAACTCATATTTGTAAATTACGCGATATTTTAAATTTTCTATTTTGTGAAAAGAACTATGTCAGAGATAAATCAAATGGTGCGAAAACAAATGAATCACTAAATTCGCAAAACAAATACACAAGCCTAAATTTTAAATAAACTTGAATTAGGAATTCCTAACCAAACGCCAGATATTTAACTGAGTTTTAAAACGGTTAATATACAGTCAAATTGATGATCGATATTTCCATACCTTAAATCGATATTTTTCAAAACTTACACCCCTAGATGAGAAGCTATTAACTTGTCGGAGCATTGCATTCTTTTTGATTAGCTTTTTATACAGGGTATTAGTAGACCGCTCCCGAAAATGAAGACAGACGATAGTACTAATGACACCTTTGATGATGGGATGGAAAAAAAATTGATCCTGATAAAAAAAAATCATATTATTTAAACTTTTTATTAGCATTATTTACGCTCCATCGTGTTAGTACAGCTAAATGAAACGATAATTTCATAAAAAATACATTACTTTACTAAAAAAAAACCAGCAATGAAACACAAAATCAAAAACAGCTGATGCTCAATGAGGTCAATCTTGCGCTGCACGCAACTAACCTACTAGATGTGACGTACCTACCTGTTTTCAAATTAAAGTATTGGCCGGACTAAAAACAGAAAGTCTGTTAACATAAAGTACAAGAATTTTATTTTTAAATTCATTCTGATAGATTAATTAATTGTCGATCATAATTGCAAATAGTTTCTTCAACTATTACATTATTTTGTACCATTTCATTTTTAATTTCTTGTACAAAATTGTAAATTTTTTAATTGTGTACGTGATAATCCAATTAGGTTAATTTAATATTCTAATATCATTTTTGTAGTAGCGAGTTTCTTGTTACGTCAGGGTACAATTGATTGTATAAATGTATAAAAAAAAATTGAATTATAACTTCTAAATTCCATATGAAGACTAGTCAGTAGGGATAACTAAACTTATGAAATAATAGTCGTGAATGTAGGTATAACGGTTTATCGATCTGCGGAAAAGATCAAAGTGCCGCTTTCGACGCTAACGAGGGGCTACAGCAAGGAGGCGGCCCGCGGCGCTTTATTTCTTTTGGCGGGGTTGATTATTAAGTTTAGTAATTTTAGTTCTTGAGACAGTTACACTTTGACTTTCATTTCATGTGCGCGTGCGTGGGCGACAGATATTCGTTCAATCGTATTGTTAACTAAGTTCTTGACATTATTTTATTGTTACGTTTTTTGTTTCTTTTTAAGATTGTGTTGATTTTATGAGAGTTTTGTTTTAATAATGCCTAACGCATACGTTTATAGTGTTCGTGAATACGGTAGCGGTAGCGACAGGAGGTGGAAGTCAAGTGGCTATTCAGTTCGAGGAGAGCATTTTTGATGTCGTTCGCTGAAATCCGAACTTAGTTAA
Organism: Saturnia japonica; assembly: GCA_033032175.1. Lineage (NCBI taxonomy): Eukaryota > Metazoa > Arthropoda > Insecta > Lepidoptera > Saturniidae > Saturnia > Saturnia japonica. The sequence goes on from CM065331.1 coordinate 8,760,229, forward strand.
ACGAGGTATTGCTAAATTGTTAAGGCTTCGAGATGTAACAAGTGTGTTATACTGGACAGTTTCCAAGGTGTTAAAGCGTAAACGAATGTGCCCATAAAAAGTGCACAAAGTGTAAGCTTGGTATCCGGTGAGAACGATCACTGGCGAGTTTTTTACCATTGGATAAGACCCGCAACAACGTGTGCCTGGTTTCATTGAACACGTGATCTGGACGGACGAGTAAACATTTACAGGAAACGGGCTGTAGAACCGAAGAAATACACACGTTTATTCCGAGGTGAACCCGCACGCTGTTCTACAAACCAGGCACCAAACCCGATGGTCGGTTAACGTATGGGCAGGTTTATTTAAGGATCGCATACTAGAACCAATGATTCTGCCACAGCAACTTGACGGACAGCGATATTTAAACCTCATAAATGAACAGTCGGAGGACATTTTAGACGATTTATCATTAGCTGAATATCGCCGAAAATGGTTTCAGCATGATGGTGCACCCCCACATCCTCAGATTCGTCCGTGAGCGCCTCACTGAGCTATTTGATGATCGCTGGATCGGCAGACTAGGACCATACTCTTGGCCACCTCTGTCACCCGATCTGACCCCGTTAGTCTTCTTTCTGTAGGGGTATGTGAGAGAATGTGCTTTTAATCGTAAGTGTGTTAGTGCCAACAAAATGCACCAAAGGACCGTGGATGTTTTCGACAAACTACGTGCGGACTGGGTCGAGGACTCCACGATGATGCCTGCATGAGGATACGCAACGCCGAGACCAAATCTGCCTCGAAATGAATGGGGCACAATCTGAGCCGCATCTCATAAGACCACGGAAGCTTTAGATCGGTAAGCTGTTTCATACCTACATTTTTTATAAATAACTTAGTACTGAACTGATATGAATAGGTACATAACTGAATACATCAGAATAATAAACATTCTTACACGATGGATTAAAAAACATGGCTCAATGCTTGTTAAAATTTTATTTAAGTATTTTTTTCATTCGCGGGGAATCAAACCCGTTACTTTTTTAATTCAACCGGAGAATTCGAATGAAAGTGGCCAGGTAGACACTAGCACAGTGGCAAAGTAGATAAGTTAGGTATTTAGACAATATTGTAAATAAGTATTTGTGCGATCGCCAGCTGCGGGCCGCGCGAGAATGGCACCGCGCCGCGCTCGCGCTGGACTGGCGCCGCGACGCGCCACGCCTGCGCGTTATTTGACCCGAGCAATCAGCTGTATTTAATTTGGTGTTCATTGCTGGTTTTTTTTTAGTAAAGTATTGTATTTTTTTGTAAAATTCTCGTTTCATTAAGTTGTACTAACATGATGGAGCGTAAATAATGCTAATAAAAAGTTTAAATAATATGATTTTTTTTAAATCAGGATCAATTTTTTTTCATCCCATCATCAAAGGTGTCATTAGTACTATCGTCTGTCTTCATTTTCGGGAGCGGTCTACTAATACCCTGTATACAACAAAGATGTGAAACAAGCATACAATCCACTTGATAATAAGCTATTACTGTAGTTTAAGGACGCTTGTAACATCATAGATGTCACTAGCGCGTTGCCGACATTAAAACTTCCTACCCCAAGCAACTCTGGAAACCCTATCACCGCAGGAACACAACACAAAGATTTGGCTGCGATCTTCTTTAGAGTGGAGGTTTTCCACCAGTCTGACTGCCCCAAGTATAGAGAAATCTTCAAAGCAATTTCTCTATGCTCTACATCTCTTCAAACTCTTTTCTACCTACCTCTCTTCTTCTTCAGCTATTCAAGTGCCTGCATTATTTCGACGGTTTAAAACCACTCACCTTTGTAGTAATGAAGAAGTCTTCCCTTTTAGCGACTCCCTGTTTGATTTTCTCATTGACGACCATACCGACTTCGGGTTCCATGCGGTAGAGATGCGCCGTGTCGATATGCCGATAGCCGGCGTCGATTGCGTAGGACATGGCTTCTACCATCTTTGGGAAATCAGTGCCATCGAACTCGAACTGTAGTATAAAGTAATATTTTTAAAACACATCTCGTTGTCGTTCTCCGATTTTATAAGAGACTAGAAAGAGTGGCGTAGCCAGGGTTGCCCGCAACAGGGTGCAAGGAGGTGCAATTTTGTTCTATACGGTCCTGTTAAATTTTGCAGAAAGAAAATTCTAGATGGGATGGGATCAAAATCAATTTTTTTTTAATTCAATTTAGGCCCTAAAGCGTCACTTATTAACGTCAAAACAGTACTGCCAGTTCGGAAAACATCCTAGACATCGAGAAGAAACAGTAAAAAACTCGATCGGGCTAACCTTTTTTTAACTGTACAACTGTTAATATAATAAGTACAATAATAGGTAATAATTTAGTGGATGCACAGAGAGGAAGTCACTTCCAGACATCACTATCATTCATGTGAATGTACTAGGTATGTACCTAGTTATCCACTTTATAATAACCTTTTGACAGTAAAACCCGCTTGACATGGTCCTTGAACTTGTTGTCAATTAAATCAGTAATGTGCTTCGGGATCTTGTTATAGAACCTAACACTATTACCTAAAAAACTTTTATTAGTCTTACTAAGTCTAAAACACGGTACGATTAATTTATCTCTATTTGTAGTATTAACATTGTGCTAATCTTTGACAAAATCTAGCTTGTCTGAGTTTTTACGAACATACATTAAGTTATCAAGGATGTATTGGGAGAGCAAAGTTAAAATACTAAATTCCTGCAACTAGTTCTTTAGTGATTCGCGGAGTCTCATATTGTAAACTGCTCGAACTGTCCGCTTTTAAATATAAATATGGTATCTACCTCAGCTGCTGAACCCCACAGCAAAATACCGTAAGACATTAAGCTATGAAAGTAAGCGAAGTAGACTAACCTAGCGGTGGCAATATCTGTTAACTGGCGAATCTTGTATACTGCGAATGCAGCAGAGTAGATAGGAATTTATAGGATATAGGGCGCTGGTAAATCGAGTTATCATACTGTTAGCCTTGGGTCCATGAAAACTCGAGCCTCAGACAGCTTAATATACAGCTTCACCGGGTTTGGGCTGCCTCGCCATCTAGTGGTTAATTAAAAGATTACTTACCGAATATGGTTTATCCGGATCACTGTTTTTCTGGGCCTGAAATGATAGAAAAACAAATTTATACTAGTCGTTTATTTTGAATTCGCTTATACTAATGATTCAATTTTTTTTTGTACTTTTTATCTTTTAATAAGTACTGTACATACATCCTTTCTAATATTATAAATGCGAAAGTAATTCTGTCTTTCTGTCTGTTACGTTTGATGATTGAACAATTTTGATAAATTTTGGTATAGATATAGACTGATCCTTGATCAAGATCAAGGATCTTTGCCCTTTGGCAAAGGCTATCTTTTTTCTCGCAAATAAAACTTGAAGGTGGTTAAAATGGGGATGAAAGTTTGTATGAAGAACCCATTACTTCTCAAATTAGGGATATGAAAATTTATATGTAAGTATAGTTATAGTAAGAAAGAAGAGGTTTTCGCGTTTTTGAAAAATCATCCCTCAATACGGTACAGTAAAGGATGATTTAAATTATTTTTGAAGTTTTATTGGGACGGTTAATGCGTTGGGTTCATTGTCATATAATAAAATACCACACACATAGTGAAAAACTCATAAATGATTTTCTTTTGGTTTGGTGCGGTCTAGGATCAGTTAGTGTGTATGCAGTAATATAGCTGGGTGATAGAGATACGAACACCATATACATAGTGATAAAAACCCATCACGCATTTTCTTTTGATTTGTCGCATCTCGGGATCAGCTCGATGTATATCTTTCTTCTATATCAATAAAATGATAGAGGTATGCCGTTGTGCGCACATCACGCAAAAACTACTAGATACATTTTGATCTTTTTTTTGGTTTACTCCTTAGACTCTAGGTCCTCATCTAAAAAAACTATCAGGAAATTAGACGAAACCTTAAAAAAACACATATATGTGAGAGAATACGATTATTTCAAATTATTTAGATTTGTACATTGTCTTCCGCTACAGTTGTATAATTGACTAATGCGCTCTCCTACCAATGAGAAACCGTTTTTGCAAGAAACCCGTGGCATAAGTACGTTTGTAGGGCCTCTCGACAGATTGGGCCACCGAGACTATATCTCGTTGTCACCCTCGACAGTAAACTCACTTTCGACTCACATGTCCGCATAGGGCCGCTATGGTCGTGGGCTGCCTCCAACCATTACACTGTTCGGTAAGCAAAATGTCCCTGAGACAAGCTTACGCTATATAAAATATGTGTCCGTCCGATGATGACATATATAGCCGCGCCGCATTCGCACATATGTCCAAATTTTATAATAACGTGTTCCAAATACTCCAAACCCGATTCCTACGTAAAATAAACGACACCCCAACAGAGATATGAGACTGTCTTCGATCGAATCGTACATTAAGTTTCTCTCGAGACCATACTTCGACACCGCGTCGAATCACGCGAACTCGTTGGTAAAAGCCTGAAGGAATTAGTCAGATCGCGACTTTTTCGCATGATAGACAACAGCCCAAGCCGGGTTCGGCTATTTTGGCACCCTTGCGCATATTGCCCCGCTTTCGAGGCTGAGTGTCTTAAGTGCTCGCCCCCAAACTACCGTGAAGCTGTAAAAGCTGTCAGAGGCTATACGATCCCTAAGGCTAATAGTATAGTCAGTCAGAAATTTTTTTTTTTACAATTCAGATGTTGTCCAGTCGCGGACATGGTACGAAAGTTATCTGAACTGTCTACACAGTTTATTTTACGCTTCCCCCAGTACATACATTTTTACATTATAAATGGCAGATTTTGGATAAATAATCTGGTAACACTAATGAATATTACTAACCTGATATTATAAAATTTTGGTAATTTATTATGTGATATAGTTTGATTATTGAGCACAGAGTGTAGAGAATTACAAATAATAACTAGAAAAAACTATCTGGACAACTCTAGTTAGGCAGCCATCATCTTCTTAGAATTATGTTAGGCTTAAATAACGTGTATACAAACGCATTAACATATTTTTTTAAAATAGGTCTCATTGAATTAATGGGTTTTATAGTTTTTGGTGGGTTCATAATCTGCCATGCTGATTTTTATTTTAACCCCTACCCCGATATTGTGTAATATTAATGGCATTTTACGTGATGAAATTGGTCATTGTCCATTCGTCAAGTTCATTATAAATATAAACTGGAAACATGCATTTTAACGATAGACTTCACTTTGAAAATTAGAAAATACTTAATGCGAAGGCTTAAAATAAAACATTGACAGTGGCAATTGCTTTTGTAGTGTCAAAACAAGAAGACAGGCTGGCCGGTATGACAGCGGCGACCGCCTTTGGATTTAGATCTCTTGGTGGTTGCCGTTGTGTTTGGATTGTACCGTGCTTATCATCAGAGACAGTACCGTCAATGTGATAACCTATTATAAAACAGAAACTTACGTATTAGGTCCTATATTATTTAATATTAGTGGCATTTTACGTTATTTAATTTGGTTATAAATATTCGGGGAATATAAAATGAATGATGACGTCACGGGACCATTAAGCATCGTTTTTGTGGCGTATTTTTTATTTACAATAAAAATATTTCTATAGCACTTTTTATGCTGTATTAATGAAAAAATAATTATACATCGGTATTATTTTCAACATATAAAGCGTTTAAAACAATTTTCCGAAAGTTGTAAACTCCCGGATTTGATTATTAATAAAAACTGGGAACATGGTTATTTAAGTTTCCACAAAAACTCCCTGGATAGTAAGAAGACCCATCTTGTCAGAGCTACGTTTGATTATTATTAGAAAATATTATTTCACGTGACTTTGGCAGATACTAAGATCACAGTTGCCATAAAATTAAAATAAAAAGAAGATTTTTACCTGTTTGCTAACTCCCAGCCAGGTCCCGTAGCCTATTGCTGGGATGTCCATCCCGTTGTTGAGTTTGAACGTTGGAATTTTTACCTGAAATTATTCAAAAAGTTTATATTGGAATCTTGTATGAATGATTACCACTAATTTAATATAAAACTTATAAATGCTAGAAAAGCAAACTGAGTTTAATTTTTATGTCATACTTTGTGGCTCACAAGGAACATAATAAAAAATACAAAATATTTCGTATCCGATCAGCTAATGCGAGCGGAGTTTAGTCCGTACAAATGTATTTCTCTATTTCGTCTATGGACATTGACCCAATTGTATTTATTTATTTATTTTACATTGATAGGAAAACTTACAGCTAATAGAAATAGTAGTCAAAATAATCGAAATAGGAGGCCAATTACAAGTTTTCACAAATAGAAAAGATAAGTATAAACGAAAAAGAAAAACAGTCAGCCACGAAGAGAATTACAAAAATTAACAGAAAAGTCTCTCCATAAACTGCGCCTTAGGGAAGACACGCTTGTACTAAATAGATCAACACTATCGTCTAAAGAATTAAATTGTTTGCACGCCCTGATTAAAAATTAATTTTGTCTAATGTTGTCCTTACAAATGGTACATAAAACAGTTTGGGTTTTCTTACGATACCATACGGTCCATACGATCTAAAATTATCTGGCACTGTCATAGTTCTATGTTTTGATCTATTAGTTATTAATAAGAACGCCTCAATAATTTTTTACAAAAAAAGAAACCCGTCTTCAATGATTTTGAGAAGTTCCCTGGTGTATCTTCGAAGTCGAAGGTCCAATGCAAGCGAAATTAAAATTGGACTACCCTTGAGGCATTCCTTTTTCGACGAAGACAGAATAATCGGTAATAATACAGTCGGTACGTAAAACTATGGAAACACGTATTGGTTCTTTTTGTGCATAGAATTTTTAGTTTCGTTGAAACATGATTAAGCCTACTTATACTTATTACTTTATATTACTTACTAGTTGTGCTAAGCTAGTATTTAAATAAAATGATTGAGGTTTACCGTTGTGCGCGCATCACGCAAAAACTATTGGATAGATTTTGATCAATTTTTTTTTGTTTTAATCCTTAGATACTCTTACTCGGCCCTTGTCAAGAAGAAATTATCTCGATATCTTCATAATTCTGTAGTCAACGCGAGCGACGCCGCGGTCACAGCTAGCTATAAATATGTATATATTCACTATATTTCCCCTTTGTAAAATGAGAGCGAAAGTAAGAAACTTGTTTTGGCTTAGGTACGCAAAACTAAATAACATAATATTGTAACTTTTTCTAGGTATAGGAAAAATATTCTTGAAAGCGGTTTACATAAACAGGCTGGAAGAAAAAGATAAAATATATAGGAGGGTATAGAATGTTATTGCCAAAGTATCCTTGTCTGTATTTTTGTTTGCGAACTTCTATGTATAATACGTTATTGTTTGACCTTACTAGGGATGTAACATGAAAAAAAACAACTTGGTTTTTTTTCACTATTTTGAAATAACTTGAAAAAAAACATAGTACCGTTGTTTTTTTTCTTATTTTGGTTTTTTTTTTTTTCAAGGAAACAATCTCTGGGTAATAAATATTTTATTTAGGTATGTATGTTTTCTGATATCTTACATTTTGCTTAAATTAAAAATCGAATCAATAAGTTACATCAAAATTTTATTCATCGTCTGTGTCAGTACCACTTTCAGTATCGGTGTCACTACCTACACTAGTCTTGTCAGTGTCGGAATTTTCACATTCTTCTGTCTCCTCTATATCAAAAATTTCAGATACATTTTCTTTTTCAGGTTGTTCTTTATGTTCTAAAATTGAAAAACTTTGAGATTGCAATTTCAAATTGTGAGCAATATAAACAATTTTGCTAGTATTGTCATTTGTCAGTCTGTTGCGTTTTTTTGGAATGAACATCACTGTAAGTAATAAACGTTCTCTCGCATGCTGCCGATGTAACTGGAAACGAGGTAAATTTAAGGGCTACTTTAGATAAAGCAGTCGACTTGCAAAGTCCTGCCCACCAGGCCCTGGGAGTTAACTTAATTACGGAAGACCACAGAAAAGTTTTAGAAAAAAAAACCTTGCTTTGTAATATAATTTGCAAGCTCTGTCAGTACAATATTCTCATCAACTGGCATTTTTACAGCAGCATTATAAATTTGTTCTGTAGCAATTGATTCTTCTTCTAGTGTAAGATCGCATCCTTTAAAACGTAATATGTTACAAATTTTGTGAACGTCGTATATCGCGAATTCTTTTCTATTTTTAAGTATTTCTCTGATTTTTGCCCTTCGGATACGGACAGGGTCTTGTCTAACATATTTTCTATTGAATCTTCAATGTTGCTCCAGCCATCTACAGCCAACCCGACTGAATCAGCAGCGGCAATTGCTTCTGTGACCATCGTTGACACTTTCTTGTACTCGTTTTCCAAAAACGGTCCAGACAACATGTGTCTAGAGGGTATTTTGTACGCGGGCCGAAGGAACAAGAGCAATTCCTTCCAGCAAGGATTGTCCATCATGCTAAGGGGTGCTCTGCTCGCATAAATTGCTCTGCTGAGAAGTTCATCTGCCTTATCCTGAACTTCTGGATTCATTTTTTCTACAAATGCGTAATACCTGTTGTCTTCAACTTGGCGGACTTAAAAGTACTTGCAGTGCTGGAGCTGACTAAAAAAAAATTAAAAAAAAAATCTAGAAAAAAAAGGATCAACCATCATATAAACAACAACAAAAAAATCATCTCCATTATACATGTGGAGAAAGGGTAGGTTCTCTAAAATATAGAATTTTTTTACCACTTTTAATTTACCACTTTATCAGCGTAAATATTATGCAAAATTACAGCTTTCTAGTACTAAGAGTCTCTGAGATAAGGACCTAAGCCAGAGACAGACAGACAAACAGACGGACATGGCGAACGAAACGATGCAGGTTTCTTATTGAATACGGTCGGAACCCTAAAAATAAGATCAATACTAAACTTTCAAATGTAATCTATACCAAGATTATGAAGAGGATTTTTTTTATTTTTTGTTTGTTTTGTCTGCGTTTGTTGTTTTAAGTAATGGATAATCTCAAAAACTACTGGATCGATTTTAAAAATTCTTTCACCAATATAATAAAGCTACAGTACCAGCGAGTAACATAGGCTATATTATAATTTGAAAAATTAATTTATTCCTCATAAAAATGTCGATAGTTTTACACAAAGTATAAAAAATTGCCTACACGGGTGCGTTGGCGGCGCGGTGTTTGTCGTAAAAAATTAACACGGGTGAAACCGTAGGGCACAGCTAGTTTCTGAAATAAAATAGTTCAATAAAATTGAAAATGTACTTAAGCTTTTGAATATTCTCTAAGTGAGGATAGGGAACCGATCTTGTTGATTTTTCTTTTATTGAGTTTGGACACTTTACAGTTTTGTATGTGCTTTAACAGTCTTGTCCCGTTTTTAGTAACGTGTTTTGAGCAGAATGTACATTCTGTTTTGGGAATTTTTGAATTTGAAATAATATAATTAAAAACATTTGCGACGACCGATTGCTTTCGGCCTGAACCGACTCGTTTCGGCATATTAATTTACAATGAATATTTATACAACACTTTGAATAGCACAAAGCCACACAAAACTAAATAAATCTGATATTGTACTCTCTCTGTATCACTCAAGCTTCAAAGGCGGTCTGTCAACTGCGTTCATACTTCAAACAAACATAAACCGAATGGGGATTTCCCCGTGCGAATCTTTTTAAATGTTGCCAATTATTGAAAGCTTCGTAATATTCAACCAAAAAATTATGGTAGGTTTAAAAATAAACAAAACTATAATATGAACTTATCTTTAACGTAAACTTCCTTAAAAATGTTGAACTCTGTACTCCTAAAAAAAAACAAGTTTTTATTCATGTTTTTTTTCAATGTTTTTTTTTTCAATATAGAAAAAAAACGGTTTTTTGCAACCCTATGCGGAGGGCATCCCTTTACTGAATTCGCTTAGGAACATTACTATGACCGTGAAGTTAGATATGTGAATAATATGTTTGTTCAATGTATAAATGATGTAAAAAGTCACGATGTTACTTCATTGTAAAATTAAATAGTGATAAAATAATCAGCGATGCAAGTTCGAACGCAATTAACCCCTAACACCTTTCTTTATTCGATAGAGAATAAAATATAAACAAAACTTTCTAAGGTCATCACAAATCTCGAATTTCAATACTTGTGTTATTGACTTAACTATTGTACATTACCCTAACAGTAATTTGATATCTGTTATTATTGCAACACATTTTACTCTAATCAATCGCACAATTTGAATATTAAAGTGTATAAGAACACAAGAAACTTCAAAAAAAAAAATCATAATAAATACTCGATAACCCTAGAAAATAAAATCAGCGAAATTCAGGTATTCTAAACAATCGATTACAATTTCGCATGACCCATTGTTTACAATCTTTTAACTTACTCATTGCAGGATTCGAATGCAGACACTTTGAATTAGTGAGACACTAAAACATTATAAGAAATTATCAAATTACATACTAATATAATAATAATATAATATATATAATGGATTTTGCCGAGGGAATCTGCTCCGAAGAAGGCAAAAACTGTCCTATTTGAAAAGTCATGGCAAAAATTTTTTGGGAAGAAAGAACGATCACGTGGCAATTATTACTGTGAATTATTGGATTTGATTAATTGAAGAAACACGATCCTATGCGGCTAAGAAGAAATTGCAGCTTCATCACGATAAAACATCAGCAAATTCATCCGAAATTGTAGCGGTCAAATTGTATTAACTGCGATTTGTTGCCGTACTCATTGTACTCGACTGATTTTTTTAAAATACAACAAACGTGGCAAACAAGCAATACGGCTCGCCTGATGATAAGCGACTACCGTAGCCTTTAGACGCTTGCTTTTTCACTAGCGCTATTGCCGGCCTTGAACGTCCCTATCAGATATCTGAAAGCCCTACTCACCGCAGGAACACAGCATAAGGTTATTTGGCTGTGATTCTCTGTAGGCTGGAGGTATTCCACCAGTCGGGTTGTCCCAAGTAGAAAAAAATCCTTTAAAACTTGGCTCCTTGCGACTTTTTTCTATTGTCAGATATGAAAACATGACTCAGGGGAACAAATCAGCTCACATGAGGAAATTATCGCTGGGACAAAAGAGTATTCTGAACAGTTGCAGAAATCGTATTTTTAGAGACTTTAGAGAAATGGCAGTGACATTGGGAAAATGTATCGATCTGAAAAGAGATTACGTTGAAAAATATAAAAAAAATATCAACACCTTACGTCTTCATTCCTAACGCCGGTAATTTTTGATATAATATGCACTTAGTCTACCGGCTAAGTATGTATTATGCAAAAAGAAATGTTTGTTAACTGACCTGTGCCATTTTTTTATTTGACCACGGTGAAGTTTGTTCCACAACTGACCTATTAAACGCAGAGACGATCAAAGACTACAATATATGAGACGATCGCACTTATATATGGTCGCTCCGAGCTCATAGATTAACCTAAAGCAGACATCACTCAGCAAAAAAAAAATAGTTTTCTAAAAACAACTACGCTGGCAAACAAGCGTACGACCTGCCTGATGATAAGTGGCCATCGTAGCCTATGGACGATTGTAATACCGTAGGAATCACTAGCGCATTACCGACCCAGAACCCCCCTTCCACAAGGAACATAATAATAGGTTATTTGGCTGTGTTCTTCTGTATGGTGAACATATTCCACCAGTCACACTGCCCAAGTAAAGAAAAATCTCCAAAAAAAAATTATCTGTGCCGTACCTCTTTTATCTACATAGCTAGTACATTATAAAAATCAGTCAATCTAAATAAAAAAGTAAGATCCTAGAGCGATATACAGGGGCCTTGCTACCTTTTGTGGCACCCGGGGCAGCAAATCGCGTTTCTGTGGGCGGCTAGTGCAGAAACACTAATACTTAAAGGTAGGGTTGTAAACCATACTCTATTTCATTTCCAATCTTTACTGTCATGCGTAAAATAAAACCCTCTTACAGGTATTTACTGAACTATTTCTCGATACATTATAACTTGTAGTAAGTAAAATTCATACATAGTTGCGAACTTGTTTAGCTAGTTCCGAGCTACCTTACTAGATGGCGCGGAAATAAATTAGTTGTATAAAATAAATTATTAAATAAGTCTTGCCAAAAATAATGTATCATAATAAAATAAAGATTAGATTTTAAAGAATTTAATTTTTTTATTTATTAAAAAACATAATTAAAAAATGTTGTGTTGAAAATGATGAATCGGTTACGCGAAACAATGTAATGACAGGAGCGGATGTACGAAAAAAGTATGAAGCGAAGTTGAGTATGTTTGGTAATCTAGAAAGGACTCTATATTGTTGTGCTCCGTCGAGCCCGCCCTAATATAATTTTTTTTACACAATTTCACACACGGCCATTTAATTCCAAACTAAGCAAAGCTTGTAATATGGTAACTAAACAGCTGACAAACATACGTATGTAGTAGATATTTAACATCCAGACACACACAACTGACATTTATGCTCATCACAAAAAGTCACTTATGGGCAGGGATCGAACCCGCGACCTCTCAGCTCAATAGTAGCGTTTACTACCACTGCGCCACGAGGCCTGTATAATATTAACATCCATAAATGTACTTTGCCCTGACGACTGGGTGAAAGCAGTGAGTGATCCTAACTAGTGTTCAAAGTTTTTTTTTTTCGAACTGACTACACTGTTAGCCTGAGGGGCCCTAAAGCCGCTGCGGCTTTTACAGCTTCACCGGACTTGGGCGTGTTCAAAGTTAGGCTTACATCATATTACAGATAAGTAAATCTAATAATAATAACTAGCGGTCGCCCAATGATCGAAATTCGACCAGCGACTTTTCAGTCATAGACTATTTTCTGTTTGATATTTGCAGTATGAACAAACAATGAATATTATATCACTTGCTGTCATTTTTCATTGAGTGACAATGTCAATATTTTTGGGGGTCTAAGTTCAGTGGCACTGGTCGGGTTAGGATTCGCAGTATTAATTTATTTAATTGAATATATTAGTTTCAAATATTATAGATAAATTTTAGCTTTCTACGCTCCTTCTCTGTATAAACTTTAACCATGCCAAATCTCACAGACTTCCGTACACGCAATACACTTTTGTAAAAAGTTATCGAAGTTAGAATCTCACGTATTAATATAATGGTAATAGTATTCTCAGAAAAATACTGTTGACAAAAATGGCAATATACAATGATATCATATCCTGATAACCTTTTTACTTACATTATCATTGGCAATTTAATATGTATTTAAAAATGCATTGATAGCCTACTAAATGTGATAAAAGAAAGTTATTTATTCTGTTCCCGCCACTTCTGCTTACACTACGAGAGTTTTATCGATAACGAAACTGAAGTGGCGGGGTTAGATAAATAAATCGATCATAAATTTAATAAAACACCATTTATTTAATTATTTAAAAATAAATTTCGATTGTAAAACTAGTTATAAAACTTTCAAACACCAAAAAGAATACATTGCGTGTGCTAAAAGTAGGTACTCCAAGAGGTGTTTTTAAAGAGAATAAAAAATATTTTAAAATGTTTTTTTAAAATATATATTTTTCTTTCCAATACTTTATTTTTCCCATTCAAAGAATTTTATACCTATATTTTCTTTGTTGAAACATGTTGGCCGCCCTGCCGTTGAACGGTAACGTTTCGTAATTCCACGATCGGGTGTCACCTGTAAACTAGTAGCATACTTTTTTTAGAACTGACTACACTGTTAGCCATAAGGTATTTGGAGCCTCAGACGCCTTTTACAGCTTCACCGTGGCCTGGGGGCGAGCATTTAAGGCACTCAGCCGCAAAACCGAGGCTACATACGCGCAAGGGTGCCACAATGGCCGAACCTCGGATTGTGCTGTTGCCGCGATTCCGAAAAGATCGCAAACTGACTAATTCCCTATCCGTAGAAAATTCAAGCTAAACTAATGCATACATATATACATGTCCCTGCCTCCTGGGAGGAAGGAAGGATTTAAATTGTGTCCATGTATGAAGTACAGTGTAATGTATGTTTGTTAATAGCTAGTGAATGTAGTGTCACTGTATCGCGCGAGCTGATGGCTCGAGGGCTCCATACCGGAGGAACGGACCTAGATAGTGTGTTGGCTGGTGTAGTAATGAAGCTCTTTTCTTCCCTCACATCCTTGCCTTGTAGGTTGTTTTTAAATCTAAATACATATCGGTGTCTCGTAATTGCGTGCACATAAAAGGCATATGTATCATTTCATATCAATACTTGTTATTATAATGATAATTAATTAATCGATTATTATCATTATTACGGGCATTTTAATTATAGAAACTGATGTAGATATATTTTGAATTTTTTCAGCTACAAGCTTATGTATGTAGCTATTTTTTAAACGTCCGGGAATAAATTATTAAGTGCGGTGGTAGGTACAGTAGATCATCCGAACTTTCAGTTGGGATTTGGACAGAACACGCCTGCGATTCACGAGGCTAACTAACTTACAACAATTTATTTACCTGTATCGGCGTTCGTGTTAATGGAACAAGTCCCACAGGTGATTTTTCAAAGGAACGAAGGCGAACAACCGTCTTCTGACCCAAACTATTTCACCCACGTGGCGAGAATACAAAGTTCCAAAACACAATAGCATGTTAACGAGTTCAATGTGAAAATATTAAAGGTCAAATGGTCGCAATATGGGAAACTTTCATCCCATGATCCAAACTTCCCTTAACAAAATAACTATTGACATTCAACAACAACAGATTATACAGTACCTATTTTATAAAATATCAAACTATCCCCGGTTTTGAACACGTTTTGGGGATCGAAATATTTTTATTCAATTTAGGCCCCAAGAAGGCACTTATGAGTATCAAAACACTACCACCGATTCGGACAAACATCCCAACCATCGAAAAGAACCGGCAAGAAACTCGATCGGGTTTATCAACATCTTATTAGTTAGTTACTAATGACTTTTTACAGTATTTAATTATATATAGTTATTATCATTTTCAGTAGATGTACAGAGAGAGAATCACATCCAGACATCACTATCATCAAAAAAAAACACAACTCAGATACATAAGTTCCGTAAGGTGCCTGTTTTCTCTTTTTCTGTCTTCTTAGTCTTAGACCAAGATTGACAGATCATTATATGTAAATAAACGCGTGTTTTTCCTTTCTCACATGTATATAATATATCTAGTTAGTTAGACCGAATTCTACGGAAAGAGAATCAGTCAGATCGCGACTTATTTGCATGTACAGCAACAGCCCGAGCCGAGGTTCGGCCACTTCTGCACCCTTGAACTTGTTGTCATGCTTTTTCTCATTATGCGCTTGCCCCCAAACCCGGTGAAGCTGTAAAAGCCCTCTGAAACATCAGAGCCAGTGAAGTAAGATCGAATGTGTTATAAATATTTAATCGGGTATAGTTATGGATGCGAATATGAAATAATTTCGTTTATCCGATAGTATCAGATATTACGAATTTTTTTAAAAGTTGTATTTAGAGGTAAAATAGTTATTATTAAAACATTCGTAGATAAACAATATAAACATTATTTTGTTCAATCATTTTTGTTATTTCAAACATTTATACGGTATACGGTTTCTTACTATTTGCAAATATTGCGGCTAAATGTTAGAACCTATAATTTTTTTTAAATACTGTCGGTGGATTTTCATGTCCCTCCCTTAACTCCCTGTTCTGTTCTACCAAGGCTCGTGAGGAAGCCATCATCTTGTTAAAACGAACTTTGAACTTCGATAATAGATTTTTTTTTAATACGTTTACATGTTTTCATATGAAGAAGAAGATGATGAAGTACCATTTTCCGTCCACTTTGCAACAATAAAAATCACAATTGGAATTTAGGTTCTTACGGCGCCTAAAAAGTTACCCATCTAAAACAAAAGATTGTAACCCGCCTGATTGTAAGCATCTACAGTAGCCTATGGATGCTTCTGTAGGGTGGACGTACCCCACCAGTTAATCTCTCCTTAATAAATTCTCTGTGTCTTACTTCTCCCTAAGATAACTTAAATTCTATACAGTTTTTGTTGAACTGGAAGCCGGAATCTATTCAATCTTCGAAATTCATGACCTGGTCATACGAACAGAATATTGGATCATAATTGATAAGATGTCTCAAGCGATAAGTAATCAAACACGAAATCCAAAAATTTTAATAAGTTCAACGTGATAAGTGTTCTCAATTTGAATGCTTTATCATTACAGAAGTCCGTGTTTCTTTCTACAAGTTGACATACTTTTTGTACTAATGTACTAGCTGTGCCTGCGACTTTGTTCACATATTATTTCGTGTCTAAAAAACAGCAACTAAAAAGAAACATCCCTTCACCTCAACTGTATTTGACCTATGTAATACATCTATGATTTGACCAGAATAAGCTTTGAGAATACCCAACTGAAAGCATTTTAAATGTAAAATGTCCTTAAGGGATGAAATAAGGGATGAAAATTTGTTTGAAGGACCCATCAACACCATGAATACATACATGAATGAAATATTACATAAATTTCGGTATAGGGATACCTACATAGGCCATCGAGAAGGACATAGGCTAACTTATGGCTAATTTTCAACAAATCTTTGTTACAAAATACCTTATTGTGGCTTATGTCTAATAGATAGGTATATGCTATCGCTGATATACTAAGCACCAATATTATTCTAGAACATTGTATTACCGTATTATTAACGATTACGGCAGCGCACGTGGATAAAGCAGTGCTGGAGGGCCTCGACTTCCAACTTATGTAACAAAAATAAATATTTAAGGGTATCTTAGAGTTGTACCCTAATCTTAGATAGCCTATATTTTTCCTCGAGAGTCTGGCTATCATATACAAAAATTTTTTTTTAATCCGACTGGTAGTTCCAGAGATTAGCGTGTTTAAAAAAACAAAAAACTTTTCCGATTTATTATATTAAAGTACTAGCTGTGCCCGTGGTTTCGCTCACGTGGACTACAGAATGCCCGAGCGAATCTTCCTCCCCCGCTCCCGGCTATTTTAAAGACAAAAATGCTTATTGTAGGTTTTACTTAGAAGATAGACGTATACTTTCTTTGGCTTTTTTACAGGCCTTTTCAATGCCTACAATCATGTAGTACATTACTTTGCTATACCTTTAATCAATTTTTATTTTTAGAACTATATATACTGTTAGCCTTCAGAGTCCTTGAGCTCTAGACGACTTTGATAGCTTCACCGACCCAGCTTGGACTTTTTCCGTCTTTATAGAATAAAGAAGGCAACAGATTTCAAAAAACCGTTCGTCAAATTTCGACCATTCTTTAAACTCTAGACTCACATCAATTTTATATTGGCACGTAGAAATACAATTCATCCAAATATGAACAAAAACCTGAATCTGTAATTTTTTTCGTTGCCCGTTTAAGAGGGGCTGCGTTCATTTATAGACCATTGTTGGATCCATAGATTTATTTAAAATATCTATGGTTGGATTGCGCAATCGAAAGGATAAGGTTTGAATGTGTGAGTAAATTCAATGTTTTTTGGAAACTACGTAATTATATTCGATAGATATTTCGGGTAGATTCTAGACGTTTCTAGATATTTCGAAAATAGTGATTTTTTCTATTTTTATTCAGATTGTAACTATATAATCAATTGTAACTATATAATCAGTCCGAGCTGCAGTTCTATCTCTCTCTCGCTCTTTATTCGTTCGTTCGATCGTACATAACCCGGCAGCAATAAATTTCCTATAACACCTATTTTTCAAAGGTGTTCTCCACTGTATTTCCTCATAAAGCTTTTCGTAACTTTTAAAAGCTTAGAAACCACTGATTTAGCCACCAATCAAGTCAATACCAAAAAATAAACTGAGCAAATTAATTATTAATAAAAACAAAACAAAAACGAAATAATATTTTTGCTATTTATTTGATTCCTAGACGTGGTACTTAAATATTACATATCCTGTGTCACTCCCACAATAAACTCGAATCTAACGAGTAAATAAAAAATCTAAAAATCGAGAATCTAATCTAAATATATATGTGTGTGTATATTTAGTTATAAATATAAAATGCTCACTTAGTTTTTAGTATGCAGCTGCATATGTGAATGTATCTGTTTTTAACAGCAATTTTTAGTGTTCTCTAGTAATAGCACCCACGTTTAAAAAAAGGTGTGAACCACGATTATACAGTATTGTGATTTTATTAATAAAAAAATTAAATAAATAAACCCTCCTCTTTTCACTGTCGGGTAAAAAAGCAATAAAACAATTAAACTGTATAAATCTAATTTAATTTTTTTACCTATAATATAGTACTTATACAGTTAGACATAAGAAGGACATTAAAAGAACAAAAATATATGATGATTTTTATTTTCAATCGACAAGTAGGAGCCCGTAATAATAAATATATACATTTATTTGAGTATATTTTTTTTTTATAATACATAATTATTTACATAATATATATTACATTTATTTACAAAACTATATTACAAAGTACATGTATCCAAAAATAATACAGATTTTACGAAAACTTATAAAAATTCACAATATGCATATTACAAAAAAATTTGGCTGAAAAAGAAGCAAATCATTGTACCTATAGTTAAACATTTCTGCGTTTCCGTTATGGTCTATTACCGTAAAACACTTTACATATTGATAAAAACACAATATAGTTTCTATTTCTTTAATACTTTGAAATATTTATAATAATCAGACGCATATTATGAACGCCATTTTTGGTTACCGTATTTATAATATAGCATAATAATATAATATAACCTCTGCGTCAATAATTAACCAAAAACCAAAATAAGATAACAATTATATTTTCTCACAGACCGGTCGCGACTAGACATGAATTATTCCGAAATTCCGTTTGGTGTAAAGCAATATGCACAAACATTATAAATACAATAATTGAAATTACTAATTAAAATAGCTTATCATGTTACGATTTGCGGTTTGAGAGTCATCCTTGACAATTCAATGTATGTTCGCAAAAACTTAGATAAGCTACATTTTGTAAAAGACCGGTATAGTTTGAATACTAAAAATAAACACAAATTAGTCAAACCGTATTTTACACTTAGTAAGATCAATATAAAAGATACCTAAGCACATTATCGATTTGCTGGACAATGAGTCAAGGACCATGTCAAACAAGATTTACTATCAAAGGTTCAGGATAATTACGTGATTATAGTGGTGTCTGGTAATTACTTCTTTTATGTACATCCACTAAAAAAATATATTTATTAACCTAGGTAATAAAAATAATAATAAACCTCATCGAGTTTCTTTCCGGACCATTTCTATAAGCAGTAAAAAAATCAAAAAGAGACATGTTAGTAACTGAAACTATTAAATTGATGCGGATGATCCCGTAGTTCGTTTAATCGTTTCAGTTACTAACATTTCACTTTTTGATTTTTCTTCTTTTCCAAGATTAGTTTCACTTTTAACATTTTCAGATTAATTTAACAAACTTTTTTTTGTTGCAGAAAGACGAAATAGCCGGGAATTTGTTTTAAGCGGAAGTAGCAAAGAAATTTCGGATAAATTAACGCAAGTAACACCTACGTCAATCAAATATTAGTATAAATAGGATGTTTTCCGAAACGGTTGTAGTATTTTTCGATGGCGATTTCGATAAGCTGAAGGTTATTTTTGTGAAAGTGAAGAAATTAAATGAACACAATAATATTAGAAATACTTATAAGTCATTTGGAAATGTTATTAAATTATCAATGACACTCAAAGATCACTACACATAACTGATGCGCCTGTTCTTTACTTTTACGAGGGTTTGTCAGATATTTCATGTCTAGTCATAAGTGGTCTATGTATTATTCACTGAACCTGCAGTTTCACTTTTATTTATATATAATCACATAGTTAAAACATCCCGAATTGCCAAGAACAGTTGTTTTCCAAAATAACTATTACGCGCAAAGATTTAATAATTTTCAAACAAATGCGAACAGTAGTTTTTAGTTTTTTATAGTATCAATTTTAGTTCATCCTCGTTACCGCTAGGAGTAATAGAGAAAAACAAAATATTTACTTGAATTCTAATAGTAAGGAAACACCCTTTCAATACTGTTTAATTTCCATACAAGAACAATGGTATGGAAATTTCATGAGGTTTAAAATTTATACAAGCGACTCAATAGCGTTACGTTTTTGTGCGCAACGTACCTGCTGCTAAAAAATAATAATAGATGGAAATATTAAATAATTAAATGTTAAATAGAAATGTTGTTATAGCAGCTTTATGTGAAAATCGCTTACATCTTAAAATTATTAGTATTTTACTTTTAATTTTTTTTTTAAGCTGTGTCCTCAATTGTAGGACCCCAAGTCTGAAAGGATTAATCCTAGAGGCATAGGACATAAACAAATTGTTTATCTTACGCCTTTTTCAAATATAGCCGTTAGCTACAGAAATAAAAAATAACTGTGTCTATCCTTGTCTAATGATTATTGTTAGAGAAGAATGGAACTAAAAAGGTGTTTATTGTTTACCTATTTTTATACTAAAACTTAAGTAATTACTTTTTAAAAATTACACATTTTAAACAAAGCGCGTACATTGTGGAAGAAAATCATCCATTTGTCAGCAATTCGGGTGAGTTCATTACTCCTAATTGTCAATGACGTACAAGGATTTAGCCAGGATTTTATTCATGGGGGGCAAGGCTAGCAAGGGAAACCCTTTATTATGCATAGCTATTACTGTAACATTGCCTTCTATAGACTGTGATTTTCAATCCCACGGAGTAAATTGACAATTACTAATGTCAAATTTGAAAATAATGTTGCCACATTCATTTTTGTAGTATTTTACTACTGTATACACGTTACTATTATTTTAATCAAATCAAATATTTTAAATCATTTGTGTTATTTAACATACGTCATAATTTACCGAATAGTAATTACATAATTCAGGAAACTATAAAATGTATATAATGCGAACATATTAAAAAAAAAACTTTAAAACGAGACGAGATTTTGTCTACCTAATCGGCCTTCAATGTTTTCTCAGAGAAAATTATCAATAGGTTGCTACACACTATTTTTAAAACACAATATACTAGCAACACATGAAATGTCATTTTACTCCGTGGGAATAAACAACGCACTTTAGTTCGTTACAACACGATGCTGGAGTACCTATTTCCTGGTCACCCCTCTATCTGTCTAAGCCCTTGATGACGTAACATTTCAACATTAAACAATAGATTTGCGATTGGATTTGTCGACAAATAATACATAGTACAAATGTAAGAAATACATCTCTAAAAAGTGTTGGCTGACGAAAAACTAATACCTACGCAGAATTGAAAATTTGAAAAACATCAAAATGTTTTTATTTTTATATCTTTTAGCGTACGCAACAAGTTCAATAATGGTGTCAGCGTAAAATAAAACGGTACCAGAACATAATTTAGTAATTGGTATTTTAAATATTTACAATAATGCGTCAACCAACTAATATAGCCACACTTTGGAGAGGTTAGATAACGCTTTTCCGAACGAGACAATTTTTAACAAAAAGAAACATCTCCAATGACCTATGTAGTGTATCTTCGAAATGAATGGAATGGAATCGAATGAACGGATTATGGATGTTCAGCCGTAAGTTCTTTGTTTCTGAACCGATTTGGTTGATTCTTTTTTTGTTGGGTAGGGAATACCTCAAGGATCGTCCCATTTTAATTTCATTGGCATTGGGGCCTTCAACTTCGAAAATATACAAGGGAACTTTACAAAATCATTGCAGTTGGTTTTCGTTTTTGTTAAAAGTTGTCTTGTATTTTACTATGCACGGTTGAAGTGAATTTTTATCAACAACACCAAGTAGACAAGCAGTGACGTTAGTTATTGTTTGTAAACCATAAATTCACCTTGAAGCTCGTCTTCTACCTGGACTGAGCATTTAGAGTTGGCTTCGAAGTCGCACTGCTGGGTTAGCTCGTTGAAGAACAGACCATCGGTGCAAAATACAGCCTGAGGTACACCAGAGACGCATCGCCAGTACTTTTGACAATCGCCCCTAAAACATACGATAAAACTCCTATTTCAATAAGGCCCTTGGAAATCAAAATATGTACATTCTATGGAGGATTTAATTTCTTAACTTTGCCCTCCCAATACATCCTTGATAACTTAATGTATATTCGTAAAAACTTAGTCAAGTTAGATTTTGTCAAAGATCAGCACGATGTTAATACTAGAAATAGACATAAATTAGTCGTAGGTACCGTGTTTTAGACCAAGTAGGTCCAATATAAGTTTTTTAGGTAATAGTGTCAGGTTTTATAATAAGATCCCGACGCATATTACTGATTTGCGGACAAGTTCAAGGATCATTTCAAGCAAGTTTTACTGTCAAAGGGTTATATAAGATGGATCATTATGTGAATATAGTGATGTCTGGGAAGTGACTCCCTCTCTGTGCATCCACTAAATTATTATTAATGTTTTATAATAACACTATTGTATAGTTGAAAAAAAAACATAAACCCGATCGAGTTTCTTACCGGTTCTTCTCGATGTCTGGGATGTTTTCCGAACCGGTAGTAGTGTTTTGACGTTCATAAGAGCCTTCTTAGTGCCTAAATTGAATAAATATTTTTTTTATATTTCATTTAACTAGCTTTGCCCGTGGCTGCGATCGCGTGGATTACAGAATGTTGTCGTGCATTATATTGTCCACGTGGGCACTGATATTTATAAAAAAACTCACTTATAATGCGACTTGTCTTGCAGCGGAGTCCGCTCTGTGACAATTCAGCTCATGGGTCATGAACCTCGTGCTGGTAGGGGATAGCGGCCTCACAGTACCAGCTGCGTCTGCCGTCAGGACATCTGCAAATACAACAATAACGTAGCTAAGAGAAATAGGGCACAAAGAAACAATTTTGGAAATTTGCCTGCATGCCTGTAGGTACGACTTATTAAGCTATTTAATCTTTTGTTTTTGATGTTTTGAAATCTAGTTTTTTTTAAAATCATTTATAGGTTTTAGCGTTCTGGTCACAGTCTCATCTGTTGTTAAGTGACGAAGTGGCCCAAGATGGTGATATGCTAAGCTTACTGGGGATCTGACTCTCAAGTGTTGCTACAGGAGCACACCTATAGAGATGCTCGGCAACAGATTTTTAACTAGAGGATGATAGCTAACTAGAAGGGCATTAGAAAAAAACCCTTCCACGACGCTATGATTTCATCACGATATTTGCCTACATCGAAAGCTGTGGCTCATTGCCGGGATTCGAACTTACGTCGCTCTAAGCGGAGTCTGTACACGCCACCAACTAAAACATCATTGCTTATAAAAAAAAGACGAACTAAGATATTAGAGCGTGAATAAAAGTAAAAGACGCATCGCTATTGTAGACTTTTTATGCCAAAGCAATAAAGTCAATTTCAATAAATGTGTAGTTATATAATTCCCCTCTAAAGCTGTCTGTCCACTGCAACGGAGCAGAGCTGAGCTGTGCAAATTTCAACCAATAGAATGAAGTCTCTGGATTTTTATACAATTCTATTGGTCGAAATTTTCACAGCTTCGCTCAGCTCCGCTTCAATAGACAGACAGCCTTATCCAGCGATTTCTTTATGTCTCTCCAAATGTATCGTTGTTGTTATTATCGCAAATTAACTCACCGATTGGCCCGTTCTCAATCTCCTCCCCGAAGAGTCCTATGACTTCCTCACCGGAACCGAACCCAGAGCCCTCTGTGTCAATATCCTCCTTGGGAGTTCGCAGAGTGCAGTTCGTCGCCCATTTCCAATTACAAGTCTGCAAGCATGACATTTCTTTCTCCAGAAACCGTTGTTGTATTTTACAAAGACCAATAAGATAATATTTAATTTATATCGAGGAATCGTATCGAAGTGTTTAAGAAATCCGTACTTAATGACTTAGTGACTTAGTATTCGTACTATTGATCTGCACTATTGTCTGATCTTGAACCAATAGTACGAAGAAATCTGGTCATAACATAAATTTTGTAGCGCAAAGGAACTTCGTTAGTACCCGGTGTCCCGCGATACTTCTCGGCTTTATTTAGGGTTTTTAGTTAAGTTTCATATCAAATCGACTGGTCGGTGAAAAAAAAAAATACATACCTGCAATTCGAAATCGAAGATCAACCCGCCGCTGCAGTGGAATTCCACCTCTTCCCCATGTGCGCACATGAAGAATCTTGTGCAATCATAAAAGTGGGGCAGCAAGAGAAAAACCTGTTGAAGAAGACATCGCATATTTTATCCAAGTTTATCAGCTAGTGACGGATCATTTAATTTCTTATACTTTATAGACCAGAGCGTTTGTCGTTATTTCTTTAAACTTCTATAGGGAGGTTTGGATAGGGAGTAAATACATGAAACAAGACAAATTTCACCGTATAGGCTTTCGGCTCGCCGTCGACCAGGCGTCAACCTAACGTATGCACGTAACCAAAGTGGTTTAGCAGCTCCGAGAGTCGACTCGGCTACGGCGAGGCAAGTAATGTGCTGCAGGCAAGTCGCGGGAGTGGCGAGAGGGAGAAACATAAGCGCGAAGACGACGAGCCGTAAACGAGGGAACTGCAAGTAAAGCACGCACGGAACCCGCGGTTCGTGAGTTTGTTCCTTGGCGACGCGATTACGTTACGATTCCGATTAGTGTGCATTACAGTAGGGAGCTTTATACAATCCGGGAGTTGACTAGCGTTTGAAAATTGTTTTAAAACATCATATGTTTAAAATAATACTTATGAATATATTTTTTTTAATTAATACAGCATTAAAAGTGATTTAAAAATATTTTTTAATCTAAATATAAAAGTACGCCGCAAAAACGATGCATTATAGTCCCGTGACGTCATTGTTCATTTTATGTGTCATTATGTCTGATAACAGTGACAAGTTTGACAACTAAAGCAAGAGTCTAAAGTTCATATTTCCTGAATGGTGACGTCATGATTTCTAATAGGCTTTTCAAATCACGTGACTCACAGACAAAAAAGTTATTTTTCCAAAAGGAAAATTAATAAATAAACAATTACTTTTTCCAGGCTTGTATTGTTTTAGCCTTTTTTCTATAGACCAATATTACTAGAATAATTTACTTTAATTTTTAATCATACAATCAACTCGCAGGTTAATACTTAACGGCTCGAGTTGTTTCGGTGATGATCCCCTTTCGAGTTGATATGTGAACTATGAATATAACTATAAGAAAAGCAAGAAAACTGTCATCCATAGCGAGCGATAGTTCTTCAAATAATTTGCGCGCATATGAAAATAGTGCCTGGTTACTTGGAGTCCAGACTCCATATCGCTGAATATTGTCGTTGCAAAACATTTTGCCAAATTGATGCTTGTTGCTGTTGCCGTATGTTTCTTGGTACTTTGCGACGTCATAATCGACCAGTATTGCTCATAATTAAGCAATTCCCATTGCCCGTGTAAGCACACGTTTAGATGAGAAGGAGAAAGAAGAAAAATTACTTACATGTCCTTCTGGGTCACATGAGAGTGTATTAGGATCGATTCCTTCAAACGGCCTGGCGATATTCGGAGCTAGCGTTGTGGTGGTCGTGGGGGTGGGGGTGCTCGTGGTGGTAGTGTTCTCAGCGATGGCCGCCGTCATAGCGACACCCACCACGAAAAGTAATACTATAAGCTTACCTGCAATAAAATAAATCTATCGTGAACCTTCCATACTCTAATAGGCAATTTCTATCAATTTGCCTATTCGTTAGTGTGCCTATTTCTTCATTATTATATTTAAGTCTTCTCTATTAATAAATCTGTACCAATGTCATATCACTGGTACATATAATATTTTTTCCAAATTTCCAGACGAATAGAGGCGAAAGTTTGAGAGTTTCTTTATATCTCTGTTACTCCTTCACGCTCAAGCGCCTGGAGAAATTTTGATGAAATTTGGTATGGAGGCAGCTGTTTTTTAAGGTGTCTTTTAAATTATACGCAGGTGAAACCGCGGGGCATGCCCTTCAAAGTTTTCTTGTCTGTATTTTTGTATGTCCGAATTTAACTGAAAAACGAGTTGTCCGATTCCTATGAAATTTTGTACACGGGAAGCTATGTTATTGGTCAATTGATAGGCTATATGAATTTTCAATAAAATATTTAAATAGAGTACAAATAAAATCCAAAAAAGAAAATAAAATAAAAATCTTTACTTATTATGGTAAAATTTTGTACACTGTGTTGTGTTTATATAATGTAAATCAAACTACACCGTGTTATCTCTTAGATACAACCGATTTATTTTCAAGTACCTACATCATAACAAGTAATCACAGACTATATCATATACAACATGTCCCTTCTCTATGAATAAAGGTTGAAAACAGTGATAACTTTTTACATAACCGGCTAGAACAGAACAGTAACATGAGAATATAAATTTTATAGAAGTGAAGTATTTTATAGATTTTTTTGGGCATGCGCCTACTTAAATAATATCGCTGTGATGAATAACTTACTATATAAGAGCAATTACAAGAAACAAAAATAAAAAGAATAAATATAAACTAATATTCTTGACTCCCCAATACTTATTTTAAACTTGTTTTCTATAACTTATTATTATTATACATGTATTTGTTTTTTTTTTTTTACATTTGTATCGGTCGGGCGGACGAACCTGCCTACCGAAGCGTGTTCTGTAATAAACTTGAGATGGTATTGACTCAGGCACGATAATGACGGGCGGCAGAGTTGTCTGAGCGTTATCCTGACCGACGATATTAGGTGTTATGGCGGCAGTGTTCTGTTTATAATAATCGTTATCAAAATTAGTTTGATAGTCGAAGCGTCTATAATCGCAATTTGTGGCTTGTCGCGGTGTAATTAATGACGGTTGATTTTCGGTTCGGATTTGTTGTCTGTTGCGTCGATAACTCGAGCCGTTGTTCGTGCGCACCCAATATGACCGTGGTTGTGATGCAGCGTTTTCCACTCGCGCTGGAATCTATCTTCCATGTTTCCTGGCTGCTCACGAATCCTGACTTGTTCGTCACGCTGTAGAGGCCGTAATTCCTTAGTATGCCGGTTGTGATGCAGCGTTTTCCACTCGCGCTGGAATCTATCTTCCATGTTTCCTGGCTGCTCACGAATCCTGACTTGTTCGTCACGCTATAGAGGCCGTAATTCCTTAGTATGCCGATCGTAATACTGCTTGAACTTATTAATTTTATTTTTTCTTTTATGATTAATATTTCGTATCAAAGGGTTTTTAGGCTTAAGTAATTTATTATACACTGGTAATCGTGTATTCAGCCTTCTCCCCATTAAAAACTGAGCCGGAGAATGTTCTTCGCCAGAAATTGGTGTGTTTCGGAAGTTTAAGAGCGCTAAATATGGATCTGTTTTATCAATTTTAGCTTTTTCTAATAGCCTTTTCACTGTTTGAATATTTCGTTATGCAAGACCATTAGAACGGGCATAATAAGGAGAACTCGTTGTATGTCTGAATTCCCAGTGCTTTGCGAACTGCATGAATTCTTCTGACATGAACTGTAAGCCGTTATCGGTCACTAACTTATTCGGAATGCCATAACGTGCAAATGTAGCTTTGAGTTTATCAATAACCGTGTTACTTCTTATATCCCACAACGTGTACAATTCCACATATTTTGAATAATAATCAACCACTAGTAAGTAGTATTTAGATTTTATTTGAAATATATCTGCCGCGATGTTTTCCCAAGGTCTCCCTGGAAGCTCGTGCGGGACAAGCGGCTCCCGTGGCTGTGCCGGCTGGCGCTCCGAACAAATCTCGCACGCGCTTACTACTCGTTCAATCTGTGATGACATGCCTGGCCACCACATCACATCTCTTGCTCTACGTTTACACTTTTCTATTCCTAAATGCCCTTCATGTACTCTATGTAACATCTCTTGCCAAAGATTTTTCGGTATGACCACTCGATCACTTCGGAAAATAATTCCATTTATAATATGTAATTCTTCTTTTAGTGCCCAAAATGGTTTTGTTTCGTTTTAAAGAATATTCTTTGTATGTGGCCAGCCTTCTTGACAATACTTAAAGACCCCACTCAGTGCTTTATCCAAACCTGTTTGTTCCCTGATTAATTTTAGCTTATCTTCTTCAAAACTTACGTTGTCGTATAAAGCATTTACGTGAATTTCAACTTTGCTCTGGGTATCGTCATTACAGCTATCCCTGGCAGGAGAGCGTGACAGTGTGTCCGCTATGTACATGAACCTTCCGGGAACATATGTAATATTTAAATTATATTTTTGTAATCTTCATAACATTCTCTGTAACCTAGCAGAAGTTTCATTTAAGGCCTTTTTAAAGATAGTTTCAAGTGGTTTGTGATCACTTTCTACAGTGACACATTCATGCCCATAGATATATTGATGAAATTTTATGCAGCCGAACACAATGGCTAACATCTCCTTTTCAATTTGAGCCCAGCGTGTTTCTGGCGAAGTAATAGTTCGTGCCGCGAACGCGACAGGTCGACCTCCTTGTAACAAGCACGCCCCCAACCCTTGCGAACTAGCGTCTACTGACACGACCACTGGTTCATTAGGGTTGTAAAAACGTAAGGTCGGAGCTTTCATAATACTCTTTTTTAATGAGTTAAAATATTGATAGTAGCCGTCATGCCACAGATATTCTGAACTCTTTTTTAATAAACATCGAAACGGTTCAGTCATGTCAGCATAATTTGGTATAAAACGTGACAAGTAATTTTTCATCCCTAAAAATCGCTCTAGTTCTTTTCTAGTGTTTGGAATCGGCATGTTTTGTATAGCACTTACTCTGTCCGGATCAGGCCGCATACCATTCTCCTCAAAAGTATGACCTAAGTATTTTTTTCCCTAGCTCTTACAATACATTTATTTTTATTAAACCGCACGCCATTTTTTGCTCAATACCACTTCCAGTCTTTCATCATGTTCTTCTTTCGTTTTTCCAAATATCAGTAAATCGTCGATGAATAATTCTACACCTTCCATGCTAAAAGTTTTGTACATTGCATTGTGAAAAACTTCTGATGCCGAACATAGTCCGAAAGGCATTCTCAAAAACCGAAATCGACCAAATGGTGTTGTGAATGTGCATAACTTTGAACTATAATCGTCTAAGACTACCATAAAGAAAGCCTTGCTCACGTCTAGGTGAGAAAAGAACTTAGCTCCTGATAAGTTAGCTGTAACCTCTTCAAGTGTCGGTAACTGGAAGTGACTTCTTTTTATAGCTTTATTTCAATGATCAATACAGTCATGTGTTTATATAATGTAAATCAAACTACACCGTGTGATCTCTTAGATACAACCGATTTATTTTCAAGTACCTACATCATAACAAGTAATCACAGACTATATCATATACAACACACTGAAAGTATAAGTTATCCCATAATTGATGTGCTAAATGAATATACATTTAGGTATTTATCGAAAAAAAAAAAGTATAAAAAAATTTTGATAATATTTTTTAAATTTGAAACTACTATACTGTGAGCCATTAGTGCCTAAGGAAACCAGAGCCTCAGACGGCCTTTACAGCTTCACCGGGCGTTGCGTGAGGCCGAGTGGCAACATACTCAAGGATGAAGTTTTTTAAACGGGAAGTATAATATCCTATTAATTCTCTTTTTGAAGAAACCCATACTATAGTCTCCTGGGAACGCCTCTGCAGGAAGTTTATTTGAAGAAGAAACCTCTTCTAATACCGGACTGTTTGCTAGCATTTAGGCTTTTGCAACGTGGTGCACATTTCACAAGTCCGATGAAGCTATAAAAGCCGTCAGAGGCTCCAGGGCCCCTAAGGCTAAAGTATAGTCAATCGGAATAAAAAAAAATTAAACATTTCTGTGTTACGAACGAGGAAATAGCGATAGCGGCTATTTTGCTTGACTGGGTTGCGACCAGCATACAAGTGGTGAAAAGTCCGTCATAGTGACTCAACGCCGGCTTGACAGCAGTGACCTTCGATGGATTTCGATCTCTATACGAACATTTTCGCGCATGTGAAATACAGTGGTAAGTTTGCACCATTAATAATAAAACTAAAAATTCATACTAACTTATCTCACCTAATCATATTTAATCTATATCCTTACCCTATAGTTTTAAAATCGTAGGCAATGCAAGGTGACAATGATTTTCATTTTAGAATTGTCATATATCAACTAATTAGAATTTAATTAATAACATTGTAGGCCGATTATTAGATTAATCCCGTAATTTGTCCGTCCGTCCAAATACCTATTATTTGGGGTTGGGTCTCCTCAAACCTCTGCGTTAAGCCAATCTGTCTTGGATTGTCGATTTTCGCAATCAAGCTTACATGAAGCCTCTCTTTATATTTGACTAATACGTCAAAAATGGACAGTCACTACGTTTCTTCTGTTCTATGAAATTAAAAGTAACTTGAAACACCATGATCTTTATTACATATTTTTTAAGACATTCTGTATGTGATTGGTTCGATTTGAAACCTATCAAATAAATTAATGTTGCTTAAATGAGTACTTATTATTTTAATTTGATTTGATTAAAATGATTTTAATCGATCCATTTTTTACACAGTAAAAAAATAAATGAAAGTCATTGAAATGATTTCACATTATTATCATCTACAAGTCACGGTGAAGCTGTAAAAGCCGTCTGATGCTCAGGAGTCCTAGAAAACAGTATAGTCCGTTCTAAAAAAAACATTGTTATCACTGATAGGTTAGGTTCAATGTCCATTTAAGTAACGTGACATGTGATCTGGCACGTAACTTGTCACTAGCATCGACATACACTGTTCCATGCAAAGAGTTGTATGGAACAGTGCCCATCCGCGTGGCGTGACTTGACACGACCTGACATGCCACTCAGCGTGTTCCTAGTGACGCAGTGAAGTGACGCGTGACACGTAACTTGTTATGACATATCAGTTACAATTCGAAATGAAGGACGATCGCAAAATCTATACTAATATTATAAAAATAAAGGGTTTGAATGTTTGTTTGGTTGAACGCGCTAATATTGGATAGCCCATTTATCGAGGAAGGCTGTAGGCTATATAATATCACGCTACGACCAATAGGAGCGGAGTAACAAAGAAAAATGTTGCAAAAACGGGGATAATTTATTCCTTTTGCGAAGTTGCGCGGGTCAGCTAGTTTAATATAAACCTATACCTATAGATACCTATAGATAGAGGTATCTATAGATGAGCTCTCAATTTTTCAATTATAATAAAATGACTAAAGTCTGTCACGATATCTATTAAATTCCTTCATAACGACGTATATGCCACCAGTTTTTATTTTTTATTAACTAGAGGCGTCTTTGTCCGTTCTGAATATTTAATATTTTTAAATAAGAAAGAGTATCTTGATCTTTAACAAACGAAGACACTGTCTAGAGTGTTTTTGTACTATGATACGTATCTGGCACGTCACTCTAGTGGGTCTATTGAATGTCGTTCCAGAGTCATGCTACATTCTACTTCATCATGTTTTTGGCTTGTTGGCACGCGGAATATATTTTTTTGTTTTTATTTTTTATTTTTGCTACAACAAAGGAAGAATTATAAGTTCCGCACGGGACATTTAATTTTCCTTTAAAAATCGGGACGTCCCGCTAAAATCGAGTCATCTGGAAAAACGTCTGCCAGGGGAATTCCCGTTGCGTATAGGAATCCCAAATGATTGGAGGAAAGAAACGCCAGTTTTAACTATCTATTAAAATTAAAATCATATATCCGGGGCTGCTCATGGCGAACCAGTCGTTAAATTAAATTATTAGTCATTTCACGCGGACAAAAGAACTGATAGCCAGGTCCTCCATGAGACTGACGTCTTTCAAAGTCATCAAAGTCAATGCCTAGGCCTTGTGATCTGTATCTTAATTTATTAACATCGATTATTCGTGTCGTTAACTCGTTTTACACGAAAACCCACTTAATTTGACAACGACTTATCGCTCTTGAAGAATTCACGTCGATTTTTATCAAGCGTAGGTTTTTTTTCGCGTTCTACGGCGATTTCGCATGATTTTTATTTATACTACAAAGGTAGCCGGCAGTCAAGAATACGGCCTGCTTGTGGTAACCGGCTTCCGTAGACTATAGACGCTTGTAATACCAT
Organism: Saturnia japonica; assembly: GCA_033032175.1. Lineage (NCBI taxonomy): Eukaryota > Metazoa > Arthropoda > Insecta > Lepidoptera > Saturniidae > Saturnia > Saturnia japonica. The sequence goes on from CM065331.1 coordinate 8,792,444, forward strand.
AGATATCACCAGCGCGTTTCCGACCTTAAACCCTCCTACCTCAAGGAGCTCTGAAAATCCTACTCCCCGCAGGAACACAACACAAGGTTATTTGACTGAGATCTTCTGTAGGTTGGAGGCGTTCCACCAGTCGGGCTGTCCCAAGTAGAGAGAAATCTGCAAAGAAATTTCTCTGTGCCCTGCCTCTTTTATGAAATATGCGTTACCTATTGTCTATGGATGTCGATTTATTATTTTACTAGCAACCCGCCCGCCATAGCTTCGCAGGGTAGCAGAGCATGGTTTATGTCTACATTTTTTATCGTAACTCTATTTGCTGATTATCTGATCTGATTTATTCCGACATCTTCTACAAACATCGTCATATTTCTGCCAATTCACAAATAACCGTAATGAATTATACATCTAAACCTTCTTCATAAATCACTCCGTCCGTTGAGGAAAACCGTAAGAAAATCCGTTCGGTACTTTTTGAGTTTATCGCGTCCAGATAAACTTTTTTTAATAATATTGATTAATTAGACAGGTATAGCATTTTGCGGGCAGCTCGAGCAATTTACAATGAGTATTTTAACTTTGCCCTCCCAATACATCTTTGATATGTATGTTCGTAAAAACTTAGACAAGCTGGATTTTGTCAAAGATCAGCACAATGTTAATACTAGAAATAGAGATAATTTAGTCGCACCGTGTTTTAGACTTTGTAAGACTAATAAAAGTTTTTTAGGTAATAGTGTTAGGTTCTATAACAAGATCCCGAAGCACATTACTGATTTGCCGGACAACAAGTACAAAGACCATGTCAAACAGGGTTTACTTACTGTCAAAAGGTTATTATAGGGTGAATCATTAAGTGAATAATAGTGATGTCTGGAAGTGACTCCCTCTCCTGTGCATCCACTAAATTATTATTATTGTACCACTTGTACAGTTCTATTCGGTGTCTGGGATGTTTTCCGAACCGGCAGTAGTGTTTTGCCGTTCATGAGTGCCTTCTTAGGGCCTAAATTGAATAAAGTTTTATTTTATTTTGATTTTGAATACCTAGAGGTTTTCTTATTAAGAAAACCGTTATGTCATATAAAATATAGAAAAATATTAAAATGTAATTAAAATTAATTAAATCAAATTATTGATAATATTTGATATAAACCTAACAAGACAAATTTTAACAAAAAAAAAAAGAAGCAAGTTCAATGATTTTGAGATTTTCCCTCGTGTATCTTCGAAGTTGAATGTCTAATGCCAATGAAATGGGACCACCCTTGAGGTATCTCCTTTCGAACCAAAAAAGAATCATCCAAATCGGTTCATAAACAAAGAACTTATGACTGAACATTCGTAAAAATATATCTAGATAAATTTAAATTGAGTATCCTCCGACTTTTTATGTTTGGTTATTGCACACGTCTACGTGAAGTTGATTATAAAAATAAACTGGAAACATACATTTTGAGTTACCACAAAAACTCCCTTAAATATTTATTTCTAACAAGGGTTTTATCCCCTTTTCATCTATCCTGTTTGAACTCACTTTGAAGATTAGAAAATACTACGAAAACAACAAGAAAAATAAAAAAACAGAGGATATAACTTCTGACTTGGCAGCATCCTATAGATACCTTTGCCTTTTCCTTATGCGTAGAAAGGGAAGAAATAAACAAAAAAAAAACTATGGAAAAATAAAGTAGATACGGAACACTTGACCGCTATAAGTAACACGCTTTACTTAAATTTCGTTAATTATTTCATGTTTTCACTACAAATTAGTAAGAATTAAGATGCGTTGATAGTATTATAGATTATTATCACAATCGTGGTATTATCGCTAATTGGTTTAATATTATCGCGTCCCTATCGTTCGGTGTTTATTTGAATTCGATAAAAAATTATAAGCTTACATATTAAAGAAGCCGAAGATTATGATTTACGGCGCCATTTTTGTCTATAAACTGTTTCTACGCGCCACTAGAAAAATGATAATCTATCAAAGAAATAATAAAATAAAAAATTTGTGTGAGTCCACATGCGGTAGAACTTAAACTTCTCTCACTCTCCCTCCCTCTCTCTTTGTTTATATTTCGAGTACTTTAGGAATAGACAAAGGATAGGAAAACTATCTCATTCTCTCCTTTTTTTTAGATCTGACTACACTGTTAGCCTTAGGGGCCCTGAAGCCGCTGCGGCTTTTACAGCTTCACTGGACTATCTCATTCTCCTACAGTCTAAATCCTTTATATACGTTTATAATCTCTTTTTCACCATTTTCACTCGAAAAAGGGCATATTATTCACCAATAACAGTGGATAAAACAGAATAAAAACGTTTTAAATTTAGAAGAAACACGAATTGCATAAATTATGTATAAAAAAATTGCACGTATACTTCTTGATAGAAGTGAAACACCTTGAAATAAAAGTCATTGATGGGTTTATTACTATGTGTATGGTGGCCGCGATCTTTATCTTAAGTTTTTTTTCTTAAATATTTAATGTTCAATGAAATTTTAATTTTCTTAGTAAAAACTGTGTGCCCGTATTTTCAAGGCAATTAATGTATTTCTTTTATTCTTTCTTTATTTGTTTTTTTTTCTCTCTTTCTTTCATTTCTTCTTTCTTTATTTATAACCCATTACATTACCGCATTTACACTGACTGATTTCTAAGCGCGACAAACCAAAAGTATCACCGCCTAAGAAATTTTCTCACAGTCATTGGTAAAAAGTAGAGTACATCATCATCATCATCATCATCATTTCAGCCGCAGGACGTCCACTGCTGAACATAGGCCTCCCCCATAGATCTCCAGAGCGACCGATCTTGTGCGGCCTGCACCCAACGGCTCCCAGCGAACTTTATTATGTCGTCTTTCCATCTAGTGGGGGCCGTCCTACGCTGCGCTTTTTGGTGCGTGGTCTCCACTCGAGAACCTTTCCGCCCCAACGGCCGACAGTTCTCCGAACTATGTGCCCCGCCCACTGCCACTTCAACTTGCTAATCCTTTTGGCTATGTCGGTTACCTTAGTTTGTCTACGGATCTCCTCATTTCTGATTCGATCTCGTAGAGAAACACCAAGCATAGCCCTCTCCATAGCTCGCTGAGCGACCTTGAGCTTTCTTATGAGGCCCACAGTGAGCGACCACGTCTCTGTGCCGTATTTCATCACTGGCAACACACACTGGTCAAAGACTTTCGTCTTGAGGCACTGAGGTATTTTGTATTTTTAAGTATTTTGGTATTTTAGAGTACATAAGCCGTGAATTTTTTTTATCTCGGTCCTTGTAAACCTCGCTCCGCTCAAGATTCTACTCTAGAATAATTCGCTGCTCTCGGGACCTAACTCAGTCCCTCAAATTAAATTCCCTCTTCTTTCACTTGTTGTGTAATCTACTATTTCGTTACACATTTTCGATTCATCAAATTCAACTCACACCGTCCCAAAAGAGTTTCACTTCAATTAGTTATTTAACTAGCAACACTTTAGACCTTGCAATGAGTAAATAATTCTGAAGTTGTACTTTATTTGGCGCGTTTAGTTTAGATACTGATGGTAGAGGTAAAAAGAACCACCTTATATGGAGGACTAGTTTAAAAAAAAAACCATCAAAATAAAATTCAAAAACCTCAAGAAAATAGCGCTTGCTTAGCTACTTTATCTTTAAAAGGAGACGGGTATTTCTGGGCCCAGAATGTAATTAGTTGAAATATGGTTTATAAAATCGAATATATTTTTGTTTTTAAAATCGTACAATATCATTAAAATTACCAATCAACAAAATAAGTAAGCTAATAACTTTAAAAGATAATAAACATAACCCTTTTTAGTAATTAAAAGATAATAAACATAACCATTTTTTTCATAATAATCCTTCTTCAAAAATAGTTTCATTAAAGTTTATTACATGTCTTCGCTTTTACGAAATATCTTAAATCTCTGCTTTTAGATTGCAAAACATCTGCTTTTCTTCAGTGACTGTTTGATAATGCATTAGCTATTAATTTACACCGTTTTCATATTTTTACCCAGGCCCATGTCTGTATGAAAAAGTTTCTGTCTCCTTTACGCACTTGCTACCGTGGTGCTACCCTAATTTGACACTTTACGAGTTACAACGCCACCTTTTCATGCATAGAGATGGTACTCCTGGTCTCTAACCGCCATAAGTTGAGGATAAAATTGAGAGCTCCGTGCGCATTGTGTGACCGAAGTGCTTTATGATGAAGTTAATCTACAATGATATTAAAGCGAATTCCTTTTACTATTTTTTTTACTGCGTAAAAATAATTTACCGTTTTATAAATACTATATTTGTATATAAATAGTAATTATATAATTAGTCACTATATAATTAGTCACTAAATAATCCTCACAATGTCTTTTTATCAGAAAAGTAAAATTATCACTATTTTCCAATGTTTAACGTCAACTTTATAAATATTATAATACTTTGTTTAATGAATTTACAGGGAAAAAACTGTGATAATATTGTTATCATAAGTATATTTATTATCAATAACTGAACATCGCTAAATGATTAGAATATACCTAGGTGAATAGATGATTATTAAATTCTAGAAATTTTATGAAAAGACTTGCAACATATTAATCATATAATAAACTATCGCTTTTTATCATTCAAATATTAAATAAGATTCTGCGATAACAAAACGCTATCCGATGACATGTAGATATGAGATAGTGAAATACAATAAATGCTATTGATTATCGATACTGCAACAAAATTTTAATATTATTGAAGTTTTACGTCTACCCCGCTAGACAATATAAATATTGTTTGTTTTTTTTTTTGTATTTAACCAGAGGAAGGTCACTTGAATCCAGGACACAAAGTTATTTTTATCCGGACCCAATGAACCCCTATAGCTGTACTATTATTGTTATTATAATGAATATAATTATTATTAATCATATTTATTATTATTATTGATATCTAACCTCATTATCGTAAATTTCTTAAAACTGATTTAAAATTTATTTGAGCAAAAATTATATTCGTTTATCGCATTATATGATGCTATAATATTTATTGCACATACTATAAAACAATGAAACAATAATTGTAATATTTTGATTAATTCATACGATTTTATATTTTCACACTAATAACATTTAATAGTATAAACATATCTAAATTAGACATGTAACTCATAAATATAATGTTTGTTTAGATCAGTCGCACCGTGTGGTATTAAGCTATAATTGGTAATTACGTCATAAAATACTTAAGTATAATTTTAAAAGGACACAAGTCTTCATACGCTACTTCGATTACAATCAGTTTTCATATTTTATCGAGTAAACTATAGATATTACCTATATGACATCACTAACTATCTTGAATAATAATGACAATTACGTTAGCTAAACTTGTACTATTGACAGTTTTGACATGCAATGAATTTGATTTGATTTGATTTGCTATTTTGCGAGTTTTTGCTGGATATTGAAAGTTATAAATGATATATTATGTATGTTTTCTATAAATAATTTAAATATAGACTAAATATGAACTCTTCCGACTCGGACGATGATTGCTACGGTAATGTTGCTCAGAAACTTCAATTAATAAAGAATAAATATCAGGAAGATAAGTATGTACCCAATAATTCACTAAACGACTCTACCGACTCTTCGACCCTTGATAAAATTCTGGAAAATTGCTCCAACGTCTCAACCGTTATAGTAGATGATGAAAATATCCCACTTGGTGATTCTGAAGAGATAACAATAGATAGTATTATCGCTAATAATACTAAAAAACGTTTAACTAGATCAACTGCAAAACATCTTCAAATGTCCAATATGTTTGAGAAACCTTCAAGGCGGAATACGAAAAAGAAACCAGCAGTAAGCAGTACGAGAACTGCAACAGAGAAGTCTAATGAAACAAATTCTAATACTTCTAATAGAGGCAGAGGTGGCAGACGAAAACAAACTACAAGATCAAGAAGTGGAAGAGGTAGAAGCCAAGATGTTCTGGAAAGTTATGAAAACATACCAACATACAGTATAGGTAACACGGACTATTATCCAGATTTTTCTGATAACCAACAACTTTTCACTAATCAAACGCCCAATGAAACAATAATTCTAGAAGACGATACAATGCAATCTATGAATGAAGAGCTCTCAGTGAAAGTGATATGGCAAAGTAGTGAATATAGAGCATTTACAATAAGGAAATATCAGAAATTTACAGAAATATATGATTATTATGCTGATAAAGAAAAAGTATCATATGACAAGTTAATTTTTATGTATAATGATAAAATTATAAAAAGTGACGATACACCAGAGACCATAAACTATAATATTGTTAAGTTCATTGAAGGTGGAATAACTAGTGAGAATATATCTCGATTTACAACAAAGAAAAGTGGAAATATAATAAGCGGTTTAAAACTTAAATTCCGATATGAGAATATTAAAAAGCCTTTTGAGGTAATTGTAAAAGCAGATGAAAAACTCACCCTTTCCATGATAAAATGTGCTGAGCACTTTGAGGTTCCACTAAAAAAACTCAAGTTTATTTTTGATGGGGATAATTTGTCAGGTAAATGTGTAAAACAATTTTTTTACTTATATCAGAAAAAATGACTCCACTTTAGATTTCCTTCCGTCAATTTGAGACTTCATAGTTTTTGCACAGTTAGATTACTATCTAATTAAATGAATAACATACCATCACCACTGTATCCCTGATGGGTTAGGCAGTGGCATACTAATATACACCCACAGTAGGTCAGGTATGTTTTTAGGTACCCTATTATAGGTGAGCCTGACCTTGAGCATAGCAGTTGCACTTACGACCACTAGACTAATGAGGTAGTTTACAAATAAATACAACTAATAAATGATGATGTAGTGGTTGAGTGTACGGACTCCATGTTGATCTATGTGAGTAGGAATCCCTGCAATAAGCCGGAGCTTTTAGGGAATAATAATAATCCCATGGTGGTAGGGTATTTTTAATGCCTACATGGTTAAGCTACCATCATTAAATTGAAAATCTGTCCCAAGCACCTATAGGTGCGTTCTGGCAGTTGCACTTGAGAACCAGTTCCCCCACTAGACTTAGCATATCACTATCTTTGGCGACATCGTCAGTTAATATCATTTGAGATTGTGGACATACCACTAAACCCAAGCTATTAAATAATGATTATTATTATTATTATTATAATTTTGCTTATTATTTTGATTATCCTTAATTGACATAACCTCAAAAATTCAAAATTTCACAAAAATTAACTGCTCATGCTCATGCTTTTGAATTAACATAGGATTATCTTCCATCCCAACCCCCTTCTTCCCACCCTTTTAAACCGTAAAAATCAGCAGTATGTAATCTAGAGTCCAAGATACACCTAAAAATCATTGTTTATTTAATATTAAAATTTATGTATAGTAATATAATAATGCAGAAAATTTTTTTGTTTGTTGTTTCGTATAAACACGCTTAACTCTGGAAGTACCAGTTGGATTGGAAAAATTATTTTTTTATTTGATAGACAGACTCTCGAGGGCTAGTATAGGATATTTAATCTTGCCATTTTCCTCTCGCACACCAACTGATGACCATGGTACACCAGTGGACTGCCCCACACTTTTTACGGAATACTGCATTAAAAACCACTACATGACAGACTATAAAAAATTCCAGTTTGTTTTCTTTATTACAGGTACAAGTACACCAAACGATTTGGAATTGGAAGGCGGAGAATGCATTGATGTAAAGATCTTAAGTTGATAATAAAATAATATATTCGTTACTTTTTAATGATAATCTATTTTCTAGTAGTCTCTGTATATTATTTCTCAAAGGTGTTATTTTGTGGCAACACCATATCGCCCTCAAACATTATTTTAAAGCTAATAATTCGAAACAGGAGTCTGGCAAGTGGCATCAGAAGTTTGACATTTTGACTCTAGCACTACAACCAACGGTCATAAAATGGCTAATCACGCCATTTGGGATTGTTATTTTTTACCAGATAGATAAAAGCATAAATAAAGATTATAAAACTTAAAAAGATGGAATAGATACTGTTCATTTTTTTAAAATACCATTTATTTTCCTTCTCCGACTATAATATACTTTCTTACTTGTACAAGAAGTAGGCAACCATAAATATGAGTAGCCGCAAATGCCACAATATTTCTGGTAAAAATAGCTAAATGGTCCGCCATTTTGTTTATCTAAAACAGTTGTCTGTTGTGATCTGTCACAACTCACAACGCCAGTGCGTCAAGAACTCATTCTGTAGTCTTCTCTAGTGGTTTTTGAACCTCAAATAGGTATTGGAGTTATTTGCGCGTGCGATAATTTGACAAAGTTTTGTTTTGTTGAATACGGGAAGTTTGGGCCACGGAACGAGAGATCCCCATATTGCAGCCATTTGAACTGTTTGGCACCATGTTTAGCAACAACTACACCTGATCTTAAGTAAAGATGTTGCCAAAGATGGTAACTCTAAGTCTAGTGGGAGGACTGACTTTCATAACTAGAAGTCTGAACACACCTACGAGTGCCATATACCAAACGATGGGTTTTCAACTAAGGGGTCTTAGCTAGCCAGGCTATGCTATGGTTTCATCACTATGTTTTCCTACATCGAAAGATCGTCGCTGTTAGAGCATGTATATTATTTTCTAAGCCTTCCTTCCTCGGCCACACTTAGCGCCATCTAGAAACACAAAACTAAAATTCACGCGCGACGAGTGACAGTATAAAAAAAGACAAAAACTCGTCGCCCTACGCAGTGCATCGGATTATCGTGTTACATTCAAAAAAGTTACCAAAAATACAACAAACAACCATTGAGCTCGGACTTCACAAATCCCGGGGCTCCGTAGTGCGTGATGTACAGTGCCTAGAAGCCACATAAGACCATCATCAGCAAAACCGAGGTGAGTATTCCTTCCTTGCATGCTTGGGTCTAAACAATACAGACGCCATGTCAATACACACTACCAATCACCATTCGTAATTGCCTATTTAATCTATGGTGTCCAAAGCACGTTACCACATTATTCATATGAAATTTCTTTACAGTGGCGTTCAATTCTTCACACCATCAATTACACAAAAATAGCACCAGTCATGGTTTGGCTATCATTAAAAATTAATAATCGCCTATAATTGATAATTAGCGGCTTTATAAATATCTAATAAATATTTGTCAAATGGAATATCACTGTACATATACTAAAAATAATAATTAAATAACAAACTTTTATTTACAAATTATCAAATTAAAATCGAGATTTCTCTCTACTTGGGGCAGTTCCGACTGCTGGAAGATCACAGCCAAATAATCTTGTCTTGTGATCCTAAAATAAGTAGGGTTTTCAGAGCTCTTTGGGGTAGGGAAATTCGCGCTAGTGATTTATGGTATTACAAGCGTCCAAAGGCTACGGTAGACGCTTACCACATGGCGGGCCGTATGCTTGTTTGCTACCTTGGTTGTATAGAAAAAGCATGCACACAATTAAATATTCAGTAATTAGGTATCTAGAGACATTGCGCCATTACTAAATCTTTTGAAATGATTTCTAAATGTGTTTAAAGTATTTAGAACGTACTAATTCTAGTTAAGTAGGTACCTACCTACATTTATATGAGTAGATTAGACGCATTATTTATCTATGTAATAAATTAGAAATATATATATTTCTATTCGCCTACGTAATACGATTAGAAGTGATAAATTATATTTACTAAATTTTAATCCGCGGTCCGTTCAGGTGTTTTTACCCGGCTGCGAAAAAGGAGGTTTATGTTTTTCAATCGTATGTATGTCTATTTCTTTGGCACGCTCTGTAGCGTAAACGGCTTGATGGATATTAGCATACGAGTTGTTCGTTAGATTTGTCTTAATTGTGGGAGTGACATAGGCTATATAATATTTAAAGTGCGAGGTCTGAGAATCAAATAAAAAGCAAAAATATTTTTTTTTTTGGTGCAGTCATGTTTTTTTATTACCTTTTATTAATTTGGTAAAATATGTTCAAACATATAATAAACCTATAGAATGGAATTTTTGGGGGATTTTGATCTGTCATGTGTTGGTTTTTGTATTACGTAATTTTTGGCTGCACTTTTCGTGATTTAGTTTAATTATTGTGGTTAAGTGAAGCGAATTATATGTAAGTAGCTATGTCCGCGGCTGCGCTTGCATGGACTATAGAATGGCGTTGATCAGTCACACTCGCGAATTGTTGTACCCCCCAAAAATGCTTATTGTGGGTGATCCTTAGCAGATAGACATATACTCTTGTCGACTTTTTTGTAGGTCTTTTTAAAATCTATAATTATGTAGTACATTAATTTGATATATCTCTTATGGTTTACTCAGTGTAACCCATTTAAGCACCCGAATTGATTCACCATGACCAGTTTTTATTTATTTGCGCGGAACCCTACTTCTTTTAAAAAAATAAAAGTAGCCTATGTTACTCCTTATAACATCAACTATCTCCCAGTGAAAGTCCCGTCAAAATAAGTTCAACTGTTTCGGAGATTACCCGCCACAAATAAACAGACAGACAGACAAAAATTTTAAAAATTGGTTTTTGTTATTTGTATCGTATATACTTTCATATGCATTCAGTGAAAAGCTTTTAATTTGGGATTACAAACAGACACTTCAATTTTATTAATTGTATAAATAACTAGGAACTTAAATTTGAAGATGTACCCACAAAAACTCTCTGGAAAGTTCTATATGAGAGCCACCATCTTCTTTTCTTAACTTGACAACTATAGTTCTCTTTATTGAAGACTATTATTGGCATTATATAGTGTCCATATTCGTATGATAATTTCAGTATTATAACAAGGGAGCCACCATTTCCTTGAACCCACTTTACATATTAGGGAATACTACATTACACTAGCAAGTATTTTTTCCGATGCCAAATCAAGAAGAAGAATTTAAAATTTTACATATTTGTAAAGGGTGTAATATTTATACTGTAGGTAAGGGAACTATAGATATTTGGTAATATAAATAAATAATAATTCGTTTTTATATCCTAAAATATTAATAAAATACGATTCCCATTTTAAATTAAACTTAAAGGAGAAAAAATAGTCACAATTAAATAAAAAAAAGGGAAAATAACTATAGTATAAATTTATGAATTCAAATTAATCAAAAAAAATAACTGATGTAAATTTTATAAGTTATTTGAATATTAAAAAAAATATATATTATTCAAATCACCATATTGTAAGTAAATAAAAATATAAACAGTGACAATCCATACGTAGATAAAATCTTTACTAATAACTTTTTCTAACAATGAAGAAGTTCATTAGACTTACCGATAGTGTTCATATTGAAAAAATAAAATAAAAACAAATAATAATCACTACCACAACACAAAATAATAATAAACTGTTCAACCACTGCTTACTCTATAACGTCTAATAGATTTCTTTCCAACCCTTTATAACTTTTACAGAAACAAAGTTATTTTATTTATTTTAGCGTCGAATTTAAATATAATGAACCTTAATCCTTTAACATAAGAGTGTCGAATAACACTTTTGGCAGAATCACTGACGGCTCTATCTATGAGGAAGAAAAAAAAATCTGATTAATTTTATTATCTGTAGATAATACCATTTGTTCGATAAATGCCAATGTACTAATTTATTATTTTTAATAAAAACTTTTTTAGGTTATATTTTGAATTTCATTGTGTGTCACCAGTTTTTTTTTTTTCAATTTCTATAGCACTATACTCATATTTCCTCCAATTTTTGATTGATGGCTTAGCTGTTATATATAACATCACAAAAGTTGTGTTGACTAAAAAATAACCGTAGTGGCGGGCCGGTAGCATGTAGGTTAATATAATAAAACTATATTAATTAAATGAATATTTGATTTTATTTGATAAATTTAATATAAGTAGGCATAGTTGCACGATGATCGCGGCTTAATATTTTAATTTTTATTTGGGATACTAAATTGGGTTCCTACATGAAAGCTGTTATGACTCCGCGGTAACAAAATTTACATTAAGATAATATAATGAGGAATTTTGGCGGGGTCTTGAAGTTTTATGTAATGGTTTTTGATTTAATTTATAACCCTATGTTAATAGGCCCCATATTATGTAATTTTGACGGCCTTTTTCGTGATGCACTTTGATTATTGGGCATTTTTTTTAGAACTGATTATTTTTAAAGTGTTCATGAAGATTCTTATAGGGTATCAATTATGAAACAACATTTACCTACTTACCTACTTCCATTGGTATAAGTCTTCACCAAAATTGGTAGAGAATTTAAAAAAAAAAATTTTTTTTTTTTAATAATTCCAAAAAGTTTATTTCTCAATTATTATAGCCTATCATTTGAGCAATGACATAAATCAAAATAATTTTTATTCAATTTAGGCCTTAAGAAGGTACTTATGAACGTCAAAACACGACTACCGGTTCGGGAAACATCCCAGCCATGGAGAAGAATCGGTAAGAAACTCGATCGGGTTTATCTTTTTTTTGTCAACTGTACAAATGTGTTAATATAACAGGTACAATAATAATAACTTAGTGGATACACAGAGAGGGAGTTACTTCCAGACATCACTATCATTCACATATTGATCCACCCTATAATATAATAACTTGTTGTCTGGTAAATAAGTAATGTGCTTCGGGATCTTACTATAAAACCTGACACTATTACCTAAAAAACTTTTATTGGTCCTACTTAGTCTAAAACACGGTACCTACGACTAATTTATGTCTATTTCTAGTATTAACATTGTGCTGATCTTTAACAAATTCTAACTTGACTAAGTTTTTACGAATATACATTAAGTTATCAAGGATGTATTGGGAGGGCAAAGTTAAGATATTATATTCCTGATATTTGTTCTTTGGTGATTGACGAGGTTTTAGTTTGTAAATTACACGAATTGCCCGTTTTTAAAATATAAATATGGTATCTATCTCAGCTGCTGAACCCCACAGCAAAATACCGTAAGACATATACCCATAACCATCCAGGACCTTAAGCTTCCCGTTTACACAGTTTCATAGAAATCTGTCAAGCCGATTTTGAGTTAAATCCAGAAATACAAACAGACATGCAGACAAAAAAAAAGTTAACTTCATATTCCTCATTAGGATGTTTATCAGAAAATTTGAAACAGAATAACATGCCCAGAAAGAACTACAGATATATTATTAATATACTAGCGCTTTGGCCGCAGCTTCGCTCGCTTCATCTTTGACATCCTTAGGTATTGAATTTAAGAAAAACTATAAACCGCGTCTTTATTACTTTCTAACTGAATTGCTGAATACCAATTTTCATAGACCTATCTTCAAAAATGACGAATTTTCTCACAAACTTTCATCCCCCTTTTAACCAACGTAAGGGTTGAATTTCCAAAAATACTTTCTTAGGCCTCACCTACCGTGTAAAAAGAACTCTCACGCAGATTATCACGGTCCTAATAGATCCATCTTCAAAAATACCGGATTTTTATACAAACTTTCATCCCCTTTTAACCACCTTAAAACCGATTTCTCTGGTCCTACGGTCCTACCCCCGGTAGTATGGGCTGTGCGTTGATATGTCAGTTGGATATAATTTTATACTTATTTATTGAATATGACATATGACACACAATAGTCAAATACGTATGAAATGTTGTAGGTAGAGAAAAAACAAACATCGTCATTTACTTTGGCAAATAATAACTTATTAATAGAATTGTCGCTTGTTATTTACAATGAATTGTTTACTTGCAATTTGCTTTGATAAAAGATATAAAACCTAATAATTAGTTATTCATAAACAATTCCACATGTTGTTTTTATTTATTGTTTATTCTATAAGATTCACGACTTAATATTATTATTATAAGATAAAACTTTAATTTCTATTTTCAATTGAATATATTTGTTAAAGATAACAGATCTTTCTGTTAATCAGTTAAGGGTATATTGACTTTTGTGCTACGTCTATTTACGTAAATACGTTTTTCTGTACCTACTGAAGAGTTAAGAATCAACTGACAAACAAACAAAATAACTATTCAAACATCTAATATTAAAATCAAATGTTGTCAACCAAAAAAAAAACCTAGGTAACTCAAATTTAAGTGATAATAGTTCAATGTACTTTTTGAAAGTTTTTTAATAGTTGCACGTAATCGGTAACTTTCGGCGGTCGCCTCGGTATTTGCGAATAGATTTAAGGGCTCCTTGAAGCTTAGACACGTTTAATCTTTTGTGAATAAAACATCTACATTATATGATTATTTAAATAATGTATTTAAATAACCGTAACACAAAATAAATCTGATTTTTATGCATTATGAACACACAAAAAATGTTTTATGAGCTCTTGACCGTGAAGCTAGGGTTCCCTGTGTGTTTAAATTCGTTTTCTGGGATTATTAAGAAAAGCAAGCTTGGTCTTAAATTAATTATAATATTTCCAACGATTACATTGCGATGAAAAAGATAAAGAAGAAAAAAATATATGGTGACATGACAATGTCTAAAATTAAAAATAAATCAATGATAACTAAAGAGGTTTCTTCCGATGCTTAAACACTGTGCCTTGGCAGTCGGTCTGCCTTCACAATTAATTTTATTCATTTTTCTCGTTCGTATTATTAGCAAGATGTGATAATACAAAAAAACCTACTAAAATAAAAACATTTTCCTGCCCTTAGTTGGTGTATGTTACCGCGTGTCATAAATGGTATTTTCGCGTTACATCACTTGGCGACTTCGATCTCATTTAAGCAATTCGATAAAAACAATCACATTTTCAATTATATAAAATTGATTATATATGATGATATAGATTCATATCAGGGTTTCCTTTTTGTTTCATAAATTGAAAAAAATGAGCCTTCTACTTTTAAACAAATGTACTCTGTGTGTGCAGTGTATTATCTATCGCGGGACCACAGAGTACATTTGTTTACGGAGAACGGGGGACGCCTGGCAGATGTGAACTTTTTCTTCTTGTTTTGGCGCCATAAAAAACACTTGCCAGTGTCAATGTTTTTAAGCCTTCGTAAAATTTTTCAATACACAAAATGGGATATCCTGACAAGGTGGTGGCTCCCTTGTCAGAACTCTCTAAGGAGTTTTTGTGACATTCAAAAATGCATGATTTCCACTTTACATTTATAATCCACTTTACTTATGCACAACAAACAAACTATATCACGCAAAATGTCACCGATATTATATAATATGGAGTCAAAAAACCTAAGCTAATCAATTAAAAATAAAACCCGCATGTTAGTTCAAGATCCCGCCAAAAACTCGGCAGATGTGTTTCACATCAAATTATTTTGTACAGGTGATAATATGCTTAAAAGGATAGTTTGTGAAACTTAATAAATATTATAGCATAATCAAATATAAAATATTCAGTTTGACCGTCGGTGACACAGATTTCATAGCAAACTTCGTTGTCACGCCGGCCTGCTGGAATCACTTCGCGCCTCCTCTGAAGGACCCAATATCATAGATGGAGATATATGAATGGATGGAATTCCAGCTTTCAATGGGGTGACTTTCCTTACATTGCAATCGTAAATGATGGACAATTACCTTCAGTTCACTTTCGATTTGATAACGACGTGAGCGAGAAGAAACTTTGACAACAGAGTTTCCGCCTTACGCTGTGGTTTCCTATCTCTTTTGTTTGAACATGCTGATAGCAAAATATTGTTACACCCGTGGGTATTAAAAATGCCGATGATTGACGCGAAAAAGATCTATTTCAATTCCACACAGTTACAAATTACACGAACTCGCAACACTGTTATTTGTTACACAGTGGTTTCGCTTCCTTTTATCGCTCGTTGTTATCGCTTTATAATACAAAACCGAACTGCTTGGCGCTTTTTTTTTTTTTTGAATTGACTATACTGTTAGCCTTAGGGGCCCTATCCAAAAACAGAGCCGCTGCGGCTTTTACAGCTTCACCGAACTTGGGGGCGAGCGCTTAGGGAACTCAGCCGCGAAAGTTTGTGACGACCCGCACGAGGGTGCCAGAGTGGCTGAACCTCGGCTCGGGCGGTCGTCGCGAATGCGAAAAGGTCGCGATCTAACTAATTCCCTACTCCTACAAATTCGAGCTAACTAATATATACTCATATGCACGCATAACACACGCACTCATGTCTCCCAGGAGAAGGGAGCCATGCGTATGTGTATTTAGTGATCGGAATGGTTTTTCTACACTAACTAGCGCATTAGTCTAACTAGCGCAAAAAAAGAAAAAAAAAGGTCCCTTACAGAACCTATGTACCTGTGTGGTATGCACGTGTGTGTGTTCATACGTGTGTAATGTTGTATGTGGGTAGCTAAGTGTTGCACGTATAGTGTCACTTGTATCGCGCGGGTGGCTGCCTGACCCAAGGGCTTCACACCGAGGAACGGACCTAGGCTTGGGTTGCCGCTAGAGAGGGTGGACGTGACGGGTGGCTGCTCGGCTCTGCGCCTTTGTCGCTTATATACCTACACTAAACGACCGCAGAAACATCGTGAAGCGTCGCGAACTTTCACTGATGCTTAATTTAAGTGCCTACTCGATGAAGTTAATCGAGGCGATAAGCCCTATACTTGTGTGTGTAAACAGCGATGTTTTCAAAAACATGCGTCGCGGTTGTTTACGACGCGAACATTATTTCGATGTCCTGAGAAGTTGCTAGTTGCTTCGAGATATTTCGGGAACAGAATTTTTTCTATGTTTTTAATCGGGTTGTAACAGTTCGTAACAACATGTACCGTGTTCAAATTGCTTTTAGTGAGAGTATAACGCATATATTTATAAAATGTCATAGGGCCAATGGGACCTAACTGGGGATTATGATAAAAAATACAGACAATTTTTTTTTTTGTTATTTAGAAACAGGCGAAATCGTTAACTTTTGTTAGTGCGTTAATAAAATATAATCTGATCTCTGACGTCATCGCTGATAACAAACCAATTGAGATTAGATCGTTATATGAATTAGAAATGATTTTTAGATTGATATCAAAGTTGGGAGATTATATTTGCTTATACAGTTTGGTGGGACAGCTGTACACTACTTGGAGGTTCGACAAGTATGTTAATAGGGCATTTTTTAATACACGCCCCATTGAAGTATTATGTGCTACGTAGGTATTAGAGACGAAACCTCAAACAGATTGTTTTGAAACACACGTTCGAGTGCATACACTCACATTTAGTTAGTCTGTGCCGGGCGCTTGTTGCGATTACACGTGCTAAATTTTACTTCATAAATATGCTTTTTTTTATAGTAGCACGGCAAATTGACTACACTGTCCCTAGCACAGTTCAATCCTAACACAACGGCGACCACCGAGAGATCGTAATCCGTCGACTGTCGCCGCTGTTATGCCGGCCTGCATATATTTAACTGGATATGCACAGGCTGATTCTAAAACGTGACGTGCAAAAGTGAGTCACTATGACGGACTTTTCATAACATGCATGGTGGTCGCAAGTCGCGACTCAGTCGGGCAAAACAACCCTACCACCCCGCATGTGCACATAAACATCTCGAGAAACACGTTTGATGTGTGTGTCCCGCGCCCCGCGGTGTCAACTGGAGCACAATTTTTGTTCGTAATAGCTGCTTTAGTGGGTACATAGTATGTTATATGTATAGGTCCGTTCCCTCGGTGTGGAGCCCTTGAGTCTAGCAGCCGCTCGCGCGATACAAGTGACACTGCACTTGCAATCACTAGCTACCCACACATAACATTACACACTGTGTTGATACATACGTGCACACACCACAGGTACATAAGTTCTGTAAGGGAACTTTGTTTTCTTTTTTTGTGCTAGTTAGTTAGACAAAAATTGACAGATCACTAAATACATATACGCATGTTTCCTTCCTTCCTCCTACGAGGCAGGGGCATGTATATATGTATAGTTAGCTTGAATTCTAAGAATATGGAATTAGCTAAAACGCCACTTATTTGCAGTAACAACCCAAGCCGAGGTCCGGCCATTTTGGCACCCTTGAGCAAGTTACTTCTGCGTCTTTACTTTTGCGGCTGAGTGCTGTAAGCGCTCGCCCCCAAGTCACGGTGAAACTGTAAAAGCCGTCTAAGGCTTCAGGGCCTTATGGCTAACAATATAGTCAGTTCTAAAAAAAAATATACATAGTAGGTATCTCAGTATACGCCTCGCTAGCTACCACCCTCAAGTACAACTATCGCCATGTGGTACATCTGTGTTCCGGCAGCTGCATATCGTCACTTCTTTAACGTCATATGAGTTGATATGGGATGGTATTTAAACGCTAAACCTACAAATGAATAATAAAGTCCATAAAGTTCAGCGGCTGAGAAAGATATTTATATTACAAAAACGGGCAATTCGTGCAAATTACAACCTAAAACCTTGTGAATCACTAAATAACTAATTTCAGGAATATAATATCTAAACTATGCCCTCTCAATACATCCTTGATAACTTAATGTATATTCGTAAAAACTTAGTCAAGACTAGCACAATGCTAATACTAGAAATAGATATAAATTATTCGTACCGTGTTTTAGACTTAGTAAGACTAATAAAAGTATTTTAGGTAATAGTTTAAGGTGGTTTTATATTAAGATCCCGAAGCATATTACTGATTTACCGGACAACAAGTTCAAGGACCATGTCAAGCGGGTTTTACTGTCAAAAGGTTATTATAGGGTGGATCATTATGTGAATGATAGTGATGTCTGGAAGTGACTCCCTCTCTGTGCATCCACTAAATTATTATTATTGTTTTAAATTAACACTTTTGTATAGTGTAAAAAAAACCGATCGAGTTTCTTACCGGTTCTTCTCGATGTCTCAAATATTTTCCGAACCGGCAGTAGTGTTTTGACGTTCATAAATGCCTTCTTAGGGCCTAAATTGAATAAAGATTTTTTAAACTTTGAATTTCAAAGTGAAAACTTCTTTAAAGCAGTTGTAATTTAAAACGAAAACGAAAAATCGACACCTAAAAGAGACAAACACACACATCTATAGGATTTAACCTGAGAGAGAATGAGATAGAATACATGGTTAATTTATTTATCTGATTTTAATATTTTCTTATCGTTATAGATTTACCGTTGTGGCCACAATGTCACCTGGGTCTTAAGTGACACACTTGTTGATGTTTGGAGACAGATTTTTAACTTGAGGGTGGCAGCTAGCCAGGCGGGCATTAGAAAAAACTAGAGATGAAATGGATACCGGATAGTTATTCAGTATCCGGCCGGATTCCGGATAGTAAAATTCAAAAAAATCTCATTATTTTACACAAGGTAAATCATACCACAATAGGTTATAGACACCGTTTATTTTTGCAATCGCACGTCAAAAATACATATTTTATTAATTAGTTTATTTCCGATCTCGTTCACGCGCCAATATTCAAATCAAACTGATCACGTCATGTAACGCGATAAAGAGCCGAATATGCGGTAGCCGGATATCCGGCCAAACCACTATCCGTTTCATCGCGATGTTTTCCTTTACCGGTCCGCTCAGGCTCACTGCAGGGCTTCGAACTCACGTCGATCGACACGGAGTCCGTACACGCTATCAATTTGGCTATGAATGCTTCAAAATTATGATCGTCGCCGAATTGGCCTAGCGGTGGCGGTCAACGACCAGACTTGTACGCACTGTTATATGTACAGTACGAATGGTTTGAAACTTTAAACAGATTATAAAGAAGATAGTATTTATGGTTTCTGAAGGTTTCACTACTTCCGCGTGTGAACTGTACAAGTTATATTTTTTTAATGCATCATCATGAGCCAGATGAGCATCATGGGCACCTTTTTTCAACCCACAGGTAGCTTCCTCCCTTTTACGCCACTCGTATATCGTTTTACGTTCTGTACCAATCTTGTCCAAACCTTTCAGACAAGATTTCTGATGTTGATTTTTATTGAAAACTTACCTGTGCCTGTGGCTTCGCTCACGAGGACTACAGAATGCCCGCGCGAATCTTGCTACCCCTCTCCCAGCAATTTTAAAGACAAAAATGCTTATTGTGGATGGTCCTTAGAAGATGGGTATATACTCTCGCTGATTTTTTTTTAATATCTCTTGCTCCCGAATTGCTTCACCACAACCACTTTTTTTTATTTGTGAGGAACTCTAATTTTTTTTTTTAAATAAAAGTATCCTAAGTTACTCCGTATAAAATCAGCTATCTACCAGTGAAAGTCACGTCAAAATCGGTCCAACAAACAGACAGACAGACATAAATTTAAAAATGGGTGTTTTGTTATAAGTATCGTATATAATTTCATACGCATTTAGTAAAAAGCTGTTATTTTGACATAACAAACAGACACTTCAATTTTATTAATTTTATAGATTACAAAAATCTTTTGTACAATATTTCTTTATTAGTATATGTCTGAACACTTCGGTACCTACTTAATATAATATTATTGTAGGTATAACGGCATAGATATCATAATTTACAATATAATTCTTTCTGGAAGTCGGTCATAACGGAAGAGATTATGATTAATAAAATTATTATAAATACCCGACGCTGTTATAACCTGCAATAAATATTTATTTTGATTTGATAACTATCAAACGCATACGTCAACTGTGGGTTGGTACCTATGTGCGGGAAATAACAAATAAAAAAATGTTCTTGTAACCTTTATACGCACTTGAACTGAAACCATTTTGAATGAACTCAAAATGCGTCTATATACTAAATCAAACATAATACACCATCACGCCTGTATCCCTGAAGGGTTAGGTAGAGGTGTGTCAAGATATTCATAATTAAGTTCTTTCTTAGGGCCTAAATTGATTAAAGTATTTTTTCATTAGTCTAGCGATCGTAAGCGTGACTGCTATGCTCGAGGTACTGAGTTCAGTTCCCAGGTTGAGCAAAGTGTTACGGGGGTTTTCTATGAAATTTTCAGTAGCAGCTCGGTACCTGATTAATAGCATTAGGCCCGCCTCCTATTATAAGGGACCTAAAAAACATACCCGTGAACTGTAGTTGTACATTAGTACACCTCTGCCTAACCCTTCGGGGATACTGGCGTGATGGTATGTAAAGTTATGTTTATTCGTTTAAGTAAAGATAAGGTAAAAACAAGGTATAAGTAAAATTAATTTTTTTGCTGCAAAAATCTTGGGTTTCAAAGAATCTGAAAGAGCCAAAACTCTTCACACTTTGCGTGTTCTCATTTTAGACCATATCATCACGACTTCAAATGAAATTTAGTTCAAACTTTATGCTTTAGCTTTAGCTCCGCTCGCATGGACAACAGAATGTCGTTGATAGGGCACACGTCCGATTCATTTTACCGCGGGATTTATATTAAAGACAAAAATGCTCTGTGGGTGATCCTTAGTATACTGTCGCGAACTTTCTATAGTTTACTGAGTGTAAACTACTTAAGCACTTCAGAATCGTCGGTTTTCCAAATTGATTTTTACATGCACGGTACCCTAATTCGTTTCTAAAATAAAAGTAGCCTTAGTAAAAGTAAGATCAGCTATCTACCAGTGAAAGTTCGTCAAAATCAGTCCATCCGATTTGGAGATTACTCGGAGTAAAATGAAAAAATTATTATGAAATTATACATTTAATCAATCGAAGTATGTACCATTATTATCTATGCACTTTCGCCATTTTAAAGGTAGTTCATTGATTCCATTGCTGAAAAAATTGTGGGAGCAAGAATCAATAAAATCTTTGAAGGCAGTTTGGGCAACCTCATCGGAATTGGATTTATTTTCCTTGCAAGAAATTGTCCATATTCCGAAAAAAATGGTAATCTGTTGGAGCAATGTCCGGGGAATATGGTGGGTTTCGGAGACATTCCAACCGCAGTTCCTCTAATTTAGCGACCGCCGGTCGTAAAGTATAGGGTCTAGCGTTGTTCTGAAGCAGCAGTGGGCTTGAGATATTGACCATTCTCGGTTGTTTAACGGCTAACTTTCCATCATGGTTTGCAATTGTTGACAATACAGATCTGCCGTTAACGTCTGGACAGATCTTACGAAGCTGTAGTGTATGACACCAGCACTGGTCCACCAAACACTCACCAGTATCTTTTTCTGAGATGACTTTCGCTTGGGGCAGGATTTGGACGGTTCTCCTGGGTGCAACCACTGTGATGAGCGTTTTCGATTGTCGTAAAGGATCCATTTTTCGTCACAAGTAACAATACGATACAAAATTCCCTCATTATTGTGACGGTGGAGTAATGTAATGCAGAACTCAATAGGTGTTTGTTGGTGTGCTTCAGTCAATTCATGCGGTTTCTCGAGCTTTTTCACTATTCCTGTTTGTTTCAAGTGATTTTTTTTTATCACTCACACTGAAGCCTGCCTCTAACTCTGATGTGGTTTGCGAATGATCCGCTACAACGATAACCTTTGGTTCTTCATTTTCAACTAGGGACTCCGGCCGTCCACGGGGTTTGTTTCCTAGGTCAAAATTGCCAGAACGAAAACGTTGGAACCAAAAACGTACCGTGTTTTCTTTTACAATAGCTTTCCTATACACATCATTAATTCTTCGAGCTGATTCTGCAGCGTTGTTGCCACAATGGAACTTATATTCGTAAATAAGGCGATATTTAAAATTTTCTATTTTGTGAAAAGAACGATGTCAAAGAAAAATAAAATGGTGCGAAAACAAATGAATAGGGGGAAGTCCCCTAGTGGCGGATACCTAAGGTTTTTAAGAAATAAAAGAAAAACTATTTCTATAAATGAAACTTTATTTATGAATTAACCCAGTCAAGAAACTTTATAATCAACAAAAAAATTTAAAAAATGCAACTTCTGCATAATCATATTTAAAAACAAAAATTAAACTTTGGTGAAAAAAAATACATTCACTGGAAGTGGCACCTAGTACCGGACATTTTTAATACATCTGGCATCGATCACATATGTAGACGTCTGAACATTCAGGAATGTCTGCACATGCTTCATGAGCCCACCCATGGCAGCTAGAGCACTGTATCCAATTTTCCTCGTATTCCTCTAAGCACACTACGCAAGCAGTTCTTCCAATTTCAGATATCTCAGTCAGTGGCTGCTTTATTTTAGCTTTATTTCCACTTTTCCCCTCGGCTTTTACTACTTTGGCTTGTTTCCCCTTTTCTTCAGTTCTTCCTTTGGCCTTTACGTCTTTGGTTTGGTGTCCGTTCTCTTTTTTTGCTATTTTAAATTTATGTTTTCATGATTTTGTTTTCCACCTTGGCATCTTTTCATATTTGCTTCGATCGAGTAATTTGTTGAGGTGTGAATACATCAAAGTTACGATGACTATAGTTACACAGTTACGTCACATTATATTATTAGCTAAGTATTATGGCTAAAAGTGATACAATCGGACCGTCACAAATAATGTACGGCTGCATTGAACAACCGCCGACGATGTCGGAACTCGGTAATATTGCCGACAGCTGGCGTGATTGGAAGAGGATGTTCGACTGGTACTTAACAGCATCAGGTCGTGAATTGGCTTCTGGACGAGAGAAGTGTGCAGTTTTTCTACATACAATAGGAAAGTGTGGCCGAGATATATACGATGAGTTGGATTTCAAGAGTAATGAACAAAATGATTACGAGGTTTTGTGCAAAAAATTCCAGGAACGATGTGATCCTCAAAAGAATATTAATTTTGAACGTCATTTGTTTTTCGAATGTTATCAAGATTCTGAGAAATTTGACAAATATCTATCTCAGTTGAAAGTAAAAAGTAAATCATGTAATTTCGGTGACCTACGTGATAGTTTAATTCTCACACAAATGATTCGAGGAATTAAAGATACACAGTTACGAGAAAGAATGTTACAAAAAAATGATTTAAAGTTACAAGATGCAGTGTGTTGGTGTCGAGCGGCAGAAACAGCAAGTGAGCAAGCTGTTGTAGTTAACACTGGGCCCGGTCCGGCGAACTCGGCTGAAATCGAGCCGGTAACCGCCCGCGCCGCGGCCGACGGAGTTCGAGAGCGCGCACGTTTCGTTTCACAGCGCAATACGCCGATACAAACTCAAACGTCACGGAAGCGTACTACGATAACTCGACGACGTTGCACTTATTGTAATTATGAACATGAAATTAATCGTTGTCCGGCATACAATATTGAATGTTTTAAATGTAACAAGCGTGGACATTTTGCAAAGTGTTGCCGATCGAGTAATTATGTTCAAGAACTTTGTCAATTACCAGATAGCATCGAAGAAGTTGAAGAATTGTCATTGAGCGGTATAGAAGTAAATTCAGTACAGGATAAAGGGTGGTACGAGATTATAACAGTAAACGGGATGCCCGTTCGGTTTAAATTGGATTGCGGTGCTGACGCAAGCGTGATGTCAATGGATAGTTATATACAAGCGGGATTTAGTAAACAAGCTTTAGAACGTAATGTAACAATACTTAAAGAGGTTAGTAAGACTGTATTACCTGTAGTTGGCTACTTTTTGGCAAAATTATCGTTTAATAATATAACAATAATTCAAAAGATTTATGTATTAAATTTAAGTTGTCACAATTTATTATCTAGGGAAGCCTGTGTTGATTTAAAATTAATAATGAGGCTGAATGAAGTATGTTACGACACAAATAATTTATTGTTAAAATACAGTTCAGTATTTGAGGGCATCGGTTGCTTACCTGGAAAACATAAACTAATCATAGACGAAACAGTTCCTCCTGTTGTAAGAAGTGCACGTAAAATTCCAATAAAACTTAGACCTAGATTGCGAGAGGAATTGGATCGTCTAATAAAACTTAATATTATAACTCCTATTGAGGAGCCGACAGATTGGGTGTCTAATATTGTTCTCGTGAAGAAATCAGATGGTAGACTCCGACTGTGTCTTGATCCTCAACATTTAAATACAGCAATAAAACGTAGTCACTTTCAATTACCCACCTTCGATGAAATAACGGCTAATTTATCTTCTGCGAAATTCTTTTCAGTTCTAGATGCCAGTAAAGGATTTTATATGGTGTCTTTAGATGAAAAGAGTTCTAAGTTATGTACGTTCGCCACACCCTTTGGTCGGTTCAGATTTTTAAGGTTACCTTTCGGTATAGCAAGCGCATCCGAAGTATTTCATAATTTAATGTATAAATTATTTTTAATGGAAGGCGTTGAAGTTTATATCGACGATCTCCTGGTGCACGGCCAAACAAGAGAAGAACATGATACTAGGTTGAAGGCGGTACTACAACGTGCCGCAGAGTATGGGGTCAGGTTCAACAAGGAGAAATGCACTATAGGTGCTAGCAAGGTAAAGTTTCTTGGTCATATTTTTGATGATAAAGGTATGCGTCCAGACCCTGAACGAGTGCGGGTAATCAATGATATTCCGGAACCTAAGTCGAAAAAGGAGCTTGAGAGATTTTTATCTTTCTCGATTTATTCCTAATTATGCAGATGTAGCAGAACCGTTGAGGGAACTTTTAAAGAGAAGTGCAACATTTCAGTGGTATAAGGCTCATGAAAATAGTTTTAAAAAAATAAAAAAATACATTTCAGAAGCCCCAACTTTAAGGTACTATAATCCTAACTTACCGGTGACCGTTTCGGTAGACGCGAGTGCTCGCGGGTTAGGGGCCTGTTTAATACAAGATGGTCGACCTGTCGCGTTTGCGGCACGCACGCTAACACCTACCGAGAACCGCTGGGCGCAAATTGAAATAGAAATGTTGGCTATAGTTTTTGGATGTTTTAAATTTCATCAGTTTATTTATGGTCATAATAAGGTCATTGTTGAATCAGATCACAAACCTCTCGAATCTATTGTAAAGAAATCTTTAAACGACGTGCCTATTAGACTACAACGTTTATTATTAAAGATTCAGAAATATTCTCTTATTATAAAATATGTGCCTGGTAAATTTATGTACATAGCAGATACTCTATCGAGGGATGCGCATACAGATATTGAAGAGGAGGCTAGTACAAATATTTTGGAGCATATTAATAGTCACATTAATTTGTTGTTAGAGAATTTAAGCGTTAGTAAGGAAAAATTGGAAGAAATTAGGGTTGCCACTTTACAGGATGGAGTCTTGTGTTTGGCGATAAATTACTACAAGGAGGGCTGGCCACATACAAAGAGCGTCGTCGATAGAAATGCGAAACAATATTGGGAAATTAGACATGAGCTACATTCTGTCAGTGGCATTCCCTTTCGCAACAATAAGCTAATTATACCAAAAAGTCTTAGAAAAGATATGCTTAACAGGATTCATGAAGGTCATTTAGGTATTGATAAATGTAAGAGGCGAGCTCGAGATGTGATGTGGTGGCCAGGCATGGCGGGTGATATCGAGCGTACTGTGGGCGCCTGTGAGACTTGTATCGAAAGACGCGTCGCGCAGCCGAGGGAACCGCTAGTACCTCACGCACAACCCGGAATACCCTGGGAATCCTTAGCTGCCGATATATTTCAGATAAAAGATAAGTGTTTTCTATTAGTAGTTGATTATTTTTCGAAATATATAGAGGTTGTATCTCTGACCGACCTGAGGAGTGTAACCGTCATAACTAAATTAAAATCAATTTTTTCGCGTCATGGAATCCCACAAAATATTATGACTGATAATGCTAAACAGTTTGTTTCTGAAGATTTTAAAGAATTTGCTAGACAGTGGGAATTTGAACATATAATTAGTTCACCATATTATCCTCGCTCTAATGGGTTGGCGGAGCGTAATGTCCAAACTGTAAAGAATATTTTAATTAAAGCTCAGAATGATAAAACCGATCCTTACCTGGCATTATTGAACTATCGTAACTCTCCGATTTCCGGAGAAGAATATTCACCTGCTCAGCTTCTGATGTCGCGAAGATTAAACACTAGATTGCCTGTTAGTGAAAAGTTACTTGAGCCAAAAGCTATTCGTAAAGCCGATATAATAAAATCGCGACAAGTAAAAAATATAAATGCTAAAAAATATTACGATCGGGGTACAAAACAGTTGAAACCGCTAGAAAAAGCTGAACAGGTTTACATGCGCAACGGTGGAGAGAGAAGCAAAAGAGCCCCGTTCTTACTGGGTTCGAACTCGGAACAGCTTATATAGACGTAATAGACAACATATTCTCAAACCATCAGTAAGAAAAAATTACGATTATTTGTGTGAGGAACCAAAGACCACAGAAATGCCATCTGGTCCTCCCACAGATCCTCCAGTTCGTTGCACTCGGTCAGGTAGAATAGTACGTACGCCAGAGCGATTTCGTGTCTAATGTTTAAGCTTATGTTATGTTATATTATGTTAAGATTTAATATTTATACCTTTTGCCTTTTCTTAATATTTTTTGTTCGGTTTCTTTGTTATATATTAGAACATTAAAAAAAAAAAAAAAAATTCACCTATAGTTTTATAGTTATAGAGGTAATGAGTAATTAATGTTTTGTTTTATAAATCTATCTATAATTATTATTGTAAAAGAAAAAAGGAGGAAGATGTTATGTAGGTACTTAAGTATAATATTGTTGGTGGAGGTACATCTAAAAATAAACTAGTAGTTGTCTTATAGACTCTCTGAAGGATGTTTCATTATTCTCATTTAATACATAACAGGCAACCTCATCGGAATTGGATTTATTTTCCTTGCAAGAAATTGTCCATATTCCGAAAAAAATGGTAATCTGTTGGAGCAATGTCCGGGGAATATGGTGGGTTTCGGAGACATTCCAACCGCAGTTCCTCTAATTTAACGACCGTCGGTCGTAAAGTATAGGGTCTAGCGTTGTTCTGAAGCAGCAGTGGGCTTGAGATATTGACCATTCTCGGTTGTTTAACGGCTAACTTTCCATCATGGTTTGCAATTGTTGACAATACAGATCTGCCGTTAACGTCTGGACAGATCTTACGAAGCTGTAGTGTATGACACCAGCACTGGTCCACCAAACACTCACCAGTATCTTTTTCTGAGATGACTTTCGCTTGGGGCAGGATTTGGACGGTTCTCCTGGGTTCAACCACTGTGATGGGCGTTTTCGATTGTCGTAAAGGATCCATTTTTCGTCACAAGTAACGATACAAAAACGATAACAATAAACAAACAATACGATACAAAATTCCCTTGTTATTGTGACGGTTGAGTAATGTAATGCAGAACTCAATAGGTGTTTGTTGGCAAGCTTCAGTCAATTCATGCGGTTTCTCGAGCTTTTTCACTATTCCTGTTTGTTTCAAGTGAATTTTTTTTTATCACGCACACTGAAGCCTGCCTCTAACTCTGATGTGGTTTGCGAATGATCCGCTTCAACGATAACCTTTGGTTCTTCATTTTCAACTAGGGACTCCGGCCGTCCACGGGGTTTGTTTCCTAGATCAAAATTGCCAGAACGAAAACGTTGGAACCAAAATCGTACCGTGTTTTCTTTTACAATAGCTTTCCTATACACATCATATATTCTTCGAGCTGATTCTGCAGCGTTGTTGTCACAATGGAACTTATATTCGTAAATAAGGCGATATTTAAAATTTTCTATTTTGTGAAAAGAACGATGTCAAAGAAAAATAAAATGGTGCGAAAACAAATGAATAACTAAATTTGAAACACAATTACACAAGCCTAAATTTGGAATAAATTAAAATTTGGAATTTCTAACCAGACGCCAGATATTTGAGATCAAAGTGACCAGTTCAACAAAACGACAATTTCATATGTAAGGACCCCTAATACTTTCATATGAATTTAGTATAAAGTTGTTACCTATTATGACCTTACAAACGGAAACTTCAGTTTTATTTATTTGTATAGATGTTTAAAAATGGTTAGCATCGAATCAGCTAAGTAAAAACATCGTGATGAAACCATAGTATCGTCGTAGGGTTTATACTAATGGCCGCCTGGCTACCTACCACTCTCAAGTTGAACTATCGCCAAGTACCAATAGATTTGTTCCGACAGCTGCACTTGAGAGCGTACTACCATCTTCGGCCACATAGTCACTTAACATCAGATGAGATTGTATAGCCAAAAACGAAGTCTATAAAAGAACTAAAAACACATATTTATAGATACAATAAAAAAACACATTTTTCCAAGAAATTTTCCTTATATAAAACCACATTAATTGATATTCTACAGGGTGGACCAGAAAGATTTGCGAATTTAAAAAAAAAAAAAAAAAACTAAATACAATACACATACACATCTTTATTTCAATTGAAATAGACATCTGGGAAATTTATTTCTTATTCTGAATCTGAACCTCAAACTGGTAAATGGGCATGCAATGTCACCTCGGCGCGATATCAGTTTCCCAGCAAACATCTCGTTTACGCCCGCCAACGAAGCATTACATGTATGGCATGTCGCACAATCTTGTTGAAACCACGTCGCACGATTATAGGTTTCAAATTGTTGCAGTTGTTGATTTTCAAAGAAATAAGGTCCGATAATTCCGTGTGCTGATATGGCCGCCCAAACGGTTACTTTCGGCGAATGCAGTGGCTTTTGATTTTTTACAGTTGGGTTCTCTGCAGCCCAGTAACGGCAATTCTGTTTATGGACCTGCCCATTTAAGTGAAAATGGGCTTCGTCGGAGAACAGAATATTGTTCTCTGAAAGCATTCCAACATTGTTTCAAAAAAAGCTCGTCGTAAAATTGGGTTATTTGGCAGTAATTCCTGTACAAGTTGAATTTTATACAGGTGCAAATTCAAATCTTTCAACAAAATGCGACGCAAAGATGTTTTGGACACCACAAGTTCAGCTGATCTCTCGCGAGTCGATAGACCAGGATTACGTTGAACTGAAGCTCTAACTTGTTCAATTGTGTCTTCCGTTCTTGTTGACCTTGGGCGTCCCGCAGGCTTCTGTTTGAGAGTTGAACCAGTAGGTTCGGACACTGTTTTACGTCATGTAATCCAAACTCACGCCGAAATAAACGTCGAACAATAGCGCACGAATCGCCGTTTTTATAATAATGTTTAAAGTAGAATGCACGCTGCACTCCGGTGAAGCGATTCATCGCGACTAAATTTTCGAGAACCGAGCTTCTCATCCCCACCACCCGCGCAGCCCCCGCTCATTAGGTTCAAACGCAAGAATGTTTTTAACGATAGATTAGTTAAAATCATCCGCGATTATCTCACAGACCGCACCTTCCGCTACATTGTGAAAGGTGAACTATCCACCACCCCATACGCTCAGGCTTCCCCCAAGGTTCCATCCTGGCTCCTAGCCTTTTCAATTTGTACGTCGTTGACCTACCTAAACTTCCCGAGAAAGTCGAGGTTGGGCTATACGCTGACGATACAGTCATATACTCCTCTCAAAGGCAAAGAACCAATTTCAAAACTAGAATCCAAAGAGCCGTGACCACTCTCGGGCAGTGGTTTAACGACTGGCGAATAGCCATCAAGCCCTCGAAGAGCGCAGCGGTGGTCTTCGACAAAACTTCCTCAAAGATACCGAAAAGCCTCAAGAGTTATCCCCTTGAACTCTTCGGTAATCCGATTCCCTGGGTAAAGGAGACCAAATATCTAGGTGTAACCCTAGATAAGTAGACTCTCCTTTATACGTCATGTCACTCTGGTTAGGAAAAGGGCCGCCTGGACCTTGGCCCGATTGCATCCTCTGTTATGTTCTGTAAGTAAAATGTACACGAGACACAAGCTTACGCTCTACAAGATGTGTATCCGTCCGATAATGACATATAGTTGCGTTGCGTTCGCACATATGTCAAGATATAACTGGAAACGGTTACAAGCCATCCAGAATAGGTTTCTTCACCACCTTACCTACCGGGGCCCCTCAGTATGTTCGTATGGAAAATCTCCATAGAGATATGGGCCTTCCTTCGATACATGTCTACGCCAAACACCTTTCTCGCTCCTACTTCGACACCGCGTCGAATCACGCGAATCCCTAATCAAAGCGGCAGCTACCTATATACCGGTACCCAATGCCTGCCAGCGTAGACGCCGGCCGCGTAACATTTTCACCGACTCACTCGACCAAATCGAAACAGCAAACGCGTTTTATTCCACTGGCTCTCCAAACAGAGCGTGCCAGAGCCCACGCCCGCGTAAACACAAAAAAAAAAGTGTTTTTAAAATCGTACGCCTTTCTGGCCCAACCTGTATTAAATAGTTTTTTTTTTATCAATATCCGTGTTATCAATCGATTTTTCTAATGGTAGATAAGTACCTATTTGGCGAACTGATAATATTTTTATAATTGCAAATATAATTGATAACTCTGTATCAGATTGTAATAGTACAAGATCAAGGTATTTTAGTGTTTTAGTGCTAGCTAACTATAGTGGCGGCACGCTATGATGCCCCTTTTGACGTTTATCCGTTTATTAAATTTCGTATAAATTAATAACTACGTTTGAAGAAGTTAGTTAAATAATTTATCGCATTTAATTTATTACACTGATTTCTAAACTACATATATGTATATGACGGAGCTGGTACACAGTATGTACAATGATACAGCCTTTAGCGCGGTCTCTTGTACTAGGGCGACGGATGAACCAGGGCCGTCCCTGATCTAGGACGACACGAACTAAGGCGGAACTTCAACTATCGCGGCCCATGAACCATTACGACAGGTTTATTTTGATAGACTAAATCCCATTAATACGAACATACAGCGCATCCGCACTGTAGGACTTTCTCTAAAAAAGTGTGTGGCATCACGCCGTTTCTCCGTCTATATAGCGCGAGCACGAACGGGAGTTGTAGCCTAGCCCAAGTTCAATGAATCTGTAAAAGCGCAGCGGCTTCAGGGCCTCTAAGGCTAACAGTATAGTCAGTTCTAAAAAAAAAGAGAAGTTGTAGGTGGCGGTAGACTTAAAACATTTGTTTCTTAGACTGCCTTCGAGCGCCGAAACGTTACAAACATGTTTTGACTACAAACAATGTCATTATACGGAAGTTGTGTTATTTTGATCATAGATGGCCCTTTTACTCCGACATATATATTATGGTCTAACTGTATAATATGGTCCCGCGAACAAATCTTTTCACTTTTTAGTGACAAATGAACAGCGTCATTTAACAGAATCTTTAATGGATTATAATTATTAGTGTACTTATTTACAACACAGCTCAGTATTTATGTTTTACAAAATTCGAAATTTAAAAAACGGAATCTAATACGATCGGCAAACATAGGTTCGTGGGCCAGCACAACTACTACCTCCGGCAAAGTCGCGTCAATGCTCAATGCAAAACAAAGCAGTTTCGATTAGACGTTGCTTCGAAAAGAACAAACTGTGGTGGCGTGAGTACACTGTGATTGTGATATAGTTTTGATCTAGGTTTGTATTTCAGATATTTATACTGCACTACTATTGACTCTTGTTCGTTAATTTGGACTCTGTTTATGCCTTTTGTTAAACGATATGGCCGAACGTTATTTCACCTCACTGTTGTAATGTGTCAAAACAGCCATCATAGCGTGCCGCTATTATAGCTTGTTTATGTTATTCCAATCTAGTGAGATTATACCTAATGTAAACTATCGGTAGATTGTGAACGGGCATTGAAATTTGCAATCTAACGTTACATTTTCGTAGAATTATAAACCAACCGGATTGATCAGGTTTTTTTGAAGTGAAAACTTCTTTAGCCGCGTTGAGCGTTTTTTGGTAGGGGAAAAACTTATTTCGCGTCACCGATAACCTCGACATGCTCGTGACATATTGCGCTTGCGCCAGACCTAGCAACGCGTAGTATAGCGGCCTTTGTACATGTATATACGCTAATACATTGTATATACTCGACTGTATCATATGCGTTTTTGATTTTATGGATGGGTAAAATCTTGTGATTTCGCGTCACCGACATGATGTAATGATGGTTTACAAATTATGAAATTTGAATAGTACAGACTATAATTGATTTCAAAATTCAAAAAAGAACACATTTATTCTATTGTTTTGAGTATTCACTTCTGTCGGCAGTCCTTATGACTGCCTTTATTTTTTTTATACAACTAAGTATATGGTAACTAACCTGACGGTAGCCTGTAGAGTCTTGTAATACCGTACCCAAAAGAACTCTCGAAGCCCTACTCACCGCAGAAACAAAACTCTAGGTTATTTGGCTGCGGTCTTCTGTATGGTGGAGGTATTCCGCCAGTCAAACTGCCCCAAGAGAGACGAATCTCCAAAGAAAATTCTTTGCGCCATACCTACCTATCTTAAGTAAGGTTGACACTGTAATCGTAACAGTAAAATCAAATTAGCCAGTAAAAATTCATATTTTTTACGTCCTTTTTTTTCGCTTATATAGTAGACCTAAACCTTAAAAAAATATCTTAATTATTGGTATCTGTTCACAATCTGCCGACAGTTTACGTTCTGAGTAGATTCTTTAAAATTTAAAATAACTGGACATATAAATCCCATAGCAAAGGGGATACTCACATGGCATAGTTGTTCAAATGCATTTTACCGAAAGGCGAAAGGCTTAAGGGGAAACGCGGGCGGTATTCAGCCCATTCAAAACGTATTCCTCTGTTTGTATACCTATCCCCGGATAGTACTTGAGCTAATATTTATATACCATAAAATCTATATCTACCACAGCCATGATTTTTTTTGTTTATTAAATATTTTTAAGAACTAAACCTTCTCTAAACTTTCCCAGTTATACTGCCGTTATCAGACAACCATCAGATAAACTAGACGAACATGAAAAATAAAACATAGCTAAAGCCTTCATTATATTATTCTTGAAACAATATTAGAATCAGTCTATTATGGAGAAGGAGACACGGGAGTACAAAACTATAATTTTGTCAACTTTACATAGGTTTAATCAGTCCGAACTGCAGTTGTCTCTCTCGCACTCTGTCCGGGCAGAGTGCGACAGCAATAAATATCTGTAACCTATTCTTCAAATAACATCACACGCCAGTCCGCGACACCAAGTCCGGTGAAGCTGTAAAAGCCGCAGCGGCTCTGTTTGACGATAGGGCTAAGGCTAACAGTGTAGTCAGTTCTAAAAAAAAAAAAAAAAAGTCCGCGACATGACGCTGACGACTTCAAAAAACAAGAAATTTATATTTCTGTAATAAATAATAATAAGTTGTAATAAACAATACTTTATTTGTATCTCTCTGTTTTCTTGTATATACGTGTCTACATTTTTCCTTATATTTTTTCTCTGACATATCTTTAAATTCTAAATACAAACGCGATTTATAGAGAACGCGTATAACATAGGTACCTATAAAAAAAAGGTTATATTTCCGATCCACAACAATTTCTGTATTTATCTAACATGCAAACATTTAAACATTTTAACATTTTAACATTTATTAAACATTTAGGTTAGGTACTTCAGAGTGTTTATCTTCGCCTTCAGCCGAAGAACCTTATATTGTAGTCCTCAGCAGTGAGCTTATTCCACATCTGAAACGTTCGTGGAAGGAAATTTCTCTAAAACCGGACTATCCGCAATCATTTATGTACCTAAATGTACAATGTAAGTACATTTTAAAACAGCTAACATATGGATCTTTTATTTTTATGTACATAGACATTTATGTAGGAAGAAAACTCTATAAGAACTATAAAATAAATTTTATTTAAATAAAAATACAGAAAGGGAAGTTAGGAAACAATTTATATAAAGGTCAGAATGCA
This sequence comes from Saturnia japonica, assembly GCA_033032175.1. Classification (NCBI taxonomy): domain Eukaryota; kingdom Metazoa; phylum Arthropoda; class Insecta; order Lepidoptera; family Saturniidae; genus Saturnia; species Saturnia japonica. The sequence continues at coordinate 8,827,117 of CM065331.1, forward strand.
AAAAAAAGTATATCTCACTTGTTTTTTTTTTTTAGATCTGACTACACTGGTAGCCTTAGGGGCCCTGAAGCCGTTGCGGCTTTTACAGCTTCACCGGACTTGGGGGCGAACGCAGAGAGCACTCAGCCGGGAAAGTGTTTTGGACGACTCGCACGAGGGTGCCAGTGGCCGAACCTCGGCTCGGGCTGTCGTCGCGTATGCAATTAGGTCGCGATCTTACTGAATCCCTACTCCTACGATTCGAGCTAACTAATATATACTCATAGGCATGTTCCCTTCCTCCTGATTATTTTTTTCACATCCGTAATACAAAGTATAGATGCGTGTTCATCTGAACAGAGCTTTATAAGAAAATATGTAAACGCTGCCGCGCTAAAATTTTCAATATGAACAATTCGCCCTTATTGCACTAACTTCTCAATAGATGGCACTTTAAGGTACATTTTAAATTGCATTTAGGGGAATACTTTTAACACCGATTGTTAATGAAACAAAAATGATCATTAAATACTTTAATTGATTAAACATTCGGATACGCCTTAAACTAACGTAATCTATTATTCAAAACAACTTGTTCTCATCCATTCGTCTGTTACTCTTATTAATCTACAATTTTATTTATATTTATAATAACAAAAAAGGATTGTTTATGTACCACTTTAGAATTTACACGTAATTTCAAGTACTATTTTTTTTCTTCATCAATGCCGTAGTTTAGAGAAAAACAGCAAGTCATACATGCACTTAGGTGTGAAAGAGAGAAATACTGTTCGAACCCAAAAACGCATATAAAACGCGACTTTATTATTCCTGGTTAAAGATGAAGTCGACAGAATCATTTCTACATATGATTTTTTGAGAAGTATTTCGTCAAAACATAATTATTCTAAAAAAATAAATCAAGGTATTTCGTTAATTAAATAAAGTCTTGGAATAAAACTTACTGTCCCTTCTAAATACGCCATTGCAGAGTTTAAGAAACTCGCCATATTATTATATTCATTTCTTCAAAATTACAAATAATATAACAACAATTCTACAACAAAAACTTACGAAGACAACTCCATGCCATTTTGTTCACTGATGCTATAGCTTAATACAGGAAAACCTGTTTCAAATTCTAGTTATATATGTTTTAGAAGTACGTACTAGGCCATTAAAGAAAAAACCCTTCCGTCAAGAGTCTATCTTTTGACAAAACAAAAACAAAATGGTCAAACATTGGAGTTTCTGGAAGATTCAAACTCGAACCACGATTATAAAAAGAAAAAAAAACTCTACCCTTTATTAACTCGGCCGCCAAGAGAATGGGATCCTAAGTTCCTAACTTCCGTCACCACAGACCATTGTTTTAGCGACACAAAATGGCGCAGCGGTCCATCACCCCATTTGGGGTTGCAACTGTTTACCAGAAATATAAAAGTATTGTAGTACCTACTCATATTTATGGTTTATCTACTTTTTTTTTTTTACAAGAATTAGAGTACATTAAGGTTGGAGTAGTTTTGAAAATAAAGTTTTAAAAACTTTATTTATACTTTTGTATTACTGGTAAAAAAAAATTACAACATCAAATGTCGTGATGAGCCGCCCTTTTTTGTCGCTAAGAGTTGTCTGTTATAATTATGACAGACACGTCAGGAACGCTATCTCTGAGCGGCCGAACTGTAATTGAAAATTATATTAATTAGTTAGGGAGGGGAAACTACCCCCTATGACTTTCCCGTGAATCCGCGCGAAATATCAATATCATCGAAATAAACTCAACTTAGATTAAGCGACCAGAACAGAAAACCCGTGCGCCATTTCTACATTCTTGGCCTAAGGGTCAGTCGACTATTTTATAAAGGACTGTTGATCAGAATAAACGAAAGGTAGAATTTTTTTTTCCTCTAAGTGTGGGTATATTAGTTGATTGACCCACATACCTATAAAGATTTTTTTTTAACGTTTACTAAAAGTTAACTCACAGTAAACATGCAAACGATAAATATGCAATTATAATAATATAAAAATCTTTAGCACCTGCAAAAATATCGTATCAAAAAATCTTAACTTAATAAATAATGTAAAAATAACTACAAAACGATTTTTTTTTTAAAGTAATTTACATATGAAAACTTTTATCTGTCAATAGGGGTGATAATTTACATAATCGATACTTATATTATTAAATTGAAAATAATCGATATCGATATGTTCTATAGAACAAAAAGACACAATAAAAAAAAAAAAAAACATCCCAAATTGTATTTTACAGATTATTGTTAACACTTTTGAGATTCTACACGTATGTAACAAAATATTTTTACAAGCTTTTATTAAACTTGCTTTGTTAATATGGACAACTGAATTTTAAAACAGTTATCTCCTACCGACATAGGTGATATTTTGCATACACGTTTAGTTTGTATGACAATGCATGATTATATACATGACTTAACATAATTTATAATCCAAGGTGACGAGCTCCCAAAAGGTGGCGACCAGTTATTGTTTATGCACCCCCATGATGTGGGTATCAAATGAAATAGTTTATATACCAATATAAATGATTATTACAACTGAAACATTGAAGAATAACTAGATTTCAAATATATATTTTTTTGAATGGAGGAAAATATACAAATATTCAATTATACAAATAATTCAAGTCATATGTTATTCTGTATTTTTTTCTATTTACTTTTAAAAAAATCACCTACTAACACTCTGTTATCACGTCGACTATTAAAAAAAAAAAACTTAACATGAAATGATTCACAAGGAACTGTGAAGTGAAGAAGATATACAAAATTAATTTCGTTTGATCTCAGTGAAACATAATTAGTAACACCTTTATACGATTCAAATAAACATCAGTCGAACGAGAGTATTGAATTATTATGCATAGATCAGAATCCTAAATTTGAAGGGTTGAAAATCTAAATAGGTTATGGACTTAAAAAAATACAAATCAATATTTTTTACCGATTACAAAAAAAAGACTTGAGGTTAAACAATTCGAATGTGTATATATTTTTATGGACGTTCAGCTATATATTATATCTTCTTTATTTATGAAACAAATTGGATGATTCCTTCTTTTTTTTTTGATAAGAGGATACCTCAAGAGTGGTCCCAATTTAATTTCATTGGCATTGGACCTGCAACTTCGAAGATACACCATAAAACTACTCCAAACTATTGAATTTGGTTATCTTTTTTGCTTAAAATTGTTCTGCTTATAAAAATTCAGTAAAGAAAAACATAGTAAGGACACTTGAATGCTTGAGAAATGTTCTTGTATGTGAAAAAATAGAACACTTGCTTTCTCGATTTTTGATATTATTGGTACTAATTAAACGGTCTACATGACATGTCTAACAATGTCCAAATGACTCAGAATGTCTATCGTTATTTCTTTTTCAACAACATAAAAAAAAACGAGGTTCTCAATTTAAATGTTTTTTAATGGATGTTCAGCAATAACTTCTTTTTTAGGAACCAGTTTGGAAGATTATTTTTTCGTTGGAAAGGGTATACTTCAAGGGTGGTCGCGTTTTAATTTCATTGGTATTGTTTTTTCGACTTCGAAGATACACCAGGGAACTTCTCAAATCCATTTTCCTTGGTTGACTTTTTTGTTCAAAATTGTCTTGTTACGTACACAGATATAAATATCGTAGTCATATGGTCTAATTGTGCACATCAAAACGGTCAGCGCGTGTGCTTGTAGAAAATTTGATCTTAGACCCTTTAGAATTTGAACCCTTCAATTAATATCGTAATCGATTTTACCGGTGAACGATCGATAAAAATGGCCAAATCGATTTTGTGGAATGTAGTTGTCATTTGAAATTCAATTAGTGGATAATATAGAATTTTCATAGTGCGTGTATATCTTTAAAACGTTCAAGAGAAATGTGGTATAACAAAGAAAAAATCATGATGTTATTTTGTATTTTTAAGAAATTAATATTTTTTTAAATACGATAGTAAATTACTAAAAAAATATTCATGTATAGAAAAAAGTAAATTTTTTTTTTTATTACGTACAAACTAAATTTACATTTAAAATATTCTAATTTTGTTGATAAAAATAAAATAAATAAAAAAGGCAACATGATTGTTTTTTTTTGCCAGATGATAAAAAAAATCTCATCAAATAAAGTCTAAAGCAGCCAAATGAACACATTTTTTTAAATAATCTAATACCTAAAGTATTTTTTTTTTTACGTATTTTTTAGTAAAAAATTATAAGAGAGTTTCATCTCTACAAAAAAATCACAGTTTCGTTTTCAGATATTAAAGAAAAAAAAAAGAAATGCAAAACAAAACATTTTTTTAAACAAACTACAGTGTGTTTCTTATTCCCAAGGAGGAAATTTACAATCTTAATGTCAAATTCGAAAATAATGTTGCCACATCAATTTTTGTAGTGTTGTGCTACCGTGTATTTTACGCAACAATTATTTGAATTGTAAGATTTTACATACTGAATAAAGGGGTTATTTACAAATTGAGAATATTTTGTGTTATTTAACATACCCGATAATTTACTATTATCATTAAATAATTCAATTTAAATGAATTCGATTCAATTAAATGTATAGGCTAACTTACAAAAAAGAATGCTTTGCATGGCCTATGAAAGATGCGATTTTGTCCATCAAATTCATCGGCCTTCACCTTTGGATGGTTCAATGTTGTTTCAGAACAACTTAACAATAGGATTACAAATAATATATCGTAGGGTTTTACGCTTACTTCGGATTGGTGACATCACTATTTAAAAAATACATTTAACTAGCAACACATGAAATGTCATTTTATTCAATGGGAATAAAAAACGCATTTTATACATTTTTTGAATGTATGTTTTACATCTAATGCCGATTCGTTTTTTTTTTTCAATAAATTATTTAGTATTTAATATTATTACAATGGCTTAAATGTCTAATATGGAATCTCGTGTATTAAACGGTCATAAATAATAATAAAAATCGTATTTAGGTTTATCTGGACGTAAAACGTGATCGAATCTTCTAGATCTAGGCAATAGAGTTACGCTCGGGCAATTTCAAAAGAAACTTTTGTATTATGTTCAACGTCCAATGATTTAGAAATTGAACACAACATGGCGACCGTATAAACACATGGTCTAAAAGCCGACAAGCGGTCGGTAGAAGATTCCACAACTCCTCAAAACTAGGGTAAAAATTAATTTACATTCACTTATCAAATTTAATAGAGAAATTTATAGAGCATATTCTCGAATCTTCTAAAACTATCGAGGAAAGATTCACGGGACTTCTCATGCCTAAATCTGAAGTTATACGAACGTTTAATACACGAAAATGATAGAGAACTACTGATTTATAAAATGTTTAATAAAAACCATTTCACACATAAATATTTGGGATACTAGACGACTTTCGACTATCAAAATTAATAACAATTTTTAAATTTTTTGTTAATTATTATGTATATTGTTACGGTACGACGATTTTACAGACGCAGGCAGAAAGTTGCCAGCTTACATGCTAAAGTGTTTAACATACATAATTCATACTATAATATGTCCTACAATATTTAATAAATTAAAAAAAAAAACTAGGAACCCTAGACTTAAAAGGAATTCGTAAAAAAAAATACACAAAAAAGTACATGCAACGAAATGTTACGCACGTCAGATTATACTTTTTTCAATAGTCATACTCGATGTATGCGAGTGTATGCGAATGTGACGGACTAACTTCACCACAATAAAACAAGAGGCTTTAGCAGCAAGTTCATAATGTAAACTTTTTGTTACAACTTGTAAAAGTATACTCATGATTTTTTTCTAAATTCACCTATAGAATTTGTACAATCATTCGCCTATAAAATTTGTACAATCATTCGCCTATAGAATTTTTACAATCAAAGTCTGCAGAAAACGGAACAAAACTTACACGGTCCATTGGTGATATATCCAACAGAAGTATAACTTCAAATACGAGTATAAGACATTACACACTCGATCGAAATATCTCCAACACCCAATTTTTTATGTGCGAATTGGTTAAATATGATATAGAAAAAAATATAATTATAACACAATTTTATATAAATCGTAATATTGTATTTAGTCCGGCGGCAAATAGCTAAACAGTTTGTATTTATCCCTGATGTACGGACGGACGTCGTCCTTCTGGAAAACGCAAAAACAATTACGTCATTATTTTATATACATATATAACTGTCTGTTTGTTTAGAGTGGCTTCTACTAATGCCGGCGTGACTAGCTACCACTCTAAGTTCAAAATCTGTCTTGGGGTTAATGGGGTGTCTAATTACATCTTTAATTAAATATGACACTGCTAAGCCAACCTCACCTGTACGTGATGCACCCTGCTGAACAACGAGCGAGGAAATGGTGACATCGTTGGATAATTACGACATATCGGTGGTCGCCTTGTGTCTTAAAAGTACAGTGTAAACTCTTTATAACGTTATCCTTTATAACGATAAACTCCCTATAACGTTGAAGTGAGCCCAACTTGGTTGGTTTGCGTTAAAACCCACATATTGAAACTCCACTCCATATAACGATAACTCTCTATAACGACAAAAAATGCTCAGTCCCTTGAGTATCGTTATAAAGAGTTTACACTGTAACTATAAATATTTTTTAGTCACTCGGATTTATGAAGGCACTTTAACAAGGCCGTCATAACCGCCCGTCACAGTGGCACACTTAGGCGTTTCACATTCCTGGATGAACCGTTGTATATAAGCAGGTTAGTAGGGATCTGAGTCACAGTGACTCTTACTTTGTCTCGCCAGCCTTGCACTTTGCTTACCATCAGGCACAGTGCCGTCACTTTGCCATGGTAAGTAGTAATACTTACACTATCTGTACATAAAGTAAACAACAGTATCAGTAATATCATCATACAAGCTGAAAAGCTTGGCATTAGAAATCCATTGAAATACCAAAAAAAAAACAGTCCATAAACGTAAAAAAGTTTGAGAACTCACAGTGGCCAAGTGCTCGAGGAAGGGCAACAGCTTGAGTAGCTCATTGTCACTGCGATCCACAAACCAGCTGTCGATCGGTATCCCGTTCTCGAGTTGGTATCCAAACGCCTGTAATGTTTCTACTATTAAAATACAAACACCGGAATTTCGTATTCCAACCCATCCTAACCTATCCCACCTGTAAAACGCATCCTAAATTATTAAAATAAAAAAAATCTTTATTCAATTTAGGCCCTAACAAGGCACTTATGAACGTCAAGCACTACTGCTGGTTCGGAAAACATCCCAGACATCGAGAAGAACCGGTAAGAAACTCGATCGGGATTTTTTTTTTTTTTTATTGTACAAATGTTAATATAACAAGTACAATAATAATAATTCAGTGGATGCACAGAGAGGGAGTCACTTCCTGTCATCACTATCATTCACATAATGATCCACCCTATAATAACCTTTTGACAGTAAAACTTGCTTGACATACTCCTTGAAGTTGTTGTCTGGTAAGTCAGTAATATGCGTCGGGATCTTTTTTATTACCTAAAAAACTTTTATTGGACCTACTTAGTCTAAAACACGGTACGAGTAATTTATCTCTATTTCTAGTATTAACATTGTGCTGATCTTTGACAAAAGATCTTTGATTATAAGGAGTATTTTAACCAGTGTATATTGAAATGTTTTTATGAAAAAATAAACTTTTTTTTTAGCATTATTTTAGAATAAATGACGCACAATGTGCTTACTCAAGCTTGCATGTATTTTGCACATGAAAATAAGAAATATTGGCAGTATTGCCAGAGTAAGATAATACAAATTAGATATTTTCGCCGGTGGCCAGATGTTAATCTAACCTCAACAAACACAAAAGACGAATATCCGTAGATTTAATCACAGTTCAATGCGATATAAATCATGATATCTTCTTCTAGTTATTGTTCCACTAAATCCTAAATGAAAAACCTGTTAGTAAAACATACTGTATTGATATTACTGTGACTCATAGTTTTTTGTTTCTTTCTAAAGCACGTAAGTTAGTAACTGTTTTTTTCCCTTTCACCGTCATTAAAACATGACAGACGAATAGTTCCGTCTCTTTACTGTGCTAAAATAAAAATAAACGACTTTAAATCATCCCAACCGCTTGTTACAAACTTTATTTCATAATATTAAATAATTTGAACTAACCTGAGGACTGTTGTCCACGATGACGGTCCTCCGTAGGTCCCTGCCCAGGATGGACAAGTCTTTCACGTAGTTGCCGTTCACTAGCAAGCAATGTTCCCTGAACAACCTGGAAATAATATCCCCTATTAATAATCTTATTATATAATATAAAAATAAAATAGTAGACCTTAATATACTTTATTCCTTGTACAAAAAGTAGACAATCATAAAAATTTGAGTAGCTACAATACTTTTATATTTCTTTTAAAAAAATGGCAACACCAAATGGCGTTACTTGCCGCCATATTGTGTCGCTGAAACAGTCATCTGTAGTGACAGACGTCAGGATCGTATTCTTTCAGCGGCCGAACTATATGGGACTTTTTGGCGGAATCTTGATATGTAGTGCGGCATTTTTTTATTTAAAAACTTATGATATTTTGCCAGCGTTTTACGTGATACAGTTTGGTTATTGTGCACGAGTGAAGTGGGTTATAATTAATAACTAGGGGCCAGTTTTAACAAGGGAACCGCCTTTAATATAAATATTCGATTTATGTGACGTTGGCAGAATTGAAGATTAATTGACAAACCTGTATTTGATCCAACGTCGAGACGGATCCAAAAGGTTCAGCAGTCGATCGGCGTACACCCGCTTGCTGGCCGTGAATAATATCACTTCGTAGAGGCGAGAAACGCGCGAAAGAAACTCCGCGAAGTGAGGCCGCGTGCGAACGAACACCTGTCGATAAGTTATTATGCATGACATACGTCAAAAGTTTGATAGCGGTAAAGAGAACCATCTAACATGGGGAACAAGTTGAAAAAGTGTCCAGATGTAAGCAGAAAATTACAATTAAAAAACCAACTAAAATGGCGCTAGTGTAGTAAGAAGAAAATATACTTTTTCGTGATTTTATAATTGCTATTGTTTTAATACTTAAAAAAAATTATTGTACAACAACGGAAAAAGTTTTTTGGAGTGAAAGGTTCCCAAAGTGAGAGAAATTTAAAAAATATTAACCTTTGCAGCTATCTTTAAAGGAGACGGGTATTTCTGGGTCCAGAATGTAATTAGTTGAAATATGGTTTACAAAATCGAATATAATTGAGTTTTTACAATCGTACAATATCATTAAAATTGACAATCAACATTAAAAGATAATAAACATAACACTTTTTTAATATTAATCCTACTTCAAAAATAGTTTAATTGAAGTTTATTAAATGACTTCGCTTTTACGAAATAACCTAAATCTCTGCTTTTAGATTGCAGCAAATAAAATCCGCTTTTATTCAGTGACTGTTTGATAATGCATTAACTATTAATTTAAATAGTTTTCATATTTTTACATCTCTTTTTTGACCCAGGCCCATATCTTTATGAAAGAGTATCCGTCTCCTTTAAGCAATTGCTACTGTGGCGCCACCCTAATTTGACGATTTTCGAAGGACACTTTTTCATACATAGAGATGGGATGGGTTAGTAGAAATAGTACTCATGATCCTTAACTTCCATATTAGAAATGCAGCATAACTTAAATTGAAGTTGATTTGACGCTTAAACGATACGTACCTACTACATATGTACTATAGAAAATAATGCTACACATAGTACGAAAAAATTCTGAAAATCTCAAAAATGATCGTCTAGAGCAAGTTCTTTTCATAACTTTCACTAGCTGTACCCGTGGCGTCACTCACGTAAACTAGAGTATGCCCGCACGAAACTCGCTTCCCCGCCCGCGGCTATTTTAAAGACTATACTCTCCCTGACTTTTTTGTAGGTCTTTTGAATGCCTACAATTAAGTAGTACATTAATTTGCTATATCTCGTATGGTTTACTCAGCGTAAGCCATTTAAGTGCCCGAATTGATTCAGCACGACCAGTTTTTTTTTTTTATTTGTGCGGACCCTAATTCTTTTTCTAAAATACTTATAACCTAAGAAGGCACTTATTAACGGCAAAACACTACTGCCGGTTAGGAAAATATCCCAGACATCGAGAAGATCCGTTAAGAAAAACGATCGGTTTTACCTTTTTTCCAACATGTGTTAATATAAAACAATAATAATAATTTTGTGGATGCACGGAGAGCGAGTCACTTCCAGACATCACTATCATTCATATATTGATTCATCCTATAATAACCTTTTGACAGTAAAACCCATTTGAAATGGTCCTTGCACTTGTCCGGCAAATCAGTAATGTTCTTTGGGATCTTATTATAAAACCTGACACTATTACCTAGAAACAAAAAAAAAGAAGATGAAGAACAATATAATACGGCACTTACGGTGTATCGACAATCCTGGAACAGTACCGGAAAATGGAAGCTCGCGTCTGGCAACTCCTGAAGCGAACAATGTACCAGAGTCTCGTCTAGATCTAACACCTGTGGACAGAAGACATTTTGATTAGTAAGACGTCTTGATCCAGTTCGTTTGCGTGCGGCTAAACAAGATATTGAGGCAATGCTAGCAAGTGGTGTAGCTAATCGTTCGGAAAGTCCTTGGTCGTCTGCACTTCACCTGGTAAAGTAGAAGGACGACGGTTGGAGACCGTGTGGTGACTATCGCACATTAAACGCAAGAACCATTCCAGATAGGTTCCGTCATATTCATGATTTTTCTCAACAGCTATCAGGATGGGCTATATTTTCAAAAATTGATCCGTGTAAATCCTGATGATGGACCCAAAACAGCAATTACTACTTCATTTGGTTTGTTCGAATTTCAGTACATGACTTTCGGACTTAGAAATGCTGTTGAAACCTTCCAGAGGTTCATTGATGAAGTTCTTCTGGGTCTTGATTTTTGTTACATCCTGGTATTTTCATTTTCGGTAGAAGATCATAAAAGACATTAACCCCCAAAAGTTAAGGATATTTTTCACTGTAATTATATTTTCACTCCATATTTAAATAGGAGTGAGGCGTATTTATCGGAACAGTTTAAAATAACAGGTATTTATTAGTAACAGTCTGGAACTGTTATTTGTAAACGGAAAAAACGGTTACTAAATACTACGTATCTGTTCCACATACTGGTTTGTGACAAAAAATTAAATTTGAAACAATGATGGCTCAGTTGGTAGCATGTACGGACTGCGCGTCGATCGACGTGAGTTTAAATCCCTGCAATGACCCCGAGCTTTCGGTGAAGATTGTGGCCACAATGCTAAGCCTACAACGATTAAAAAAAACTGTTTCCGAACATGCTCTCCTCTATTAAAGCTTAAGGATCTTTAATTTGTTAGAGAGAGATAAAAACAAATACGACTTGAAACAAGCTCTTTACTCTTTTCAATTATAGTAACAGAAAGAGATAGCATCATGTAACAGGATGTTATTTTAGAACAGGTTTTGGAAGCGTTCTTACTCTGGGATGGGAAAAGGTTTCCTATTGTACCTGTTATTTCATGCATTAATTTATTGCCTTCATATTAAAAAAAATGCATAAGTATCGTGGAAAGAAGTTCGTAGCCTTGAATCAAGAAGCGTGCACCTATGGCTGGGCACAGCCAATAGCATACGCGCTATGGATAACCATCCACACTATAGAAAAGGTCGTGACGGAAAACTCGTGCGATATACTTCGTCACAAAAATTTCATCTCGTAAGCTACGTTGCATATAAGTAGAATCTTAAGACAGTACCATTATAAAATACCATTGGGGCGCACAATTGGTACATAAATAAATAAATAGATTTCCATTACTACTCACGAGACTAAAATCAGGGCTGGTCCTCGTTTTAAGCGGTAAAGCTGGGTATCGTGCCCTCAACGCTCCCGTTGCTACAGTCTCCAATGGGGGTAACTGCAAAAAAATATACATTATTAAAATCATTATATTAATACGTGAAGCAAAAACTTTATATCCCCTTTTTAAGCGGCAGTATTTGAATTTAATAATAAAATGATTTAAATTTAATTAGGTATTTATTTTTTAACACACTAAATTAAAAATTGCGTGCACGAAAGACTGTGACATTTGGCATGGTTAAAGTTTATATGGAGAAGTAGTGCAGAAAGCTAAAATTTTTCTATAATATTTAGAGAGATTTTAAAGAAAATATTTTAATGTTTTGTGAAGGCTTCGCTTGTACTACCGTGTGAATTGCACACATGTTTTTTTATTTTATTCGTAACAAACTCACCTGTTTGATGAAGAGATAGGGATCGAATGCGTCGACCCATGAGGATATCTGTTCGCAGTCGACTCGGTTGCTGCATGAAGATATGACGTCACCGGCCTCCTCCTATAATATTCAAATTAAACTTTTTCACATTATTACGACCCGAGTATAAAGCAATGACGGCTCAGTGATAGCGTGTACGGGCATCGCGTCGATCGACCAGAGTTAGAATCCCTGCAATGAACCCCAAGCTTTCGGTGAAGGAAAATCTCCCGATGAAACCATGGCATGGTGGAAGGGCTTTTTCTAGCGTCAGCCTGTCTAGCTATCACCCTCAAGCAGCTCTGGCAGCGGCATTTGAGAGCCAGTCCTTCCACTAGGTTTAACGTGTTACAATCTTGGGTCACATTGAATCTCAACATCAGGAGAGAAAATCCATAATGAATGAAAAAAAAAAATATTATTTACTTCTAGAATCTAGAAACATAGAGTATGTATTCGTAGATACGAAAAGCCATAACCATATTCTTCTAATATAATTGAAGTAAAAAAATACCAAATTTCTATTCGATCAGACCTGTGGAGAGTGCTCACGTCCATTTATCAACTAGAAAAGAGCTGATAATCTTTTTTTTTAATGCAGTTCTTTTCATTAAATGCTTATTCACTCTTCGTTTGAACACTCCCAAGTTATAGGTGGATGGAAAAACAAACGACGGGAGTGAATTCCACTCCTTTGCCGTTCGCATAATTAACGACGAAACATAACGCTTCGTGCGAATCAGGGAAATTTCCACGACATAAGTGTGGAAGCCCTCACGCCGTCTAGAGTTGTCCTAGGATACGGATTGGACGGAATTAAATCGTGCACACTGTCCAAAGTGCAACCTGTAAAACACTGAGAGGCAAGCTACCTTACGTCGATGCTTTAGATTGAGCATTTTTGACGTCGTCAGTGCTTCATCGCCAACAAGTCGACGAGCTCGGCGCTCATTAGAGTCAAGAGAGGCCAACTGATATTCAGCTTCAAACGACTGAACAGATTTTCTTGAATCATAGCTAAGAACACAATGCCACAAACCGACAGACAGATACACAAATAAAAACTTATAACACCCCTCTGTTTGTGTAAAGCACACTTCCCCTTTTAAACGATTTTGTAAAGTTCAAGGCTATTCTAGTCAATTTCAATCCCTCGTTTTATTTGGGTATATAAGAGAGGCGTATTCTGATAGTGAACAGTTCTATTTTGAACACTTTGGACAACCAAAAGAAAGCAACAAGCGATAAAAAGAAGAAATCAGCAAGAGGACCACAGAGTAGTGTAAGGGCAGTCAAGGTGAGCACTGATGTGAATCATAAGCCTACACTTGGGTCGTAAGGCCCGGGGGCTGCTCGTGTTTCACTCTCTCTGCCCAACGATGGACCCGGCACTCACACGGTGAATCCATAGAATACTAAGTAAGGCGTTTGTCTCTCCCACAAGTATAACATTATATAATTAACAAGACCAAATTACAATTTCACCTATAATGATTTATACTTAAGTAACTCTTTTGTCGAGTCGAAATGTGTACAATAAAAATATTTCCAAAAAATTACTACGGGGCGTTTGAATAACGGATGATAGAACCCATTTCGGTAGTTTCTGAAATTTTTGCCTGTTTTTACACGTATGAACATTTGTATGGTCTATAAATTACTTTTAGGTTATGTACATATAAAACTTTATAAATTTAAAAAAAAAATCAATAAATGGAAACGTATGTATTTTTATTTTGCAACATTATTCATAGATGGCACTGTACAGTTTGGTTTAAATTATGTATCACGAAACTAGTTTGATATTTATTGTCATACTTAAGTGTATTTACTGTAAGAACTTAAAATGTTAATAATGTATGGCTGGGCTCTTATTATTATTTTTAGATAGATTTTAATGTTATTTTGAAATGTGTAAATAAGTAAGAATATCTATTATATCTACATTTCTACGAAACATGGTCGTTGTTTGGTGTTTTTGCGCAATTAAGATTTTTATTAAATTTCACTTAACAGATATACAGCTCTGATTCAGTGGACAGGCAGCCTTACTTTACCAACAAAAATTCGTTTAGACTAACCTCAATATCTGATGGAGTCTGTTCGTCATGACAAACTAATGGTGACTCGTCTGGAGTGATGTCAGATCCATTCTGTGTTAAAAAAAATACATCATTCAACAGTGTGAATATCTGATGATGGAATAGATCTTCAAGAGTATAAAGAAGCAGGTGGAACAAATTACGTAGTAAATATTTTTGTAGCCACACACAAAAATTCATTTTACATACTTTTTTAATAGTGTAAAAATAATTTAACATTGTATACAATACAACTTAATTTTATCCTTTTTTAACATTTTCACAGGCCTCGTGGCGCAGTGGTGGTAAACCTTGTGCGATGAGCAAATTATCAGTTGTATGTCTGGGTGTTATTTATCTATATACGTATGTACTAGCTGGTGTACGCGACTTCGTCTGCGCATGATTGGTACTTCGAGTAGCTTATCGATCCACACAAACTTTCGCGTTTATAATATTAGTTGGTTAAGGATCAATTTCTTACTATCAAATGTGAATTAGCAATAATTTATGAATTTTTATTGCATTGACACTTATCGTTATATTTTGCACAATTCACACAATATCTTTATAAATTATAGCCTATGTGTTATTCTGATGTATAAGCTTTATTATTGTAAAGTTTCATTAAAAATCCCTTTAATAGTTATTACGTAAAAGAGTAACAAACATCCATCCATACACGAAACTTTCGCGTTTATAATATTAGAAGGATATCAGATGTTCAGTTACCATAATACAAGCTTTGCTTAGTTTGGAAATATTAATGGCCGTGTGTGAAATTGTGTTCCCGTGTTTACTGTTAAGTGTAAAGTCAGTAAAATAAATTCAAATTATTATCTTCGATGGCTAACGTCATGTTGTTGGCATATGGGACAAAAAAAATCTATGAAAATTATGTGACATGTAGATGCAAGTAAATAAATGGCAATAAAATCAAACATAATTTCCTCAGCCAGAAAAGACACTAGTAAACAGTAAAAATACTACCACCAATGGTTAAGAAAAAGTGGCCACATATTGGAAACAACACTCACCCATCCGGCTGCCTCAGCAGCCAAGCTCTGGCTGATCTCTGCCAGAAATCCAGTGCTAGGACTCCTAGCAGATAGAGCTTCGAGGTTCTCTATAGCGGTGCCCTGCGTGTCACACGTCGATGATATCTCGCATTCAGAGTCACGCACATAGCCATCCTGCTCCAGCATCGTTACAAGATCAGGCTGTAGGACGAAGACAGATAAATTTAAAAAAATAGACTACTTTTCATAGATTTTACACATTAAAATTAGAAGATTTACACCAGTCTATAGTTAAAGGATCAAAGAAGTCGTTATGTAGAGGGAGGACTATGACGAATCGCGCACAAGGTATTGGGACGCGCCGCCATTTTGACGACGTTACGCCACGTTACATAATTTACATTTTTTATAAATTTATGACTTATGGGAGTTTTAGTTAGTTGAATCGACTGCTTTCGTCAAGATTTATCGATTGCGTATACAAAACATTAGCGTAGAATAATTATTGTGAATATACTTAAATTGTGTTAAAGTTAAAAATTAAGAAAACCTATTACAATGTCGTCCTATACGCGTAAAGACAAGCGTAAAGTGTGTCCAGATCACTTTTATCAATGAGAAATGGTGAAACGAAATGTGAAAAAAAAACACAATTACCTGGACATACTTCTCCCCTGAAGCAAGGAAATCAGCACAGTTGTCAATATCATCCGTTGTCGACGTTGGTTGGTACATCTCCAAGTCATTACTGGACTTTCTACGCTTAAGAAGAGTCCTTTTTTTCTCAGAATTAGTTCTAGATTTTTTCTGTAATTTACCAAATTATATTAACCCGGTCAATGTAAATCTAATTGTAATAACATTGAGCAATTGGGATAACTTTAAAAAAAGTCCATAAAATCTATTGCGTTACTATATTGTGTTCATTGGTCAACCCTAAGTGCACCCTAAGTATAAGGTTTAAAAGATATGTATGTATGTTTGTAATTTTTAAAATAAAATATGAGTTACTCACATTACTGTCTTCAACCCTTTCAGTTGTCATCACCCTGGCAGCTTTATCAGCTAAATAGTTTATATCATCATCAGTTGTTGAAGCACTACCATTAATAAGCCTAGCACATTCCGCAATAACTATGAAATCATTTAAACAATCATTTGGAAGACACAACTCTGATGATTCTACATTATCTGAATCAGATTCTTCAGATTTAGCATTTGGGAAGTCCACAAATGTTGTTGTATGTGGTTCGTACATTGTGATATCATTGTCGTCAGTCCAATTTGTTTGTACCACAGGATTCTTCTTTGTCTTTTTTTTTAGACTTTCATTGGTGGAACTGACAGTTTTTGAGTTAGTTAGTCCAATTTGACGTACTTTACGTATCGGAGAACTATTCAAAGAAATAGATTTGTTATTATCAATACGTCTCGTCTTCCTTGGTGAACTGATTGCTGATGATATTTCAGTCTTCCTCAGTTCTCTATTCAATGAACTATGACGTAATTGAACACTTTTGGTTGTACGAACTTCACGTTTGGTTGTGGTGGTGACTTTATCATTCTGAGGTTTTTTGATGGATGTGGAAGATGTCACTGGATCTTTATTCGGACGTACAACTGTTTGGAAGATTGGTTTGTTAGCAGTTTTTGTGTTTTCTCTGTGTTTAGTTTTATTCTTGTGTGTCTCAACTTGTTTCTCCATACTTCTGATAGTTCTGACTGGATGAGTTTTTAACTTCTGTGACCTTGTGACGCAGAAATGTTGATTAGATATAACATTTTTCACTGATTCACATTTCAATGCCTTCTTCCATGCTGCGGTTGGTTTTGGAAGTCGTTTATTGATTTTTTTCTTCAATTTCGTAACTTTTGCTGTAGTGCTACTTGAGAGCGGCCGCTCCCTCTTCCTACTTCTTAACCGCATTGCAAGACCAGAGGAAAACTTAACCTAGATAAGTAAAAAAAATTGCATTAATTTATTTATTGGATAATATCTTTACAGTTTGTTCCTAGCCAAAAACAAATTATTTATTGAAAATTCACATTTTGCAAGTCTTAGTGTCATGATTTTGCTTATTAAAAAATATAACAGAAAAATTTCTAAATTTTTCAAAAATTAACTGCTTCCAAGTTTTGTGAAAGGTTGAAGGATCCAAGCGAGAATGTGTCTATGTCTATACCCTGCGCCTTATAAATCCTACCACACGGTCCGAGCAATAGGGTAGCTATGAATATCCAATTATGAATATACCCCACTCTTAGCAATGAATAGGGTAAAACACCTAGCTATGATTTTTCATTTGCACTGCCACCAGTAGCATATCCGCGTGTGTACTACTTACTAATTTTTTCATAGGAAAACGTGTCAAGCATTTTGATAAGTATTTATTTTGATTTATCATAATTATTATAGACTATTATGTGTTGCTACAATAAAATGTTTGTCTACTGATTATTTAAGCTTGAAAAGCACTTAATTTATAAAATACGTTATATAATTCAGGTGACCGACTACTGGGTATCAAACTTTTAAAGTCAGTCCATTTGCTACTGGTTTTATTGTAATTTTCATATATTTGGTTGAAATTAACATAGCAGCTAGTTCTTGTAATGCTGGTAAGATAAACATAATAACTTTTAGACCACTAAAAGTTCATTTTAACAGTAGTCATTTTGGCTAATAGACCTATAAGCCCAGTAGTCAACCATAAGTTCTGTTGCAGAAGATTGAACTGTAATACCATTTATTAGGACTATCTTATTGTAAGTCTAATATTATTTATATTGCCTTCATTTTGGGAGATCATCTTATCAAGAAAACCAATACACAAGTACAAAGAAGAGCAATTAATAAGAGCAGTGGCAGCAATTAGAAATGTAATGATTAAGAGAAGTTGGTCGAGTATTTGGGTGTCCCACCAGAAACTTTACAAAATTGAATATTGTGACTTAGAAATAACAGGAGGCAAAATAAACTCAGTTTTCAACATTGAGCTGGAGAATTATAGGTACAAAGAATAAAGATGGCAAAGTGGAAATAATTAAGTAGGTACCAAAATAATATTGAGTATAATAAATATAATATAATGGGATTTGGATGATCATAAGAGCAATAAAAAATGAGCCATCTTATCCAATATGATAATAAAACTCCTAAGCTTATTGTCTGTTTAAAACACATTTCATTATGCCCAGTCTTTAAAACAACTAAGAAGTTAGGAGCCAGTTTGAGAAACAACTAGAAGATTGAGAGCAGAAGAAGA
The DNA here is from genome assembly GCA_033032175.1 of Saturnia japonica. NCBI lineage: Eukaryota > Metazoa > Arthropoda > Insecta > Lepidoptera > Saturniidae > Saturnia > Saturnia japonica. Next base: position 8,845,834 of record CM065331.1, read on the forward strand.
ATGATATACTGATGAACTAGACAAAAGAGAACTAAAAAGATTACAAGCAAAAGTAAGGAAAAAAGATGTTAATAAAACTAAAAAGGGTTGCAAAAATGGAAATCTGATAGATTGTTGACAGCCACATATTAAATTCAAACAAGGACAAAAATACAACTTGTATAGTCAATAAAATAAAATACAATAATTATGAGAAATAAATTACTTAAAGAATATTGTATATAATGTGTGACATACATACATGCATGGTAACATTTGAAATGTACTCAATTTGCTGGAGACTTTTATGAAAATATAGATAATAAGTAAAGTATGTGTGAAATGTCTTGCATCAAAGAAGAAGAGGCTGAATCAGCCTGGCTAACTATAGGGATGAAGAAGGCTTACACTTCTGGTCAAATGAGGCTGACTACTGGCAAAAAGTGCCATATTTTATGTAATGTTTATTATTTATATGATAATAAATAATTGTTGTTTTTTTATTACTTTTTTAGAAAATTTAATAAATAATTTTTCAAATAACAATTTGTGATTTTATTAATATAAAAAAAATGTCGAAACTATAATTAGACAAAGATTCAATTCATGCTAAAAGGCTTACTACTGGGTGTTTTACCCTTTATAACATTACAATATTATTGACATTATGCATTTTTAGTTTTATTCTACTTGCTTTTTTAATTTATTACTATATGGCCGGCAGACATTGTTCTAGCCTTCCCAATAGCCAATAACTCAACAAACTTTACATCTGTACCAAATTTTCCCTGATAAGAATATAAAGACAGAATAGAAGAATATAAAATAAAAAACAATTAAGCATGTGCATACTTTGTTCAATTGAAAAAAGATTGTTTTGTTTTTCCTGTATTTGAAAATTTTAAAATTTTTCTTGCCACAAAAACATAATTCAGACTATTAATACAAATATTTTAAAACAAAAAAATAGGTAAATTGGTTCAGCCATTCTCAAGTGATACTCTTACCAATGAACAAGATTTTTCATATAAATTATTTATGTGCGTGTATGATTGTTGTGTGACAAATGTATTTCTTTTTTCTCTATTGTATACAATAAAGTTATATATATTATGGTATTTGCATCAGTTTACCATTATTTCATGGTATATGTAGGTAACATAAGAGTGTACATTGAAACCGACTTCTAAAGATATAAAGACCTTAGTAATCGCATACAATGAAAGCATGAAGAGAAAACAATTTAGCAAGACCTTTATTTCAATGTGTATGTACTATTCCATAGAATAATTCAAACTTTCATTTTATTTCAGAATACATACATTATTTTTATCTAAAATTAACATTAGTCCAATTGTATCAAACTCTCTAAATTGTCATAAAAATAATTATAAAAAAAAAATTGCATACTTACATGAAACGGTGGTGTTTATAACCATGTTCCGCATATTTTGGAAATTTTCAGAAATTATCAAATTATTTTAGTATTTTTAGATTTCATTTTAAAATTAATAACTGATTTTTTAAATAGTTACTTTAATTTCCGCAATCGAAGATCAGCGCGGGATATGTTCGCGCCTTTTTCACATAACAGTTTACACATTAATTCACTGATATCTTCCAATGCAAATACACGAAAAAGATTTTGTAGTTATTACACTAGGAGATTTTATCCACTTTAATGCAAATAATACTTGAATAACTGGGAAATTTTCGTCGCGCAACAAAAAAAGCGGCACAAGCAGTTTATTGATTTTTCCGCCTTATAACTCCAGTAACTTATAAAAGTGTACACGGTATAATATATTCCTTACACTAACTATATAACTATTTAGCAAAAACCTAACATAATGTACAAGATAATAATAATTACATGATCATTTTTATTGCGGAACACAAAAGCCAAACAAATGTCAAAATGGCGGCGTTTCTTTTCTATATACATTACTTTTTCTTCAGAGGGCGCTGTCTGCACAGAGAATAGTGTAGCGCATGCGTTGTATTTAAAGTCGATAAATAGAGTTTGTACAAAAAAATATTTAAATTTACAATAATAATAACAGGAACCTATTCTATAAATGCATATAAACAAAAAATCAGGCATTTGTTTTTTTTGTTACAAAAATTATTTTTTACAGAATTATTAATCACTAGCCGTGCCAGTGGCTTCGCTAACGCGGCTTACAAAGTGAAGTGCGAATCTTGTTCCCCCGTTCCCGGCTATTTTAAATACAAAAATGCTTATTGTGGGTGTTCCTTACAAGATAGATGTATAATCTCCTAGACTTTTCTGTAGGTATTTTTAATGCCTACTATTATGTAGTACATTCATTTGCTATACCTCTTATGGTTTACTCAGCATAAGACATTTAAGCGCCCAAACTGATTCACCACGACCACTTTTTTTTATTTGTGCGGAACTCTAATTCTTTTTCTAAAATAAAAATAGCCTGTTACTCCCTATACCATCAGCTATCTATCAGTGAAAGTCTCGTCAAAATCGGTCAAGCTCTTTCGGAGACTACGCAGAACAAACTGATAGGCAGACAAAAATTAAAAAAATGGGCTTTTCGTTATAGGTATCGAACATACTTTCATATGTGTTTACAAAAAACTGTTAGTTTGACATTACAAACAGACACTTCAATTTTATTAATTGTATAGATAATAGATTTCATTTTGATTAATGTTTAAGTTTACCTTATTTATATTCGCTGTCATAGAAATTACATATAGCAAGTATGGCTTATGAAAGAAAATAAATGGGTAGATATTAATTTTATACCTTAGTATTATAAAAAACGATTAGCTTTAGCGGTATTTAGTACAATTTTGCATGTAGGACCCTTTTGAAGATTTTTTCATGTAATGATTCTGAAAAACAGTTTTATATTAACCGTTTGAGTTTGAGTTAATAGCTTTTGAGATAATGTTTTTGTTGAAGTAAAGAGGCTTTGATAAAAAATAACTAATGTAATCTCTTTGCATATCATTATATGAATGATTTTTCTTTTATTTAAATAATGTTTTGAACGTTACTGAGAATGTCAAGTGAGAAAATAAAATATAGGATTTGAGATAGAAATTTATTTTATAACTTACCATAATATAATTACCTAACTAATATTATTACGTATTGCAAAGCATATATTATTTGCTAAAAACACAAATAATGAAATATAATATTCATACGATTCCTTGCTTAAACTGTGTTTTCTTGTAAGACTCTCCTTATGGTCTGGACAAGCACACCAAGTTTTTACATCAGTACCTAATGCTAACCGTTTTGCATGCAAATCTGCGACCCTTATCAAAAAGAAAAATTAGCACAATGTCTTCATAAATAATAATTCTATAACCCACGCAAGCGGGGAAGTGAGCACAGCTACTCTGATAATAAAAATGAGGTAGTATTGAAAGGGTTAGGATAAAGCGCTTTCAATTTTCTTTTCTATGTATTATTTACCATGTAAAAAGTTTCACTGAATTACTTATAGTGTAAAATTATTAAATTTCTACTTGTTTAACAGGTATTTGTATTTTCGTGTGCTACTCATAAAACAATTTTTTTTATAGTTTTTGGCGTGGACTTCATATGTCATGTCATCACGTAGAAGTTTTAATTCATAGCTCTCGGTAATTCCTTGATTCATAGATATAACTTACTTTTGTACCTTATGTGACCCCATATTTTGTAGAAAGGTAATATTAGTGTAAATTTGATTTATGTTCACAAGGACTCAAGTGAAGTAGATTAAAAATTATAACTATATTCAAAGGAACACTAAAATAGTGGTTTATAAAAAAATATTATTGATATTTATGTCAATTAATTTAATTAACTTAAAATTTGCTTACTATTCATTAGTTTATAATTAAAACGTCAAAAAACAAAAGATTAAATGACCAAAATAACCAAATTAAAGGTAAATTACAGGACAGAAATTTCACCGCGTCAGATTTTCACCTTTAGGGTGGTAGTTAACCAGACGGCCATTACAAAAACCTCTATCACCACGCTATGGTTTCATAAAGATGTTTTCCTTCACTGAAAGCTTAGGCTCATTAAAAGGATTCGAACTCACGTCGACAGACAGGTGTCCGTTCACATTACCACTGAACCTTCAGTACTTCAGTATTTAAATAGCTAAACATTTAAGTAAATGGTATATCAAGTTCAGTCATTTTCTTCATCGGTTGCTGCTGCTTTGCCAAAAATTTTTGTGCCGAATGTAACTACAGATTAAACAGTCGCTAAAAAGATTACGAACAGTACTTAATTACATTACGATAGTTTAATACACTATATTTTTTATGCCATAGTAATAGTAAACAGTAAAATCATTAAAATTACAGTGAATCTACTGTAATTACAACGCACCAGGCATCACTGTGTAGTGCTGCCATGGCTGCCACCAACCACGGCTAGTGCGTTTACTGTACGATGTATTGTAATTGTTCCAACCCAGTTCACTGCGCCAGATGTGTCAACTCACATAGTACAAAATATGGGTGTGTGTGCTTGTGTCACCGCAGCTTCCCAAGTCATGATTAAGGTGAAAAATTTTCGTGGTGTGGTGTAGCACTTGCACGAATCTTTATTGTTCTACACATCCCATAACAAATAAATATTAATAATAGATTATGTATAGTACTCCTATAGAAATTTTACTAGCAATGGGCACTGTCCAATTTTTTTTATAACTTTTTTTTATTTTTGTTTTGTATAGTATGAAGAATTCTAAGACACTAATTTGAATAATATACTATTTTATGGCTTATTTCTTGCTTTTATATATTTTTGCATATCCATTTTGGGTAATTTAATTCAGATAACGGTTTATCTTTTATTTTAATAAAGTCTGCTATCTCATGTCTTAGCTCGTAAAACCGTTTCAACATTTTTCCTTTGCTCAGCCATCTGACTTCACAATAATATGTTACGTCGTTATATTCAGCTGATATTTCATCCAAAAACGCCTTGAACTGACGAAGGTTAAGCCCTCGGGATTGAATAAAGTTGATGGTTTTTACTACCACATTCATAACATTCTGGAGTCGAATGGCATGACCATGGCAAGCCAAAACTTGTGAATACCTTTTCAATTTATAAAAATATCCTCTCCTGTAGAGGTTCCTTTTAGCGGCTGTAAAGCAAGCAATTCTTCAGTAACAGTGAACTCCTTATCAACACCTCGAATAAATATAGCCAGTTGAGCTGTGTCAGATAAATCGGTGCTCTCGTCTAATGCTATGGAAAATGGTTGAAAACCGGCCATACGGTCAGTCAATGTTATTTTTATATCATTAACCATCATTTCTATACGTCGAACAACAGTTTTTCAGGACACAAAATACTGCAAACTTTTCGTTCAATAAACTTAATAACAAACTATAGTTAGTAACCACTCAAGATGCACACAAAGTCACAAAGCAAGTTGACGGCTCGTGCCGATCGCTAGGATATCGCATGTCCAAGTTATCACCTCGGTAGCTGAAATAGAACTGAACTAACATTCAGGCCATCCACCCGCTTATATAAGCAAAATGAAGGAATAATCTGAAATAAACTAGTTTAGAATAATTGAGAAGCAATAAATGTTTTTAAACTAAGGTAACCGACATAGCCAAAAGGATTAGCAAGTTGAAGTGGCAGTGGGCGGGGCACATAGTTCGGAGAACTGACGGCCGTTGGGGCAGAAAGGTTCTCGAGTGGAGACCACGCACCGGAAAGCGCAGCGTAGGGCGGCCCCCTACTAGATGGAAATACGACATAATAAAGGTTGCTGGGAGCCGTTGGGTGCAGGCCGCACAAGATCGGTCGCTCTGGAGATCTATGGGGGAGGCCTATGTTCAGCAGTGGACATCCTGCGGCTGAAATGATGATGATGATGATGAAATGTTTTGATGTATCGCCCGTGAGGCGGCAAACCTCAAAGAATTTGATTGAGCAAACCGAATGGCGGTGATTATCAAATCCTTTGATGTTTGCCGCCTCACTGTCACTCCCGTGAGTATAAGTACCTAATGTAATATTTTTTTAATTTGATTTTTTCAAAATGTCTCGCGGGCCTGTTGTTGCCCATATATGGTCTACACGATTGCCTTCAAACTGATCTGTCAGCAATCTGATCAAAACCGAACCGAACTAAAACAATAAACCGCAAACCGAAATAAAACAATATCCGAATCCCTTACTACGTCCTGTATAAACTTGACGAACAATTCCGAAATCGAGTGAATAAAGAGTGCCCTGTCTTAGAACGATTTCAGTATCCCAACAAGATGGTGGCTCCCTTGTTAGTACTTTCTAGGGAGTTTTTGAGGCACCTCAAAATGTATGCTTCCAGTTTATATTTATAATCCACTTCAGTTATTTATTTATCTAAATGGATGACTAACAGCTAAATTGTCAAATTAAAAACAGCAAAGGAATCTGTTAGCCTATAACAAGTCATCACGTTTAAAAACCAGGTAGGAGTTGTAAAAAATGTGAACAACTATATTAGCACAATCGTCATCACTGCTGATAAAAACAATAATAAAAATTATATACACATTACTTCCTTATTCAATAAATCAAGACATAAGCACCTTCTAGCCGAAACCACATTTAATTGGAAAGGATCCAGTTTATGCTGCCTACACCAATTCATTGAAACGTTTACTTGCCCGCACTATATAAGAGTTTTGCCTATAATTAGATGAAGAGAAAGGAACATATTGTAGTAAAGAATAAAGCCGAGTTTGTTTGCCCGGGGCATTAAAATAGAGCTTTGTTAAAAGTTCAGGACTGTAATTAAATTTTTAATATCAAGATAAAGTCGTTAATTTCACGTCTGTTTGAAAGTGGTAATTTATGCTCAATAACCACGCTATATCACGCAAAACGCAACCAATATTACATAATATAGGGTCAAAACCTAAGTTAATGTATTAAAAATAAAAACCATAACATGTCACATCAAGATCTTACCAAAAACTCCAGTTGCCCTTAAATATCATCCATATTATATATCGTTACTTATTGAAATGATGAGTTTCTTTTTTATTTATTATTGTATTTTTAATTCTGTTTAAAAGTATATTAATACAAGTAATGGAACGCACGGTCCGAGCCTTTGAAACTATATATGCATGTATAAAAATGTTATTACTTTTAAAAGAATATTAAATAGAAAACCATATTCTGAAGATATGTAAATGTTCGTAAAATAAAATGGGAAAATTAATTATTTTATTAATAAAGTTATGATTATGAATATTTCAGGCATTTTAATTCATTTTCTCAAGAAAAAATGAAAAAAAAAATTATTAAAGAAATCGATTATTCTTATTACAAAAATTGATAATATTAAATTTAAATAAACTTTTCAAAATATTCTATTGTTATTTTAAATTTAACATCCCTAAGACACACGCACCGGCCGCAGCACAGCACAACGCTATCTATCTAGCTTTTATCTATGGCTTATTCGTTTCTGTGATTTCTCATTTCACTCACTTGCTATTACTGGCTGTTAGACCTTTGTTACTGTTAGTCAGTGGAAGTGTGTTGCCTGTTTTAAGCATTTAAAGCGGTTTTTGCATTGCCAATCGAGCTAATAATGTGTAATAAATAATGTAGCAGTACCCCTCCGCACCAAAAAGTGGCTGCGACAGCGGGTATATAGAGCGCGCAAGTGGCTCTCGTTTAGCGACTCACTTCGCACGTACCATTTTAATAAAGGTAGGCTTAAAAAACGTGTATCCAACGGCAAGAATAATAAATAAAAAAAAACACAATAAAACGCATAAAAAACTCTGCTTCTAACCACTTCAAACCAGAGATAAACTTCAAACCTTCAAACTCAAAGAATATACCTACTCTGTTCAAACCGTTCAAACTGCTTCAAACTTTCGATGCAAGTGATTTCAATTTAAAATCTTAATTTCGTAAATCAGGTTTCAGTGCCTTATTTTATACCTACATTATAAAATAATATTCTTTTTGATTTATATGATTATTTATTATAAGTACTTATAAATTATCAACGAAAATCAAAATATCGAGTATTTACTACAAAATACAGAAAAATGTCATCTGAATCAGCGTTATCGGTTAAGCGTGAGGTATTAAGAAATAATTTTTCAGTTTTCTCTCCGAGTCTTTCTATTTATTAAAAATTATATTAATTTTCTAATGCTCTATGTACATATTTCAACCGATCTGAATATCGTATTCGTTTTACTATCGCCTGTGATAAAGATATCTGATACTACATATTATGCGAGCAATATAATTATATACAAAATGCCTGGAACGATTTGGATGAAATTATCTATTTAAATTGCCTGAGCAGGTCGTGTTCACCTTTAACTATAACAACATTTTAGTTTTACATTATGAATAGTTTTTTACAATGTTTAATACTATCTTATGTTGTTGAGCCAAAATAAATAAAATAACCTTCCTAGCTTACATATAATAATGTTATTGTTTTGCAATACAGGAGCGTCTCGGTCCACCAAATATTTACTTAACTGTGGTGAAAGTCAGTATTTATAATAATGGCCATAGTTGACTTCAAAATGAACCCACCAAAACTCAGTTTTTGGTTGTACTTTAGATTAACTACCATTGAGCTTAGACTCAATTTTTTTTACAGTAAGATCACTTTATAATAAGGCTAAATATAAAATTTCACACTAGAAAAAAATTGATGTTGAGAAATTAGTTTAGAAAAAAAACTTAATGTTTCTTTATTAGTTTAATGCTGAACACTAGGAACTTTATTTTCAGAAAAGTGATGCTGAGTTAACAAAGGAATTAGAGGCAGTGCGGGCTACAGTAAAGAGTCTCAGAGCATTTCTTTTTCTAGTACGTAAATTAAAAAATGATTTACATGAACTAAACAATAAATGTAAAGAACTTGATAATGTTAATTCACAGTTTTTAGATCTCATTAATAAAAAGTAAAACTTGTTTAGATGAACTTATATCTTGTTTATTATTCTATTGTTACTTATGGTTTTAACTTTCTCCCGCCATGTAATAGAGGCTGGAAAAATGGGTCTTAAACCTGATTTAAATTTATGTGATGTTTTGAAAATATAATAGTACAATAAAAATTCTTTATTAGTGGGGTATATGTTCCGGTAAATATGCCACAAATACAGAAACTGTGAATATGGAATGACAATTTATAAGGGATACATTCCTAAGTGACAAAAAAAAAAATGAAAAAAAAAAAAAAAAAAAAAAAATTTAATAAATTAAATAATAATTTAATTTAATTAATAAATTTTTATAAAGTATATAAAAATGTGAATTTAATTGAAGTTTTTGACCATATTGATTAATTATTATCTTCAGGCTTAGGCAATGGTTTAAAGAATTTTGTAATTCTTCTTTCTTGGCAGTTTTTAAAAAGCTCCTTCAATTTAGACTGATATTAAGCAGTGGCATTAGCAATTTGCCTCTTCAAAATAAGACTTAATTCCATAGACAGGTCAATTTTCATAAAGAAATCACAATGCTCATTTGCCATTTTTGAACGTTCACTAAGATTTTTCAAATTAAATGTCACGTTTCCCGTGCTTGTTGAAGCCTCTTCTTCAATGGGCTGTGAATTTAACATTTCCTCCAAGACGGATCCAGTCAAATCTTCATCTTGAGATTCAAGCAAGTTCTGAATATCACTTGATTGTATCTGTTTGAACCCATCTTGTTCTATTTCACTCACAATTTCTGCTATGTTTGCAGTCAAAGCAGTCAATGTACTGATTAGATCCATGAATAAAGAAATCTTTAGCTGCCAATATAGGAATTGGGTTGCATTTTTTAAATCCGCTAATTATGAAAACGTGAATGAAGGAAGCGCGAATCAGGAGCTTTTACTTTAATTGTTAATCAATAAGTTAAGATTTTAAAAGGTTATAGTTCCATTTCCCCATTATATACTCGTATGAAATAATACTAACATTCAAGGTTGATCAAGGCCCCAGGTGTTTTGTTCACAGAGGAGCTAAAAAAGTATACTTATGGTGAAGGAACACGAAACTAAACCCCTAGTATTATTTGCTATTTGCTTGAGGGTACTAGGATTTTTTTTTCGAAATACCATTTTTAACAACATTAATTGTATCAGGATTATTGGGTCTCTGTCTATCATCCCTGGTGGCAAAGTTTTGGTTTGTCTATAAGTAGTTGTACAATGTTTTCATACAATAATAGTGAGACATCCCAGTTCTAGATTATGAAATGCTGCTTTCATCTGGACATATTTCACTGCAGGGGTTGTCACATTTTTGTTTACTTAGTCTGTTGGCGCCACTTATATCCATCCATTATCCATTATCCATATATCCCTATTTGTATTATAACGACAGGTAATCTTTATTTATTTATTTTAATCAAAATCTGATGAATCGTCGCTCACGATATATGCGATCGATATCATTACTTATTTGGTCACAACACTACAACTATCAAATTAGAACTCTCATTGAGAAAGTAAAGAAATGGAAATAGTATAATGTTATAATCATCAATCAATCAATTTTTTTGCCACATAATATTGATTTATATATTTTTTTTTTTTTTTTAATCCTTAGGTACAGATTCTGGTATAACCTTGTACATGTGTAAACGTCATATTTTTATAAAATAATGCATATGCATAAAAGAGACGCTCGTTCAAGTTTTCACAGGAGCTGTCATCGAGAAACTAAAGAAATAGAAATGGTATAATTATTCTAATTTTTTTTTTTTCAACTACCTATGTATTTTTTTTATTACTCTCCGGTTGCCTTTGGTGTCAAGTGTCAATGTCCCATACGATACGTATGCCAGCTTGGGCTAGCATCCGCTCTTCTATTGTTCAGTAGACCACAGCTCAATTGATAATATACTGATAATAGTGATTGATTCACAATAAGCCATTGCTAGGTACCTGTTTTAATAAGTGTTATGTTATGTAAAAGAAAAGATTGAAAATGAAAATAGATTACAGGTTTTCCTAGTAATATTTTTTCCTTATAACTAATATAGTTAGAAAAGCTATTTCCTTAATATTTTACTCGTTTAAATTTATACAATGTTTATGGTATTAGATTCTATACTATAAGTAAAAGAAAAACTATGTAGGTACCTACTGTATTTGATTAATACAGAAATAATTGTAAGTTAGATCAAAAAGAAATGCTAATTATTCAACTATTGTACAGCTAATGCTAACATTAAGTAACTTAATCCATCACATTGTAAAATTTCAAAATAAAACTACATAAGTTTGTGTTTGAAATGTCTTTTATTGTTGTAATTTTACTTAAGATTTACGCCCGTTTTCAATAACCTATCTATCCTTTGTTTCAGTTACTAAAGATAAACAAATATAACCTTTTTTCATTACATTTTTTCCATAACCTATCAATGGATAGTTTTTCGTATCTACTTAATATATAATATCCATATCCTATAGCTTGAATAGATAAGAGGGAAGCCGATATCTGTCTTAAGATAGTACTTATTACAAATATTTAGTAATCGGGGATAGTAAAATAAGATATGTTATTGAAAACGGCCGTTACTTGATAACTATTGTATGTGGTCTTATAATTTTAAATTTTACTAATTGAAGTGAAGTAAGTTTATGAATTAAAAAAAAAAAAACAACATGACACATTATCAAGATCCCGCCAAGAACTCTGTAATTATTGTTGTTAGGAAGTGTCATATCCTTCGGTTACATTCTCTATCGGTGTTCTGATTGTTTTTTCTGTAAAATAATAAAAGAAATTGGTTTTTATTTAGTAGGGAAAATAGAGCTCGCTTTGTTGCGCATTGCTTTGGGTTTAACTTAGCCATGGGTAACTCAGCAAAATTCCTTGCGCCAACTCAATAACTCAAGCGCAGCTTACTGCGCCGCCGCATTGCGTTAACTCAAATTTGCGCCATGATGTGGGCTCGGGCGCAGCAAAATAGTACGCTAGGCAAGAGAGTTAGAGAAATGAATGAGTCAGCTGATTAACGCGAGTTGGGTGCGACGCTGTCCCTTGGCCGCGGCCAACTCGCTGCGCTGAAGTGTGCTGTGCGCCAACACATTTGGTATAAGTGTGTTAACACACCCGGCGCAGTAAACTGAGTTGGTGCAATTGTTACCGCGCAGTGTTACCCATGGCTAGTTTAATTGGCATGGCGTACTGATATTTAAAAGTTACATAGTTATCTTGAGGTTTTTGGGTTTGTAAAATTAGGCAAGTATTTTGCGCCTCTGTTTATTTGTAGTAATAGGTAATAGCGTTTATATTATGTTTCACTGCTGAACAAACGTCTCTTCTCGTAGTAAAATGCGTGTAGTGGTTAGAGACTATTTTGAGTACTGTAACTTTGTAATAAGCTTGAAATAATTGTTAGTTTAATATATTTTGCTGTGAAATTTATTTTTTTCATCACTGCTATTTGACAGGTGATAAATGAGAACCTGCTAAGTTCGTATAAAAAATATAGCTATTTTTATACATAATTTATTATTATACATAAAATGTTCCATGCCTATTTTGTGAAAATTTCATGTTGAAAATTTTGTGAAAAAGCACTCGCCAATGTCAATGTTTTTAAGTAATCGTAAAATTTACAAGGTGCTGTCTTCTGATAAAATGGTGGTTCCCCTATCAGAATGTCTATGGTCAGAATCATCTAGGGAGTTTTTGTGATATCTCAAAATGCATGTTTCCACTTTATACACACAACAAAAAAGTCTAAGCAACATGCGTGATATTACAAATTTTTCCATTTATATTAATTAATTTCTAAATATTTACTCAAACAAAGTGCGTAGGTAAGTAAACTTTTTTGTTATTGATGACATATTGGCTGTGTTCGAGATAAATCGGGCCTATGAGGATTGAATGGCAATCCGATACGTTCAAACTCGTGCGTCGATTTTTATTTGTATACCGCGTTTTTTTTATTTACTGTCTTTTTTAATAAACCACCTCAAGTTACAGCTGCGCTCGTTTTTATTGTAAACTACCAAAATTATAAAACCTGGGCTAGGATTAAGCCCGCACATGGTCCTTCGAGCCGGATAGAATAAAATTAATTGAATCAGTAAGATTGATGTGGATTTCAATTAGAAGGCGAAATTGGAAAGTACAACTGCATACGCATGGGTCATCACAAGGTCAAGACCGTTGCACGTTAAAAATTTTACTGTGAAGTGGATATTTAAAATGAAGATAACGCGTTTGGACTTTCATTATAACAACTAATTATTGTTAAATTTCGCCCAACACTCTTATTCAGGTAGTATAGTGAGCTAATTAGCTGTTACTTATACGAGGTTAGTACCATGTATTACTATTATATTACATTAAAGTGTTGATTGTTAACGATTATGATTTATTATTGTTAAATACTTAGTCAGTTTTTATTATTATCTTTAGCCTTTGGATCCGATAAAGCATGGTTAAAATACATACTTATTACCTAGTACCTTTTGTTAGTACTTTAGTCGGTACTTAGCTATTGTATTGCTGATTTAGTCACTTAATCATTCAATTAGCATTTGGTAGATAATACATGTTATTAGTTATTTATTTCACTTAGTTATTTGTGTAGATTATTGTTAGTTTGTGAATTATTAGAAGTACAGTCAATGTTATTATTTTGTGTGTAGTAGTTTTTGTGTTAATGTAATATCTATGAGTGTTTAATTAATTTTTTTTTGTAGTTTCATATTATATTGTTGTAATATTACGTATGACAGATCACAGTATTTAGAACATACATCATAGTAAGGTTGTATATACTGCATAGTATAACTAGGTTTGTCATTTTGAGTAAATAGATTTGTAAAACCTTTCATTGTATACATTCCAGGTTGATTACACACCAGCCCTTCAAAATGCCAGACGATAAACTTATTAAACGTCGAGCCAGTTATAAAGGACGGTTAACTGCGTTCTCAAACTATTTGAATTCTGTCGATGTTTCCCCTTTGGATGACTCCGAGGCAAAAGAGTTGCAATTACGGATCATCAAAATGGAGGCTATGTATGATCAGTTTGACGAGGTACAGTTATCATTAGAATGTAGTGAAGACAATATGGACACTCAGTTATCTGAACGTAACAGCTTTGAATCTATTTATTTCAAAACAGTTGCTCGGGCAAAGAAGTTACTCGACGAGTATAGTAAATCAGAGCAATCAGGAGGTGAAATAGTTTCGCGTCGTTCTACTCATAATACTGTTAAATTACCCACTATTTATTTACCTAAATTTTGTGGATCGTATGATAATTGGATGGAGTTTCACGACACATTTTCTAGTCTTATTCATAATAATGATGAGATAGATAATATTAATAAATTTCACTATTTACGTGCCTCGCTAGACGGCTCTGCTACTGAAATAATCCAGTCGATTGAATGTTCTACAGCTAACTATACTATGGTTTGGAACTTGCTTTGTGAGCGTTACAATAATAAAAGACTTCTGACTCAAAATCACGTAACCGCATTATTTAATTTAGAAAAAAATAACAAAGGAGTCTTCTATAAATTTAAAAAACCTCATAGATAAAACGAACAAAAACCTAAGGTCGTTAGAAATATTAGGCGAACCCACTCATTGCTGGGATACACTTCTTATTCACATTATTACACATAAATTAGATTCTAAAACATATCGTGAATGGGAGGAGCACAAAGGTCAGTTGGGTCGGGATGAAAAAATTACTTTTGCCTTTTTTCTTACATTTATTAAGAACCGAGCTGACTTACTTGAAGCTATAGAACTAGATTCCATAGCTTCTCGTGCTTCGGGTTCAAATACCTCTGTCAAAAGTAGCCCAAAGGTAAAAACCATGGTGACTGTACGCGATTATGGCAATAAAAATAATTCCGACAATAAACGTTGCCCTAAATGTAATGGTGAGCATAAATTAAGTAGTTGCTCACAGTTTCTTGCGCTCACTAATGAGTCGCGGTTAAAATTACTTCCCAGTTTTAAAGTTTGTTTTAATTGTTTTGCTTCTGGACACTATGCTAACCAATGTAAAAAAACAGGATGCAAAATATGTCACCGTAAGCATAACACGCTTGTGCATATAACGGATTACAAACCTAAACCCGTTGACGAAATTACTTCTCTAGTTACAGGTGAGCATAAAAAACATCAGGACACACAGCAGCAACAAGTGCAGTCGCCCACTTTGAGTGCGAGTTTATCACTTTCTGCTAGTGTTGCGGCTGGGTCTCGTGATGCTCAGGGAGAAGTATTGCTGTCAACGGCGCTACTTAGGGTTTACGATAGTAATAACAAACCGCATGTCACGCGTGCTATACTTGATAGCGGCAGCACATCGTGCCTTATGAGCGAGAAGCTATATAAACAGTTAGGTTTGCCAGCTAATAAAATTAGGAATTCTGTACTGGGTATTAATAACATTACCTCAAATATCAATAAAATGTGTCTATTGAGAATTAAATCATTAGATGACAGTTTTTTCACAAACATTCAGTGCTTCGTGCTGCCGTCAATTACCGAGTATGTTCCTAGTAGACCGGTAGATATTTCAAGCTTGAAGATACCGAGTAGCATTTGTCTTGCAGATCCATACTTTCATGCACCGGCTCCTGTCGATATTCTTATCGGTGCTGATATCTTTTGGGATATTTTAGGATCGCAGACGCTTAAATTAGGAGACGGATTACCGATACTATGTGATACGAAACTAGGATGGCTCGTATCAGGCCCAATTAAAAGCGGTCATGTATCCACATCGTCTCAAATTAAATGTAATTTTAATAGTATTGTCCCCGATGAAATTTATGTGTATGATAATATTCAAAATCAACTTTCTAGGTTTTGGCAACTCGAAGAAGTGTGTTTTAGTTCTCAGTACTCTCCAGAAGAAAAATCATGTGAGGAACATTTTGTCGAGAACACTACTCGTCTGAAAGATGGTCGATTTTGTGTTCGAATTCCTCTCAAGCATTCGCCTGATAAATTAGGCGATTCTTTATTTCGAGCAAAGCAGTGCTTATTTTCTTTAGAACGAAGGCTTAAGGCTAAAACTCAACTTTGCGAGATGTACAAACAATTCATGTCCGAGTACCAGACCTTGAATCATATGACAAAATGTCATAAGGTTGATGCGATGCCAAATGCGCATTTCATACCACATCACGGAGTTTTACGTGAAAGCAGCTCCACTACTAAATTAAGAGTGGTTTTTAATGCAAGTAGTCCAACCACTTCCGGTCTTTCTTTCAATAATATACAAATGGTTGGACCGGTAGTACAGGATGATTTGCTTTCAATCCTTCTGCGTTTTAGGCAACATAAATATGTGCTTGCCGCTGACGTAGAAAAAATGTATCGTCAAATAACTGTTCATTCTGATGATAGATATTTACAACAGATTGTTTGGCGTGATGATTCTTCATCTCCAGTTGAAGATTATCAATTGAACACCGTCACATACGGTACAGCGAGTGCTCCATTTCTAGCGACACGTTGTTTAAAACAGTTAGGTCTAGAGTGTACAAACCGTAAGGTCTCTGAATCAATTATTCACGATTATTATGTTGATGATTGGTTATCTGGTGGTGATGACCTGAACGAGGTAATTGATTTGCGTGATAACATGATTTCTACGCTGGCTAAAGCCCAAATGTTTTTAAGGAAATGGAAATCAAACGAAGTTCAATTACTAGTAGGACTAGATGCTCCACAATCTCCTTCACTGGATTTAAACATTGGAGCTTTAGAGCCGAGCAAAACGTTAGGTCTTGGTTGGTTGTCACTGTCTGATCAACTTTGTTTTCCTATAGGCGAGTCACTCACACGAGGGAATACAAAGCGTGACATGCTTTCTGTCATTGCACAGATTTTTGACCCTTTAGGTTTGTTGGCACCATGTATTATTGTTATGAAAATGTTATTACAAAAACTGTGGCTACATAAACTCTCGTGGGACGACGAATTATCACCAGATATTAGCAAATTATGGGAAGAGATAATCATCAATTTGCCTAAAATAAATGATATTAGGATACCACGTCGTATTATTTGTAGCTCTTATAAACAATTAGAGTTACACATTTTTACAGACGCTTCTGAGCGTGCATATGGAGCCTGTCTGTATGTGCGCAGTGTAAGTAAAGAGGGTGAAGTCTTTGTTCGGTTACTTCTAGCTAAGAGCAGAGTTGCACCACTGAAGCCCACAACAATACCAAGGCTTGAGCTTTGTGGTGCTTTAATTGGCACTCGACTCTTTGAAAAAGCTATTTCATCTCTACGAGTAAAAATAACACGAACATTTTTCTGGACTGATTCCACCATTGTACTTGGTTGGCTTGGGATGTCGCCTAGCAAATTGCAACCATTTGTACGCAACAGAGTCGCTGAAATATTAGAAAAGACTAGCAACTGTCGTTGGAGGCATGTTCCTACTGCCGAAAATCCAGCCGATTACATATCTCGTGGAGTTGATATTAACGCTATACCTACTCTTGATAAGTGGTGGTCAGGCCCTAATTTTTTAAGTAAAGATATAGCTAGTTGGCCATCCAGTCCACCATCTTTGCATATAACTAATGACCCATTACCAGAAATAAAGCCTAATGTTATTTTACATGGCACTATTAACAAGAATGAAACCAATGATAATGAAGTTATTAATTTTAAAAGATTCTCTAATTTTCTAAGACTTAACCGAGCTGTAGCGTTTATGTTACGATTTATTAGCGGTTGTAGGAAACAACTAGTTTCGGGCCCTCTACGTAGCGAGGAACTAAATAAAGCTCTAAATTTAATTATACGAATGTCTCAAATTGGATCTTTCCCTGAGTATAAGGCTTTGTTTAATAATAAAGAATTACCAAAAAAGAGCCCGTTACTTAAATTTAATATTTTTCTAGACGACGATAAAATAATACGCGTTGGTGGTCGTCTACAACACTCTGATTTTCCCTATGCTAAGAAGCACCCTATTCTATTACAGTCCGCTCATCGTTTTACGTATTTATTGTTTAATTATGAACATCAGAAGTTGTTGCATCCAGGGCCACAATTTCTATTGGCCACTATTAGAGAAAGGTACTGGCCTATCAGAGGTCGCAATTTAGCTAAACTATGTCATCGACAATGTGTACTGTGTTGTCGAATGAAAGGAAAAACTGTTGTCCCAATAATGGGCAACTTGCCACAGCAGCGCCTTCTAACAGGTTTTCCTTTTGAACATGTAGGACTGGACTACGCTGGTCCAATGTTGTCCGCGTCACGTCAAGGTCGTGGTTGCAAGATAGTTAAAGTTTATATAACTATTTTTGTTTGCTTTACTACAAAGGCAATCCATCTTGAATTAGTGGGTGATTTAACTAGTAATGTTTTTCTATTGGCTTTACGCAGATTTATATCACGCAGAGGAAAACCTCTTAACATTTACTCAGATAACGGTACCTCGTTCGTTGGTGCATACATCGATCTTTCAAAATTTATAAAAACTAATTGTGATTTATTATCTGGAGATATGGCTAATCAAGGAATTAATTTCCATTTTATCCCCGCATATTCACCTCATTTTGCTGGTCTTGCTGAGGCTGGTGTGAAGTCAACAAAACATCATTTAGTTAGAGTGCTGGGTAATTGTCATTCCACTTATGAAGAATTCAATACCATTTTAGTCCAAATTGAGGCAATACTGAACTCCAGACCGTTGACTCCACTATCATCAAACCCAGAAGACTTGATGCCCTTAACGCCTGGACATTTTTTAATCGGGCGACCTCTAACATCCTTGCCGACACCAGATTACCAACAACATTCCACTAATTCCTTGACTCGATTCCATCGCATTGAGCAACTTCGTCAGCATTTCTGGACTAGATGGAGCAAGGAATATGTTTCGGAGCTCCAATTGCGAACAAAATGGCGTACCAGTAAGGGTGCCCTGAAACTGAATGCCCTGGTTCTCCTTAAAGAAGAGAATTTGCCGCCCTTGAAGTGGAAGTTGGGTCGAATTATTAAAATATATCCTGGCACAGACGGTGTTACTAGAGTGGCTGATGTCAGAACTGCAAATGGTATACTTCGCCGATCATTTAGTAGAATTTGTCCACTTCCGGAAAATGAAGATTTGTGTTGAAAGGCGTGCTTTCAACGCCCGGGGGCATGTTCGAGATAAATCGGGCCTATGAGGATTGAATGGCAATCCGATACGTTCAAACTCGTGCGTCGATTTTTATTTGTATACCGCGTTTTTTTTATTTATTGTCTTTTTTAATAAACCACCTCAAGTTACAGCTGCGCTCGTTTTTATTGTAAACTACCAAAATTATAAAACCTGGGCTAGGATTAAGCCCGCACAGGCTGGTTGTAAAAAAAAATTTGATTATGTTTTGTTTTTTCATAAAGTTCAAATGACTGCGAATTTGTTTGAATTTAAGTGCGTTTTAATTGCTACGTTTAGTCTTGATTTTATAATTTTACCAACCATTTAAATAAAGTTAGCGACAAAATTGAATTGTTAGATATTCTTTACGTCATGAAGCGACGTCATTTGATGGCAGATGAAATGCAAAGAGCTGTAGGGATGTTGCAAGCGGGAAGTGATCAATCTCAGGTATCTCGACATTTTGGCATTCATAGAAGTGTTATTTGTCGTCTTTGGCAGCGCTACAATAATACAGGAGAACCCGCTGAACAGCATCCAGGCCGTAAAAGGAGTACAACCACTCGGCAAGACCGGTACATACAACTGACTGCAAGACGCCAGCCGATGTTAACCGCTCGAGAGATAAGTTTGAGGCTACAAATTTCAAGTGGTGTTGATGTAAGTCCTCAAACTGTGCGAAATCGACTACATGAGTACGGCCTACGAGCTCGACGCCCAATCAGGTGCTCACCGATACGTCACAGGAATCGCGCTCGTTGATATGAATGGTGTAGAGAACGCATAACATGGACCCACGAACAATAGGATAAAATTATGTTTTCCGATGAGTCGCGATTCGGGTTTAAGCCTGATACAAGAAGGGTGCGAGTGTATCGTCGGCCCGGAAATACTGAAAGGCTCAGGTGCGTTCAGGAAGTTTATCCATACAGCGGCTCAACAGTTATGTTATGGGCGGGTATTATGAAGAACAGGCGAACTGAGCTCGTTTTTGTAAATGGAAACATGAATGCTGAAAATTACATTGAGGATATTCTCAGACCTTATGTCTACCCATTTGCACAAACCTTTGGCTCCGATTTTAGGTTAATGCATGACAATGCACGTTCACATACAGCTCGGCGAACCAGTGAATATTTTGCAACGGAGAACATCTGGATATTGCCCTGGCCTGCACAATCGCCAGATCTCAACCCCATCGAGCACGCATGGGACATGCTCCAGAGACGTGTTTTGAAGGACTTGGACGGAGTGACAACAACCCAACAGCTGAAGGATTTGCTACAATTCCATTGGGAGCGAATACCGCAAGATGACATGAACAGTCTCATTAATTCAATGAATAATCGTTGCCGACAAGTTCTGAATAGCAGAGGAGCCCATACTTTTTATTAAATTGTTCTATTCTTTCACAATAAATACATTTTCTTTAGAAATTTCATTTTGTAAGAAAATTTTTAGTTTCTTATGTATCTTAGTTTCTACAGTATATTCTAATATTGTTCATTTCTGTTATAAAAAGAACTTATAAAGACAACAGCTGTTATTTTTACATCATAGAACCCTAAAGATATTATTTTAAAAATAAAATACAACGTTATAATGTGAAGAACCATCCTAAAATTTAAATTAGTACATGTTGCTTAGACTTTTTTGATGAGTGTATTTACAATTTACTTCACTTATTATGCACAACAACCAAACTAAACAAAATAAAAAACCTAAGTTATAGAATTAAAAATAAAAACCACAACATGTCACTTCAAGATCCCGCCAAAACTCTTGTGGAAACTTTTTAATATGACATTAAATGAATATTAAGTCGATTTTCCACTTACCAATCATACAAATGGAGTACTGCGGTGTGTCGCAAGGTAAACCGTACACCAATCCGTTCAAATGATCTTGTCTGTCCAAGTTCAGGCATGAGGAATCCGTGGTGTATTCTTCATCTAACCACGGCGGCATCTGGTGATGGAGAGGACAGTTACAAAATCTTTCACTGCTTTTCATAGGTGTGACCTTGAACGATGTCAGTGTGTACCCAGCTACTTAGTGGCTGGGTTACTTGAAGGTCCACAAGGCGGTAAAAAAAAAGTAATATAAAGCAAGCCTTGACTCAAGTGTACCTAGATTATCCCAGAAAAATAATCACAACACTTTAAATAAATCTAGTTTTATAGTAAAAACATCGCCAATGTAGTCTTCAATAAATCACAATAATTGTTCTTCCCGCAAGTACAAATTATTTTAATTTTTCATTATCTCCTAAACTATGTGTCCAAATAGTATACTCTAAAGAGCAAAACATAACTTCATAAAATTGTCTTTAAGATGGAGTAACTTTTGTTTGTAAGTATTTATGTGCCATGTCTAAAAATAATGCTTAAAAACCACTTTTTAATTATCAACAAATCTTTGGCATAAAATACTTTATTGTGGCTTATGTATAACAGATAGGCATATGCTATTGCTGACTTTTTTTTAGATATAGTAAGGACCAATATTTTTATAGAACATAGTATTTCCGTATTATTAACGATTACGCCAGCGCACGCGGATAAAGCGGTTCGGGAGGGCCACGAGTTCCGACTAACGTAACAATAATAGCCTATATTATTCCTCAAGAGCCGAATATGACCGGTAGTTCCAGAGATTAGAGTGTTTCGCTTTACTAAATTAGTATAGGTTGCATGATTAGTAAGATGAATATGTTTTATTTTACTTTTTCATAAACAATTATTTGTATAGTCAATAAAAATTAATAATAGTTTAATATGATTAACTCACGTATAACCCTATGGAAGCTTCACCGTAACTTTTCGGGTCAGGTATCCGTTTTCCGTTAGACGGATTGTACCACGCATATAAGAGTGAATCTGTGGCAACGTCTTTCGTCATATTCAAACGTCCTGACACCCATATGTGAGTTATAGCTGGAATATACAGTAATTTTTTATTTAAATTTACATAAATAATATCATATGTTCATTCTACTTTTATTCAAATATTTAGTGTATTTATTTATCGTAATTACATTTAAAAAAATTGTAATGTGTCCTTTGTTCATGTCTTTATAGATAATCTTTTTTTTAATATGTTTAACATATTATGTAGTTTTATATTATCCCTGCAGTTCCAGTAAGAATTATTTGTGACTGATTTGTGCTTCAATGTATCCTTTGTGTATGGGTTACACTCACGAGCTATTCTACAGTACCTACACCGAGCATTTGGCAACTAAATTCTACAACGTGTATTTGTCACACTTGACATTGGTAAAATTGCCTACATAGGCAGAAAATTACTCTCAGGAAGAGATGAAATATGCGGGGCCCCCAGCAATTGCTACTCTTGCTACGTGGTTAATCGGGTACTGTGTAGGTAATTAATAGACGTCCCATAAGTTATTAAGTTAATTTGATAAAGGTAAACTATAAATCTAAAACTATAATACCTAAATGAATCTGTCGGAACACTAATAAGTCTTTGGTGTTAGATAATATCTAACTAGGTGAGACCTATATTTTTTCAATAGTACTTATTATACCCTAACTTTACGTCGATTAAAATTGTGGTCAAAGTGTAGCCTATAATATGTTTGCCAATTCTCTAAATTGCTTGTTGGTAAAAAACATTGCAAATACAATAATTAATAATTCACAGAATAATCCTTCGTTTTTACGAGATAGGCCTTGATAGTAGGTACCTACTACATTCAAGCAGTCTCTTAATGATACTCAAGATTGGAATGGTGATCAAGTAATTGGACGAAGGATCTAGGGTCCGATTCAACGTTCACAAACAAGTTTCGGCAACATTTTAAAAATAATGTTTGTTAAATAGACTAAACAGTTCAAAGGTTATAATAATGTTTAATCACTTAAAGACTACAACTTTTAGTCTATTTAACAACTACCATATTTTTTCCACTCCACTGCTAAATACCTCTATCTAAACATGCCTTATCATAGCTCGGCACATTGACGGAACTGTCCCTGATCGTCAGCACAGCAAGATCTAAATCCAACGACGGTTGCCTCAGTCATATCGGCCTGCATAAATATCCCTTCACATTACGCTTAAAGGACCCGATATTATAAAAAGGAGGGAAAACACTGGCGCGGAGAAGGTTCCAAAGCTTCACTACCCTCTTCCAAGCGCCTACTCATGACAATAAAAGCGGTAACACTATATATGCTTTAAGTTAAATTCAAACATACGATCCTCCTTATTTTCACCCATTAGCAACAGCAGTTGTACGAGAACGTCATTGTTGTCAAGCGTAGCCAGGCTTCCATTCATCTTCTGGCAGTTTTCGTAAGCGTGCTGCCAGTAAAGCAGTTGGCGTACAAGGACGTAGTGGTAAAAGTCGTCGCTGGACGCCGCAGCACCAGATTTGAGAACTTGAAGTCCTGAAAATGAGAACAAGTTGGATAGCAAGAGATGACTGCAGAATCAGTACCGCAATAGAAAGGATCTCGAAGCAGAAGGACTTAGTTCATAAGAGTAGCAACCTACATTCACTGCTGTTATATAGATTAACTAGCTGTGCCCCACGGTTTCACCCGTGTTAATTTTATCCGACAAACACCGCGCCGCCAACGCACCCATGTAATCTATCATAATTGTTCTTCCCGCAAGTACAAATTATTTTAATTTTTCATTGTCTCCTAAACTATGTGTCCAAATAACATACTATAAGGAGCTAAATTTAACTTCATAAAATTGTCTTTATGATGAAGTAACTTTTGTTCGTAAGGATTAATATGCTATGTCTAAAAGAAATTGCTATAAATCACGTTTTAATTTTCAACAAATCTTGGTTACAAAATAATTATTGTGGCTTATGTAAGAGAGATAGACATATGCTATCGGTGACTTTTTTTAGATATACTAAGGAGCAATATTTTCGTAGTACATTATATTTCCATATTGTATACGCTGTATACATTTATTTATATTATTAATTCACGCATTCATACTTATATTCATTCACTCATTATTTCCTACCTAGTTCCCACCCCAGTCGCTTTGAAAACGCATCGCCGAGTGGTCACGTGATAGACTCGCTCAAGAACAAATACAAGTGACAGTGCACGCAATACTCTTTAAAAAAACGCTCCGCTAAAGGTGTTTAAAATTAACCCGCACCCGCGCTGAACTACCTAAAATTAGTGCTTGTTGGAGAAAACCAGAACTCGAGTGCCAGTGAGTGTATAGAAACATAAAGAACTTGCGACCTATCAAACGGGAGACGTGGAGCGACAAGGTACCGATTTCCTTTTCCTTCATTGTATACCGGCGCCTTCACGTAACATTAACGATTACGCCAGCGCACGCGGATAAAGCGGTTCGGAAGGGCTTCGACTTCCGACTTACGTAATAAAAATCAATATTCAAGGCTAGCTGAGAGTTATAACCTGATGTTAGATAGCCTATACTATTCCTCGTGAGTTTGGCTATCATATATAAAAAGAATTTTTCAAATCCGACTATTAGTTCCAGAGATTAGTATGTTTAAAAAAACAAACAAACAAAAAACTTTTCCGCTTTACTATAATAGTATAGATTTACGTTTCTGATTTCTTCAGTGGACCTATTAACTCTCACCTATTGTTAAGAGAAGATGTGGCCCAAGATGTTAGCACGCTAACTTAATCGCTAAGTCTAGTCGAAGATTTGTGATAGGTGACAGAATTTCAACTTGAGGGCGGTAGCTAGCCAGGCGGGCTTTAGAAAAAGCCCTAACACCATGGGCTTATGGTTGCATCAGGATGTTTCCCTTCACCGAAAGCCCAGACTTATTGCAGAGATTCCAACTCACCGTCAATCGACGCGGTTTCTGTAAACGCTACAACTGAGATATCATTGCTTTAGGTGGAAAATATAGGTAGATATGCTGGATACCTTGATAACATATAAATTGCATCTTCCTCTCGCATCTCGCTTCCATGAACACTGGGGGATGGGCTTCGTGCCTATCCAGTTGTAAGCAACCGCTCTGTTTTATCGTTGTTCTATCTCTGTTATACAAATTAAATAAATTCTGCATTTAATTTATGTATTACCACTAGCTGTACCCCACGAACCATCGACTGCTATGATCGAGGTCCTGGGTTCGATTCCCAGGTCGTGCAAAGTGTTATTGGGTTTTTCTATGAAAATTCTCAGTAGCAGCTCGGAGTTTGGCTTTTTGCTCGATTAATAGCAATAGGCTCACCCTCTATTACATGGGACCTAAAAAACATACACGGCGAACTGTGGGTGTACGTGAAGTACACCTCTGCCTAACCCTTCGGGGATGCAGGCGTGATGGTATGTTATGTTATCGCGTTCAGAGAGACGGACAGACGCCACGGAGGACTTGTTTCTAAACTATGGTATGTGTTCAGGCAACTTTCTTTTAATCTGTGCCGCGATTGTTGCGGGTTTTCGTTGTCGGAATGTTCGGATTTCATAATCACATGCAATAATTCGGACTACGGCGGCCGTCAAACAGAGCGAAGCGTGGATCAGTTCCCGTTCACGGACAAACCCGCGAGTACTTCACTACCGCGAATCAGTAGGGTGCAGGAAGTCCCAGGACCAACGAGATACAAAGTAATCGAAGGCTTTAGTCCGCTGTTCTAGTATTCGGCCTTTACAGTATGCTAGATTAGTATAAATCTTACCTCATCGGAGGCCACAAATCTGCCTGCACGTCAACTGTAGCGGGCGGTTGAAAAATGCTTACACCCGTATCAATCCAATTCCATTTTCCTAGTGACCCTATGGCTCCAACCCAAGCGTTTTCTATGCCTGCGAATTGGAATTATTTACTGAAGTTTTTTGAAACATTTTTTAAAGTTATAGTCACCAACGCTTTTAGACACGTTACCCAGCTTAGATGACAATTTAATATTATTACCTATTGTGGTGATAATTAAGTACTTTGTTTTATTTATTTACTGTAGCGACATCTCTCGCCACAACTGACGCATCAACGCATCGACACAACTACGTAGCGACACATAGCGACATCTATCGAGCCACATAGGACGCATCCCTACTATCCTACATTGCGCTATAGAAATTCACTCTATCGTTGAGTATATGTACAAGAACCCGACTACAACAGTTGGGGCAGCTGCCCGCCAGACATAGCACACGTCTGGCCGGAGGATCCTCCCTGTTCTATGGCGGATGAGGAATTTTACTCTCTGTTACTCACCTCCGCTAAAGTGGTGACCCCGACGTGATACGTCAGCACAACCTTCTTCACAAAGCTACGTCATCATCACGTCCTCAAAGCTTTCGAGCAGCGAGTCGATACAGCCAGCCAGCATCCACGGCTACTACGGGGGTATCCTGACCATACACATGCAGCGGACGCGCATTCCTGGTCAGCCCCACAGCCTTCTCAGCGACCTTGGCCACAGCACACACAGCACAACTGCACTTCGGCCGGTCAGCAAGCAGCAGAAAAACGCACTTCTCTCCTGGTCGTCGCAGCAGCCAATCACCGCAGACAGTTCCGACTCCACCGTGAACTATGCGACATCATCCCGACTCACTGGGGCAATCACCGCACACATTTTCGACTCACCGTGAACTACGCGGCATCTAGTTCCGACTCACTGGAACACTCCACTGGCCCGGCAAGCTTCACAAATGGACGACTCAACCTGCTAACGACCTCCAGTCTCGGAGGGGAGTGATGTAGCGACATCTATCGAGCCACATAGGACGCATCCCTACTATCCTACATTGCGCTATAGAAATTCACTCTATCGTTGAGTATATGTACAAGAACCCGACTACAACAGTTGGGGCAGCTGCCCGCCAGACATAGCACACGTCTGGCCGGAGGATCCTCCCTGTTCTATGGCGGATGAGGAATTTTACTCTCTGTTACTCACCTCCGCTAAAGTGGTGACCCCGACGTGATACGTCAGCACAACCTTCTTCACAAAGCTACGTCATCATCACGTCCTCAAAGCTTTCGAGCAGCGAGTCGATACAGCCAGCCAGCATCCACGGCTACTACGGGGGTATCCTGACCATACACATGCAGCGGACGCGCATTCCTGGTCAGCCCCACAGCCTTCTCAGCGACCTTGGCCACAGCACACACAGCACAACTGCACTTCGGCCGGTCAGCAAGCAGCAGAAAAACGCACTTCTCTCCTGGTCGTCGCAGCAGCCAATCACCGCAGACAGTTCCGACTCCACCGTGAACTATGCGACATCATCCCGACTCACTGGGGCAATCACCGCACACATTTTCGACTCACCGTGAACTACGCGGCATCTAGTTCCGACTCACTGGAACACTCCACTGGCCCGGCAAGCTTCACAAATGGACGACTCAACCTGCTAACGACCTCCAGTCTCGGAGGGGAGTGATGTAGCGACATCTATCGAGCCACATAGGACGCATCCCTACTATCCTACATTGCGCTATAGAAATTCACTCTATCGTTGAGTATATATACAAGAACCCGACTACAACAGTCAGGGCAGCTGCCCGCCAGACATAGCACCCGTCTGGCCGGAGGATCCTCCCTTTTCTATGGCGGATGAGGAACTTTACTCTCTGTTCCTCACCTCCGCTAAATTTACTTTTTGTTAAAGGCATCCTAAGTATTAAACCTCTGGGGTTTGTCTTAGCATGCCATGACCTGAGGTTTTATTCAACGCGTTGCTGTTAGTAACGTTCAGTTAATACTTCATTATAATTTAATATACTTATACAGTCAATGACATTTTATATAAGACTCGTATTACGCCAATATCATTGCACTAAAAAACAGCGTAATTAAAATATAAATAATGCTTTCAGTAATATAGTAAGCAAAAAAAGGGAAAGAATATGAAATACATTATATACATAATATTAAACTTGGGAATATGACTGTACAGCATCTGATGGTAGGTAAGTATGATAAAATTCGGAAGCAACGGTGACCGTCGGTGACCGATTTCAACGGCAGTCGTTATCATGCAGGCCTGCTGAAACGTCTCTTGACGCTTCGTTTGAAGGATCCGATATCATGGGAGATGCATCCGCAAGGTTCCCACTCGCTTACTAGAGGGGGAGGCAGAACAACATCTACGGGGCCGGCTAGTAATATATCTAACACAATAAATTCTGTTACAAAATAGAAAACTAACTTCAATGATTTTGAGGAATTCGAAATCGAAGGTCCAATGACAATGAAATTAAAATGGCCACCTATGACGTACCTATACCCTTGCCAGCGAAAAAAGAATCATTTAAATCGGTTCATAAACAAAGAAATTATGCTTATTTCCAATCACTGATATTTTTTTATAATAGCTCGGTACATTGACGGTATTGTCCCTGATCGTAAGCACAGCACAATTCAAACATAACGGTGACCACCGAGAGATCTAAATCTATCGGCGGTCACATAAATATCTCTGCACGTTACGCTTGAAGGACCTGATTTCGTAAGGAGGGAACACATTGGCTGTGGAGAAGGTTCACAGCTTCACGAGTTGAATTGAATACATTCGAATTGAGCACCTCCTTCCTCCTTTTCTTGAAGTCTGTTAATAAAGATAAATATTAATCGGTCAAAACTTACTAGGTCTGGTTTTAAGCATGGTTAAACCTAGCTTCTTTAGGCATCTCATGGTCGCTATGTTCGCTAGGCTGTAACAAATAATTATTATTATCATTTCCATTGGCAATAATTATTTGATAAGATAAAACTTATTAAAATTATGAGTTTCACGTTTTTTGTAATTTATAATAAACCACGTTCTCGTCCGATCAACGAAGTTATGCAATGGGTGATCGTATAGTTATACCACGTGTCATTTTGTTATTTTAAGTTTCGTGACGTTACATAACTGACGGAGATGCGTAAATAGCGTAAAGTTTTCGCCAACGTCCATACCACGTTGAAAACACCGGTTCTCGTCCGATCACCGAAGTTAAGCAACGTCGGGCGCGGTCAGTACTTGGATGGGTGACCGCCTGGGAACACCGCGTGACGTTGGCTTTTTATTGTTGTTAGGCATTTACAGTGACATCTATTGCTTAAAATTATAAGCTATGCTTATTTAATTAACAACAGATCGCGGTACAAGCAATTATATTTATGGACAAAATGTTTATAATAAAATTACAATGTGTAATTCTCTTCGTATTTACATGTGTTCATTATAATTTTATAAGCTTTTATACTATTTTAAACTGCAGGTATCATCGTGGAGTCCTCGACCCAGTCCGCACGTAGTTTGTCGAAAACATCTACGGTCCTTTGGTGCATTTCGTTGGTACTAACACACTTACGATTAAAAGCACATTCTCTCACATACCCCTACAGAAAGAAGACTAACGGGGTCAGATCGGGTGACAGAGGTGGCCAAGAGTATGGTCCTAGTCTGCCGATCTAGCGATCATCAAATAGCTCAGTGAGGCGCTCACGGACGAATCTGAGGATGTGGGGGTGCACCATCATGCTGAAACCATTTTCGGCGATATTCAGCTAATGATAAATCGTCTAAAATGTCCTCCGACTGTTCATTTATGAGGTTTAAATATCGCTGTCCGTCAAGTTGCTCTGGCAGAATCATTGGTTCTAGTATGCGATCCTTAAATAAACCTGCCCATACGTTAACCGACCATTGGGTTTGGTGCCTGGTTTGTAGAACAGCGTGCGGGTTCACCTCTGAATAAACGTGTGTATTTCTTCGGTTTCACAGCCCGTTTCCTGTAAATGTCTACTCGTCCGTCCAGATCACGTGTTCAATGAAACCAGGCACACGTTGTTGCGGGTCTTATCCAATGGTAAAAAACTCGCCAGTGATCGTTCTCACCGGATACCAAGCTTGTACTTTGTGCACTTTTTATGGGCACATTCGTTTACGCTTTAACACCTTGGAAACTGTCCAGTATAACACACTTGTTACATCTCGAAGCCTTAACAATTTAGCAATACCTCGTTTAACTAAGTTCGGATTTCAGCGAACGACATCAAAAATGCTCTCCTCGAACTGAATAGCCACTTGACTTCCACCTCCTGTCGCTACTGGGGCAGTGGGCCGATTTTCCAACACTCGCTGAATAGCTGCTGTTATCAGGCGAGAGTCAGTCGGATGTCCAGCTGTCGGGAATCTCTCTCGGTAAATTCGTAATGCACGCGAAGCATTCCCGCGAGCTTCTCCAAGGCACATTATTCATTAACATGCTACCGTATTCACGAACACTTTAAACGTATGCGTTAGGCATTATTAAAACAAAACTCTCATAAAATCAACACAATCTTAAAGAGAAACAAAAAACGTAACAATAAAATAATGACAAGAACTTAGTTAACAATACGATTGAACGAATATCTGTCGCCCACGCACGCGCACATGAAATGAAAGTCAAAGTGTAACTGTCTCAAGAACTAAAAATACTAAACTTAATAATCAACCCCGCCAAAAGAAATAAAGCGCCGCGGGCCGCCTCCTTGCAGTAGCCCCTCGTTAGCGTCGAAAGCGGCACTTTGATCTTTTCCGCAGATCGATAAACCGTTATACCTACATTCACGACTATTATTTCATAAGTTTAGTTATCCCTACTGACTAGTCTTCATATGGAATTTAGAAGTTATAATTCAATTTTTTTTTATACATTTATACAATCAATTGTACCCTGACGAAACAAGAAGCTCGCTACTACAAAAATGATATTAGAATATTAAATTAACCTAATTGGATTATCACGTACACAATTAAAAAATTTACAATTTTGTACAAGAAATTAAAAATGAAATGGTACAGAATAATGTAATAGTTGAAGAAACTATTTGCAATTATGATCGACAATTAATTAATCTATCAGAATGAATTTAAAAATAAAATTCTTGTACTTTATGATAACAGACTTTCTGTTTTTAGTCCGGCCAATACTTTAATTTGAAAACAGGTAGGTACGTCACATCTAGTAGGTTAGTTGCGTGCAGCGCAAGATTGACGCTGCGCCCGGGCGTTCGTTGATCCGAGCATCAGCTGTTTTTGATTTTGTGTTTCATTGCTGGTTTTTTTTTTTAGTAAAGTATTGTATTTTTTTGTAAAATTCTCGTTTCATTTAGCTGTACTAACACGATGGAGCGTAAATAATGCTACTAAAAAGTTTAAATAATATGATTTTTTTTTTATCAGGATCAATTTTTTTTCCATCCCATCATCAAAGGTGTCATTAGTACTATCGTCTGTCTTCATTTTCGGGAGCGGTCTACTAATACCCTGTATACATAATATTAAACTTGGGAATATGACTGTACAGCATCTGATGGTAGGTAAGTATGATAAAATTCGGAAGCAACGGCGACCGTCGGTGACCGATTTCAACGGCAGTCGTTATCATGCAGGCCTGCTGAAACGTCTCTTGACGCTTCGTTTGAAGGATCCGATATCATGGGAGATGCATCCGCAAGGTTCCCACTCGCTTACTAGAGGGGGAGGCAGAACAACATCTACGGGGCCGGCTAGTAATATATCTAACACAATAAATTCTGTTACAAAATAGAAAACTAACTTCAATGATTTTGAGGAATTCGAAATCGAAGGTCCAATGACAATGAAATTAAAATGGCCACCTATGACGTACCTATACCCTTGCCAGCGAAAAAAGAATCATTTAAATCGGTTCATAAACAAAGAAATTATGCTTATTTCCAATCACTGATATTTTTTTATAATAGCTCGGTACATTGACGGTATTGTCCCTGATCGTAAGCACAGCACAATTCAAACATAACGGTGACCACCGAGAGATCTAAATCTATCGGCGGTCACATAAATATCTCTGCACGTTACGCTTGAAGGACCTGATTTCGTAAGGAGGGAACACATTGGCTGTGGAGAAGGTTCACAGCTTCACGAGTTGAATTGAATACATTCGAATTGAGCACCTCCTTCCTCCTTTTCTTGAAGTCTGTTAATAAAGATAAATATTAATCGGTCAAAACTTACTAGGTCTGGTTTTAAGCATGGTTAAACCTAGCTTCTTTAGGCATCTCATGGTCGCTATGTTCGCTAGGCTGTAACAAATAATTATTGTTATCATTTCCATTGGTAATAATTATTTGATAAGATCAAACTTATTAAAATTATGAGTTTCACGTTTTTTGTAATTTATAATAAACCACGTTCTCGTCCGATCAACGAAGTTATGCAATGGGTGATCGTATAGTTAAACCACGTGTCACTTTGTTATTTTAAGTTTCGTGACGTTACATAACTGACGGAGATGCGTAAATAGCGTAAAGTTTTCGCCAACGTCCATACCACGTTGAAAACACCGGTTCTCGTCCGATCACCGAAGTTAAGCAACGTCGGGCGCGGTCAGTACTTGGATGGGTGACCGCCTGGGAACACCGCGTGACGTTGGCTTTTTATTGTTGTTAGGCATTTACAGTGACATCTATTGCTTAAAATTATAAGCCATGTTTATCTGTTCAACAACAGATCGCAGTGCAAGCAATTATATTATGGGCATAATGTTCATATTAAAAGTATTATGTGTATTTTTCTTCGTGAATATGTATGTACATGTGTAGTCATTAAAATTTCACAAACTTTTATACTTTTTTAATCTTGAAAATATTAGCTAATTGGAGTTTTGATAGGTTTCAAACACAAACTGACTTTTTCTTTTAAACACCTGTAATAATAAACTGTTCTAACTCAGTAAATTCGACAATATTTAAAAAAAAGTCTAGATTAAGATCCATGGGTGCTGGCTTGTACCTCGAAGACAGCAATCTGACGCATTGATTTTTTTAAATACCTACCTTTATTTCAATTCCTTTAATTAAAATTTTTATAAATCATAGTTTGCTACTTGGCAATAGATGGTGCTGTACACAATATATTAAATAGGAGAACACGTTTGGTTTCAAATAATAAAAAAAACGATTGCTAAAATATTAGTGCATTGAAAATTATTTAAATAGCTTTCAATATATTTACACAGTGGATTAGACGAAAAACAATGAGCTAACATTAAAGAAGCTGTAAGAATCGCAAATCTAACTATTGTTTTAGAAAAATCATTGTTAAAAATAATTAGTCATGAACTGACGATTTCGAAAAAAAATGTACCGTAATTTTATGATTACATATAATATAGCACGTGTACAATTATCTTTACAAATTATTTAATCAACGCTATAAATTATTTCTAAAAGGTGTTTTTGTGGTAACATCATATCTCCCTTAATTCATCATCAAAATTAAAGAATTAAACATTATTTTAAAGCTTAAATTGATGAAAACTGTTTAAAATAAATGTTTTTTGTTTAATAAATTTTTAGTTTTATTACATATCAAAATTCTAGTCGTACCATCTAGCGTCAAAAGTGTAATACACCATTTGTTCTTGTAATATTATCTTTGTTTTTCAATAAAAATTCACTTTTACTTTTCACTGTGTACGCTTTGTTTCATTAAAAAAATATTAAAACTATTTTACATATTATTTTGCTGGCAATTGTAATTAAAATATAATCAACTAACATGTAGGAGGCGCCATCTATTAACAATATGTTAATAAACTAAAATGATAACTGTTAGATTGTTTACATTACTTACGTGTGAAATATTATTATCTTTAAATTTATACGTGAAGCAAAAGCTTTCGGTACCTTTTAAGCATATTGTGTGCACGGAAAACTGTGAGATTTGGCATGGTTAAAGTTTATATGGAGAAGAAGTGCAGAAAGCTAAAATTTATCTATAATATCTATTACTAATATATTAAATGAATACTGCGAATCTTAACCCGACCAGTGCCATTGAACTTAGACCCCCAAAATATTGACATTGTCACTCAATGAAAAGTGACAGCAAGTGATATAATATTCATTGTTTAGGTTCATAATGCAAATGTCAAACAGAAAATAGTCTATGATTAAAAAGTCACTGGTCGAATTTCAAACTTCGGGCGACCGATAATAGGTACTCTTTAATGCAAAAAAAGTACAAATGGAGGACATAATGCTAAAAAGCATTCTCTACCAGTCTTCCAGGGGAGCAAGAGAAAGGTATTTAAGCAAGGTATATATAATTGTTAATTAATAAAAAAATAAAGAAAAATCTAGGCTAATGTCCAGCTGCAATTTCAACTGCACAGGTTACATAAGTACCTATATTGAAATGTTTTTCAACTTCTAAAGTAGTTATGCCAACAAAAGTCCACCAACCTCATCTTCCTAAGCACGCAGTTAGCAGCCGCCTGGTGCCAGTTCAATCTTCCATCGTAAATATGGTAAAGACCAGTTCTACATCTTACTGTCTTCAGCTCGCTTACTCTCACTTCAGAATGTGCTGCTGTATTGGTAAAATATGATAAAATCATTTCATTATTATATAATATTATTTTAAAGACAAAAATGCTTATTGTGGGTCTTCCTTTGAAGATGGACATATGCACTCGGTGACTTTTGTATAGGGCTTTTTAAAATCTACAATTATGTACTAAAGTAATTTAATATATCTCTTATGGTTTACTCAACGTAAAGCCATTTAAGCGCCCCGAAATAGTCGTTTTTCCGTATTAATTATTACTTACACAGAACCCTAATTCTTTTTCTAAAGTACAAGAAACCAACTCCTAATAACATCAGTCATCTATCAGTGAAAGTTCCGTCAAAATCGGTCTAGCCTTTTCGAAGATCACACGGAATAAATAGACAGACAAAGAGACAAAAATTTTGAATATGGTTCTTTTTTTGTTATATTTAGTGCTGTATATATTTTCATAAGCGTTTAGTAAAAAGCTGTTATTTTGACATTACAGACAGACACTTCAATTTTATTAATTGTAAAAGTATTTTTTTTTTAAATACAAAAAGCCATGGCTGGATTACGTCAGTGTCAAGTTTCTTCCTCTTCAAGCTTCCTGTCACGTACGCTAGGGTTGTAAAATCGGTTACCCACCACGATTTTCCTCCAGGTCTTCACTCAGGGATTGAGGGCTGACCATAGGCGACGGTAACCAATTACCATCAAGTAAGCCGTCTGCCTGATTGCTCCATAAAAAAAGAAGAAAAAAATCCACTTAAACTTACCTCTCTCACAAACAAAGGGTCTTTCCACATTGCAAGGTAGATCTACAAACACGGGTTTATCGTGTTGGATTCTTTCTATGGCCACGCAGTCTGCTCCCTCTTCAGGCACCGGGACGTGTGTCCTATTTAACCACTGGAAAATAGAGATTCTTTGACAAAAATACCCATTAGAAATCAGCGTTGATTAAGCCAAATATTTTACGGTAAAATTTAAATTTTCAAGACAGTTTTTTAAGTTGTACTTTCTTTGGTGCCATATTTAGTAGAGGGTAAAACTATGATATTTTATATGTAGATACGGCATTGACGCTCTTTACATACAATCGTGAATGGTGGGCAATTGTCTTCAGTTCACTTTCGACTTGATACCGGAGTGAATGAGATGAAACTTTTATCCTTCTTTGACAACAGAGTTTCCGCCTTACGCTTTGATTTCCTATCTCTTTTGTTTCAACATGCTGATAACAATTTTTTTACCGTGTTCAAATTGCTTTTAGTGAGAGTGTAACGCGTCTATTTATAAAACGTTATTGGGGTAAAATTGAGAGTTGCGAGCGTGTGACGTAAGTGCGACATGATGAATATAGTTAGTTTTTTAATTTAAAAAAAAAGTAGTTTTTCCTTTTTTCATTTTATGCCTTGTAAGTCTCTATAATCCTATAGGCATCTCTTACTCCATACACTATACGTTTGAATTCAGGATATTTGTAAGCTTACCGCCGGAAAATGTCTACCGATGTTACCATCTTTGTCACTCTTAAGTACGTCCATAGCAGTCCTTCTCAGTTCCACTCCATGACTCCACCTGTAACCGGCTGGATCGTCAGCTGAGACCCGTCTGGCGCCGATCCATACTGATTCTACAGCTAAAATTACATACAAAAAAAATTGGTTGCCTGTAAAGTCGGTATACGGGCGAAAGTTTTACGTGACAACGACTTTATGTCTGTCTCTCTCGCTCTTAGGCGGGCTAACCATGCCCGAGTGGAAGGGACGCGTGCCTCTCACTCGCTCTCATTGTGAGCGCATAACGTGAGCGGAGCGTAACGCAGTTTCTTGAAGTGTCACCCGGCAAACCAATTTATAAGACGTTGTCACGTCAAAAATTGGTTGCCTGTAAAGTCGGTATACGGGCGAAAGTTTTACGTGACAACGACTTTATGTCTGTCTCTCTCGCTCTTAGGCGGGTTAACCATGCCCGAGTGGAAGGGACGCGTGCCTCTCACTCGCTCTCATTGTGAGCGCATAACGTGAGCGGAGCGTAACGCAGTTTCTTGAAGTGTCACCCGGCAAACCAATTTATAAGACGTTGTCACGTCAATAATATAAATCTCCAGAGATTGTTTATTAATTTGTTTGAACGCGCTAATCTCTGGAAATACCAGTTATATATGATAAACCCTGTTATGACCTCCATACAGGGTTCAGGGATAAACTTGTAGGCTCAGTGGTAGCCTTGACCATCCAAACCCTCGATGGAGTTGAATGACAAAACAATAGCCAGCGTTTCGCAGGGCTGGGAAATTTATAACAATTTGTACTACAAATTATTACAAGTTCATTCACCACTCTCGACGCTGGTACTGACGAGAGAAGCTACACACTGGTAAGTAATAGTCAAAAGTATAGGAAGGAAATATCGGGTCATCAGTCGATCAGGTTATCTCATCACATCAATTCTTCTTGTGGCGAGATTACAAGTTTATACAATATCAAAATACAACAAATGACCGAAATAAGGGGATCTCTCGTCCCGTGGCCCGAACACACGCGTATTTAATCAACTGATAATAATGAACAATGTAATGGATAAATTATATCGTGAGCCGGTCAATAAAACGCATAACCACTCTCAAAACAAACAATAACGGCGCGGCGAGTGACACAAGTAACAGACGTTAAGCGCGAAAGTTACTTAAAGGGAAAAAACTATAGACAACTTGCGTTGCCTAGAGCCCGTTTCCGAATAAATTCTTGTTGCATTTTTTAGCCTATTTATTGAGAAAGGTTATAGGTTATGCAATATGTATTAAAAACCCCGTCGAATCCGAAAAGGGTATATAGGTTCCCCAATGACATTACCGAATAAAAATATCAAAATTTTATTTATTATGAAAATAAAAATGTTATTGCGATTTAAAATTAACATATTTAGTTACCCTAAAATTTAGCAAATTTTTAAAACGTGATAGCACCGTCGCCAGTCCTGTGTGCGGCGCAGTGGTACGTTTGTTCGTACGGTGGTAACCTGCGCCGCGCCGCCTGTATTGCCATATAAGTTTCCTCCATTTAACTAATTTTATTTACATTTTATTAGGGGTAATTTTTTTACTTATAATCTGAGATAGATAACATAAAAGAATATAATCTCGATACCTACCTAATAACACCTTCACGGATCCGACAGGGGTTTTTAATACACACTATTTAACTTAACTTAACTATAAGAAGCGGAGCAGTAAAAATCAACATCAAGCAACCTGGAAAGCTATAGGCTGTTTTAGAACGTAACGGGTGTCAAGTAACATCTACAGAAAAGAACACGCCCAAGCCGACCTCGCCTGCAAGTGGTGCACCCTGTTGAGAAACGGACGAGGAAATGGCGACCACCATACATGTGGTCAGAAGTTCGTCATAGGGACTCGCTTTTGCGTGTCGCGTTTCGGGATCAGACCTGTACATATACAGTTAAATGTACGCAGGCTGGCATGACAGCGGCAGCCGTCGACGGATAACGTTCTTTCGGTGGTCGCCGTTATGTTAGGATTGTACTATGCTTACCATCAGGGACAATACTATTCAAACTGCAAAAAAAAGTACGGTAAGTGAAAACAACAATTGGCTACACGGGTGAGAATTGCATGAATAAATTTAACACGGTTGAAACTAGAGATGAAACGGATACCGGATAGTAATTCAGTATCAGGTCGGATTCCGGATAGTATAATTCAAAAAATGCTCTTTATTTTACACAAGACAAATCATACCACAATAGGTTATGGACACCGTTTAATTTTATAATCGCACGTCAAAAATGTTTGTTTTATTAATTAGCTTTACTTACGATTTCATTCACCGCGCTAATATTCAAATCAAACTGATCACGTCATGTATAGCGATAAAGGGCCGAATATCCGGTAGCCGAGTATCCGGCCAAACCACTATCCGTTTTATATCTAGTAGAAACCATAGGCTACAGTATATAGTTGATAATATAAAAAAAATATTACAGAATTGAGATTCAGATAAGGCTTCAGCTAGAAATTCCGCTTTTTCTCTCGTGTCCAAGACGGCCAGAGATCCGTTGTGATAACCCCTGTAAAAGTGAATTCTTCGTCATCAATATAGAAGGTGCAATAAGATACAGTGGCAACAGTACACCTAAAACATAATGAAAGAAAGGAGTTTCTGTAGAAATTTGACAAAATTAAAAGTTTTGTTGCTGTCTAGGCAATGTAAGTAGACTTTGGTTACGTATGGATCCTCGAAACAACACTAACAAATATAGAAACATGTTTCGTTGTTTCTCTTCCTTTATTTGATGTTTATTTAATTATCCTTATGTATTTATTCCAAGGGAAATAAAGAGATACAACTAACTAAGATGTATCTTACTTATGTATATATCTAAGATTACAAATTAAAAAGCCTCAAACACAAACCAAAATCAGCATAAAATTTAGCAATACTCAATACGAGTTGCTAGTATCAATCTATACTATATATAATTACACTAGCTGTACCCCATGGTTTCACCCGTGTTAATTTTATCCGACAATCACCGCGCCGCTAACGCATCCATGTAGTCTTCATAATTGTTCTTCCCGCAAGTACAAATTATTTTAATTTTTCATTATATTCTGAACTATTTGTCCAAATAGCATACTCTAAAGAGCAAAATTTACCTTCACAAAATTGTCTTTATGATAAAGTAACTTTTGTTTGTAAGGATTAATATGTCATGTGTAAAAATAATGCTTATAAATCTCTTTTTAATTTTCAACAAATCTTTTTCACTAAATACCTTATTGTGGCTTATGCATAAGAGATAGGCATATGCTATCGTTGACATACTAAGGACCAATATTATTCTAGAACATTGTACTTCCGTATCATTAACGATTACGGCAGCACACGCGGATAAAGCAGTCCGGGAGGGCCTCGACTTCCGACTTACGTAACAAAAATCAATATCTAAGGGTATCTGAGAGTTGTAGCATAATCTTAAATAGCCTACACCTACGTATAGTCTGGAGAGTGTGGCCATCATATACAAAAATAATTTTTGGAATCCGACTTGTACTACCAGAGATTAGCGTTTTAAAACAAACAAACAAAAAAAAACTTTTCCGCTTTATTACATTAGTGTAGGATTAGTCAACGTTGTATTATTAATATATTATTATTTCTTTATAAAATGAAGTATATAATATATATACAAACACATAAACACGCGTTCAGTATAAGATGTGCGAATATATTACTCGGAGACTACAACATAAGTACTTTTTGTTAACACTCGATTTTGCTCCCCATTTAATTTATGTACCGTGGAAAGATTAGAAGCATTCGAAACGTGGTGCTGGAGAAGAACGGAGATAATTAGTTGGATGAAAAAACGAATGATGAGGTATTAAAAATATCTGGGGAAATTTAGTGGGGCATTTGATTTGACACGACGATCAATAAAAGACGATAATAGAAGTATAAATTGAAGGAAGAGAGAGGAAGATCAATAAGGACAGACATTCAGCAAGTGAAGGAGAAAATAGGCGTCTTGTCGTATCACGATGTCAAGAGGAAGGCAGAGTGTAGAGAGAGCTGGAGATTACTTTACCGACAAGAGTACCAGCGCTCTTAAATTTTTTGATGAGCAAAAAATATAGAGGTAGCTTCTTAAAGAGGAATCTTCAATAATAAAAAAAAACAATACATACCGGCAAAGAATTTTAGAATTCTCCCAATTCACAGGTAAATTCTGTATCAGATACTCTCTTTCGTTTAATATGTATGATTCCCATTTGTCTGATGATGCCTGTGGCACTGGAAATTAAAAGAAACGTTAAATTTTGCAGTTATATTAAACTAGTGCTTTGCCCGCGGCTTCGCTCACGTTATAGTTGAGTTGTGTCCCATCTTTTTTACTTCCTAACCGAATTCCTAAATACCAATTTTCATAGGCGTATCGTAAAAAATGACGGATTTTCATTCAAACTTTCATCCCCCTTTCATTATCTAAGGGTGGAATTTCCAAAAGTCCTTCCATAATGTTCACTGACATTGTAAAAGGAACCCGCATACAAATTTACACAGTTCTAAATTAAAAAAAAAATCGTATCGTATATACTTTCATATGCAATTAGTAAAAAGCTGTTGATAAGATATTAGAAACACACACTTCAATTTTATTAATTGTATAGATCATTCGCCATGCAATCTATCCATACCTTATTCGATCTTCCTTCACTCCCATATTCATCCACCTTCATACTTAGCATTCTTCTAGGTATATACTTTCATCCCCCCTCATACATGCTCATACCACGCTAGCCTATATCCCCTCAACATTTCTATTACTAACGCTATTTTAAGACTTCCTATGATAAACTTATCCCTGATCTTATCCATTCTAGTGATTCACATCTCTGCC
The DNA here is from genome assembly GCA_033032175.1 of Saturnia japonica. Classification (NCBI taxonomy): domain Eukaryota; kingdom Metazoa; phylum Arthropoda; class Insecta; order Lepidoptera; family Saturniidae; genus Saturnia; species Saturnia japonica. The sequence continues at coordinate 8,886,703 of CM065331.1, forward strand.
ACGTGTAATCTTCTTTCATCTAGTTCTTTCGTTACCCAGAACTCAGATCTATAGATCAAGACAGGTCTTATAATGGTTTTATACACTTTTCCCTTAAACTTCAGGGGCAAACGAAGATCACATGCTATCGGATCACAAAGCAGAAGTTTTTTTTATTGTTTGATTATTTGTTTGTTTGTTTAAACACGCTGATCTCTGGAACTACCAGCCGGATTCGGAAATATATTTTTTTGTTATGATAGCCAGAATCTCGAGGAATAGTATAGGCTACTGTTGCCAGCTACTCTTATAGATTTTTGTTACGCAAGTCGAAAGTCGAAGCCCTCGCGAACTGCTTTATCCGCGTGCGCTGGCTTAGTTGTTAATAATACGTAAATACAATGTTCTACAAAAATATTGGCCATTAGTATGTTTCAAAAAAAGTTAGCGATAGTATATATCTATCTCTTACACATAAGCCACAATAAAGTATTTTGCATAATTTTTTTTGGTGCAGATTAAAAATTAATTTATAAGCATTATTTTAAGCATGGCATATTAATCCTTACGAACAAAAGTTACTTCATCATAAAGACAATTTCATGAAGTTAAACTTCGTCTTTTACAGCATGTTATTTGAATGCATAGTTTCAGAGATAATGCAAAATTAAAATAATTCAACATTCGGCTCGTATAAATCCATAAATCACTGATTTCTTCTAAATTTTATGCGGGAAAAACCGCGGGACACAACTAGGATATAAAATCCAAAAATAGTTTTCCAATTCTGACGGGTAGTTCCAGAGATTAGCACAGTCAAACAAACAAACACACAAGCTCCTAAACTTCATAGTATTAATAGTATAGATAGAAATTTTTGTAATAATATAAACAATTTTAATATACCTCTATATTGTTCATGATAGCTACCCACACATAAAACAAACGTTAAAGAATAGAAACTAAATTTTAACAAAAAATTCATCCTAACGCGTCTGAAAATTACGCGACACTGTGATAAATATAAAACTTCCCACAATTTTATAATACACAATTAAAAAAAATTACGTTCTGTTTTTGAAATATTCAAAATGGCCGTCTATGTTATGAGAAGTGATGACTTATCGTGTACATTATCCAATGAATTTATTATAAGTTTATATTAAATATTGTATAAATATTATGTGAATTTCTAACAATCACGTGGATTATAATTCCTAGTTACGGTTTTATAACATAGCACACCTGGTTGTACTTTAACGCTGGAATTAATGGAATGCTACGACTTATGTGTTACACTAGAAGCGCAGTTTTGTTACATAATAAAAACTTGCTTCCGTGTAGCAGATACCTAGGTTCAACTTCAACCCAAATAATCGAATGTTGTTAAATTTTTGATCATATCTTTTCTTATCGTTATAAAAAAAAGTTTTATTCATAGTCACTTACTCAAATAACACCGTTAATATTACTTCTGCCAAACTGTATCGCAGTATGTTGGCAGACGTAGCTCCCTTTTACATAATTATTTATTTAGTGTAATATCTTAATTTTGCATTATTCCCAAACTAAGATTTATACGAAAATTTTCACAAAGACACTTGGGAAAATTAAAAAAAAAGATCTTTTCGTAAAGCAATTTCTTTCTATTTCACACGGTATGTTATTAAAAATAATCGGAATTAAATAACTTCTATATCTTTACCCGTAATAATTGTTTTAAGTGGGCACTTCGAATCGTTCAATTCTTCTAGTATCCCTCTGAGGTCTTACGTGTATAGATTTGAATTTAAACTCACCACTGCAAAAATGTTCAAGTGCTGTTAAAAGGACTGCTTTTTGATGGGTGGTTTACGTATGATGTTTTGGTGGATAGATTTCACGTTTGGCCAATATGGTAGATAGTTGCCCAAGATGGTAACACGCTAAGCCTAAGTGCAACTGCCGGAACACATTTGCTTACTACTTATAAGTAGGTACTATGAAATTGTGTACCTACTGGAACAAAGTAACTAATAAAAATATGTCTAAAATGTTTTTTCACTGCTCAACAATAACCACATTTCGGCGAACACAAAGTGAAAATTATTTTGAAAGGAAACAAAAAACCCGTCTACGTGCAACAAGAACACTTGACTGAAAAAAGTATTTTTCTATTTTTGCTTTTTATTTCGATTCTTAGACGTCGTACTTAAATTATATAACCTATGTCACTAATAATTAAAACGAATCTAACGACACCTCGTATGCTAAAATCCATAAGTAAAAATATACATACATACATACGCTCGAAAAATATAACCCTCCTTTTCCGCACTCGGGTAAAAGGTATGACCTTTCCGTACAATGCATTTTTCTATTTATTTAATTTGAATCACCTTAAAGCTATGTTTTTGAATACACTGTTATATTAAAATAACAGACTGTATCTACTGACACGAAACGAAAAACGATTTATTATTACCATAAATCGCTGGAAAATGGTTATTCGTTTTACTTTGGACGGGTTTATATAAAAGTGAACAAATGCAGCAATGACTTTACATACAAATATGTACATGTAAAGAAAATGTTGCACTTTCTGAACGTGATTTCTGTAGTCAGTGACAACTTTGACAGTCATGACAGTTTGGATATGAAGAAAGTCGTTGAATTGTTGTGTAGTGTTTTTACAAGTCATTTCAGTTTTAAATTTGTGAAAGCTTAATGGTTGAGAACTGTGAAATAAACTTTAATGTCGTTTCCTTGATTACAGATAAACACATATTGTTTATTTTTATAACACAAATAAGATTAAATAATCTTATATACATACATATTTTGTTAAACAAAGATTGTTTATCGTTGATATAATAATCATAACTTGCAATATAAATTACAGACTCATTATTAATTGAATATTTTCAATTTTAATTAAAACCGTTTTATCTCAATTTAGTATCACTGTAGGAATCGCTGCGCTAAACTTACATAGGAGAAATATGAAAGAGATAAAGATAAGCAGAAGAGGCCATGAGGTACGAACCGTAAGAACTGAATTTATAACTTTGGAAATTCACTGCCCCATTTACCTAGTGGTGTTAGTCGCGACTACTATGCTTGAAGTCCTGGGTTCGTTGCCCAGGTCAAGTAAAGCGTTTTTAGCTTTTTCTATGAAATTCTCAGTAGCAGCTCGGAGGTTGACTTTGTGCCCGATTAATGGCAATAAGCTCGTCTCCCATCACATGGGGTCTAAAAAGATACATTAGTACACCTTTTTCTAAACCTTCGGGGATACAGGCGTGGCGCTATGTCATGTATGAAAATGAAATTATATTGAATAAACCGATCCAATCTAACTTGTCTGTTTATAACCGATACTAATAATTATAAAAAATGAATCCTGAGGATTTTATTAAGTTTTATTATTAAACTAGCGGTGCCATGCGGCTCTGCACGCGTTTATCATGCAGTAATAATTTCTTCTAGTAATTTTATGTTTTCTTTGCGATAAACCCGTAACAGTGGCTTCCTTCTGGTTTGTCACCTTTCAGGATCAACCAGTTTATTCATCAGCCATCTGCAGAAAGGCTTGCATGACCGTATAGTCGGATATGATATTCATTATCAGCATTCTTCATATACTACTTTTTGCCAATCCAATATAAAGAAAGATAAGTAAGAAGGGTTAGCACTAAACAATTTTAAAATTTCAGTAAGGACATGGAGCTCACTGCCTACCCCATTCGAGTCGAAGCATCATGTTATAAAATGTCACCGCGAACTGTAGTTAAGATTCATCAAAAGTTCGTAAAATCGAGCTTAAAACAGAATATCTCATCAAAAGGTTTGTTCACATGGGACGTACAGATATTTTTTTAACCGCAGAGGTTTGACGTTGCCAGAAAAATACATCATAAATAAATAATTTATATGTTTATCTCATCGTAAATTTTATTTATGAATTATATCACAGTTAACTTCGTTTTATAATTAGCTAAAGTGGATATATCCTACTAATATAATAATAAATATGAAAGTGTGTATGTTTCGATGTTTTTTACTCAATCACGCTAAAACTGCTGAACAGATCTCAATGAAATTTGGCACACAGATAGTCTATGACCTGGAATAACACATAGAGTACTTTTTATCTCGATTAAACTCATAGTTTAACCAGCGTTATCCTACAAATATAATAAATGGAAAGTTTCTATATTTGTTACTCGATCACGCAAAAACGACGTTTTATTTGCTTTGTCGTGTTCCGAGATCAGTCTGTGTATATTTAATAATACGCAGACGAAGTCGCGGGTACCAGCTAGTCTAAAATAAATATTAAGCATTATTACTATAAAGAACACATAATATTACAACCTACACAGATGCAGGTAATTTTTTATTATTTACCAAGACCGAGCGAGACCTTAGTACCCGACTGCGAACAATGAGGGTTATGTTTTTCGCGCCTATGTATGTATATATGTCTATTTCTTTGACACGCTCTGTAGCCTAAACGGCTTGATGGATTTTAGCATACGAGGTGTCGTTAGATTCGTCTTAATCGTGGAAGTAACATAGGCTATATAATATTCAAGTACGACGTTTTAGAACTCAATAAAAAGGAAAAATATAAAAATATACTTTTTAGTCGTGTTTTTTTTTTTTGTTGCCGTCGAGTTTTTTTGTTTGCTTTTTAATAATTTAACTTGTTAACAATTCTGACAACTTCATGTTAATCTAGTTTTTTTTCTAATTATTTTTCCTTGTTAAAACTGTACAGTGCCTTTGTTACAGCTTTTATAGTATATGCCGCGAAAATTACTTAATGTAATTACCAAATAACAAAAGTTTAGGAATTAAAATAATAATCACCACATAACAGATTAAGATCCCGCACAAAACTCCCGTATAAAACCTCTTTACCTAGTTAATTTTGTTATAAAAAATCGTAACGTTTACGTTACGTGTATGTGAGTAATGTCTTTGAGTGTTTAATTACAAAAAGCCAAAAGTCTCGAGCTGCGGGGTGTGTAGCCGCCGCTGATGCGTTCTCCGTGCCAATATAAAAGAATAACAAAAACCATAGAATCGATGTTAGTTACTTATCATTTCTGGAACGAAGTTCCTTAACGTGGCTTGCAGTAGAAGTTGACTTGTAGAAATCGTCACGTAAGGGGAAAGCGTTATGCCCCCTCTATGTGATGTTTGTGTGTGTACGTGCGAGTATTGGTGGTTTGAAGTAGGCACACATTAAGTAATTCAATGGGTAATGAGTTATTTTAATAAGGAGTATATCCTTTTGCATTTTATAGCCTTTTTATTGAGGAAGTATATCTATCATCACGCTCGAAGCTCGTAGCTTAGGAGCGTTGTAATTACCATACAAAGTGTTGGTGAGAAAGTACTGTAAGCAAAATGGAATAACAAGGGTGGGACACGTGCCACGGCGCCGCGACGCGGTTTATCGGGTGCCGAAGATGGATTGACCGTCCGATGAGAACTGCGCATTTCCTAGAAGGCCCAAACTGTGATTGTCTAAACCAAAGATAACTTAACCAAAGTACTGTTAGTTACCTATTACTAATTTAAAATTTCAAAAATTAAACGCATGTGTAACTGCTGCAGAGTTTGTCTTCTATACCAATATTATAGAGAGGAAAGATAGATTTTTCGTTTGTATTTTTGTTTGTAATGGATAAACTCAAAAACTACTGGACCGATTTAAAAAACTCTTTCACCAATTTAAAGCTACAGTATTGGCGAGTAACACAGGCTATATTATAACTTAAAAAACTAATTTATTCCTCACAAAAATGTCGATAGTTTTACACGAAGTATAAAAAATTGCCTACACGGGTGCGCTGGCGAGGTTTGTCGTATAAAATTACCACGAGTAAAACCATGGGGCACAGTTAGTATGTAATAAAAAGTAACTACACATCGTTGTAATTTATGAACGTAAGTTACGATTAAACTGATGTGAGTATTATATAATTAAAAAAAAAAATTGTGTGCAGTTCACACGTGGTAGAAGTGATGAAACCTTTAGAAAACATAAATATATCTTCTTTAAAATCTCTTTTTAAAAATCCTAAATCAGCGTGACTCGAACTATCGACCACTCGTACTATACATACAACATACGTAAAAGTCTGATCGTTCTACGTTTAGGCCAATTCGACGACAATCATAGCTGTTGAAATCAGGAGTTGCGTTATCCGTGTATAATGCACTAGCAGTGCCCTACGGTTCCACTCGTGTTAAATTTATTCAATGAACATTCCACTGCACCCCCGCTAATGCACCCATGTAACCTATCGTTATTCTCAGTTCACGTACTTGCCTACAGCTTGCCAGACTGCTTGACGTTCATTGTTACTGCTCCGCTTCTTATAAATACCTTATTGTGGTTTGCGTATAAGAGATGGGCATATGCTATCGCCGAATTTTCTAGATATACAAATGACCAATATTTTTTTATAACATTGTATTTACCTATCATTAACCATTAAGCCAGTGCACGTTCGCGAGGGCTTCGTCTTCCGACTTACGTAACAAAAATCCATAAGGCTAGCTGGGAATTGCAACCTAATGATATATAGTCTATACTACTCCTCGTGAGCCAGACTTTTTGAGCCAGACAAAAGAATTTTTCGAATCCGACTGGTAGTTCCAGAGATTAGCTTGTTTAAACAAACAAACCAAAAAACTTTTCCGCTTTATAATATTATTATATTAGTATAGATTTCTATCTCATTCTCTTGCAGGCTAAATCCTATATGTCTTTATCTCTTTTTAGTGTCCCTTCTTCGTATCATCGCGTTTATAATCACAATGGTACCTACTAAAGAATTTTTCACTAAAAAAACAACTAACATTTATTAGGCCGCTCCACTACCTCTGTGCTACATCGCTCCGCCCACCTGTCGCTTATGTTAAACTCACGTGGGCAATAAAAGGCGCACTTTGGGCCGCTCTGATCCACTCTCAACCCGACTGTCGCGTTGTCAACTGCTCTTAAAGTTAAAACCTCCTTAATTAAACCTTTCAAAGTTCGTCGGATAACTTGGGAGGTGAGTTTTATTATAAATTTTATAAAGCTAATTCTGATGTTTCTCCGTTTGAAAGAAATTATTTTTTGCATTTCTTCCTCATCTGACGATTGATACTAAGATACTCAAACGGTAAAAACTTATCCGATAGGATCGGGTGTGCATATTCAAAACCTCACCATTTAAATTTGTGGTACCGACGGTCACCGTTTTTTGTGAACTCTACAGTACCTTCTTAATATCAGGTGCTATATACCTAGGTAGCTATTTTGTTGGACCAATTTCTTCTAATAACATGAATTAGACAAAGACGAGAAATAAATTAATTGGCGATTAATTTGTTACAGATTTTTATTTGTGGATAAAAATAAATAAATATAAGCATTTATTTCATACAATATTTTTGTTCTTAATTTATTAAACCCAGCGCCTGAACTAGGCCGAGCCTGTATCTCAAACGTTAGTGTCTTTCTACTATGATTCTGAACAATGAATATTATATCACTTGCTGTCACTTTTCGTTTAGTGACAATGTCAATATTTTGGGGGGTCTAAGTTCAATGGCACTGGTGGGTTTAGGATTCGCAGTATTCATTTATTTAACATTTATTTTTTTAGCTTTCTGCACTCCTTCTCCATAAAAACTTTAATCATGCCAAATCTAATAAAGCAATGACGTCTTAGTACTATCACATGTTCGAATCCCTGCAATGAGCCTGAGTTTTCTTTGAAAGAAAATATCGTGATGAGACCATAGCATGGTGGTAGGGTTTTTTCTAATGCCCAGCTAGCTAGCTACCACCCTAAAGTTATAATAACGCTAAGCTATTGGTGTTCCGTCAGATGCACTTGAGAGCCAGTCCCTGTAGCTTTAGCGTATCACCATTTTCAGTCACATCGAACACACAAATTGGCGTTCAAGTACAGCGACAGATTTTCAACTTGAGGGTGGTAGCTAGCCAGGCAGGCATTAGAAAAAGCACTACCACCATGCTAAAGGTTTCATCACGATGTTTTCCTTCACCGGGCGCTAAAGTTCATTGCAGGGATTCGAACTCACATCGATAACTGAGCCATCATTGCCTCTTGGAACCATTTTCAGCTATATCGTCATGTAAAATTGCGATCAAACGCTTTAAGACTGTAAAATTGTTGTATGAAATTAAAATATTACTATGGTTTCTTAGACTATTTCTATCTCTATCTAACTGCCAGGATATCTTTCTCACATGGAGGATTATCGAATGTTATCGTGGAACTTCCCTGTGCCAGATTAATGGAGTACATTTCTCTTGTTTACCCTACGCTATCTTTGAAATGCGTTTAGGAAATTAATTTGGATTTGTTCCGTAATTAAATTTGTTTTTTTTTTAAGCATAAGGCAAGCATACTGCCCGCTTGATTGTAAGCGGCTACCGTGGCCTATGGAGGTTTTAATATATAGTATAATACTATAGGTATCACTATCGCATTTCCGACCTTGAAACTCCCTACCCCAAGGAACTCTGGAAACTCGCTCCACCTTACATATATTTCTAACTTAGCTATATTATGTAACCATCTTCTTTTGTTCAGCCTAATTAGGTATTTATAAAAGGTTATGTAACTAGATGGCGGCATCAACAGTAATGTTTCCTTTAAAAATTTAGATGCATCTGTATTTAAATTTATTAAACACTAGCGACCCGCCCCAGCTTCGCACGGGTGCAATTTACAAAGTGATGTAACTTCGCTTTAGTATTGACAATAATTACGAAAAGTACAGAAGGCAGCAGAGCTGCGAAATGCCGGCCAACCGTTTCGCTGTGGGTAATTTCTTTGGTTGCTGCGGGTTCATTTAAATGATATTTAATGTAAAGGACAATTTTAATATACATTACATACCCAAATTAACTATCATTTTTATCTGGATAACGATTAATACTTAATTTGAGAAAATGGTTTACCAAATAACTTAATGATTTTAATTATTATGTAAAAGATAAAAATGGTTGCTATGAGTCAACCTTAAGAGATAGACATATGTCACAGAGGACTTTTCTCTAAGGTTTTTGAAGAACCACAATTCTTTAGAACATTATTTTGATGTATCTCATAAGGTTTAGCCAACGTAAGCCATGTAATCGTCGAAAATAATTTTATGACAACTTGATGACAAAACATTGAATTTTCTGTACTATACAAAAACTTAATTACAATGTGTCGTAAATAAACCTTCCTTATAAAATCTCTAAATAACAGTGACGACCGTATGAAGATCCATTGCGTGGCTTAGAAGAATTATGGGGAAATTATTATAAGGCGAGTTTACTATGTATTGATGATTTATGACGGTATTGATAGTATTATGACTTTCATTAAATTATTATCTGGGTACAGAAATGTTAAATTATTGTTCCTTTGCTAAATTAATATAAGTATTGTATGACAGATCCCTCTTGCTACTTTTGAAAACATTTGTTTTTCTTCCTTTTCCTAACTTTTGCAATTTCTCTTAAAATGAATATTCTCTTAGACCATTATTGTCATTATTAAATGATTAATTATTATTATGTCCTATGATGATATCAGTATACTAAGAAAATGGTGGCCCACTTATTAAAAAATTTCAGGGAGTTTTTGTGGCATCTCAGAATTAATGGTTATTGTTTCCGATTCACTTCACTTTTGTACAATAACCAAGCTTAAACAAATGCACAACATTTTGAGATTCCGCATAAAACTTCGATCGTGTATTTTGAGAAAAAATCGTACGTATATTTATACTTAGTATAAAAACATTAGAAACATACCTTATATAGAAGGGCTGCCTATTTAAAAATAATGTAAAAAGCAGAGGAACAACAGCAATAAAGATGTAATTGAATATTTTTTTAATCGCTTATTTTAAAAAATAAGGACAAAGTTTTCCGCAGAAAGGGACAGGAAACAGCCGTTTTTTACCTGGTTATTAAATTATTTTGTGAGACAACACCTTTTGTTGTTAAAAATAACTTTTTAATGTTTATTTTATACCAGTCTTTTTTTCTCAAGAAAAATAAATAAATGTTTTTGAAATAGCATATCAGAAAAAAAAAATACGCCAAGCCATTGGAATGTAAAAGTAGCGTTGGATTTTACTATTGGTGCTATATTGATCTGTTATGAAAGGATTTTATTACTTTACCATATATTATGTTAAGTTGAAACGCGTGAATTAAAACGCGATGAAACGAAAAGGCGACTCGAGACAAACACATCTATAAGATTTAGCTTGAGAGAATGAGATGAAATACATTTACATTACACACGGTTAACGCAAGTCCCGATTTTTATAATTCTGATCGCCGTCGAATTGGCTTGGCGGTGTGACAACCAGACTTGTACGCACTGTTGTATGTTGCTGTAAGAGTGGTCGATAGTTCGAGTCCCGTTGATTTAGGGTTTTATAAAATATATTTTTATTTTGAAGTCAAACTTCTTTTGGTGTTCTTTTGGTTGGTGTGAATTGGATTTTATAAAACGTAAAAATGTGTAACGAAAAAGAGATACCTATAAATGTATTTATAGGTTTTAGGCTATGAGAGAATGAGATAGAATGCGTTTCTGTATAGTTTCTCTAACCTTCGTCAATTCTTAATGTAATCGAAATATATAGAAAGAGAGAGAGAGAGAGAGAGAAGTTTCACATCTACCGCGTGTGATCTCAAACTAATTTTTTAATATATTTTATTCCTCGATGTTTAACTTTTATGTGATGTCAATTATGTCTGTACAAACTATGTGTCCGTATGATCTCTGAAATAATGGTACATTATTGCAAAGGCCGTGAAATAGGCAATTGCAGGTCGAGTATGAGCTTGAAGGCCGAGCCGTAGGCGAGGACTTCACTAATACGAGACAGGCAATTGACATTTCCGCCGAGGCATATATAGTGCTTTTCTCAAACATGCTTGGAAATATTGTCATTATGTTCGAAAAAAGAACACGCGAAGTATCGAACTTACGGACAAAGAAAATCAAATCCATTGCAGGAGCGTTTTTTTAATTTGGAACATTACAACGCTCCGGTAATTGATATTCATGATTACTGCTCCGCTCCCTAGAGTCGTGGCGTGAAGATATATAGCCTCTAACCTTGCTCAATAAATAGGCTATAAAATGCAAAAAGAATCGTTTAAATCTGACCGGTAGTTTCCGAGATTCAAATATTCAAACGTAGATACTCCCCAGTTTCTGATATCAACCTGTACTTATAACAAAAGCGGAAAGAGATTTGGGAAAAAATAATACGGGTTTGTAGAATCATGGACAGAACACGTTTCGATAATTTTTTAAATTTTTCTCTGTCCGTCTGTCGGTATGATTGAACGCCAATGACGTAAAAACTACTTGACTGAATTTAATAAAATTTGGCACGATTGTAGTTTATAATCTGAAGGTACATTTAGGATGCATTTTTACACGTATAGTCATTTCGATGGTTTATAAATTGCGCTTAGGTTATAAACATATAAAAAGGAATGTATGTGTAACACTATGTAACTTTTTAATTTTCGCACTGGCGATGACGCTTTACGACTTGGTTTAAATTATCACGAAATTGGTTTGATATTAATTATTGTTATTTTTAAATGTCTCAACAAGTAAGAATAGATAGTCTATTCTGATTTCTATGAAACATGTCGTTGTTTGTTGTTTTTGCTCAATTAAGATTGTTATTAAATTACAGAGAAATATAATTATAAAGCGTTATTATTCAATAGAAAATAATGATTTATAATTTTTTTGTAATATCCCAAAGGGGTTAGGCAGAGATGTACCAACATACACCCACAGTTCGCCGGGTATTAGGTCCCATGTGATAAGGAGCGTCCCTATTGGCATTAATCGGGTACAAAGCCAAACTCCGAGCTGCTACTGAGAATTTCATAGAAAAACCCAATAACACTTCGCTCGATCGACCTGGGAATCGAACCCAGGACCGCGAACACATCAGTCAACCTTTTATGTCTTTTAGATAATATATCGGTATGATTGTTAAACTGTGATATCGGTTAACATTTAAAATGATTTTAGTTGAGTATTATCAAAGCTTATACGGGTCAAATACCGTAGCGTGAGATTGAGGTGAGGTGAGGTTTTTATTTAGTTGCTGTTTTTCATTCACGAAATATACCACGTGAACGAAGTCGCGAATACAGCTAGTATAGAATATAGAAGTATGGATCATATGACAGATATAAATAAATTAATCTTTTGCCTAAATGAAAACCTTTACTTTCCGAAGCGAAGAGTTGTTGATTCCATCTCGGTAATGTAATAGAATCCGGTCTTGCATTGTCACTGGGCTATTTTTGGGAGACCTTATTAAAATAAGAGATTTTATCTCGCCGCCATGAGGGTTCTGTACATCTCGGTACAAATATTATAAGTATGTATTTAGAAAATCTCGACGGAACGTTTTGTTCATAAGTTAGTTTAATTGTATACGTACTATATAAAAAAACCGTTTTTATTTGAAGTTTTTGACCATTTTGATTTATTTATTATCTTCAGGCTTAGGCAATGGTTTAAAGAATTTTGTAATTTTTTCTTGCTTGGCAATTTTTAAAAGCTCCTTCATTTCAGACTGATATTCAGCAGTGGCATTAGCAATTTGCCTGTTAAAAATAAGACTTCTTTCCATATACGGATCAATATTCATAAAGAAATCACAAAGCTCATATGCCATTCTTAAACCTTCACTACGGTTTTTCAAATTAAATGTAACGTTTCCCGTGCTTGCTGAAGCCTCTTCTTCAATGGGCTGTGAATTTAACATTTCCTCCAAGACGATCCAGTCAAATCTTTATCTTGCGATTCAAGCAACTTCTGAATGTCACTTGATTCTATCTGTTCGAACCCATCTAGTCCTATTCCATTCGCAATTTCAGCTGTTTGCAATCAAAGCAGTGAATGTACCGATTACATCCGCGAATATTGGAATTGTGTCGCATTTTATTAATTCGCGAATAGGGAAAACGCGAATGAAGGTAGCGCGAATAAGGAGCTTTTACTGTACATGTCTTTTTGTTCACTGTTTAAAATATACAGACAGTCTTCGAGTTACGTCAATCAATATTTAGACGCCATTCCTCAAACAAACGTCACTTTTTTCGATTTACGTCATAAGTGAATTTACTTAACACACGGTCGACCGACCTTCCGAGGTTGTTTTAAATTCCTTACAGGTTTGGCGTTTCGTCACAATCTTATCTGATTTTATGTAACGACACGATATAGCCAAAGATGGTAAATACCTTAAGTCTACTGAAATGACTGGCTCTAAAGAGCAGCTGCGGGAATACGCCTATAGGAAATATTGGTTTCATCACGTTTTCCTTCACTGGGCGCTCTGGTTCATTGTTGGATTCGATACCCGTTCGATCGACACGGTGTCCGAACATGCTACCGACCCATCACGACTTCCAACTCTGCTGCTTATCCTCTGAAGAAGAACAGAGCGTAGTCGAGCAAATTTCGACCAATAGAATTGCGTCTCTATCAAATTTCGACTAATAGAATTGCATCATTAGATTTTTATGTCTATTGGTCGAAATTTGCACAGCTCCGCTTGAGTGGACAGGCAGCCTTAAGAATAGGGCTTTTGTTAAATTAGGGTTATTAAAATAAACACAAGACGTCACTTGAAGTAACTCGTGACATTTGTTTTCTTGTAAAACGAATTCGCTGCTTTGTGTTTCTTTATTATATTAAAGTGACTCCTTTTCACTCAAATGTCTTCCTTTTTTTTAATTGTATACCCGCACATATTTGTTACGCAGTATTATATTATACTCGTTGTCTTAAATTTTTAAACTAATTTTTTTTTTTACGATTTTTAAATTTATTATTGGCAATTAGTATAGCCTATCATTTGTGAAACCACATTGTCTTTCTTCGTCAAATTCGGATGAGAATTAATATAAATTTTCATTTTAAAAATACGATTTTTTTATGTGTCATTCTCAATTAACAAAAAACTTCACGTTTACAAAGTCTCATAAAAATCGGTACTATAACTATATTTCAGTTAAATCCTGACAGATCGACATTTTACTTGTATTGCTCTTGAACTGCGAGAAATTTGCAAAAAAGTAATTACATGTACCTACCTACAGGCAGAATTATATATTTAAAAGATTATTAATACAATGGTCGAAATTCGCCCATCGACTTTGTAATCATAGACTATTTTCTGTTTGACATTTGCAGTATGAACCTAAACTATGGAGGGTAGAGGTAAGGAGAACCATCTAGTATGGGGGATCAGTTGAAAAAGTGTCCACCTGTAAACAGCAAATTATGGTTCGAAGACTCGTCAAAATAGCGTTAGTTTCGGAAAAGGAAATGATATGAATTTAGCAGTTATAAACAAAGTGAAGTGTGCTGGGTTGAAAAATTTAATATTCTTCGTGAGTTTCGTAGTTAGGAGATATACAGTATTTAAAACCTGAACTATTTACGTAGTCAAATGTAATTTAGTGAATATAACCTGTAAAGCTGCTGAAATAACACAGATAGGGATTCGATTGTTATAAACTTTTGTAGGTACATTTTTGTTATTTTTTAATAATTTCATTGTTGTTAATGTAATTAATAAATTTTTATTAATTATTTAACAATAGCGAAGTTAACGGATACATAAAAGTTTTTGATTTTTACATGGCGCTATTTTTAAATACTTTCCACTTGCTATTATAGCGCCATCTTAATTTGCTGCCTTTCAGTGGACACTTTTTAATATACTGAGATGGTTCTCCTTACCTCTACCCACCATAACCTAAACAATGCATATTATATCACTTCACTTTTCATTGTGTCAATATTTTGAGGGGTCTAAGTTCAATGGCACTTTAGTAACAGATATTATAGATACATTTTAGCTTTCTGCACTCCTTCTCCATATAAACTTTAACCATGCCAAATCTGAGTCTTCCGTGCACGCAATACGCTTAATAAGGGGTAGAAAGCTTTTGTTTCACGTATTAATATATAGATAGATAGAAGTAACACATAGCCATAAATGTCACTTTTTGCCGAACCAAGAATTCAAAATGAATACTTCGCTCAATTTTAACTAACTGAACTAAAAAAATACTTATAATCACTGTAGTTTTCACTATAGCTTTCAGTGAAAGAAACCATTGTGATGAACTCATAGCATAGTAGGGCATTTTCCAAAGGCCACCTGCAGCTACCACTCTCATGTTGAAAATCTGTGGGCAAGCAGAAAAGAGGCGCAACTGACTAAACCACAAACCATGACTGAAAAAAAATTAAGGTTTGAAAACCTTTAAAATTATGTCACTTGTGTCCTTTAAGGCTAACTTTAACTCGAGAATCTTGTAAGAAAACAAAAAACTACTAGCGCAGTCCTACTAGGTGCGTCTTTTTCCCGTTTCTGAATTTATATACCACAATATAATAAAGCGAAAGAGATTTTTCGTTTGTTTGTTTAAACACGCTAACCTCTAAAATTCTTTTTGTATATGATAGCTCGATTAACGAGGAATAGTGTAGGCTATCTATCATTAGGCTGTAGGTCTTAGCTAGCCTTAAATATTGATTTTTGTTAAGTAATTTGGAAGTGGAAGTGTTCCCGAACTGCTTTATCCAGGTGCGCTGGCGTAATGGTTAATGGTACGTGAATACAATGTTCTACAAAAATATTGGTCCTTGTTATATCTATAAAAATCCGCGATAGCATATCCCTATCTCTTATACATAAGCCACAATAAGGTATTTTGTGGCAAAAGTTTGTTGAATATTAAAAAGTAATTTTTGAGCATTATTTTCAGGGATGGCATACGAACAAAAGTTACTACATCATAAAGACAATTTTATGAAGTTAAACTTTGGCCTTCATAGCATGTTATTTGGACACATACTTAGTTTAGGAGATAATGGAAAATTCAAATTATTGGTAGGGTACTTGTGGGACGTGATAACAATTAAAATAGGCAACACGGGTGCATTGGCAGCACGGCACGGCGCGGCGCAGTTTTTGTCGGATAAAATTACCATGGGTGAAACCGTGGGGCACAAGCTAGTATATATACAAAATTCAATTTTGTTAAAATTGGCTGATTCTCCCTTCGTTCTTGGAATGGCAGTATAGGCGTGTTCCTCCAGTTGCACTTGAGAGAGAGATTCTTCCACTATGGCGCGGGCGCTCCAATCGGATACAATTTAAACTTCATTGTTTGAAATAAGGATCACATCTTGCGTCCAAAAGTACCCATTATCTAATTCTTAATCCAGATCTTAATTTAATTAAGTTAATTCTCGGAGGTTTAAGTTAACGAGAGACTTAAATGTAACATCACAATTTAAAACGACTTAATTCGTTCGTAAAATTTTATTACTTACCTCGATACATTTGGGATTTAATTTGATTTGAATAGAAGAAACACAGGCTAACAAATTAATTTTAAAATACATCATTGTTTTAACTAGTCTCTGTTAATAGTAATTTGTTTACACAAGACGTTTATCAGACCGTAAAATTCAAAGGATAAAGCGACAGAGAATTTAACTTACGCGTCGCCATATTATTGCCTCACGTTCCGTTTGTAGTTACTGTGTTGCCGAGCGTGAAAATAATATCCGACGTTCTATGAATTCTCGCCTTTGAGTTGGCCACACTGCAGACGTGAGAACTTTATTATTCAACGATTTGAATTCGTGCGGTAATTTTTGTAAAGTTTTAAAACTTTATATAGTATCTATTTTCGTGGTTTTTATTTTAACATCTAATTTAAATATAATGTTTGTAGGTGTAATTTTACAAATATGAAATTATAGTGCCTAGGTTTCTTGGCGGGATCTTGAGCTGCTTAAAGTTTTTGTGTACTATTGATCCTACAACTATAGTAATATAATAAAGCGGAAAAGTTTTTTGTTTGTTTGTTTAAACACGCTAATCTCTGGAACTACCAGTCGGATCCGAAAAATTACTTTTGTATATGATAGCCAGACTCTTGGGGAATAGTATAGGCTATTTAAGACCAGGATACAACTCTCAGATAGCTTTAAATATTGATATTTGTTACGTAAGTTCGTAGACGAGGCCCTCCCAAATTGTTTTATCCGGGTGCTCTGGTATAATCGTTAATGATACAGAAATACAATGTTCTACAATAATTTTGGTCCGTAATATTATATCCAAAAAGTCAGGGATAACATATGCCTATCTTTATACATAAGCCACAATAAGGTATTTTGTAACAGATTTGTTGACTGCCTCTTTAGCCTAGTGGTCGTAAGCGCGACTGCTATGATCGAGGCCCTGGTTCGAATCCCAGGTCGAGCAAAATGTTATTGGGTTTTTCCTATGAAATTCTCAGTAGCAGCTCGGAGTTTGGCTTTGTGCCCGATTAATGGCAAAATAGGCTCGCCCCCTATTACATGGGACCTAAAAACATACTCCGCGAACTGTGGGTGTACATTAGTACACCTCTGCTTAACCCTTCGGGGAATACAGGCGTGATGGTATGTTATGTTCAAAATTAAATTCTTATGATAAATAACGTATTTATTTCGATAAGGATTACCAAGGATTAGGATTATTAAGGAATACCATGAACATAAAAACACCTTCGCAAATAATTCATTATTTTAGAACAAATTTTATTACCATAAAAAAGGTTATATTGAGTTAATCTTTAAAAGATACCCATATGCTATCGCGGACTTTTTTTAGAACTTTAGAGAAACAATTTCATCCCACATGATTGTTGCATAACTTTAACCATTTACGCAGCGAACGCAATGTTAGCTCTTAAAAGAAATAAAATTTGCCTGTTTTTCCAACATTTTTCAACTTCCTCATCATTTTTCATACTTTGACTTTCTCGACAAATGGGCTATCCAACACTGAAATATTTATTCCATTCGAACCAGTAGTTCCTGAGATTAGCTCATTCAACCAAACAAAGAAACAAACTCTTCAGTTTTTTAATATTAGTATAGATTTATTGAGAACTAGTTGTGCCCGTGGACTACAGAATGCCCGCGCGAATCTTGCTCCTCCGCTCCTGGATATTTTAATGACAAAAATGCTTATTGTGGGTGTTTCTTAGACGATAGATGTATACACTCCCGGAGTTTTTTGTAACTCTTTTTAATGTCTATAATTATATAGAACATTAATTTGCTATATCTCTTATGATTTACTCAGCATAAGCCATTTAAGCGCCCGAATTGATTCATCATGACTAGTTTTTATTTATTTACGCGCAACTCCAATTCTTTTTTCTAAATTAAAAGTAGCCCAAGTACTCCTTATAACATCAGCTATCTGCCAGTGTAAGTCCCGTCAAAATCGATCTAACCGTTTCGGAGATTATTCGGAACAAACACAGAGACACAAAAAATTTCTAAATTGGTTTTTTGTTATAGGTATCGTATTAACTTTCATAGGCATTTAGTGAAAAGCTGTTATATTGACATTACAAACGAACACTTCAGATTTATTTATTTTTATGGACTAGGATTAGGATATAATGTAACTGCCTCATTAGCCTAGTGGTCGTAAGCTCGACTGCTATGCTCGAGGTCCTGGGTTCGATTCCTTATATTTCTTGTTTAATTGGTGAATTGTTGAGAGTCGAACAACTTTCCGTATTCCTCCCAAGCGCCATCTATATAATTACACTGCAGTCTATAATAATAAAGTACTGTTTATTTTTTAGTTTAGTTTTTTATTGATTGATGCAAAGAAAAGAAAAATCTACGGTCAGTTCGCGAATGACCGATGGTTTGAAAATTGTTAGTACATAACCGTTATTGTTCGGCGCGGTTCAAATCAACGGAATAGTGTTGGCCCGAGCATACTCGATATCGACACTATGAAGCTTGTAAGCAGTATTTTTATCGCATTTTATTTATGAACGCTGTTTCGTTGAATTGTTACAGGGTAAAGGTAAAGTCAATTATATTCTCGGGTTATATTGTACATACCTACAAGTAGACTCAATCTTTTTACCTAAATAAAAACACTAGCTGTGCCCATGGTTCCGCTCGCGTGTACTTCAGAATTTCGTCGGCCGAGCGCAGGTCTAAATTGTGCCACCCTTACTCCCACTCACGGCGGTCGCCCGTCGGTTATTGTAAAGACAAAGTGCTTATTGTGAGTGATCCTTAAAAGGTAGACATAATATCGCTGACTTGTTTATATATAAGTCCTTTTGAAATTTAATTTTATATATCTCATAGATATAATTTAGGTACTTACTGTAAGCCATTTAGCACAAAAAGGGTCTTTTTTCCTGCATTAATTTAGCATTATCGTAACTAATTATTTATTATATTACTTTATCTTACAAAATGTATCCTATAACCTAGCCAGTTAATAGGAATTTTATAAAAATATGTAAATGGGATAAGTGGTTTTCGAGTGAAAATAAAAACAGCCAGAAAGACAGAGAAGTTGAGTTTTATAATATGTATAGATAAAAACCGGTTTAATCGATATCGATAATTAAAATATAGGACGCTGTCACATGACTATAGACCTGTTGAATGTTGCGCTTCGAAAGTAATTTCCCCGGAGGTCTATTGAGGGTGAGTTCGGAAAATATTCGGAAAATTGAAGATAAATGTGTCTATTTTATGAATAGACTGGGATTTCTATTTTCTATAATAAGTAATTGAAATATTAGCTATTGTTGTGTTAAGGTTAAGATTATTTATCTGGCATTTTCAGGTTCGATCCTTATAGACTTGATATGTTTTAGAAGCAACGAGTCTTAGGGTTAGTAAGACAAAAGTTTTTGTTAGGTTTTACAATAAACTACCTAAACGCATTACTGATTTTACGGATAATAAGTTCAAGAATCATGTTAAGCTGGTTTTATTGTCAAAGGGGTATTATAGGGTGGCTGATTACGTGAATGATGGTGATGTCTGGATGTGATTCCCTCTCTGTATATCTACTGAACATGAGAATCTATCTATCTATACTAATATAATAAATCGAAATAGTTTTTTTTGTTTGTTTGTGTTAAACACGCTAATCTCTAGAACTACCAGTCGCATTCGAAAAATTCTTATTGTATATGATAGCCAGACTCTCGAGGAATAGTATAAGCTCCTTATGATTATGCTACAACTCTCACACATACTTAAATATTTATTTTTGTTACGTAAGTCGGAAGTCGAGGCCCTCTCGAACTACATTAACCGTGTGCGCTGGCGTAATCGTTAATGATGCGGAAATACAATGTTCTACAATAATATTGATCCTTAGTACATCTAAAAAAAAGTCAGGTATAGCATATGTTTATCTTTTATACATAAGCCACAATAAGGTATTTTGTGACAAAGATGTGTTTACAATTACAAAATGATTTATAAGCATTATTCTTAGACATGACATATACAAAAGTCACTTCATCATAAAAACAATTATATGAAGTTAAATTTTGCTGTTTATAGTATGCTATTTGGAGACGTAGTTTACGAAAAATTAAATATTAAAATAATTTTTACTTGCGGGAAGAACAATTATTATAAACTACACGGGTGCGTTGGTGGCGCTGTGTTTGTCGGACAAACAAGTTATGTATATATATATATATATATATATATATAATATATATATATATATAATTAATAATAATAAACTATTTAAAAAAAATTATAAAGCAGATCGAGATTTTTACTGGTTCTTCTCGGTGACTGGAATGTTCGTCCGAACTGGTACCTAATAGTGTATTGACATACACATATGTCTTCTTAGGGCTAAAACTTAAAAAATATGTATGAATTTTACTTATTGCATGATGGCTCAGTCATAGTTTGAACAGACACCACGTCCATCGACGTGATTTAGAATCACTGAAAAGAGCCTGAGCCTTGAATATATTTTCATTAACATCAAGATAAATATGGCGTTCGTAACAAGAAAATTTAATATTTTTTAATGAAATTATTAATTTTAAAATATCTGTTCTATTCAAACAGTGGGGAATATAGAATTTAAAATGATGCTTGAATTATTAATTTTGAAGTAGAATTTACGGAGAAAAAACATCATTGCCAAATGAAAATAATACAATATATCAAATAAATCTATACAACTTGAAGCAAAAGTTTTCTACGCCTTTTTAAACATATTGCGTGCACGGAACACTGTGAGATTTAGCATGGTTAAAGTTTATATGGAGAAGGAATGCGGAAAGCTAAAATTTATCTATAATATCTGTTACTAATATATATTAAAAAAAATTAATTAATACTGTGAATCCTAACCCGGCCAGTGCCATTGAACTTAGACCCCCCAAAATATTGACATTGTCACTCAACGAAAAGTGACAGCAAGTGATGTAGATAATACTCATTGTTTATGAATACTGTAAATGTCAAACAGAAAATAGTCTAACATCAAAAAGTCGCTGGTCGAAATTCGATCTCGGGGTCGCGATGGTATGGCAATCGCTAGTTATAATAAAAACAGTAAAAATCTTATAGCCTACGCGAGTGCAGCCATGAACGGAAAGCTATTATGATATAATTTAAGCTTTGCATCAAATTTATTCGAGAGATAACCAAACAACGCTCTTGTATGCAAAGCTTTTGAATGCCAGCCGTTCTAAAGTATATTTAGCAATATAGTTCAAACAATGAATTTATATTAATAAATATGTAGTTCAGTCTATTACATGTATTTTTTTTTATAGACACCTATATAAAAGAGACTCATCACTATATAGGCCGTAATAAAAATTGTCACACCGCGTTTTTATGTTTGGATTTAAGTTAAAAACGGCTTGACCGATTCTTATGAATTTTCGTACACGGAAAGGTTATGTCATTGTTCAATTTCCAATAATAGTTTTAGAAATCGTAGAACAAATATTTCCAAAATAAAAATATTTTTTATTTTATCCTTAACCCATTCTGATGACATTTTGTACACGCGCAAGTATATATCATTCTATAATTTATGGGCTATAGCAATTGTTAATAAGACTGTTAGAAATCTAAAATTTAGTAAAAACGCGTGCGGAGCCGCAGGGCGCTTCTAGTTGTGTATAAGTATAGATTAGCAATTAGTAATAAAAAATCTGTCATTAATTCGAAAAGATAAATCAAAATTCAAACAACGCTTTAACAAGATGGTGGGGTGGTACCCATGTTAGAAAAGACAATGAAACAACTCAATCTCAAAATGCCTGTTTGCAGTAATTATTTATGTGAGGTCACGAAGTCACTAGTGCACAAAATCAAAATCATCTTTATTCAATTTAGGCCCTAAGAAGGCACTTATGAACGTCAAAACACTGCTGCCGGTTCGGAAAACGTCCCAGACATCGAGAAGAACCGGTAAGAAACTCGATCGGGTTTATCTTTTTTTTGTCAACTGTACAAATGTTAATATAACAGCCACAATAATAATCATTTAATGGATGCACAGAGAGGGAGTCACTTCCAGACATCACTATCATTCACATAAAATGATCCCTCCTATAATAACCTTTTGACAGTAAAGCCCGCTTGACATGGTTCTTGAACTTGCTGTCCGGTAAATCAGTAATGTGCTTAGGAATCTTATTATAAAACCTAACACTATTACCTAAAAAAACTTTTATTAATCTTACTAAGTCTAAAACACGGTACGAATAATTTATATCTATTTCTAGTATTAATATTGTGCTGATCTTTGACAAAATCTAGTTTGACTAAGTTTTTGCGAATATACATTAAGTTATCAAGTATATATTGGGAGGGAAAAGTTAATATACCATATTCAACAATAATCAACACGTAAAATACCACCGAAATATAGGGCCAAATAACATAATTTAAATAAAGAAGATGGCAAACAAGCAAGCGACCCGCTTCATGGTAGCCTATAAACGCTTGCAATACCATAACACAGGAACACAACGCTAGGTTATTTGGACGTATAACACAAGTCGGACTCCCCCAAAGGAGAGATATCTCCAAAAAAAAACTGCTTCCTGTCTCTCTTAAAAAGGGGTTGATTAGATCTAATCAAAAACTCGTCAAAAAAATGCACTTCCGTAACATGATGCACGTATTTCTCGTGCACCTCTTAATTTCCCCCCTACTAAACATGACAAAAGCTTTAAAACCCTCTCTTAAAAAGGGGTTGATAAGATCTCATCAAAATCTCGTCAAAAAATGCACTTCCGTAACATGATGCACGTATTTCGCGTGCACCTCTCAATTTTCCCCCTACTAAACATGACAAAAGCTTTAAAAAGAAATTTGATCAGCGACCTTTTGATCATAGACTATTTTCTGTTTGACATTTACAGTATTCATAAACAATGAGTATTATCTAAATCACTTGCTGTCACTTTTCGTTGAGTGACAATGTCAATATTTGGGGGGTCTAAGTTCATTGGCACTCGACGGGTAAGCACTACGCGTTCAGCGATATGTTTACTTGACGTGATGACGTTTAATATAACAAATAACGCATACGAAGTCACGGTTATCAGCTAGTTTATAAATTAAGTGATTTTATCCGATGGAGAGACAGAAATAGTAACATACATAATATATCGCAGTCTCGGAAACCGCGTTCAAACGATTCGTAAGAAACAAACGCGTGTAATTACAGATTTTCGCGTAGGTTTTACTTTAAGTCCTTATTGAGTTTATTTTCACTAATGTTTTTGATGTAAAACGTCTAATGCGGCGGGTCAGACCGGTTGTTGATTGGTCCCAATGATGGCGGAGTGGTGCAGAGTTCTTTTTTTTTTAATAGACAGACTGGATCGTTTTGAACCTTAGTGTTAAAACATGGATAATTAAAAGCGATTGGTAGCGCCCGCAACCACCATACACATAGTAATAAAACAAACGTCTTCACAGTGACTTTGTTATAATTTCTCTTGTTTCAGGATCACTCGGTGTATTTTTTTTTAAATCTATATCTTAATACGTGAAGCAAAATCTTTCGGTACCTTTTTAAGCGTATTGCGTGCACGAAAGTTTATATGGAGAAGGAGTGCAGAAAGCTAAAATTTCTATAATATCTTTTACTAATATATTAAATAAAATAAATTTATACTGCGAATCCAAAAATCGTAGTTTCTTATAAGTTATATAACGTTATAACTGACTTATAAAAAAGAGTTGATTATCAATTCGATTGTATATATATATATTTTTTTTTTTTATGTTTAGCCATAACTTTTTTGTTTGTGAATTGATTTAGGTAATTATTTTTTATTGGAAACGGGATACTTCAAGCTTAGTTACAATTTTAATTTCATTAGCATTGGACCTTCGACTTCGAAGATACACCAGGTAACTCCCCAAAGTCATCGAAGCTGGTTTTTCTTTTTTTTTTTGTAAAAATATTCTTGTTATTGAATGAGTACGTAAGTAGCACATACCTACCGGTTAATCAAAACTTAAAAGTCGTTTATAATAAACTAGCAGTGTCCCGCGGCTTCGCTCACGTAGACTAGTGAATACAGAATGTCTGCGCGAATCCTGCACCCCCGCTGCCAGCTATTTTAAAGACAAAAATGCTTATTGTGGGTGTTCCTTAGAAGACAGATGTATACTCTCCCGAACTTTTTTGTAGGTCTTTTAAATGCCTATAATTATGTAGAACATTAATTTGCTATATCTCTTATGGTTTACTCTGCATAAGCCATTTAAGCGCCCGAATTGATTCACAATGACCAGTTTTTTTTTATTTGTGCGGAACCCTAAGTCTTTTTCTAAAATAAAAGTAGTCTAAGTTACTTCCTATATCATCAGCTATCTATCAGTGAAAATCCCGTCAAAATCGGTCCAACTGTTTCGGAGATTACCCGGAACAAACAGACAGACACACAAAAATTTTAAAAATTGGTGTTGTTATAGGTATCGTATATACTTTCATATGCATTTAGTAAAAAACTGTTATTTTGACATTACAAACAGACACTTCAATTTTACTAATTGTATAGATAATAAAAAATAAATAATAGTTTTAAAATAAATTTAAATTTAAATTTAAAATAAAATTTTTTAAAACCCCTCTCAGGTGAAGGCCAAAGCTTGCCGTTTTTCTCCGTCTTTAGCTGTCTGTTGCCATAGTGGGCCAGCTATTTTTTATTTCGTCTTCGCAACGAGTGTATGGTCTTCGTAGGAGGCATTTTCCTTGTGGCCCTTTCCACGACATGACCGTTTTGTTCCATCTGTTGTCCTGAGTATGTACTTTGTACTTTTGAAATGCTTTGTATCTGGATCAAAGACATAAATATAGGTCAATATAATCAAAAATTACTCAAATCGGAAACATTAACATTTTTAATACTTTATGTGCCATGTGTTTTGGCACTATTGTCTGACAATGTACCTAATGTGATAATGCTGAGTGAAATACACACCATCACTCCTGCGTGATATACCAGAAATATCCTGCAATATTATTGTTATTTATGTTTGTGTTCCATTTCAGTACACATATAATCGTGAAACTTTCTTTCTACTCCATTTCTTTTATTTCTTACTTAAACACAATTAATCTTGAGTCATAATTTATCTAACCTTCCGCATCTACCCTAATTTTTGGAAGGCACAATAGGCAAAACATGGCATCCCCAACTACTCAGGGCTACCAATTCCCGTACGAAAGACTTTGTTTATTGAACAGACTGTAACGATAGGCCTATGGTTGTTATGATTACGATTAATTAAAAATAGTGACATCTAGTTTCGAAATCTGAATTTATTACTTATTAATTCATTTTATATTCGTAATAGTCAATCATAATTAGTTAATTACGTTTAAAAAATACACTGAAAATAACCGAGTGTTAAAATTAAAAACTTTTATGTAATATCAAATAGCTAGAAACACTTCAAACAATATCTCATTAAATTCTAATTATAGGATTGAGAATAATCCACGGGTTTTGATACGCCGCGGCGCCGACGTAATAATAAGCACGCGGCATGCTTTAAGCGAAAGGTTAATCGGCTTTGAACCAAAGACCGTTACTATCGGTTCATTATTAGAACGAAAACCGATAATATAATATGCATATCGCCAAATTATATTTAGGTGGGTCATATAAGTCGATATTAAAATAACTTGATAAATGGAGATGATCATTATAAATATTTCATAATTAATTTTAGACACGTAACCTATAAGCTGGAGAGATAATATTTGGTACAGTCTTCTTCTTTTTCTTCCTTTTATTGAATGGAAACTGTGCTCTTATACAATTCCGCTAAAGTCACATAAATAGAACATGTATTTTATCAAGTTACCTATCTTGCAAATATTCAAACATAGCTTCAACAAGATGACGGCTCCCTTGTTAAAATTTTCCCGGGAGATTTTTTCGCTACTTAAAATGCATGTTTCCAGTTATTATTTATAATCAACGTCACTAGTGATTACACTTCACTACATCACAGAAAATGCTACCAAAATTACATAATATAGAGCCAAATAATATAATATTCAACAGTCTTTTTCATCTCTTAACAGTCTTTTATGGGGGACAAGTTGAAAATGCAGCAAATTACAATTCAAAAACCCACCAAAATGGCGCTCAATATACACTAGTGTAATAAGAGGGAATGTACTAGGGACGAGGGAGGCTAGGTACCGTATGCCCACCCTAATTTGACGCTTTTTCATAGACAGAGATGTCCTCTTGGACTCTACCATCCATAATTTATTGGAAACTATGTTCATTCACAACTCTTTCAACGTCACAGGAATTTTTAATAATAAATTCCTTGTAATTTTCAAACATAGCTTAACATCGAAGCTTCGTTGTTAAAACTATCCAGGATGTTTTTCTTGCAACTTAAAATGCACGTTTCTAGTTAGTTTCGAAGCAATAATGGGTCAGTGGTAGCTCCGCAATCAACGTGCCTAAAATTTCGGTGAAGGAAAACATCGTGATGATTCCTTAGCATGATGGTAGGGCTTTTTCTAATACTCGCCCGGTTAGCCACCACCTCTAAAATCAAACTTTGTCTCTAACATCACAAGATGTATTTCTGCAGTTACATTTGGGAGCCAGCCCATCATCAATTAGGGTCACATATGTCTCTCAACATCACGTGAGATATTCGTACATATGGCCAAACGCTAAAACCTTTAAATAATTAAAAAAAAACTAGAAAAAACATAAGTCACTAGCAAGTTGAATAGGGTTTTAACGTTCATTAGGTTCTAGGAGCCTAAATCGAAAAAAGTATGCTTGAGATTGATTTTTATTTTAATTTTCAGACAAAATGCGGCTCGTCCTAGCAGCCATTTTGATGCTGTCCGCCATCTTGTTGTGCACGGCGCAGGCGCAGTACCCGCGTCCGCGTCGCCCCGAACGTTTTGACACCGCCGAACAGATATCGAATTATTTGAAAGAACTACAAGAATATTATTCCGTTCATGGTAGAGGAAGGTAATAATATAATATTGTGGAAGATTAAACATGGCAGTGATGCGAATGTTAAGATGGATGTGTGGAGTAACTAGAATGGATAAGATCAGGAATGAGTTTATCAGAGGAAGTCTTAAAATAGCGTCAGTAATAGAAAAGTTGAGGGGATATAGGCTAGCGTGGTAATGGGCATGTCATGAAGAGATGAAAGTAATATAACTAAAAAAATGTTAAGTATGGATGTGGTCAGATATAGGAGGAGAGGAAGACCGAAGATGGTATGAAGGTATACGTTTTGTAAGGAATGATATGCGTATAAAAGGTGTGAATACTTAGAATATATTTTGATAGAATTGTGCCGAACCTACTTAAGTAGGATAAGGGGTAAAAAGGAGAAGAAGATAGAAGAGGGTAATAATATTTATGATTAAACATCTATACTAATATAATAAAGCGGAAGAGTTTATTTGTTTGTTTAATTAAACACTCTAATCTCTGGAACTACCAGTCGGATTCGAAAAATTATATTTGTATATGGTAGCCAGACTCACGAGGAATAGTATAGGCTATCTAACATTAAGCTACAACTCCCAGTTAGCCTTAAATATTGATTTTTGTTACGTAAGGCGCAAGTCGAAGACCTCCCGAACTGCTTTATCCGCGTGCGCTGGTGTAATCGTTAATGATACGGAAACACAATGTTGTACAAAAATGTTATTCCTTAGTATATCTAAAAAAAGTCAGGTATAGCATATGCCTATCTCTTATACATGAGCCACAATAAGGACTTTTATGACAAAGATTTATTGAAACATAAAAAGTGATTTATAACCTTTATTTTTAGACATGGCATATTACGAACAAAAGTTCGAATTAATCCTTATTAATTCCTTCCGTATTAATCCTTACGAACAAAAGTTACTTTATCATAAATACAACCAATCAATTTTATGAAGTAAAATTTTGCGCTTTATAGCAGGTATGTTATTTGTACATATAGTTTAAGAGATAATGAAAAATTAAAATAATTTGTACTTGCTGGAAGAACAATTGTGATGGATTACACGGGTGCATTGGCGGCGCGATGTTTGTCGGATAATATTAACACGGGTGAAACCGTGGGGCACAGCTGGTTATTTATATTTATAGAATAAATTCTGAAAAAAAAATACAAATAAATTAATTATTAAACGTAACGCTATCTCTTGAGAATTTAAAAAAGAATTGTTTTTAAATCTACTCAATAATAGATGGCGCTATACAATAGTATTTTATTTACAGATATGGCAAGAGGCAAATGCACATAGCGGACGCATCAGTGATTTTCAGGGAGAGTCCATTCTTTGAACATAATACCAACGAGGAGGCTATATTTAAAACACTTGGATATAAGTAAATAAAAAAGAACTCAACTATAACGATGTCTAAATTGAAACAAACATATTTACATAATCAATAGAAATCACTTTTACAGTTACTTCAATCTAAAATGTCAATAAGTTTTTTTTCTGTATTGTAAAATGAGTCTCAAATTGTTAAAACTTTAGGAACATAATATATATTTTATTATTAATTACTATTTTGACTTCTATGACTCGTCCATGCTCGTACCTACATACTACACTGTAATTAATTCATTTTTTCATTATTACCAGTTCATTTGCTAATGCTTATGTTGGCAGAATTGTATAAAGTTTGAGACTCGTTAATTCCATCAAAAACGACTTACCTATATTTCTAGAAATCGTGAGTAAATCATATATATTTATTTAAATTAATTTTGGTAACTTACCCGGTAGCTTGGCTACTGGTTTGGCTTTTATTATCTAGCTTTGTTTAAGTTATAAAACGTACAACTGAAATCTACAAATTTAGGATGTAATACCAAAGAAATCCACAACAATTAAATGCCATTGCGTGTGATTTGTAGGAAAAAAAACGCTAGTCAATTTTCAAATAATAATTATCCGTCTTAAATTTCTAGTCAATTATATATTTTATTGGGAACGGATAAAACAGTTTTCAGGCTGGGTGATAAACTGTTTTTTAAATGTTACCAATAAAATAATTCTTTCATTTAAACTATACGAAATAATAGTTAGTTATTTAATTGTAATTTAAAAAAAATGTTTACTCAAAAAAAAAGCAGAATTATTCCATGACGAATTTGTTTTATTTCTCTATGTACAATGTCAACTAATGTTATTGGTCGATATGGTATTTTTTCTATCTCACTATACTGATAACCGCAAGGGTCCTGGAGCCTCGGAAGGCTTTTACAGTTTCACCGGGATTCGTTCAAAATGGTAACACTAAGCCTACAAGATTGGTGCGGGCTGAGGGGGGGGGGGGGGCTCTCAAGTGCAGCTGCCGGAAAATACCTATAGGTGTTTGATGACTAATTTCCAACTTGAGAGTGGTAGCTAGCCAGGTATTAGTATATACATAACAAAATCATAAATCTATAGGTACACCAATATTATAAAGAAGAAAGATTTTTTGTTTGTTTGTAATGGATAATCTCAAAAACTACTGGACCGATTTTAAAAATTGCCTACACGGGTCCGTTGGCGATGTATTTCGGGAAAAATTAACACGAGTGAAACCGTGGGATACAGCTAGTACTTTAATTATACTAAAGACACTTGTGAAAATAGATTTATTCTTATGAATATCAACATACCACCAACGGTGCGGCAAACATCCCAGTTATCGAAAAGAGCGTGCGAAAAAAAACTCAAGTTTACATTTGAGCATTAAGAAAACTGAGCAGTCTGAGCAGCCACGGATCTAGAGCTTGAATTTGGAGGCAGTCATAGATTAATGTTTCTCAAAGATTCGACATCGGACACACTATAAAACTAAATAGAATATTATACGATTATTAAAATATTATATTTAGTCTTAGTCGGGGGCGAGATTACGACGCCTAAAACAAAAATAAACAAATACCTACCTATACCTACCATTTGTACACAAATTATGACCAAAGCCGACTTCGTGAGTCTCAGCGTTATACGGATAAATAACCGGGACTATTTACCATACGGGTCGCGCCGCGCAGGGACCAATGTTAAAAACCGAGACAATCTCAGTCAATAACGTAGGGTAAACCTACTAATACCCCTTCTACAATAAAACTTGACTTATTTTCTGGCAAATCGGTAATTCGCTTATGAAATTTATTATACAACTTAAAACTTTTATTTATCTTAAATCATGACACCTATGGTTTTAATACGAACGTTTTCGTTCGCCGAAAGCTCAGTCGATAGACGCGTTGTCCGAACACGCTTCCACTAAATCGCTAAACCGTTATCGCTTTGAAAACGTAAGTAAATTAATTACTCGTGTTACTTCATATTTCTTACAAACGCATACAACGGAAAGCGTTTCAAAGAATTTGAACAGTTGTTTTGTAGGTATGTACTCATAAATGTTTAAAACTAAAATACATACATACATAAATCACGCCTATTTCCCAACGGGCTAAGCAGAAACCACGTCCTTCCACCTACTACGATCCTGTCATACCTCTTTCGCTTCTTCGACATTCATTAATCTTTTGTTGCATGATAGTCGGTTTAGAGTACTCTTGACCTTACCTTTCTTAAAATAAGAGCAATTTTTAACAAAAAAAAGAAAACCAGTTTAATGACTTTGAATAGTTACAAATTAAAATGGTGGTCGCCGTTGTGGTTTAGATTGTGCTGTTCTTACCAATAGGGGCAGTACCGTAAATGTGACGAACTATTATTTAAAAATAAATTCCCCTATACAACGGAAAAAGAACATCCATAAAAAATTACACTCGAATTAAGAATTGAAACTACTGCTTGTTTTGAGGTCGGTTAAAAAACGTACAACTCTATGTAATCTGCTTTTGATGTAAGCATCATTTCTCTTCAAACTTATTAAAGACGGTTTTCAATAACATATCTGAGTTTACTATCCCCGATTAGTACATATTTGTAATTTGTAATAAATGTTATCTTTAACTTGAGATAGATTTCAGATTCTCTCTTATCTATTCAAGCTATAGGATATGGATGTATATATTACTAGCTGTGCCCGCGGCTTCGCTCACGTGGACTACAGTATGCGCGCGCGAATCTTGTTACACCGCTACCGTCTATTTTAGAGATTAAAATGCTTATTGTGGGTGTTCCTTAGCAGGTAGACTCTCGCTGTTTTTTTTGTAGGTCTTTTTAATGTCTTCAATTGTGTAGTACATTAATTTGCTATATCTCTTATGGTTTACTAGTTCGGAAGGGCCTCGACTTCCGACTTACGTAACAAGAATAAATATTTAAGGTTATCTAAGAGTTGTAGCCTAATCTTATACAGCCTATACTATTATATACTATTCCTCGGGTGTCTGGATACGCCTCGTTAGCCTAGTGGTAGTAAGCGCGACTGCTATGAGCGAGATCCTGGGTTCGAATCCTAGGTCGAGCAAAGTGTTATTGGGTTTTTCCTATGAAATTCTCAGTAACAGCTCGGAGTTTGGTTTCGTGCCCGGTTAAAGGCAAAGGCAATAGGATCGTCCCCTATTTATTACATGGGACCTAAAAACATACTCTGCGAACTGTGGGTGTGTACATTAGTACACCTCTGCCTAACCCTTCGGGGAATACAGGCGTGATGGTATGTTTTGTATGTCTGGATACCATATACAATAAGAATTTTTCAAATCCGACTGGTAATTCCGGGGGTTAGCTTGTTTAAACAAACAAACATACACACAAAAAAACTTTTCCGCTTTTATACATATATTGGTATTAGTAATCTTTACAAATAAAATATAATAAAAAATACCAATTTCAATGATTTTCAAGAGTACCCTGGAGTATTTTCGAAGTTCAAGGTCCAATGCCAAGGAAATTAAAATGGAACCACTCTTGAGGTATCCCCTATCAAACAAAAAAAAGGACCACCCCAATCGGTTCATAAACAACGAAGTTATGATTGAACATCCATAAAAAATACATTCGAATTGAGTACATCCTAACCTCTGTCTTTTTTGAAGTCGGTAAAAATAATAAAGGTATGCCGTTGTGCGCGCATCATGCCAAAACTACTGTATAGATTCTAATTTTTTTTTTTGTTTTTCTTCTAAATACTCAGCTACTTGGCTTTAAAGAAATACACATCACGATATGTCCATTCAATTAAAAGTTATTAAAGTTTTAAGAAACTACGAGTTTTATAAGCACTAGGTACACGTACAGCAAACTTAGACCCCCCTAAAATATTGACATTGTCACGCAACGAAAAGTGACAGCAAGTGATGTAGATAATACTCATTGTTTATGAATACTGTAAATGTCAAACAGAAAATAGTCTATGATCAAGAAGTCGCTGGTCGAATTTCGACCTTAGGGCGATCGCTAGTAAATATTAATATAGATTAACGCGAACAAAATCGCGGGCAGCTGCTAGTAACATTAGAAAGTTCAACAAACTGTTAGTGTTTCAAAAAATCTTTTTTGCATTTTATAACCTATTTATTGGGGCAAGCTTAATGCTATATCACTTTACACTGCGACTCTAAAGAAAGGAATAATAACAATAAACGTCAAACAATCTGGGAAGCTATAAGTAAGTATGCAAAGTGAGAACCCTTCTGGTTATTTGTCTATGGTGACAACCACGATAGACTACACGGGTGCATTGGCGACACAGTGGAAAGTTGGTTAAATAAATTTACCACGGGTGAAACCATGAGACATCGTTAGTTAATTACAATTACCAATGCCACCATTAACATATAAGGGGGCGTTCAAGTATTACGTAACGTAATTTCTGAAGATTTTTGAATATGTAACGCGTAGTAAAAATTTTCTGTACCCTCTTGTTCGAGATAGTTCGCGAAATATGTGCTGGGCCCTTAATTCAATCAATCGCGAATCAATCTCTGTCGAAACTATTGCTGCGATACACAGTAATTATTGTAATAACAAAATAAGAGACTCACCTCGTCAGGAGCGGGCGGTGACCTTGAGCTAGCCCCGTCGACCTGGACTGCAGATTGTAAAGTATGTGTGTGTAGAGTGAACTGTGTGTAAGTGTGTGTGTGCAGCCTCAAATCTCATAGGGCACTATCACGCAAGCAATCAGTTCAACAAAAACTTTCCTGAGACACCAACTGAAAGTTATAGAATGCAAAAACTTCAATCACCGTAAATCACATATATCTCAGCGCTAGCCGAACGTCCGGAATGACGTAGCTTCACAAAACCGCACGCGGGAGCACGGTAGCAAAGCACGAAGCAGACTATCCTACGTGCGAGCGGAGCCGTGGGACGAAGGGTGGGGCGGCCAAACGATGCACCTGCTAGGCAATTCGCCAATTACAGCGATCGCGGCATCGTACAATGCGGCCAATGAACTCGTATTCCAAACATCCCTCTTAAACATTACGTAACACCCAAGTCAGCATGAAAACTTTTATAGGATGAGAACAGCAAATCAGCAAATCTCCCTGTTTTTAGGCCATTAAAGTATGAATTCACTTTAACAATACCGACTACAGCCATACAGCCGAGGGATTCCCCGTAAAAGAAACGAAAAGGGTTGACAACTTGGGAGAACAAAATAAAAATAACGTACAATACAATCGAGGGATTCCCCGTAAAACATAAACGAAAAGGGTTGTGATCTTGGGAAACTTTAATTGCCAAGTTTTCTATTTAAATTAAAAAAGAAAACAATGTTACGTAACGCATTGTTCGAAGCCCCCTCCCGCCCTTGTAATGCATCGTAACGTTTTACAAGAAAATTCCTTGCGTAATACTTGAACGCCCCCTAAATACATTATTGCTGTTAATTATCTCATTGTTAATTGAATTTGTCGAATCATTAAACCTCCGAGAATTGCCAATAAAATACTTCAGCGTCCTAATTTTTATGTTAAATCAATTTATATCATAACACATATAGTAGATAATATGGTTTATTTTTGCATCACTTTTAATCCAAGAGATAATATCATGGCAATATTGAAATAGAAACTCTTTTCATATGAAATAGAGTTTAAATTTACTCTACAGTAAAATTAAATCGAAACTAAGTGGATTACAAACAAAATGCGCGCGCAACTGCGAACTTACAAGATGGCGGAAGGTTCTTTTCATGTAGTGATTAGTACAGTCTTTAATTCGTGCAATAATAATAAAATAACATAGAATTATTTTTCTGATTACATAATGTATATAAAAATCTGTTCAAAATTATTGTTGCAACGTAAAACGTACAATAATTTTCAGATAAACGTAGGAAAATATTTTTCCTAATACACATTTTAATTTAAAATGCAAGCAAAATCGGTATAAACATTTTTCCTTCTTGTAATCAACGTAAAAATAAAATAAATACAGAATAAAATGCTATAAATAAAACTATAGTGTATCTCTTTAAATACGTTAGAAATAATATGAGTACTAGACATTTGCCGATCCTAAAGACCTTATGTCCCGATATATTACTTTACTCTGTGCACCTAATCCAGTGTTATTGGTCTAGTAGAGAAGGTTACACAATTTTTATCGGAAAAATCTATATATCCTCAAAAATATATCAAATATTTTCAATTTTTACAGTGATTTATCAATAATTAACTCTATTTTATAATAAATATATTATTAGACTTGCAAATTTATACCTTTTTAATAATCAAAATCAAATTAAAATTGTATTTAAAATCATCGCGAAGTGGAAAGTATGGATTATTAGTGATTTTTAACAATTTGAATTGTATTTATAAACAAACTTTTTTAATTGCTAAGGTGAGTAAAATATTACCTTACGTGTATAAATACATATTTATTTTGTTATTGTAGAACCACAAATTGTTCGCACTGTCTCTAATGATAAGCACAATATTCAAACACAATAGTGACCACCAAGAGATCGGTAATTTAACGGCGGTCCTCGCTGTCATGCCCACCTGTAAAAAATCTTGTATTACGCATGAAGGATCCGATGTTATAAGAAGGAGGAACACACTGACCGGGAGTTGGTGCCACAGTTTCACAGTACGACAAAGATAAGTTATAGGAGAACTTTTTAGTTCGTGCGGAGATTGAGGCTAACGTAAAGCTGTTGCTTCGAATCCCAGCTCGTGTGGTTCTGTTGTGAAAAGAAAGGGAGACAATTAGATTGAACAGCGCTTCAGAGTACTCACTATGATAGAGATGGTTAAACTTGTTTAGCGAAGAGGTGAGATTAAGAGAGGTTAAGATAGGGTAAGAGGTAAAGGTAAGAGGTAAGAGATAAATTAATGTCTTTAGAGATTTCTCTCTACTTGGGACAACCCGACTGGTGGAATACCTCCACCCTTCAGAAAACCGCTGCCAAATAACCTGGTTTTGTGTTCCTGCGGTGAGTAGGGTTTCCAGAACTCCTCGGGGCAGAGGGTTTCAAGGATGGCGACGCGCTAGTGATACCTATGGGTACAAGCGTCCATAGACAACGGTAGCCGCTTACCAACAGGTTGACGGTATGCTTGCTTATCACCTTATTTGATTTTTTTTTAAATGAAGGTTTGTCTATTTATATATTAGACCCAATGTTGAGATTTCTACTGTCCCTAAGCACAGCGCAATATAAACACAAGAGCGACCACCGAGAGATCTGTCGAGAAACCCGATCGAGTTTCTTACCGGTTCTTCTCGATGTCTGGGACTTTTCTAACCGGCAGTAGTGTTAACGTTCATAAATGCCTGCGTAGGGCCTAAATTGAATAAAGATTATTTTGATCTAAATCCATCAGCGGTCACCGCTGTCATGCCAGCCTGCACAAATATCTCTTCACGTTACGCTTTTATTCTTCTTTTACATTATTTAATATTAATTATTACTGAAGAGAGTAAAATATTAATAACATACACATAATATAATAGTAAGTAGATGATTAATTAATTTGATTGATTATCGAGTGCACTGCTTGTATGATTGAGGTTGCTAAATTCTAGTGTGTTCCATTTGTTTTTCCAGAACAGCTCTGTACGTTTATGTTTTATAAACGTTTGATGGGACATACGGTAGGTCATTCAAGATCTTAGCCGCTGCGAATTTAAAGCTTCCCCTGAACGCCGTTGTTGAGTCTTTTAGTAGCACCGCTTTGTCCGCTAAATAAAATGAAATCCTAATAAATGACAGATTAAGTTCCGAACGCTAAACTTATAAAGAATGCAAAAAAATTGAGCCTATTCTCAATATACAAGGATTACAACGCTTATTGACAGTTTTTAGAGGCTTTCTTGCTATTTAAAAAAAAAAAAAACTTTTTTTAACTTACAGGTCATGGCCCCAACGAAGTTTGGTCTTTTCAAAGCTCGTAGCAGGGATTCACAAGATCAACCTTCTACGGAAAACCTTCTACACACCAGTTTTAGTTCTGATCAAGGTATTTTTAATAATTAATATTAAGAGAATTAGTACTTAGTAACAAGATTGCTCGTTAGGGAGAAATTGGGCGCCAATTAACAAACAATTATTGTCTATTTTTTATAGTAGCACGGAAAAGTGATATCATTTACTTGATGGCAAACAATAATGTAATAAACCTTAAAATAATTAGTACTAAGCAACAAGACCGCTCGTCAACTTAAAATTGGGCGCCAATTAACAAACAACAATTGTCTTTTATATGTTAGCACGTCAAAGTGACATCAGTATACCTCATGAACAGCACATCACAATCCAAAGACGATGGCAATTTTAATGAGTCTTAAAAGAATTAGTACTAAGCAAGAAGACTGCTCGTCAACATAAAAATGGGCGCCAATTATCAAACAATAATTGTCTTTTTTATGCTATCTCGGCAAAGTGAGGGCAGTGTACCTGATGAACAGCAAAGCACAATGCAAAAACGACAACAATCTTAATAAATCTTAAAACAATTAGCGATAAGCAAAAAGATTACTTGTCAACATAAAATTGGGCGCCAATTAACAAACAATTATTGTCTATTTTTTATAGTAGCACTTTATAGTGATATCACTTTACTTGATGTAATGCCCGGTATAATCCAACAACAACAGCGATCACTGAGATATCGGAAATCAATGATCGCGACCTAGTCCTGTAGATTTCTACCACCTCTCTTGGTTACTGGATATACACTATTTCATCCTGGAAACGCGACACGGTTAAGCGTATCACTATGGCCGTTATTACATCTGGTGTACAATGGTTGGTCTTACTTGTCCTGCTTATGATGAACCGCTAGACTATATTAACTCTTCAGCTCTCGAGGTCACACAAAATGTACGTAAAATTGGCATTAATACCATCCACGGGAATCAAAGTGTTAATAAACCTCTAGTCTGTTCTGTTTGTACATGTATTTGTTTTTCCAAATTTCCTTATGGATATCCTATAATATAAAGAACACTGGCATAGATCAAATTGCCAGATCACTAAATGAATATATACGTACGTACGTTCTTGTATAGAAGTAGAGTTACAAGAATTTTATATATAGGGAATTAATCAAATAGCATGTACGGCAACAGCAAAACCCGAGGCTTGGACACTTCGGCACCCTTGATCATGTTGCCTTACTTTCGCAGTTGAGTACCTTCCGCGTTCGCCCCCAAGTCCGTTGAAGCTGTCAAAGCGTCTAATGGCCCCAGGGCCTTTAATGATAAGAGTAAAGTCAGTTCAGAATGTTTTTTTTTTAATTCTGGCAATCGGTATGTTTATATTTAACTTTCAAACGGCTTACCTGATTTTTATACAACTTTGTATCTACACGGTAACCGAACCCCAATAACGCGGTCTACTTATGTAGAGAATGATAAAACGCATGGACAGATTCCAACAACAACATAAGGATTTAACAGCTAAGTAAGTAAGTAAGCGAGTGCATACTGTATATACAAGAAAGAAGTACCCTTTACACGTGCCGTTAGCGAAATCATCATATAGAAAGAACTCTTTTTTAGTCAGAATTAGCAATCAAATTAATATCACTTCCAAAACCATAGTAACAGACATCTTTCAAACCAATTTTCTGAAACTTAAGAAAAATCTGACCAGTAAATTTTTTATCTAATTTCACCAGTTTAATTTTACCAACCAATTTTATTTAACTACTTATATTATATCTATGTGAACTTTTAAATGGCCTTCTGTATGTTATTTCTCTATTTATGTACTTTGTTAGCTGTAAGATCACTATGTATCATTATATAAAATAAATAAATTTCTCGTGTAAATGCGAAACACTTTTAATAGATAGATTTTGCAGCCAAACGCTTCTGAATGGAAATAAAACAGAACTATAAAACAACCTGTAATATATTACTTCTAAATTTACAGTGGCAATACCGCAGTCACCAAAACCGTCTACCAGCAAAGGAATCACTGAAGATGTGGCTTCTGTAGAATTGTCCACGCTTTGTTTGTACTCTGATGATGAGGTACGTCTTTGGCCTTTTGTTACGCTATGTAACAATAACAAATTGTAGACAGGGATAACAGTAGGGATGATAAATCAGTAGGGGACCATCAACAATGCC
This sequence comes from Saturnia japonica, assembly GCA_033032175.1. NCBI lineage: Eukaryota > Metazoa > Arthropoda > Insecta > Lepidoptera > Saturniidae > Saturnia > Saturnia japonica. The sequence continues at coordinate 8,925,646 of CM065331.1, forward strand.
CGGGAGGAATGTCATAAATGTTACGTAAGATGAAAATATATAAAATTATTTAAATAAATCAAAACAATGTTTATTATTTAAATTAATAATAAAAAAAATTATCGTATACCGATTTTTTTTTCATATTTCTTACTACAGATAAATGAGTGTTGCCATAATTGACTTTACTTAAAATAAAATAAATTCCTTCAATTAAAATTTTAGTTAAAAAATTAAAGTGTATGTATTATATATAATGTTTACATGTGAGTTTTTGATGATAAGTGTGAACAGTTAAAAACCAGCTGTCATATAATACGGGCGACTTAATTTATTTGACGCAAAACCTCCAACATTACAAAATTCTTACCTCTTATTATTTGAGGGAACACAATTTTCTTATTTTTGCTTACACAAGGGGGGTGCAGATCTTATAGGATCTAGGGCCTTGGGTCTCATATAGCAGAAGTGAATTCTACGGGACTAGGGAAGAAAAGTAAATCTTTATAACTAAAATTATAGAGGTTTGTCGTTGTGGGTGAGTCACTTAAAAACTGCTGGTTAGATTTTGATTTTTTTTTGTTTACTCTATAGATATTTATCTAAAAAAACTATCACTATATCTTCAAAAATAATAATTCTGTAGTCCACGCGAGCGGAGCCGCGGGCACAGCTAGTTATGCAATATACAACTCAGATGGGTGATTTTTAGAATAAAGTTCCTCAACGCGGCTTGCGGTAAGAGTTGATTTGTAGAAATCATCGCGTAAGGAAAAAACGTTATGCCACTTCCATGCGACTTTCTCTATCTATCACTCTCTTACTATTTTATACGAATGTGTGTGTACGTGCGGTATATCGATATTCGAGTAGACAAGCGTCGTGCGTGGCTGGGTTTATAACCCTTCCTGAGGTGGCCGCAAAATTGCAAAACATTGAATTTCGGGCGAGCCTATCAGGGTGGTCTCGCTAAATAGGCGTACGTTTAGTGCGTTTGGTTTATCAGTTATGTATCTTGTATGGTTATTTTATATTTAAAACATACATCGATGTGTTCTGTATGAATTGGGCAGTGTTCTAACTGTTTTTTAAATTAATATTTTAACTTATTTTATTTTAGTAACTTTGTTCTTGAAAGGGTTGGAAAATCATCGATACCATAAGATTTTCCTTCACCCTCTCTTCCTAGTCGAACACTAAAACGAACACCGAACGCATATTAAAAATCTTTCGAAACGCTCATAATAAACCTCCTGATAAAAAGTATGATATATACAGATTGATGTTATTAGTATTGATTTTTATAATTATAAAAGTTTTTTTTTAATAGGTTTTATCGCCAGTAACAACACCGTCGCGGAGTATAAGCATGTGCAGTAGATTGGCCGACTCAGAAGTAAGACATAATAATTAATTACCTAATTATTAAATAAATCATATCTGTTTTATTTATTTTTTTGTTTCACATGTAAATTTTTGTAACTAAAATCTTTAACGTGGCTTACGGTAGGAGTTGACTTGTATAAATAGTTACGTAAGGAAAAAGCTTTATGTCCCTTCATGTGATTTTAAAATGTCCTTAAAATCTCTTTTAAAAATCCTAAATCAGCGGGACTCGTACAGTGCATACAAAGTACAAATCTGGTCGTTATACCGCTTGCCCAGTTTTACTATGATCATAGTTGTTAATCACCAGGATTTGCATTAACCGTTTGATGGTACGTTATAATTTTTAACTTTTATTTTACGTATTCAATATACAGCATACTTAAATAATTTATACAAATAATAACTGTCAATCGTTAGTCTTCTTCTTCGTTTTGGCACTGCAAAAAGTACTTGTCAGTGTCAATGGATTTACTCTTTCGTAAAATTTTCTATTAAATTAAGGTCTTCTGAAAAGATGGTGGCTCCCTTGTCAGAACTATCTAAGAATTTTTTGTGACATCAAAAAATGCATATTTCCTGTTTATATTAATTATAATATCCACTTCACAAATGCTCAAGGACCAGACTATATCACGCAAAATTTCACCAATATTACACAATATAAATTAAAAAAAAAAAGTTAATGAATTAAAAATGAAAACTACAAAACTTCACCTCAAGATCCCGTCAAAAACTCCAATCGTTAGTCTAGAATCAATAAAAAAGTACATCTTTCACTCGCGATTTTAATCATTCATGATTGTTTTGTTCAGGCGGACTATCAGCCTCTTAAAAGTTTAGACGCATCTTCTACACAGCGCAAAGATCAGGATCTAGATGACGCATCCACGACATATGACGCGAACTCTCTGCAGTTCGATGACAACTCCGTGACCAGCAATAAGAATGATCCCGTCTACTACAGAACTTCGAAAAAAACTAAGAAGATGAGTTCTAAAACTGCGAGACATTTGAGAGATCTCAATATGTGGCGAGCAAGCAATGTTGAAGTGATGCAGGTAATATATATTTTTTTAAACTTTTTAATTATCGTCATAATTTTAATACTAAGCCAGCTGTGCGCAGTTTCAGCCGTGTTAAACTTATTCCACCAACCTGCGGTGAGTAGAAGGTCCAGAGCGATACCTATGGTGTTAAGCGTCCATAGGCTACGGTAGCCGCTTAGCATCAGGTGGACCGTATGGTTGTTTGCCCCCTTAGTGATATAAAAAGGGCTCAAGTTATGTGGCGATAGGTAGCGGTAGAGAGGCTTAAACACCCCAGCCCCTAGATAGAGTTTGGTTTCTGTAGACGACATCGGCCAGGAGATATTTTTTTTTCCAAAATATAAAATGTATAATATATATTTACATATCACATATTATATAACTGGTGTAGCTAGAAAGAGGCCTTAAATATCAGGAGCGGGATGCGGGTAAAATATGGAACTCACTGCTTTAATATTGGTGACTCGTAGCGTGTGTAATATAACTCGACGATAGCTCTTCTTCAAAAACTAAATTACATGTCACTCGCGGCGAAGGCCTTCCAAGCTAGATTTTTAATGGCGGTTGTACAAAGTTCACGATATCACTCTTTAAAGCGTGCGGCGTTGTCCGCGTGGCGATGCGCTTGCGTTCCGAGACGGACTGATTGTGAGCGGGGAGTAGAGGAGGGTGGTTATGAGGTGGTAGGTTTAGCGGGAAATATTCCCAAGTCCGGTGAAGCTGTAAAAGCCGCAGCGGCTTTAGGGCCCCTAAGGCTAACAGTGTAGTCAGTTCTAAAAAAAAAAAAAAAAAAAAAGGGAAATATTTAATGCCTTGTAATTAACACGCGCCAACAATAACCTTTAGTAATATTTATAACCTACCACTAACTACTAACTTTAAATAACATTATTCAGTAATGAAGTACCTACTTATTAAATTTACTATACTAAATATACTTAAAGGTATAGAACTTAAGTTGGCAAAACTTTTTTAACTGGCGGCCATTTTGTCAGCTTTTAACTTATTTATGTTTAGCTTGGTTTGACATTTCAACATGAATAGACTGACGCCTCAACAATGCTTCGAAGTTATGCAAATTTATTTTGAAAATCATGGTTTTGTTCGAAATACTTACCGCGCACTACGTCCATTAGAGCAATTAATTCGATTAACTATGGAAAGTTTTCACACCATGTTTACTCTAAATGATAATAAGCATCCACAGAGACGTCGTACAGTGCGTACAGAAGAAGTCATAGCTGCTGTGCTACTTCTTTAAAAACGATGCTGGTCATAACGTTAGAGTGAATGGTGACCGCTATAGAGCCATGATTACTGACTTTTTCGTTCATCATTGAACAACCATGATGTGCAGGGGCTGTGGTTTCAAGAAGACGGCGTAACTTGTCACACAGCTCTTGCCACAATTGATTTATTGAAGGAAACGTTTGGTAACCGCATAATTTCACGTTTCGGACCCGTGGATTGGCTTCCAAAATCGTGCAATTTAACGCTGCTAGACTATTTTCTGTGGGGATATGTGAAGTCGCTAGTCTACGCCGATAAGCCCGAAACGTTTGACCACTTGGTGGACAACATTCGCTCCGTTATTGCTGATATACTGCCACAAATGTTGGAAAAAGTTATCGAAAAATGGACCTCCAGATTAGACTACGTCCGAGCCAGCCGTAGCGATCATATGCCAAAAATCATAATTAAATTATAATGCCAGAACATTATCTTTTGAATAAAGTAAATTTCATATCAATTTAAAAAATCATCTTTGTTTTATTCCATTTAAAATTTTTATACCTCTAAAAAAACAACCTATATAAGTATGTACTTATTAAAATAAAATAAATTATATAAAAAGGTTTGGCTCCAAAATAACATTACTAAATTTAATATTTATGTCTAGCATGATGGTCTTTACTTTCCTCTTAAATGTATTTATACTTTCATAGTCTTCTGTTCACAGCATTGTACTCAGTAGTCCTTTCTTCGTAAAAATTACTTGCACTATTTTTATATAACCATTTAATCTTATATAATACTTTCAAATTACAGAATCTACTCAGTAGAAGGGGAACTGTAGACGAGCAGATTAAATGGGAGGCTATAGCGACGGCTCGTGGTCTTTGTACGCTGACGGATAGCTGTACGTGTGGTGATTGCAACAACTGCAAGTTCCTGGCTGGAATGGCTGATGGCGATGGAGGACTTGGCGCAGCGCCGCCGCTCATGGGCGCTTTCAGCGTCGGCTGTCGTCTGCAGTGAGCCCATCTTCATTGTATCTTCTTATCCTGTATTCCCCCATTTCATTTACCATTCTTGGAGTATTTCCAGGTGATCCATAACTCTGTTGACTTTGATAAAACAACAGTCCTTACCACGAGACAGTTTTACTGAGAATATGGAATAATCTAAATCAATACTTGTTCTTTCGTTGATGTCAGTGCCGCAGTCAAATCCTGTCAGGTTCTTTAATCTTCAAGATTTTTAAATTTTTTATATTAACACTAGCTGTGCCCCACGATTTCACCCGTGTTAATCTTAAAATACGAGAAACATCACGAACGCACCCGTGTAGACAGTTTTTTATACTTTGTGTAAAACTATCGACATTTTTATGAAGAATAAATTATTTTTTCAAATTTTAATATAGCCTATGTTACTCGCTGATACTGTAACTTTATTATATTGGTGAAAGAATTTTTTTAATCGGTCCATTTGGTATTGAGTTTATTCATTCAAACAAAAAAAAAAAAAACAACCAAAAAATCATCCATCAAATCTTATAACCATCACGCCTGTATCCCCGAAGAGTTAGACAGAGGTGTACTAATGTATACCCATAGTTCGCCGAGTATGTTTTTTAGGTCATATCTAATAGGGGGCGAACCCTATTGTCATTAATCGGGCACAAAGACAAACTCAGAGCTGCTACTGAGAATGTCATACAAAAACCTAAATAACTCGACCTGGGTATCGAACAAAGGACCTCGATCATAGCAGTCGCACTTACGACCACTAGGCTAATGAGTAATGAGGCAGTCAAATCAAATCTTTTTTCTTGCAAAGTAACTGCGCAGTGTCTGATTGTAATCACAGTATAGCCCAAAAACAACAGCGACCACACTAACGGTCGTTTTGAATAATCTATCTAACTACAGTTTTTGCTACTGATGATAGAAAGATATATCTGCTGGTAAGCTTTTGTATGAACCTGCTATCCGAAGATACTTTATTGAAATGCACAAGCCTACCAACATTATATCTTTTTATTGTCACCTCAGTAAAACAGTGGTGAGATAGATTATTGGAAACGGCCGTTTGTTATTGAAAATCCATTACCTATCGACTCTGTCATGCTTCACGGCAGCTGGATGTAAAGTGGTTGATCCCAAAGCGCAACAATCAAAAGAAAGTCACTGTAATCTATAATATTACACTAATACTAATAATATAATAAAGTGGAAGAGATTATTTTTTTGTTTGTTTAAACACGCCAATCTTTGGAACTACCACTCGGAAAATAGTATAGACCATGTAACATTACGCTATAACTCTAAGCTAGCCTTAAATATTGATATTTGTTACGTAAGTTGGAAGTCGAGGTCCTCCCGAACTGCTTTATCCGCATGCGCTGGCGTAATCGTTAATGATATGGAAATACAATGTTCTACAAAGATATTAGTCTTTAGTATACCTAAAAAAAAGTTAGCGATAGCATATACCTATACCTTATATTAGGTCTTTACCAATGAAATTGCCGTTTTGTATGAAAAAATTTAAACGAATTTTTTCATGTATTTTTTATTTGTATTAATCGAAGTAATCACCCATGCAATCAATGCATCTTTGTCAGCGCAGTGACAGTTTATTGATGCCCTTCTTAAAGAAATCAGCTGGACGGGAGGCAACAAATTCTTCAAAGGCATTTTGTACTGCCTCTCGGGTATTGAATTTTTTTCCCGCCAAGGAATTATCCAAATTCTGGAAAAAGTAGTAGTCTGTAGGCGCAAGGTCTGGTGAGTAGGGCGGATGACGGAGAACTTCCAACCCCAGTTCTTGCAACTTGGAGACCGTCTGCTGTGCAGTATGAGATCGCGCGTTGTCGTGCAGGAGCAGCGGAGACGAGCGATTGACCAATGCTGGTTGGAGATGTGCCAGCTTCTCCATCATTGTGTTCAGTTCTTCACAGTACACATCTGCAGTAATGCTCACCCCGTTTGGTAAGAAGCTGTGATGAATCACACCGGCGCTAGACCACTAAACAGTGACCATCACTTTTCTATGGGGTAAGTTTTCGTTTAGGGCATTGTTTAGGTGCTGAACCAGGATCCAACCAACTTGCTGAGCGCTTGCGGTTATCAAACAGAATCCATTTTTCATCGCAGGTAACAATGCAGTTCAAAATTCCTTCATTTGTGTGTCTGTTGAGCAGTGCAAGGCACATCTCGACGCGTACTTCGCGCTGGCGATCATTGAGTTCGTGGGGCGCCCATTTGTCAAGCTTTTTTACCTTGCCAATTTGACGCAAATGGACCAATATTGTTTTGACGCTAAAGTCGAAAGCGGCTGCTAATTCAGCCGTACATTGTGTATCATCAGCTTCCACAATCGCCTTTAATTCGTCATTGTCGACCAAAGTCTTCGGACGACCGCGAGGTTCATTTTTCAGGTCGAAATTCCCAGAACGGAAGCGAGCAAACCAATAACAGGTGGTGCGTTGGTTTGTAGTGTTAGCTCCGTAAACGTCGTTGATGTTGCGTGCCGCTTGTGCCGCGTTGCTGCCACGACGGTACTGATATTCCATAATTACTTGAATTTTTAACGTATCCATGATGACAAAAAAGATTGAAATGCGATGAAAATGTAACACTAATCAATAAACAAATGACTACTTTTGGAAAAAGAATTCCATGTTTTTAAAATAAAATTAATTTGAAATTAGAATTCTTAGCCAAACAAAAATTATTTTGATTTGAAATGGCCAGTACTGCAGAACGGCAATTTCATAGGTAAAGACCTATTATATAAGCAACAATGAAATATTTTGTGACAAACAATTGTTAAAAATTAAAAAGTGATTTATGAACATTATTTTTAGACATGGCATATTAATCCTTACGAACAAAAATTACTTCATCATAAAGACAATTTTATGCTCTTTGGACACATAGTTTACGAGATAATTTGTACTTGCGGGAAGAACAATTATGATAGACTAAAAGGGTGCGATGGCGGCGCGGTGTTTGTCGGATAAAATTAACACAGGTGAAAACGTGGGGCACAGCTAGTGGATTTATAAGTGGTCGCGACCCAGTTCGGTACAGATTCCCACCATCCCGCTTGTGGCTATAAACTGACTTATCAAGGAATGCCCCTGGTGGTGATCCAGTCGGACACAATATACCCTACCACCCAACATTTATATAATTTTAACCATTTCTATCTGTTATATTGCGGCTAGAATCTAGCTTATTCTAGCATTTTCGAACGTAAAGTAACTCTTGCACCATACCTATTGCCTAATAATATCAGACCAACGCAATATTAAATCGTCTACAATTTTTTCTCCCACAAAGACTCACGCCCAAGCATTAATTTATTATCATCACTATACTTCTGTGATTTATGTGCCAGAATTAAGTCGACAAGATCTAAGACGACAGAAACAGCTGGTATTTTGTAAAGTACTTTTACAATATGTATCTTTTATCTAAAAAAAGAAAACATATTTTTGATGTTTAGAAACTTAGTATAAAGTTTATTAACTTTGTAGTATAATAAAATTGTCATAGGATTAATAATTATATACAATTGTATTAATATTTAGGCCTCATTGATATCACAGTACCATTGTCTAATCTTAGTATGTATTTAAAAAGTGTGGATCAGAAAACCACAGGTGTTTAGTATCAGAGAAACAACGTAACGTGTTTTTTTTATTCCTTATTCCTTGTAGTTTGGTTTGTACCATAATGTTTTTAACATAATTCAACTAATCCTTTTTTAAATACAAAAATATAATTCTAATCGGCTACATCGACTGATAACGGAAGTCTTTAATTAATATGTTTTGTATGAAACCAATAAGTCCAAAATATATTTTTAAACCTATAAATATTAAGTCGAAAATCAAATGAATTGAACTAATTTTACAATTTTTTTTATCTGTAAAGCTGTAGATCACTCACTTTGGATTCATGTGACAAGGGTCGCTAAGACGTTCGAAACTTGAAAACATTATCAACTTAACAACTCGGCAAACTCAAACATCTCTCTTTCTTTTTCTTATTTAATGGCAACGTGTGTTTAAACACATTTCTGCCAACGTCCCGTGCATAGAATTATTTCTAAATCTTCAAAGTTCCCCTAGGAGTTTTTGTGACAACTCAAAATCTATGTTTGTGGTTATTATAAATTAATACATATACTTTCAAAATACCACTAAAATTAAATAAGATCCCGCAAATACGGGAGATTAACATGTCTTATCTCTAGGTAATTATTATAAACAGTGTTCATAAAAGGTATTCAATTAATACATTGGTATCTAGTGGTAATCTCTAGGAAAATTGTATTATGTAATGTTTTAAAATATGTGTTAGAAAATTTTTGTATACATATATTAGTAGGTTTATAGTTGATTCGTTGCTGTTTTATATTATGTGTATACAGTGGCTGATTAAGTTATAGACTGTACTTATCTCTGGACTGTACCCCTTCATTATGACGTCTTTTTGCTTTATTACCTACTATTTTTGTGTTGCCATATATAATTTACCTGAGTAAATACGTAATTATTTATGCAAGCAAAGATGTATGTACCTATTGTACTTGTACAGTAAACGGGAGGCGGGATCTCCCAGAAAACATGAGAGCACCCTATGAAAATAAATAGTTATAATTACGTCCTTCATAGACCCAAAGGACGTCCATGCAGTATGTACTCGCATGTGAGGGCAATTACAAAAGTTTACAAACTAACAAAATGTCTGTAAGATTGAGATTGGCTAAATAACAAGACTTATTCGATGTAATGGAAAGCGATTTGTAATAAAAATAAAGCTGCAAATGTGTTAGAAATATTTACCGAAGAGGAAAAAATAAAGTCGAAAATTACAATTTTTTAATTATCATTACAATTCAATTACATAAAGATTCTACTTATTTTAATAAAATGTTACAGAGTGGCAAAATGTAACTATTGGCCTTCGAGATTAAAAGTTTAAGGATATTTCCTAGTGATAGGCAATCAAAAAAGTTTATTCTGTAGACATTAAATAAATAGATGAGTCGTCAAGATTTGAGTCGAGTTAAAATTGCCTCGTTCACTAACTAAATTAGGTACATAAAGAGCAAGATACTTTTCCATTGTTTCAGATCTATTGACGTACTTACTGCATTGTCATTTATCGAGTTTAATGTTTTGAATTGTCTCGTACTTAATTAGTGAAGTGTATTTATTTTACTGAGAATGTAGAAAGCATTTATATACCTATGTACTCCAAGCGATTATCCTAAGCCCGTCTCTGCACATAATTAGAGTAGTAAGTGAAAATAAAAATATATTTGTAACGAAGTCGAGAGATCTTTGTAATAGTAGAACATGTAGGTATATGGTATCTATTTACTTAAACGATTGTATATTCAATAATTTGATAAAATATTATACCTTATTAGGTAAATAACTTTGGTACGTAATCTACTATGTTTTTATAATGATAATTATTCTTATGATGTAAAATGACTTAGCCTTTTATTGCAGCAGTTCCTATACAATTTTTATATTTGTCTAAACCTTGATTTTTATTTTTGTATAAATACATATAATTTATGAAATTATATTTAGGGCATAGTATATTGTCTATGAATTATAAATGTGCACGTTTTAAAATATATAATAAACACATTTTTATACTGTCTATGACATTTGAAAAAAAATCATGTACCTATTATGTTTACAATAAATTTCTTTTTACTAACCGAATGTAATTATGCGATGACTTTTAATAGTAACTTTATAAATTAAAAACCGTGTGTCTCGATGTTACATAAAATTAATAAAAAATATTGTAACAGAATATGTTTTTTATTTGTATACACTCCTTTTAATCTATTCATTATGAATTTATTTAAAAAAATACTACATTTTTCTATAACAATTTCGCTACTTTGAGCGTGCTCTACCGTTTATTTAATATATACCGAGAATATATTCGATCTACTGTCACAGGCCTTAGCCAATTAACCTTTCACCTACGCACCGCTCTCCATCGGTAGGGCAGTTTGTTCATTCTCATACTTTGTAACCAAAATGTTCATGGGGACAGTCCCACTTATATTGAACGACATAAATTCAAAATATTGAATACACCTAAATTTATATTGTGATGAACCCATAATTATCATGGTTGCTTATCATTTTCTGGAACTCAACCCATGCATAAACATATTTCATTCAGTTAACACTGTCCAGAAAATGAGTTCCTCACTAAGTATCTTTTAATGCATTCCACTGCCACACTACCAGCTAGTTTTTCTCTTTTTTTAGCACATTATTATAGGTATTTACGTAAATATTTGATTTTGATTTTAATTCATAAATACCAAACAAAAATAGGAACTAAAAATAAAATAAAATATTATATCGCAGTCTCCACACAACGTTTAAATTAACCTTGTTAGTGCAAAAATAGACAAGCGACTTCCAACTTAATACAAGTAAAATGTTTAATATATGTACTCTATTAAAAATGTAATATTAAAAAAGAAAAATAAAGGAATATCGTCTTTGTCATCCTCCGGTGAAATACTAATAAAAGTATGTTTCATTTTTATAAGTGTAAGTCGATTATGCCAACTCGATTATATGTCGAAACAAGGTTTAATTGCTATGTTTTGAGTTAAAATCGCTCATCTCCATTCATTTTATTCATAAAAAGCGTTGCCAGATCGATACTTTTGTAACATTTTGCGTTACTTTTGAATCTGTCGCGTTACTCGTGTGTTACACAACTCAAAATGTTACTTTTCATGGTGGAATATAATAATTTGGTATTAATTCGGTAAAACGGAACGCAGCCAAATTTAAAATAAACTGAAAACTTTGATAAGACTTTCCCGAACATATTTTATATTTCATTTATAGATGGGTAAGTTATAGTCAACACAAGACAGGTATCCACCCTTGTAGAATGCTTAAACTACTCATACAATAATGAATGATCTATTATAATAAACATAGTCTTGACTTTAAGTTTTTACTTGTATGTATAAGTTAAATACTTTAGTGTGAAATCAAGTAATTTATATTTACTCAACTTAGTACCTGAGGTCTTTTTGATATCTCGGGAATTTGCTAAAAATTAGTAAGTAAATTTTTGTCGTAATATAATAATTTTTCTTTGTTTTTTGAACCGACCTCAACAAAAGACGGGTAGTTACTCAATTCGAATGTTTTTTTTTTAATGGGTGTTATGGCATAACTTCTTTGTTAATAAACCGATTTGGATTATAATTTTTTTGTTGGATAGGAGATACCGCAAGGATGGATCAGCTTTTAATTTAAATGGCATTGGACTTTGAACTTCGAAGATACACAAGGGAACTCGTCAAAATCATTGAAGTAGGTTTTAGGTAAAAAGAAAGGACAATAAAAAAGGTAGATATACCCTATAAAACCCAAACCATGCACTGTTACTGCAAGCAACAAGTTTTTTTGTATTTCGTAAACCTTGTCTGCCTTAATTAATTAAAATCTTGTTTGAACGAGCTGAGTTATAAATAAAACCAGATGAAATAGGTACTTAGTGTAGACAAACTAATTGACATTTACAGTTCTGTTAATGATGTTCAATATCAATTTATGTAAAGAAGTGTAGGTAAGTATTCATTTGATACATAAATAATGATAAAATTGCGTTTTTTGGACAAATATGAAAATGCGTTACTTTTGTGATCAATTAAGTTACTTGGTAACTTTGCGCTATCAGCTACTGGCAGCACTGTTCACAGTGGTTCACAGTTCATAACCTCATAATTAAGTTTGACATATGTCAAAACCAGGCTCTGTCAACTCGCCTATATATTTTAACACGAAAAGCTCGCGCATCTATTTCACTCAACATGGGAAAAATCCATAAGCGTACCCGCTACGTTTCTCTTTCACACAAAGAAACACTCACACAAAGGCATACTCATTGATATTCTTCCGCCATATTGGTCTGTGGCCGCCATTTTCATTGGAATTGTCAAAATTGACAAAACAAATTGAACCGCCATTGTTCGTTGTTCATAATCATAACAAAACATTTTATATTTGTTAATTTGTGGAATTGTTAATTTGCTCGAGATGGAGTAAAAACATTTGTTTTAAAGAATATTATCAAGGAGGTAGTATTTGCAATTTTTAAAGCTGGATTCATAGTTAGAGCCACAGTTAGTGATCAAAGCTCTGCCAATGTTGCAGCTAATAATATCGGACTCAAATAGAGAACTTGTACGCAGTGAAGGCTACAATGATAATAATGTTTCCTATAACATTAATAGTAACCGGCTATATCACATCTATGATGTACCTCATTTACTAAAATGTTTTCGCAATAATTTTTAGAAGAAAGATCTTTTCTCATCGGTAATCGGCGTGCTAAGTGGGAGTACATTGAAATTCTTTATAAAGTAGATGGAAATGGTGGACGAGCAAGAAGCACTAAACTCACCGACAAACATGTTAAACCTACATCATATGATAAAATGAAGGTAAGTAAAATTCTCACTGACCCATCTCAAAAATCAACCTGTATAGGCGTGAAATCATTTATATACACTATGTACCTATGTAAGTAAAATTATTAAAATCCCAGTCGCATGTGAAGTTTATAAAATGACCACTTTGCTTGACAAAAGTGATGTATGATTGCCCATACTAAAGAGATCTCAACATATTTTAGTCATTTTCATCTCCAATACTACTGAATATATATTTACTAGCTGGTACCCGCGACTTCGTCTGTATATTATGGATACTAGCTTTGCCCCGCATTATTTTTTTATTTTATAAATAAAATTACTTTATTGTATATTTCCAGGTCAAACTAGCTGCTCAAGTATTCAGCAGATAAGTGGCTACATTGCTTGAAGTTTACATGAAGTCCCTGCTTTTTCTACAGGAGCATGAATATTCTATTCCGAATGTGGATATTGATAATGATCTTTTCACAGTAGAAATACTTTTATTTATAAATGATTTGTTTGATAGTTTAAATGGTTTTGGTCACTCTGGTTATAAATTGCAACATGCTCTATCTTTAAATTCTGAACACATAGATTTCTGGAATAATGCTGTGAAGAAACTAAATTCAATGTGGTTTGATTCTTCAGTTGAAAGGGAAAGCATGCCTTTGTCACTGAAGCATTTTATGCATAATATTAAAACTATGAAACATCTGTGGTCTGATTTACGCTCTATTGAGGATGTAAAATTTTTAAGTCTCAGACGACTAAACCAAGATCCATTAGAAAATTTTTTTGGTCTAATAAGAGCACATGGTAATTTCAATACCAACCCAGATTGTACTCACTTTGTCTCGGCTTATAAAACTTTATTAATTAATAACATCACTACTGGTAAGTCATTATTTACAAATTGTGCTAATGATGATGACAAAATGTTAGGTACCCTTCAAAATTTAGTAAACCAATAAAAATATGGATCATACATTGATAATTTTCAAACTGACGACACTGAATTCATAGAGAATTTTATTCCCCCTGAGAATGTTCATTGGAACAAAAAATTGATACTACATTGTACAATTGTGAGATGCACAAAGAAACTTTTCTAAAACCTTTTTGGTTATTTGTTATTTATTAGAATGCAAGTAAAACAATGGTGCATTAATTTTAACAGACGAATGCATAATATTGATTCCAGATCTAAAGATGTAGAAATGGAAAGTTTAATCCATACTAAAGCTACAAAAGGATTTAGTTACAGATCAGTTAGAAGGCGTAGTATTACATAATCATATTTAACTGTATAGGTACTACTTATTATTATCATAGTTTCTGCAACTAAAATTCTCTTTATTTTAATTCCTCTATTAAGTATGCAAATTTTGTTTAAATTGTTTTTAAAATATAGTACTACTACTAGTTGTAATATATTATTAATAATTCATTGTTATTATTAGGTAATGTTCTTAGTTATCTAATGTAACATTGATTGATTAAATCAGAATCAATTATAAAATAAAATTTAAAACATGCATGAATATACTCACATGTATTGTTATGATTTTTAAGGTAAATAATAATTATGTAATTCTAGTATGTAATCATGTCATAATCTAGCATATTTTCTTTGTTTCTAATTACTTAATTAGGCATTATGTGTATTATTTACTAATTATTCATACAAATATTTTATGAAGCATGCAAATTTGTCTGGTGTATTTTTTAACAACATTCATGATTCATATTAAGAAAATTATTTTATAAGTATACTTTTAATAACTTTTGTTTTATGTTAATATTTTGTAATGTTTTTATTCTTATGATCTTAATTAATTAATTGTAATATGAATTTGTTTTCCCTGTCTGTAATAATATTGAGAAATACGTTGTGAGCGATTGATTTTTATATTGATGATTAATTCTGTTATTTCTGTAGTTTTTGTCTACATTCATGAGTCATATTAGGAAACTTATTTTATATACTTTTAATAACTATTGTTTTATGGTAATATTTTTATTCTTATGATCATTTAATTGTAATAATGTTCCATTTTGTATTTCCTTTTTTCTGGTTTCACTTTTAGTTCCATGCGCTCCGTCTTTCTTTTATTGAATGGCAACTGTTCTTACTGTTATTACACATTTCAGCCAAAGTCAATGTTAAACAATAAGTATTTACCCAAATGTAATTATCTATCTTGCAATATTCAAACATAGCTTCAACAAGATCGAGGCTCCATTTTTAAAATTTTACAGGGAGTTTTATGTGAACTTAAAATGCATGTTCCCAGTTAGGTATTTATAATCCACTTGTGCAAAATAGCCAAACTACATCACGTAAAATGTCGTCAAAATTACACAATATAGACCCAACATAAGGTATGAATTAAAATAAAAACCACCACATAACACTTCAAGATCCTGCCGAAATTCCTAGGTCTGAGGTTTTAAAACAATGCATAAAGCCGGTCCTAAGCCCGTGAAGTATGAAGGGAAAGTTTTATGGCATGTTAATATTTGTAAATCCCAATAACAATAAATATTATGTAATCCTTACGTTTCTTTTATTTTAAGACTCAGTTTGATAAATCTGGTAAAGTGGTTGCCGTCGCAAAATATCGATAAAAACCGGTAATTTGTTTAGTAAAATACCGATTGACACGAAAATACATCACTAGTTTACTTATTTACCGTAAAGTACCGATTTAATTCCATCACTAACGTAATTTGACAAGTACCATATATACAAATATAATGAGGGAAAGAGAGAGGTAGCGGACGGCTCATTAGGCCACTTCAAGAGTAAATGCGATAGAGATATCAATCATGAATGAAATGTATAAATTGGTATCTATAGATAAGTTGTGTATGTGTATCGTCTGTGAATATGTGTAAATCACCTCGCTAACGAAACAAAACGATTGTTCTAAGATGGTCGTCTATCCTCTGGTTATTGGTCTATGGTCAAAACTACAAAGCACAAACAATAGGACTCTAGGCAAAAAATATATTAATATTTACATACATGATAAGTTTTTAAAATAAGAACAACATGAGCGGCCCAAACGGCATGTTATACGGTGGCGATGAGATAGGCGCGTTAGTGTTCGATCCAGGTCATCACACATTACGCGTTGGTTACGCGCAAGAGGATACTCCTAAAGCCGATATTCCCGCGGTGGTAGGCGTTGGGCCGGCAACGCACATTCCAGACCCCGAGGAAAAGGTTCCCGATGGAAATGTCACACAAAGCGGTAAAGTTTTAATTTCATTTTATTTCATATTCATTCAATTACTCTTGCAGTCGGTATACAAGTGAAATTCAGATACAGTGGCTTTAAATGTTTAATATAACCCTTGTTACAGGAACTAAAGCCGGTAATGAGTTAAGACACTACATAGATGTGACAGAACTTCATGTACCCAGACCCGGAATGGAGATACAGACATACATGAAAGATGGACAGATTGACAATTGGGATTTGTTCGAGAGAGTGCTTGACTACTGCTATGCTAAGGTTTTATTTTTTACCATATTATAGACTATAGTGTCATCTAGGATTGGCAACTTTTTCATTAACATATATAGCATTTTCGAAGCTATTACTTGAAAAAAGATAGTTGAAGACAAAAAAAAAGATATAGTAAGTTTCAAATATTTTATTATTTAAAGGAATATATTTACTGCTTTATAGACAGATGATTCTGGATAATGACAATAAATAATCAAATTGACAATGGTATACCAAATATCATTCACAAAGTAATAAAGTTTGTGTCCTGCATTCCGTTTTACACTTCAACATTTTAGAATTAATTATTAATTTTGCCTAATATGTTTTTCCAATAAAAAACAATATTTTTTTAGAAATAAAGTAGTTGGATGCCTGATATTAGGTTACTATATTATATAGTAAGGTTGGCAACTCTTAGTCTCATCTGACATTTAATGATGATAGTTTTTATAATTGTAAAAAGTACAACTGATCTAGATTTGTGACTGGATTTTAAATACAGCTGTATTATAATTATGTATACATACATACCATCACGGCTGTATTCCCCAAAGGGTTAGGCAGAAGTGTATTAATGTACACTCACAATTCACCGAGTATGATTTTAGGTCCCATGTAAATGGGGGCGAGCCTATTGCCATTAATCAGGCACAAAACCAAACTCCGAGCTGCTACTGAGAATTTCATAGGAAAATCCCAATAACACTTTGCTGGACCTGGAATTCGAACCCAGGACCTCGCTCACAGCAGTCGTATATATATATCCTTGATAATTTATTGTATGTTTGACAAATTAAGATAATTTAGATTTGGTCAATGACAGGCCATATTGTTTTAATACTAGAAATTGTGCTTCTTGCCAGTTTTACTCAATGACTATGAAATTTTAATAATAATGAGTGTCTTCTTGGGGGCTAAATTGAATAAAGAACTTTTGATTTGAGCTGTAAGGACATTTGTTCTTTCGCACATGACACTACACAAAGCTTCGATACTAGACTAAGATTAGTTGTTGATGTTACTTTCACACAATGTGTATGCCAAGGTGGCTACAAAATCAGTGGCATTGATTTTAAAGAGGCAGAGAAATATCTCTGTTTGTATAATGTGGAAGATGAGTTGGTAATTTTTTTTATTTAGAATAGTCAAACTTAATATTCAAAAAATACTAGTGAAATTTTTTTTGCGATATCTTAAAAACTGCTCTTTTAATAAACTTTTAAACTTACGAGTTCTTAAATTGTCGTCCGTATTGCCCGCTCGACGCGTGACGTCACATCGCTCGTCGCTTCTCACTCGCCCATGCAATCGTATGCAGTATTTTTACTTTACTCTTGACATTATCGTATATTTTGGTAATTATGGAAAATAAACTACCATACAGATATTGTATTGTACCTTGACATTATCGTATATTTTGGTAATTATGGAAAATAAACTACCATACAGATATTGTATTGTACCTCTATGTACTAATACAACAATTAGCACTCCAGAAAAATATTTTTTCATGTCCCAAATGATAAAAAAGTTAGAAATAAGTGGTGTAAGTTATGAGAAGGGAGGAAGGAGCCGTTATCAGCAAAGACAAGTCGACATTATTGCGAAGATCATTTTGATGTGAGTACCTACCTATTTAATTTTATAATGTTTATGTATTAAATTACTAGTTTAAGGTACTTACAATTAATTATAACAAAACAGGAATGAAGATGGGCATAGGTATTTACAAAGAAATAAAGCTAGATGTTCGTAAAAATTACATTGTTGTCTTTTTCGGTTTAAATGTCGATAGTGTGGTCATAAGATGTTATCGATGAAAAATGTGTAGGAAAAATACTCAAATGTCTTTGACCCATTACTATGTACCTTGGCCATTCATCTTTTCATAGCCAGCATGCCTGTTTATCACTGGTTCCACGTTGTGTAGAAATTCCATTATATGGAAGTTATCAGATAGTACTGATACTTTCATAAAAACTTTCATTCCATGTTTCATCAGAGGTTGATGTTGCTGACGAATGTAGGGATTTTCTTTTGTTACCCATATCTTTAGCTTTAATAAATTTTAACTGCGATCCAACTTGCGACAGTTTAGGTTTCATCCAGTAAGAAGCTATTTCGGTACAAGCAGGCTCCTCACTTTGTCTATGTAACCACATGACCAACCCCATGGTATGGTTGCATCCTCCTCTACTTGCCGCACAACCTTCACATTCCAGACTATTAATTTTATTTTCCATTTTATCACAAATAAATGTACAGCGATACGCCGCACAGTGGGCTGAAATCGGAGCCTCCCTTTCATAGGATTTTAGAAAAATTAAATATGTTATTTCATAGTTTTAAGTATACAGTTTTGTCAAACTAGTCATATCATTGTATAATTTAGCAATTTCAAGCTTTATTTTTACCTTCTACACCATATAATATGGACTTGTAAATTTCAAATGTATGAAAATAGATTTTCTTTTCGTCATAACTTTTTTGTGTTTTGAGTTGTAAAGCTGAAACTTATACATATCGTTACTGGAGTGGTAATGAACCCTTGGGACCTTTTACCTTCACCCTGGTCGTCCCCGTTCAACAGATATTTGTTGATGAAAATTTCATACTTTGATGACATTGTATTGAGGTGAAATCATCAATCTGTAGGTTTATTTTCGACCTGAATGCTACAGGTATCGATTAATAAAGTTACCCCTGATTTACCCTACCGCATCGTTTTCAAAAATACGATTCAGAAATCGTTTTAAAATTTCAATATACCTATTTTTCTTTATTAAAAGTTGTAAATTACCTATAAATTTGCACTATAAACTTTATTACTACTATTCTTGATTGTTTTTGTTCCACATTTGTACCAAAATGAAATTCTTCAGATAGTCTCACGCGGAAAGTTTGTTGATGTGGAAAAGTTCCGGCAATATTGTTCTAAAACAGCTCATAAATATGTCGAGTTATATCAGTGGTATTATATGCCTTCTAGCGTGCATAAATTACTCGCATGGTGCAGAGATAATTGAGCATAATAACTTTATCCCAATTGGCAAACTTTCTGAAGTGGCTTCTGAAGCACGCAATAAAGGTTTATAAAAATTTTAGAGTATTCCACTCGAGAAAAATTTGTAGAATTGCAACAAATGAGGATATTATCCATAGTTTGTTAATAATTTCTAACCCATACCTATCCAGCATCAGACCTAAGATAAGTCAACTTAGCCATAAACCGCTATCAGATGAAGCTAAATTGTTATTGGTAAATTCTACATCAGATAAAGAAAATATAGAGTTTGTAGATGTAAGAAATTTGTGTGACTCTGAGTAATGTATGAGTGTAATTAAGTAGGTATCATCGGAACTATATGTATATCATACTTGTTATAAAATATTTTTATATATTTGGAATTTACATTTACATCATCTATTTAGAGGTACTGTTGAAATCGATAAGTTAAAATGAATATAAGATCTCATGTTATTTACACTGCTTTCATTTAGAATCCTAATCTAGCCCCAGAAATAACTGTTTAATCTTTTATGACAAACATCAATATCAACGAAACAAACTAATTACCCTAATTAGCAAAATCAAGACATTTTGGTACAAATGTGGAACAAAAACAGTCAAGAATAGTAGCAGGTAATGATAATTGGTGTTAATTTAAGTTTATAGTGCAAATTTATAGGTAATTTACAACTTTTAATAAAGAAAAATAGGTATATTGAAATTTTAAAACAAATTCTGAATCGTATTTTTGAAAACGAAGCGGTAGGGTAAATCAGGGGTAACTTTATTAATCGATACCTGTAGCATTCAGGTCGAAAATAAACCTACAGATTGATGATTTCACCTCAATACAATGTCATCAAAGTATGAAATTTTCATCAACAAATATCTGTTGAACAGGGACGACCAGGGTGAAGGTAAAAGGTCCCAAGGGTTCATTACCACTCCAGTAACGATATGTATAAATTTCAGCTTTACAACTCAAAACACAAAAAAGTTATGACGAAAAGAAAATCCATTTTCATACATTTGAAATTTACAAGTCCATATTATATGGTGTAGAAGGTAAAAATAAAACTTGAAATTGCTAAATTATCCAATGATATGACTGGTTTGACAAAACTGTATACTTAACACTATGAAATAACATATTTAATTTTTCTAAAATCCTATGAAAGGGAGGCTCCGATTTCAGTCCATTGTGAGCCGCGCCGTGGGCCGGACCTTGTGCTCAAGTGCAATTCTCACCTTTACAGTACACAGCGCATGTTCTCTTTTCACCTGTATATACCCTATTGTGTTATCTCCATAACTATCGCGTCCCAATCTGTGTAATATTGTAAAAAAACTTGAGAATAGTTGAATATTGAAGAAAACTTACATATTATGTCATATCGATAATAAACTACAATAATAGCAGACAACACTAGTACTTACATGAAGGGTAAAGACACATTTTTAGACAATAATAATAATTTAAAGTAATAATAATAAATTAAACGTTAAGGAACAATAAGTTTACTATCTGGTAATCAGATGCGAATCACAGTTAAGGCCATTGAAACTGACTTTTTATCCGAATAAAGTATTGTAGGTATCTACGTCGCGAAAGTTTCATATGGATTTCAAAGAACTGTAGGTACTAAGTTTACTATTAAAGCATTATCTACTAAATTATAATACTCTCTAAGTTAGTAAAATATGTGACTTACTTTGCAAGTTTTTGTCCTTGGATTTCTGCACTAATGTATTTCGCATGACTTGTGATATAATCCGCAACCTTATAAAGTCTACTTTCGGCAGATTGTTGGTTTGTCCACGTGAAAATCCTGGTTCCATTTCGGTTGTATGATTGAGTACTAGTTTTAGATTACGAATGAACAAACTAAGAAGCGGTTTAACCCGCAAAACGAAATAGAAAAAAAATTATCGCGTAAACTTCGCACAACGCCGCGTCTTGCCCGCCTCCGAATGACAACGACTTGATCGAACCGGCGATGTGACGTCACAGCGATTACTGGGATAGCGCATGATATATTCGGGAGCTACCAACTTGATTTATTTTTATAAAACTCAGTTTTCAAGATATGGTCATGATTTTTTCACAGTTGTTATTAATATACCATAGAGATTTTTTTAAGACTATGAAAACGCAATTCGGTTTCATTTACATCTTCCTAATTACATAATTAACTAAAAGGTATTCGAAAAAAAATATTGTAATACAGGAGTTGGCAAGTCTTGGAAAATGGCTTTAAACACTTTATTTGTTGAAAATAATACCCATGAGTTTATTATTTTCCTTAAAACATCATAAAAAGTTAATTAAAAAGTAAAAAAAGAAAAGTTTAAAAAGTTTGCAACAGAAACAATGCATTATGGTCTGGAGACATTGTAAATTTTTTTATATGTCATTTAGTATGATAATAGTGACAACTATGACAACTAACACAAGAGTATATTTCCTGAATGTTGACATTACGTTTTCTAATTGTTTCAAATCACATGAATCACAGTAAAAAAATATTAATTTTCCAAAAGGAATATTAAATAAATAAACAACTACTATTTCCAGATTTGTATTGTTTTAGGCCTTTTATCTATAGACCAACATTACGGAAGAATTTACTTTAATTTGTAAATATAAAATCAACTCGCAGATTGCTTGGCTGCAACATACAGCCTGCAGCTTTTATTGTTTTCTAAATATAAATGAACTGAATATCTTCTCCTTCAGTCATTTCTCCTATTTTGATAGTAGTATTAACAAGATGAGAGTTTCTCTATCACTTGAGTCAGATATGGTGACATGCTTTAGGTAGGTATGTGAATGTTCTAGTGGCAATAGGCCTAATGAGATTTCAGTAGTGTCGTGAGTGGAATAATCTCCAGCTAGTGTCGTCAGATGTAAGTTGTTAATTGGAGTATCAAAAACTTGCATAGCATCTTGTGCGAAGGGCCTTGGTAACAGATTTCCAGTTGAGCAGTAAGTTTTACCAATAAGCTATTGATCCGGTAGTATGTTTGACATGTGAATCCTACTTAGCTCAGTGAAGAAAAATATACCTTTATAAGGAGTAACCTGGTTAAAAACACATTGAACTAAGATATACAGTCAGCAGAATATAGAAAATTAAATCATAATTTACATACAGTTGTTCAATTGTCAAACCTTCATATAATGTATTGATTACCTTAGGGTGGAAAGTCTCTGTTTATAAAATCCTTTAATAGGGGTAGAATATTGTTTGATTATATAATCAGAGTGATAAGCTTTGAATGTTTGAAAGAACTGGGCTGTTATCTAGGAATACAGACTCATGTTTCAATAATTCTAGGCATTCCAATAAGGATCCTTTAGACTTTAATCTTACTGGTTATCAAGTATATTATGGATTTAAATGAATGAATAGTGTTGATGACATTAGTAATATTGATTTAAACACTATAAAAACCTAGAATTTTAGTTTTATTTGCTGCATTTCCAATAAAAGAATATTATTAGGTAAACTAAAATTATATAGGTCATACGGTCCCCATCGGAACACCATCCTGCATTGTTCACGGAGGCAGTGTGGACCACAAGACCAGCCAGGGAGAAATTAGCGGAACTGCTCTTCGAGAAGTACCAGGCTCCGGCGTTCTTCTTAGTCAAGAATGCGGTTTTGGCGGCTTTCGCCAATGGAAAGTCCACAGCTTTGGTCATTGACGCCGGAGCCAGTCAAACCTCGGCTGTTCCTGTTATTGATGGGTGAGCAATTTTTGAATTCAATACTTCTTTGATTTTGGTAAGAGATTAACTTATGAGTTCACGTGACCTTCGCGTCACCGATGACCTAGACATGCTCGTGACGTATTGCGCTTGCGTCAAACTAGCGACGCGTAGTATACTGGCCTGTGTACATGTACGCATATATACACTAATACATTGTATATACTCGACAGTATAATATGCATGTTTGACTTTTGGATGGGAATGTTTGAATCTTGTGATTACGTGTCACCGACACGCTCTGCAATAATTCTCTCGCTGTTGCTGTTGTCTCTGTTTTTTTTTTTACAATTACGGGAAAGTAATTTAGTAGGGACGTGTGTGGAATTTAATTGTTTTATTTTTAAAGACAAAAATGCTTATTTTGGGTGTTCCTTAGAAGATATGTGTATACTCTCCCGGACTTTTTTGTAGGTCTTTTTAATGCCTATGATTATGTAAGACATTAATTTGCTATATCTCTTATGGTTTACTCAGCATAAGCCATTTAAGCGCCCGAATTGTATCACCGTGACCAGTTTTTTATTATTTGTGCGGAACCCTAATTCTTTTTCTAAAATAAAAGTAGCCCAAGTTACTCCTTATAACATCAGCTATCAACCAGTGAAAGTCCCGTCAATATCGGTCTAACCGTTTCGGAGATAACCCTGAACAAACAGACAGACAAAAATTGTAAAAATTGGTTTTTATAAAGCTGTTATTTTGACATTACAAACAGTCGCTTCAATTTTACAAATTTTATAGATGAAATGTTGTTTTCATACACTTGCTATAAGAAAAGTTAATGTGCATAGTTTTAGTAAGATTTATAATTCTGAGTTCCATCGAAGAACATGCACAACTTAGATCACTAGCAATATTGAGTTTTCTTCTGTACTTCGTTTTTATTACCACAACTGCAGAAAAAGCTTGAAAAAGTTAACAAGCCACTGCACCCTCCTTTACGTATCGTCACGCCTCCCTGGTGTAGCGCCCCCCACCACCCCCTTTGCCCAACCAATGCCCTAGGTTTTGTAATGTATCAAATAACGTCTTGAAAAATCCTAGCCAAAGTTTGATACTTTTTTAATATTGTTCGTATCGTTTACCGTTTGTCCTCTGAGGGGATTGGCTCTCAAGTGCGTCTGCCGGAAAACACCTATACGTTTTTGGCGACCGATTTTCAACTCGAAGGTGGTAGCTAGCCAGACAGGCATATTAGAAGATGCTCTAATCACTAGGCTATGGTTTCATCACGATGTTTTCCTTCACCGGACGCTCAGGCTCATTGCAGGGATTCGAACTCACGTCGATCGACGTAATGACCGTACACGCCACCACTGACCCTTCATTGATTTTCATTTAATTTGTAGGTACTAGCAATAGGAATAAACAATAGTACAAAGTTCTCAGGATAATGTAGCTTTCTATTATTATATATACAGTTAGGCCCCTGAGAGATATGCGTCTATGACGTATGTCACAACAGACTACTGTTTTATTTTTATATGTGTTTCATATGATAATTATGTAGTTATATCAACTGCCTCGTTAGCCTAGCGATCGTAAGCGCGACTTCTGTGAGCGAGGTTCTGGGTTCGATTCCCAGGTTGAGCAAAGTGTTATTGGGTTTTTCTCAGTAGCAGCTCGGAGTTTGGTTTCGTGCCCGTTTAATGGCAATAGGCTCGCCCCCTATTACATGGAACCTAAAAACATACTCGGCGAACTGTGGGTGTACATTAGTACACCTCTGCCTTACCCTTCGGGGAATACAGTCATAATGGTATATGTGTTTAATATTATCCCTGCAGTTCCCCTAACAAGTATTTTGTATAAATTTGTGACTGTTTTGTGTTGTGTTAATGTATCTTTTTTACAGGTTATTCACAGGTTATACACCAATCATTTAGCAACTAAATTCTATAACGTGTATTTGTCACACTTGACATTGGCGAAATTGACTACATACGCAGAAACATAACATAACATACTATGAAGCCTGTATCCCCGAAGGATTAGGCAGAGGTGTACTGACTGACGTACATCCATAGTTCGCCGTGTATGTTTGTTTTAGGTCAGGGGGCGAGCCTGTTGCTATTGATCGGGCACAAAGCTAAACCCCGAGCTGCTATTGAAGAAAGCCAAATTAAAAAAAGGATCGTCACAAAATGGCGGTCCATTACGTTGCCATTTTTTACCAGAAATATCAAACCTTGTATAGCTTGTACCTTGGCAGATAGTAAGAGGCGGTAAACGTATTGTTTGAGGACCGGTGGTAAATCTATAGGGTTTCCTATCAATTGTGATGTTTATGTGTATGTATTCCTGGTCAAGATATGCCCTGGTGAGCGCAGCTGCCAGGTCTCCAGTGGGAGGCGATCATCTCGTGGCACAAGCGAAGCATATGCTGTCCAGCCTGCATATACAAATGCTACCAATATACAGTATTCAAGTAAGTGTTTAACCTACTATGGCAATACCAGTAGAAAGGGTTATGTTTTAGCAGTCGTAAGATTTTTTAAATATAAGTAAGGTGGCAAAGAAGCTTACGTAACCTTGAACCCCCTCCCCCCTCCCCCTTACACCAATGAGCTCTGGAAATCCTACTCGCCGCAGGAACAAGTTCATAATTACAATACAATATAAGTTAAATATACCAAGCGACGGAAAAACAATTTTATACTATATTTTTTGTTTCTGTAGTTGGGTTATAGTTTTTTAAACGGCTTCAAAAAAAAGTACGAGGTGCTCAATTCAAATGTTTTAATAAATGGTTTTTTTTAGGAATAGTATCTTCGATTGTGAACCGATTTCGATGATTCTTTTTTGGAGAGGGAATATCTCAAGGGTGGTCTCATTATAATTTCATTGGCGTTGGACCTTCGACTTCAAACATACAGCAAGGAACTCCTTTCCTTTATTTTGTGTTGTAAATTGTCTTGTTATAAACTAACTTTTTACTTGCTTCCAAAGTAACATTTGGGCATACATACCCTATGATTTCATGTGGTCAAGTAGAACTGTATTCTTACTTTATGCCAGTT
Organism: Saturnia japonica; assembly: GCA_033032175.1. Classification (NCBI taxonomy): domain Eukaryota; kingdom Metazoa; phylum Arthropoda; class Insecta; order Lepidoptera; family Saturniidae; genus Saturnia; species Saturnia japonica. Next base: position 8,952,108 of record CM065331.1, read on the forward strand.
AAAGATAGTGATCACTTCTCTGACAGGTTTTAGTGAAGATGAACATTTCGAAGTCAGGTCCATCGATGAAGATCTGAATCCTGCAATGAGCCGGAGTTTCCTTTTTAAAAATCTAGTCCATAGCATGTTTGTAGAGCGTTTTCTAGTGCAATTCTAATCGTTAGCTCGTGTAGAAAACAAAATAAAAAGTATGGAATTGACATATCTGATCACGTGATTTAACGTAGACAATTACGCCAGTTCTTTATATTTTTTCGTTTTCTCTACGCGTTAACGATTGTAGAAAGCATTATGGCTAAAGCCCCTGGCGAGTTACTACCTTCAAGTTGAAACTCTGTCACTGAACACTTTTGAGTGTGGTCCAGCAGCTGTATTTGAGAACCAGTATATCTAGGCTTAGTGCGTTAATATTTTTGTCAACAATAAAACAGCTCATGTGCTGCCAAACATTTTTCAGACTGGAACAAGATATATGGCAAACATTGCCTCCTTTACGGTTAAAATACGTGTGGTAGTAAAGTTGCACTCAGTTCCAAATCACCATTTTCAACTGGATAGTGGTAATACAAATGATTTGATTAATAGGGTAAAGAGGTTGTGAGGGAACGAGAGAGAGCGCGCTACACCCTGAAAACACTCCCAGCTGGATTGACTAACTCATGGCAGCAGTACATGCTAAAGCGGCAATACGAAGACTTCTGTCACTGTGTTGCACAAGTAAGTTGCTCATTTCAAATAATTGCATAAGTGAGTTACTCATTTAATGAAAATACACAAGTGAGTTACTCATTTCAAGAAAATACGTAAGTGAGTTACTCTTTCAAAAAACCTAAAAACCCTGCTATAGATCTTTTATAGCTGAAAATAGGGATACCAAATAAAACCGATAAGTATTGATAATATTTATTTATTTAAGACTCAGTAAGGGCACAAAGTAATTTTACAAATAATTTACATTCACAATCCAAAATGGCGAAGAAACAAACTGTCCAGTTTATTTGATAATATCTTCTTCTTATATATAAAAAACGATGTTTGTATGTTTGCTAGTTTTAAAATAATGGATTGCCTTTATCGTAATCATATGCCAGGTGTCGGAGACGGCGTACGACGAGCGCACTGCCGCTATAGTCCCAGGCATTCACTACGAATTCCCGGGCGGGTACCACCAGGACTTCGGTCCCGAGAGGTTCAAGCTGACCGAGACACTCTTCGAAAGCACACTCTCGCCTTCTCATCTCGGTAAGACTTCACAGAATTGATATAGTTATCATACCGAATTTTTACTGAAACGCCATCTATAAATATGTAAGGTAACTAATACGTTTACATTCAAAATTATTTAAAAAAAAACTCAACTGCAACAAAATCACTTGACTAAAAACATTTTTTTCTATCTTTGCTTTATATTTGATTTCCAGATGTTGTACATAAATATTATATAGCCTATGTCACTCCCACAATTAAGACAAATCTAACGAACAACTCGTATATTAGAAATCCGATAAGCCGTTTAGGCTACAGAACGTACCAAATAAATACACATACATGATACATACACATACGCTCGAAAAACATAACCCTCCTTTTTCTTAGGTAATAAATATAATTATAGCGACGTTTTGACACCTAATACTTATAGAACCTAACACTATTACCTAAAAAACTGTGCTGATTTTTTAATAAAATTTATCTTATCAAAGTTTTTACTAATATATCTCATAATTATGAAGAATTTATTTATTTATAATAAAAACACCAACAAGATTTACACTCTGACAAATTATAAGATTACCAACAAAAAAGGACTCTAAACAAATGCAGTCTTAATTATAGGAGTTTATGACATGATTAATGATTACACATGGTGAGCAGTTAAAATAATTAATTAACAAAGACCAGGAATGAATTTGGAAATGTAATAAGAGAGAACCAATAACTTTAACAAATTAAAATATAGATATATTCTACTTACAGAGACAAATAGATTTATATTTTACAAGGCTATTCGCGAAGATGTCTAGATCTGATTTTTTAGACTCGGCATTATAACATGATACAATTCAAATCAATGGAGAGAAAAGCCTCAAGTTTGTTCGGTAATGATTAGTAGCGAATTTATTAAAACGAGAAGCTCTGGGTAGTTATAATGCAATAATATATGTAAAAAAATTGTGAAACATGGAGAAATCAACAGCTCTATATTTTTCCCACATAAAGTGCTACTACAAGAATATTTCTCAAGCGTTTAGGTTTCCTCACGATGTTTTCCTTCACCGTTAGCCGAGAGTGTTACCAATTCGAATGAGTAAATGTAACGCGAATTCAGAAAAATTCTTTGTTCATCTAATCGATATTCCGCCGGTCTAAACGTCCATCACGACTTCGATTAATTAACCACCCTATATCATTTCTTTACAGCGTGTTGCGCGGCCGGCGCATGCGACGCAGAAGCTCGGCCCGCGCTCTGGGGCGGGGTCGTGTGCTGCGGGGGTGGAGCCTGCGCTCAGGGCTGGCCCGAACGACTCGCGAGGGATCTATCGTCCCGGGCTCCTTCCTCGCATCGGCTCAAGACTCACGCAGCCCCAGCGCTCAACGAAAGACGCTTCGCTGCCTGGATAGGTACTTTTAAGAATATTTTTTATACTTTACAGGTTTAACATTTCGCCACAATCCCAACGGATCTAAAATTACAATGTGGTCCAAGACGGTAACATGCTAAGCCAAATTTTTTTTTTTTTGAACTGACTACACTGTTAGCCCTATCCTAAAACTGAGCCGCTGCGGCTTTTACAGCTTCACCGGACTTGGGGGCGAGCGCTTAGGGCACTCAGCCGCGAAAGTTTGTGACGACCCGCACGAGGGTGCCAGAGTGGCCGAACCTCCGCTCGGGCGGTCATCGCGAATGCGAAAAGGTCGCGATCTAACTAATTCCCTAATCCTACGAGAATTCGAACTAACTAACATATACTCATATGTACGTTCCCCTCCTCCTGGGAGGAAGGAGTGGACCATGCGTATGTGTATTTAATCGGAATGGTTTTTCTACACTAACTAGCGCAAAAAAAAGAAAAAAAAAGGTCCCTTACAGAACCTATGTACCTATGTGGTATGCACGTGTGTGTGTTCATACGTGTGTAATGTTATATGTGGGTAGCTAAGTGTTGCACGTATAGTGTCACTTTGTATCGCGCGGGCGGCTGCCTGACCCAAGGGCTTCACACCGAGGAACGGACCTAGGCTTGAGTTGCCGCTAGAGAGGGTGGACGTGACGGGTGTGCGGGAGCGAAGTTAACCGCCCGTCCTCTGCGGAGAGAACGGTGGTTACGCGGGCGTGGGCGGTGGCACGCTCTGTTTGGAGAGACGGTTGCGTAGAACGCGTTAGCTGTTTCGATTTGGTCGAGCGGGTCAGTGAATATATTACGCGGCCGGCGTTTACTCCGGCAGGCATTGGGGTCGGGAACATACGAAGCTGCCGCTTTTATTAAGGGATTCGCGTGGTTCGACGCGGTGTCGAAATAAGAGCGAGAAAGGTGTTTGGCATAGGCATGTATCGAAGGAAGGTCCATATCTCTATGGAGATCGTCCATACGAACATACCAAGGGGCGCCGGTAAGGCGGTGAAGAAACCTATTCTGGATGGCTTGTAAGCGTTTCCAATTATATCTTGACATATGTGCGAACACAACGCAGCTATATGTCATAATCGGTCGGATACACATCTTGTAGAGCGTAAGCTTGAGTCTCATGGACATTTTGCTTGCAGCAGCTAACACACCCATAGGTGCTTGGTGATAGATTTTTTAAATTTTAAGCTAGCGAGGAGAGCATTAAAAAAAAGCCCTACCACAATGCTAATTAAAATTTAGAGGTGGATTATGAATGATTTCCGTAATCGAGACATTCGATTATGAATGATTTACATAATCGAGATATTTTGATAATGAATGAATGATGACTGAATTGTGATATGTAATTATTAAAAACTACCCGTGCCTGCGGCTTCGTTCACGTGGACTACAAAATGCCGCCCAAAAATGCTTATTTTGGGTCTTCCATAGAAAATAGACATATACTCACGTTAACTTTTTTGTAGGTCTTTTTAATGTGTACAAATAAGTAGTAAATTCTATATCTCTCATGGTTTACTCAGCGTAAGCCATTTAAGTACCCGGATTGATTCACAATGATCAGTATTTAATTGTGTGGAACGCTAATCTTTTTCTAAAATAAAAGTAGCCTAACATAGCCTTATAAGATCAGCGATCTACCGGTGAAAGTCCCGTCAAAAACGGTCCAACCGTATTGAAGATTGCCCGGCACAAACAGACAGACAAAAAAAATTTAAATGGGTTTTTTTGTTATATGTATCGTTTAATCCTTTCATATTCATTTAGTAAAAATCTGTTATTTTTACATTATAAACAGACACTTTAATTTTATTAATTGTATAGATAATAGATATAGAGTGGGAAGCTAAAAAAGGTAATTCAGTCGCAATTTATAATAATCCTATCAAATTAGTAACTACTAATATTAGTAATTACTATTGGCTATAATAAAGATTCTCTTCATAATCGTATGATTACATTAGTATATCTCATAAATCGCCCACCACTAGTTTAATTACGATGTTTCCTTCACCAAAAGCTCAGACTCTTTGCAGGGACTCGAACTCACGACATTCGACGCGATATCCGTACACGCTACTTCTCAGCCATCATTACTTTGACATGGTCGGAAAACTCTACCACTGTACTACCATTGTCTGATATTGTAAATATTTCATTATACAGGTGGATCAATTCTAGCATCAATAGGCTCATTCCAGCAGATGTGGATATCATCCCAGGAGTATGATGAAGGTGGCAAGGGTCAGCTCGAGAGGAAATGTCCTTGAGCATATCAAGACATAAAATTAATGTACAATCCATTCACACTTGTCCTCTCTTTTTGTAATCATATCCTTGAAATTTTTTACACATGTCACAGGTTTCTATATGTTGTATTTTATTGATACATTTTAGCAGCATTGACATACATTAGCCTGTCACGAATACTGTATAATAATCGTTTGAGAAAAATAAATAAAATGATTGTATGAGATTTTTTTATTAGCTATATTTTATTCATTCTATGACCCAACTCAACTATATTATTTATGGCATCTTGTAAATATGGCAACATTGTAATATGATTTTTTTAATGATCGATGAATAAATTGAATTACATTACATGCTTGTCTTTTAATCCTTAGAGGTATAAAATAATGTAAGCAAATTTAAGGAAGTGTCAATGAAAAAAAGCCCACAAAATTAATAGACATTTCCAAGTCCCATTGACATGAAGTATTAAAAATTTTAATAGTTTTAGCAGTGAGTAGGATTTCCAGAGCTCTGGGGTAGGGGGTTCAAGGTTGGCAATGCGCTGTAATCAAACAAGTTCGTGCGCGACCGTCCTATGTTTCCGACAGACGATAGCGGGAACGAGTGCGATTGCGAAACAGTATCGGGTCTTCATACAAACGGCCAAAACGAAATCTAGGTAAACTTCAGTACACAATAGTCGCGATTACTCAATTTATAACTAATCACGAAATATTATATCACTTACTTCCTAGAATTTAAAATTGATTTATATTTAAATTAAAAAAAAAATTACATTAATTTCTTACTAGCACACAATCACATTTTAAACTAGAAATAAAACTCAAATACAAATAATTTAAATTAAAACTTACAAAATTTCTAGTAGATAATATATTGTTGTGAAATGATAATAATAACATTTTTAATAAAGCAATATCAAATACGTAAGTAGGTGTTTGGTTTTTATTAATGGCAACACGGGCACACCCGGGTATGTGAAGGGCGTAGCGCCATCTAACGAGTCGCTGAGAAGTCAATCAGCTGTTAAGACTACTAAATTGCTCGCGCACACAAATTGTTGTAAAACTAAAATACTTTTATAAAACTGTGCCGTGTGTGCATAAAACCATCTCTGGAGCGAAGCTACGTCCCGGGACACAAGATCCGAATCGCAACAACCCAAGGTGAGTGAAACCGAGCATACGCCATAATATTTTTCAAATTTTAAAATAGCTATCGAATCACACATTTTGGTCTAATTCGAGCAGGGTTACCTAGTTACAATATCAATACAACTAAATTTCTAATTATTTACATGTATTTATTCGTATATGTAATTCCCGTGTTAATTATTTTAACGTTTTAGTCAACGTATTTGTCGGTAGGTAGTTTCAACAATAACTTGGAGTAAAAAATAAAATTTATTTCTACAAGTACACAGGTTAAAACCCTGAAACTTATTTAGATCATATATTTCTCTTAATCCAACCTAAAACTAAATTCTAAAAATCATATTTGAGATCGTAATTTTCTAAATTAATTTACGTAAAATCGTCGGACAGCAGCCGGCCACTGCTATTTTTTTGTTTTGTGATGTAATTAACTGTTTGTATTATTTAAAATGCCTCCGAAACCTGATGTCAGATCTGATGAGGAATTTGACAAGTTTATATGTATATTATGTATAAACGTTATTGTTGATGCCTATATTCAAATTATTATAATATTTATTAGATATTTTTTTAAATTATACAGTCCACTATAACAAACTAATGCGCACATTTTTAATACTTTAACCATTTAAACTTTACTATTTAACCTTATTTACTCTCACACTAATCAAAGTTTTATCAAGTCAACTTTGGTATGATAACTGGGAAATCCTTGTGGATTTCGATGGAGGGAAATGTTGGGTTTTTATTAATGGCAACACGGGCTCACCCGGGTATGTGACGCGTCTAGCGCCATCTAGCGAGTTGTTGACAAGTCCTTCAGACGTTACGGCAACCGAAGCAAATTGTTGTAAAAGTAAAAAACTATTATAAAACTGTGCCATGTGTGCTTGAAACCATCTCTGTATCGAAGCCACGATGCATAATATTTTTCATACATATTTCAAATTATAAAACAGAGCTATCAAATCACACAGTAGATATCTCAAGAAATACAGTCAGAGTTGCAGCCATAGTGCATGTTTATCTAAGGAGCGGCTTTAGGTAACTATTTCACTATCTCTGCCCAGACAACATACTGTTTACTTTAGTGTACCATGGTGACGTAATATAGTGCTACCTCACCCCTGCCAACGTCTCTCACATTGGACGGTCGCGCACAAACTTGTACGACTATAGTGATACCTATGATATTACAAGTCGTATGCTTGACCACCTTTGTTTAAAAAAAAAAACTCAGAACGAATTCAATAAATAAACAATAATTTTTTTCTAGATTTTTATGCTTTGTATCATTAAACCAACATTATAGAATAATTAATTTGTAATTTTTAAACATACTGTCAACTGGCGAGTTTAGCTCTTGATGCACACATCTTCAGTACCAAATAGCATTTAAATTAACACACGATTATTTGACATCACTGCACTTATTTATTACACTATATTTCTTCACTTTCCTTGCACTCCACAAAACTGTCCCATTTATTCAGTTCACTATGAATCTGAAACAAGATAAGAGATATATCATATTAACAATTTCGTTTGATAAAAGTTACAATAGACATATCCAATACCATACAAACAAAATACATAACATAACGTCACGCCTGCATCCCTGAAGGGTTAGGCAGAGGAGTACTAATGTACACTCATAGATCGCCAGGTTTGTTTTTTAGGTCCCATATAGTAATAGGGGGCGAGTCTATTGCCATTAATCAGGCATAAAGCCAAACGCCGAGCTGTTACTGAGAATTTCATAGAAAAACCTAATAACACTGCAACCTGGAAGAGTCCTTATCAAGAATCTATTTTAAACTAGCTGTACCTGCAGTTGCGTTCCCGTGGACTTTCATAATGCCGTCGATGGGGCACACGCGTGAATCACGCTACCCCCCCCCCCCCCCGCTCCCGATTATTATAAAAACAAAAACCTAATTTTTTTTATTTTTCTGTCATTCTGCTTGTTCCGGCTAATATAAATGTAAGGAGTAACTTAGGCTACTTTTATTATAGAAAATTAATATGATGATTTGTAGGCGCATAAATGGCTTACACTGAGTAAACAATAAGAGATATATCAAATTAATCTAGTACTTGTACAAGTTAAAAAGACCTATAAAAAAGTAACTGAAAGCATATGTCTATCTTCTAAGGAACACCCACAATGAGCATTTCTGTCTTTAAAATATTCGGGAGTAGAGATAGCAGGAAAATATTGTATACAATAACCTAGCAACATATGAAATGTTATTTTACTCTGTGGCGATTCAAAACGCACTTTATTCTTGACTCCATACCTTCAACAAGTGGCAGCTCCATGCTCGTCTTCTATATGTATCCTGAAGACTGCCTTCGAGCTGGATTCGAAGCCGCACGCTCCGCAGACGAGTATGTCGGCCGCTGCTACCTCCGCAGTGTTTAATTGTACAGTCTCTACTGAAATTAACATAAACAATATGGAAAGTTGAAAACCTATACTAATATCGCTGAATAGTTTGTTCGTTTGTTTGTTTATTTGATAGTGCTAATCTCTAAAACTAACAGTTTCATTTGAAAAATTCTTTTTGCATTTGATAGCTTATTTATTGGGGAAGGTTATATATAGGCTATATCATATAATGAAGTGGAAGAGTTTTTTAATTTTTTGTTTGTTTAAACATCTGTAACTAACGGTCGGATTCCAAAAATTATTTTTGCATATGATAGCCAAATTCACGAGGAGTAGTATTATAGGCTATTAGATTAAGATTAGGATACAACTCTCAGATAGCCTTAAATATTGAATTTTTGTTGCGTAAGTCGGAAGTCGAAGCTCTCTCGAATTTCTTTATCCGCGTGCGCTGGCTTAATGGTTAATGATACGTAAATATAATTTTCTACAAAAATATTGGCCAATAGTATATCTAAAAAAAAGTTAATGATACCATATATCTATCTCTTATACATAAGCCACAATAAGGCATTTTGTGACTAAGATTTGTTGAAAATTAAGCATTATTTTTAGACATGGCATATTAATCCTTACGGACAAAAGTTACTTCATAATAAAGACAATTTTATGAAGTTATATTTTGCTCTTTAGAGTATGCTGTTTGGACACATCGTTTAGGAGATAATGATAAATTAAAATAATTTGTACTTGCTGGAAGAACAATTGTGATAGAGACTACACGGGTGCGGTGGTGGTGCGGTATTTGTCGGATAAAATGAACACTTGTGAAATCGTGGGGCACAGCTAGTAGGCTATATATCTTCACGCTACGATCTTAAGTAGAGGAGTAGTAACCATAAACGTCAAGTAATCTGGCTAAGTTGTAGTTAAGTACGGGAAGTGAGAACAGCGATATGCTACACGGGTGCGTTTGCGGCGGCGCAGTAAAGAGTTTTGATCAAATAAATTCAAGATGTATGAAACTGTAGGTAACACATAGGTCGTTTATAGGCAACATTTACCTGTCTCTTTCAGATGTATGTCTTGCACGTGTCTCATCAGCTGAAACAAAATTATAAACATTTATATATAAAGATTCCTCTACAATTACATAAACTAATATTAAAATAAAGTATTGTTAATTACGGACCACGCTAAAAGTAACAATATCTTACAGAGAAACACCGTATCAATAGGTTAAAGTTTATATGGAAAAGGAGCGCAGAAAGCTAAAATTTATCTATAATATCTGTTACTAATATATTAAATTAAATAAATTAATACTGCGAATCCTAAACCGACCAGTGCCATTGAACTTAGACCTCCAAAATATTGACATTGTCACTCAACGAAAAATGACAGCAGGTGATGTAGATAATACTCATTGTTTAGGTCCATGAATACTGCAAATGTCAAATAGAAAATAGTCTATGATCAGAATGTCGCTGGTCAAATTTCGACCTTAGGGTGATCATTAGTTTAATATAAATTTTACAAACTCCCAATGAATAAAAACCAAGATGGAAATCGGTTTAAAAAACGTGTTATACAGTACTCAAGTTTATATACCGCTCGAGTAGATGCACCAATGCTGTTAAAGTGCACATCAATAATATCACTATAGCTATTTAGGATGTTGCCAGTAACTGAGAATATATGAACTTGTTCCCGTGTGTTAATTACGACGTTCGTTCAATAACAAGGTTTGATGTATTTTATAATTTATATTACATATAATTCAATTTACAATATAATTTAATTTATAATATAATTTAATTATAATTACTAGCGTTCGCCCAATGATCGAAATTCGACCAGCGACTTTTTAATCATAGACTACTTTCTGTTTCACATATTTTTCAGTATGAACCTTATATCACTTGCTGTCACTTTTCATTGAGTGACAATGTCAATATTTTTGGGGGTCTAAGTTCAATGGCACTGGTCGGGTTAAGATCCGCAGTATTAATTAATTTTATTTAATATATTAGTAGCAGATATTACAGATAAATTTTAGCATTCTGCACTCCTCTATATAAACGTTAACTATGCCAAATCAGTCAATTCACACAGTATTCCGTGTACGCAATACGCTTAAAAAGGGGTACAAAGTTTTTGCTTCACGTATTAATATAATGATAATTGACTGGATTGACAATCGAACAAACATGGCCGATTAGAATGTTTTTTAATGAATGGCTCAACTGGACCATGTGCCAGTGTCAATGTTAAACTGTGATTGTATAATCGAGTTTTTATCTTAATCTGTTGTTCGACCATTAGCGCCATCTATCGCCACTTATTGAATCCGAACATACCTAGGAACCCATCGTCTCGATAATACTAAACCCAAATCTAAACCCATACCTAAATCCATACCTAAACCCAAATCTAAACCTAAACCTACATAAGGCACGCCAAAACCAAACGAAAGAGTAGCCTGCGAGGATTCGAACCTAGGATTTCGGCCATAGCAGTCACGCTTACGACCGCTAGGCTACGAGCCAAGATATATAAATATCTATGCTCAATCGGTAAAATCGTTCAGAAGTTCACTAACAGACGGAGACAAGGTATTTTTTATATACAAGATAAAAATTGTTATAATACCTGTGTGTGTGAGACAGCTTTGTAAGGACAGCGCGCGCATTGCAGGGTGGTTCCCGCTACCCGGGTCGCCGCACTCCCCGCCCCTGCGCTGCGGCATCTACCCACGCTGCCGTGCTCCGCCGTCTGTATACCAGGAATATTACTGATAAGAGATTTCGGATATATATCGTCTTTTTAATATGAGTACAATTATGTAATACATTAATTTGAAATGAAAAAATTAATCGCCCGAATTTATTCACCGTCACCAGTTTTTTTATTTGTGCAGAACCCTATTGCTTTTTCTAAAATATAAGTAGCCTAAGTTACTCCCTTTAACATCAGCTGTCTATCAGTGATAGTTCCGTCCAAATCAGTCCAATCGTTTCAGAGATTACCCGGAACAAACAGACAAAAATGTTAAAAATTGGTGTTTTGTTAGAAGTACCTTATATACTTATGCAATAAGTAAAAAAAACTTATTTTAACATTACAAACCGACACTTCAATTTTATTAATTGTGTAGAATAACTAGTGCTATGTCCGCGGCTCTACACGCGTTTTTACGTAATAATTATTTACACCCCGTAACTTTATTTTTACTAACATTTTTGTCAATTCATATAGTCTTATCATTTGAGAAACGTCATACTTCTCATGTACAAAATTTCCTAAAAAAAAAATTTACTACATTTTTTTTTTTAATTATACCATAGTGTATTGTATTTAATTTAGCATGCTTCCCGTCTACACAATTAGATCGGAAAAGGTTGAGAATTAGTGAAAAAACAATTTTAAGGGCCTATTCGCTATAACTGATCTTTATATAGTACAGACATATCTACATATTTATTAATAATGGTAGTTGTTAGATAAATTTACGCTTTAAAATCTGTCGCATGAAACTTGGAAAAATTACATCTATGTAACTTATATAGAAATTCCTATCACTTCAACAACTATGAAAAATTTCCACGAGCCGCTACTGCTGTAAGTACAATTCTTTACCAAGATCATAACAATATGACAAGAAGTACCTTATGCGCGGACATGTCTTTAATGGCGTTGCATTTGAAGTTACACAGCTTGCACGAGTACAGGTACAGCTTAAAGTTGGGAGAGGAGAGCAGCTCGTGCGGTGGGGGGAGCTCGCCTTTCCGCTTCCGGCCTAGATTCCGCGACGGCTGCGTACCCAACAACGCCCTGACGGATAAAATTTACAATAAGAGACGATTATTCAATCTTACAATCTGATCACGTGATTAAACGTTGAGATAATTATTATGTCAATTCTATACATTTTTTTTCGACTTCGTTAACGTTTGTAGAAAAGCAACTTTTCTATGGCCCCTGTACCCATAACTTCGCACCAAAACTTCCGAATGACCTTTATGAAGTACGAGCGTTACAAGTGACTCTTCAGGAAGTCATCGGTTACCATGGCAACCGACGAGATTTGTTATAGCGAGCGCAGCGTGTCTTTATGTGCATTGACGATTTCGCGTTCGTCGGATTTTGCTATCGTTGCAAATAACGGAGATAGGACCGACGAATTTGCATTAAGTTTTGCTCCAAACTTGGAAAGTGTTGTGTAAAGACCATCGAAATGATGCAGGAGGCCTTTGAACATGAGTGAGAAAAGAGTGGCACAAATAATTCAAAAACGGTCGCACGAGTGTTTGAGCACCAGCGCATTCATCGAATCGCGTGCAACAGTTTTTAGCGCAACGCAATATTTAAACAACTTACGTCAGCCTCCGTATAACCCCGATATAGGCTCCCAGCGATTTTTCTCTGTTTCCAAAATGAAAAATGCCGCTCAAAGGACACCTGTTTCACGACAAAGAGACGGTTGAAACGAATGCGACGCGTGCACTCATGGCCATTCCGAAAACCGATTACCAGAACTGCATCAGGATGTGGAAGAAACAATCGACGCGTGTTGTTCAGTCGAAGGGGGTAACTTCAAAGGGTGCCATGAGCCGGACGACGAAAAATAATGGGAAGTTACAATTATAGGTCGGATACTTTTGGGACACAGTAGTATGTTAATGCTGTGAATTTGAAAAGACTATGTTTGTATATGAAAACTGTTGGTTAATATTAATAATCATTTTACTTTGCTTTCTGTAGAGCCTTTGCTCTTTCCAATATTTCGGCGGGCGTTGGCGCCTTCTGAAATAAATATAAACATTTATTATGATGAGATGGTTAATAGAGATCTTAAATTTACTAAACAATTTTTTTTTATGATTCTTTTCTTTTCGGCGTCACTAATATCAAAACGATTTCAATTATTATTAAAAAAAAAACTAATATTCTTATATAAAGATCCTAAAATTTTATAGGTACTACTTTATCTACAGAGAGATAAATATGTTTGTAAGAGGTAATTGTTTAATTACCGATCCGATTCTAATAATTCTTTCACTAATAGGAAATTACATTGGGCCTGAATTAAAAAGGATAGATTATTTAATACTTATAAAAGTTTATTTTGTAGCTAGTATTAACATATTGTTACATCATTATCAGCCTTTATGTCTGTGACAGACTGTTTAAGATAAATAAGAGCGGTATTATATGCGGCGCAACCAACGTATTCATATCACTTGTTCTCCAGACTACGGAACCAGGCCTCATCGTGGGTTTTTTGGCCATCTACACACACTTGCACTATTTACTTTTAGTTTCAGCGAGCTTCTCTGCCATTATGTGTGATTTATGTGGAAAGCAGCCAATAGAAAAAAAAAACAATATTCTCTAAATATCTGGAATCGCCTAGAATCTACTCGAAACATCGAGTATGTAGTCGTAGATTTAAAAAAGCATTTCTTTTACACGCGCATTCAAAATGGTCTAAAAATAGAGTACAACATCGCCCTTTTAAACAATGACATAAAGTTCGAAGAATTCCTAGTGATTTCGAGCCCCCTTTTATTTTGGTATATAAGTAAGCCATGTTCCGAGCCAAGACAGTTCTGTTTTGGACACCCAAGTGGAAAGAATAAGCGATTAAAAGGAAAAAATCTACAAGAGAACCTTAGAGAGAGATACTATTAGTATGAGCACAGTATATTGAGTTTGCTTGAATTTAGTTTCACTGAATATGAATAAATTATTTATGTAATATCTAGCAACATTTTTACCACCCACGGGAATAAAAATATATTATGATTACCTTAGATTCCTCCTTCTGATTATTGGACTGCTGTAATGGCGATTGCAAGAACACCAAAGGCCCCTGTCCATTATCACTCTCTACCATAACATACTCCTGATTGTCGTGTTCTGTAAAAGAAAATATTATAAATTAAAATTTTATGTGTGATTGAGCTCATATTCACCTGTTACCTACTGTCCTACCTACCTAACGTACTCGACCACCCAGAACCAGGTAACGCGGACTCAAATTACAATGCAAGTTCCCACGTGAATTATCGGAAATCGCTGACCATGTGAAATGAACACTTCGTGGGACAATGAAAGAATGACAGAGCAACAATCTCGCTCGATCGCCTGAGCTTGGAGGTTCACAACTTAGTTTAAGATATATATATATATTGTAATCAAGTAATTTTATTATAAGTTTTGTAAAGGACCAAAAATCGCCATTCTTTTAAAAACCTCCTACGGACGGTCAACTACGTAATTCACCTAATAAATGTTTATATTATCGAGACGATGGTTTATAGCTTTGTTAGGATCCGACAGGTGGCTCTGTGATCAGTATTTATCTTTTTAAGTTCTAAAAACTTTATTTATGATTTTAAATTTCTGGTTTTACATTCGTTTATTATAAGCATTCCCCCTCTACTGCATGCCATTAATCCCTCCCAAACTTTTCAATATGGAATATTCAGACATCATCCTATACACGCGAATCACATCGGTATCTGTAATAATAATAGTTAACTAAAAGTAGGTACCTTCGGTTTCATTATCGCTGGACTGCAGGATACACGTGACGGTACCGTCTTCTGAAACCTCTCCGTTCAAGGATTCCGCGTTGGTCATCACCTGGTAAGACTCCTCGCCATCCTGACATCTGCCAACACGAGCTTATGAGCTTATTGGGCGATAAAATATATTACAAAGTACTTTATTTTCTCTTTTAAAATTATAGATTTCTGATAATGTTGATAAGATACAATAGTGTAATACTAGGTATGTCACATGTAGGTACCTACTGTGTAATAATATATCACGGGAAGAGACTAGCGTTTGAGATACAGGCTCGGCCTAGTTCAGGCGCTAGGTTTCATTAATTAACAACAAGAAAAGTACTTATTGTATTATAATACGTTATTCATCACAAGTATTTAATTTTGAATAAAATTGCCCTTTACATCAATTGATTTCAATGAATATCTTAAGAGATTATCACAGTTTTAAAATAACTCCGCAGCAACAAAAATTATCAAATACCGTGAGCGCATTTTTATTATGCGGTATGATGTAGGGCGGGCGGCACCCTATAATTGTATTATGTGACGAAGAGTAAGTTACGAGGGTCAATTTTATCTATACAATTAATAAAATTGAAGTGTCTGTTTGTAATTTCAAAATAACAGCTTTTTACTAAATGCATATGAAAGTATATACGACACCTATATCAAAACACCCATTTTTAAAATTTTTGTCTGTCTATCTTTCTTTTTTTTTGTTCCGGGTTATCTCCGAAACGGTTGGACCGATTTTGACGGGACTTTCACTGGTAGATAGCTGAATTTATAGGGAGTAACTTAGGCTACTTTTATTTAAGAAAAATAATTAGGGTTCCGCACAAATAAAAAAAACTAGTCATAGTGAATCAATTCCGGCGCTTAAATGGCTTATGCTGAGTAAACCATAAGAGATATAGCAAATTAATGTACTAAATAATCATAGGCATTAAAAAGACCTCCAAAAAAGTCCGGGAGAGTATACATCTATCTTCTAAGGAACACCCACAATAAGCATTTTTGTCTTTAAAATAGCCGGGGGCGGTGTAGCAAGATTCGCGCGGTCATTCTGTAGTCCACGTGAGCGAAGCCACGGGCACAGCTAGTAGTTAATAAAATAAACATCTTCACAGTGACTTTCTTTTTGTTTTTTGTGTTTCGGGATCACCCGGAGCATTTTTTATTATATACACTTTGGGAGTACCAATTAAGTAAATCTTACCTCACAAGTGTTAAATTTTGAAGGTCCAACCGCATGAGACCATTGCTTGTGTTCACTTGTACGTATTTCGGTGTAGAGTCTGAGTTGTAGCAGTTCTCGTCCGCTGGGACCGCGGTCTCGACCTACCGATGAAATTTATAATTAAGGGTCCTTACATATTGTTGTTTTGTCGAACTGGCCACTTTGATTCCAAATATCTGGAGTTTGGTTAGGAATTTAATTAATGAAATATATTTTTCCCTCACAAGAGTACTATGTACATAAGTAAAAAAAAACACATACCGCATCTTTGTCAAAAGTTGTTACTTCAACAATTTGTAGGTGACCTGAAAAGGCAGGTTTTTTTAAAATTAGAAAGAAAGATTTAAAGATTCATTTGTCGCTTCTGTAATTATAGAACTCCTGTGGAAATGGTAATTAATAATTTAACATATTTTATTCCTATAATTTTTTTAATAATCTCATGATTATGAAAAAAGCCTTACGATGTAACTGATTTGTTTAAAGTATTCCACTAGTCTCATAATTTAGACGTTTTAGTTTAGAATTTTTTTTTATCTCGTTTTTTTTTAAGGGGAGAATGAGTTTGGAAACTTTACGCATTCCTTGCCATGTAAAATCTTATTATTCACCGTCTTTAAACTCTGCAGTTAAATATTTTGGTGCTGATTCTTGGCTGTTTGTAGCTTCAGATTCTGACATGATTGCTTTTGACCTGGAATGAAAGATTAATAATTTAATTTAATTTTTTATTTTTTTTAATTTAAAATACAACAAAATATTTTCTGTGTGTGTGTGTGTAACTGTGTAACAATAATGTGTGTTAGTAGTATT
Source organism: Saturnia japonica (assembly GCA_033032175.1). Lineage (NCBI taxonomy): Eukaryota > Metazoa > Arthropoda > Insecta > Lepidoptera > Saturniidae > Saturnia > Saturnia japonica. Next base: position 8,969,171 of record CM065331.1, read on the forward strand.
AGTGTAACATACTTAATGACCACTGCATACATAGTGAAAAATGATGAAACAACCAGATGAGTGGAGATTGTGGTGAAGAGCATCTTTTCTTTTACTGTGAGTTGAAGAAGGCAAGCAAAAGCAAGGAAGAGTTTTTCTTCAGTCCATTTTACTCTTAAAAATTTTGGAATAAATAATATTGCCTAATTTGTTAATCCAATAAAAATATAGTAGTGTCCCCCACTATAATTTTTTTTATATATTAGTCTTAGTAGGATACTATATTATAGGGTAGGGTTGGAAACCCTACATGTAGCATTACATAAAAAGATAAACAGAGTGTGAGAGAGAGTTGGAATTGCAGTGCATATTAATTAGACACATATTTCAACCAGAGTTTGTATCCCTGCAATGAGCGTGAGGTTTTAGTGAAGGAAAACATCTTGGTGAAACCATAGTATGGTGGTTATTTTTTAAATAGGTATACATTTTAATAAACCTTTTCCAATAGCTAGCTACCACCCTCACATTGAAAATCTGTCACCAAGCACCTGCAAATGTATTCTGGCAGCTGCAATTGGGAGCCAGTCCTCCACTAAATTTATTTTGTTGCCATCCTGGCCCAAACTGTGGCTTATCATCAAATGAGATTGTGGCCAAAAATATTCAATAAAGAATTTAATAAAAGGTTCCATTGTCTCAGAACAAACAGTACTACTATTTTAGAATAATGTTGGATCAATATTTAATTGCTGTCATTTGTTATTTGAGTGTTTTAAGTTTTCTGGATAAATTCATTAAATTAATTGTGACCATAGATGTAGTGTATGTATATAAATTATAATAATGAGATGCATTTAAAAAAAAGCATAAATTATATTATACTAGATATATGGAACTAAATAAGCAGAAACTGAATCTATGCAGATTAAATTTGAAGGAAGCAAACGACATAAAAGAGCATCAATAGCAGTGGTTTTTCATTCTTTCGGCCCGTCCTAGTAAATACTAGATGGGATGATACCTAAATAGATTCATTACATAAACCTAAGATAAATTTATAGGCTAGCAGTAGTTTGATTTTTTGCATAAATAAAACAAACGTAATAAAATTTACATTCAAAGTAATCGGGAAAGTTAATTAGTGGAGTGCTCATTGTTAGTAGGCAACTGTATTCGATGCAGTGACTTTTACAACTCCGCATATGATACGAGCCCCTTAATTAAATATTACGTTCGTTTGAGAATTTTAACATTTTATAGCATTTTCCCTTCTATTAAGCAAAGCATGCACAGGTGTTTTCGCAAAGCACATTTCGCATTGATTTGACGCAGAGTCGCCAAGGGTAATCGACTCGTGTTATTAAATTTTATTCATTATTGCTACACTAAAAACGAAATCATCGCACCTACTGCGTATGCCAGTGTTTCTATTTCAATTTCAAAATTAATAATTTTATTATTATTGCAACAATTAATACTTACAATTTGATGGCAACAATGAATGTATTACTTGAAGCTGTACACTAAAATACGGTTTATTTTAATTACTAAGAGTTTACAACAATAATCAATCCATACTTTAGTATAAAATAAACACAAAAAATGGCCGCCATTTGCTGAAAGTCACGATATTTTCTTTTACTGTATTTAGCGTGTAGAGTTGCCAGTGTTGGCAACATCTCCCGACAAAATATCTCTAGAAACCTCTAAGACAAATTTATAGTGGTGTCGACTAAAAATTGTAAAAAATGTATTGTATGTTAAATATGCTAACACATTCAGTATATATTATGAAATACTCTTACAATTATTGGTTTACTTAATAGTGTACTGTTAAAAATTATTCGCTTCTAAATGTCCCAAATTATCTTATAGAACAGTCATAACAGAAAAATTAAATAGGATGACAATTGATAAAAAACTTTATGATATGATATCAACCATAGACGAATAACCAGAAGATAACATACCAACCATTGATGTTTAGCTTGTAAGCATTCTTGCTTTCAAATAAAATCTTGTTACTAAATGATATGTTAATTATTCAATAGATTAATTTATCATAATTATTAAACTTCAAAATTAAAAAATGTAGCTTATATTATTATTTTAGCTTTTTTTTATTTTATTCCACATTAATTGCCAGCAAGAAAAATGTAGAGCAGAGGAATTTTATAATTAGTAATTTTGTTTTTACAATATACATATATTTAATTACAATTTGTACTAATAATTTATCTCAAATGTAAAATATGCAGTTACAATTATTTTTATGTTATTGTATATTTTAATTCACCCATTCGTAAAAATTACAATGGTAGAGATAAGTAGAGTACAATTGTAAACAAAGTTGCCAACGTTGCCGCGTTGCCGTGTAAAATCCATATGGCGGTAATGAAATCTTTATGCTATCTCTGTCTTTCTTTAACGTTAATACATAAGAAAATACACATTTATTTTTTCACAAACTGTATAAAAACTACAGAGCATACTTTAAAATGAATATAACTATGAGTAACAATTTAAAATATCCTACCTTATAAATTTAAATACTTTTGACCTTGATGTTTGCGAAGTCTCAAAAAATAGTATGTACGAATACATTCTACATCGCGCTATCAAAGTTTTTGTGTATCTTAAGTATATATACAGGCGTAATAGCAGCGTGTAACGGGGAGTCCGTAGCTACTGCCGCTTCCGGTGCTGGCATGTAGCCGGTCTAAATACGTGCTGTCAGATTTGCAAGTAAAGAGATATTGCTGATTTAAGTATAAAAATGCCTAATGCCAAGAAAATGAAAATGATAAAGAGAGACATAATGTCTCAACCACACGGTAGTAGCTGGTTTGACTTCCTTTTTGCTCTGCTTTTCCTAATACCTAATACAATTAAAGTTTTTTTTGTAATGACGACGGGTGACTTATTAGATATTTTAGTGTATTTTAAATGAACAATATCAATTTATCGTTGCCAACATATTTTTTTTTGTAAGCATAACAGTTTTAATTTTTTTTACAGTATATAGTGACTGGATAAATTTATTCGTTTTATTTAGTAAAATTAATTAAAAACGTCAAAATGTATACAATATGTACATTATTTTGACGAGAACTGTATTAAAAATAACAAAACAAACATTTCATAAAAATTGTAGAACGCATTATGAATATAATGTAACGATTTCTGCAATTAACTTGAATTATTTTGCTAACTTATTACCGCAATGATCTGCTACTAATATATTCCTTTTTATAATGTTCTATATTTGCTTTAATATTCTAGTATAAATAAAAAATGTTTCAGGTACAGGTTATGTACATTTCTTAAGAATTTTAGTTTTGAGCAAATTTGAAGAGTCCGGTTGCAGAATTTCCGTTTTAGACTTTTTGATTTATTAGCATGAACATGTAAAGCATAGCTACATCTTGTATGTAATAAAAGATCATTTGTTTTATACACCAAAGTTTTATTTCCTTTATACATTACATTTACATTTTAAACTTTATATTTTACACGTTTTTTTTATAATACATTACTTTTTAACGAATTGTAATTCACTTAATTCGATTTAATTGAAACAAAAATCTAAATGTTAGTCTTAGGGCTCAGCAGAATATGGAAGTTTTTTTCTGTGTAACTACTGAGTTTTAGGGACTAAATTTTTAGTTCTTAATAATTTTTTATTTATTTTGGCTTTCTGGTTATTCTGACGCAAAACACTATTATTTTCATGATTATATATTTGTAAATATATTTGGAGGCTTATATTTACTGTTAAAAATGAAGAGCAATTTTGAAAAAGTATATTTTCTTATTTATGAAAAACACGTTTTGAGGGTTATTTGTTGTTTATACTGTAGAATTTGAAGACATTTATATTTGGGAACTAATTTGTAATATTTATATTTATAGAATAACCTATTAATTTATTTAATAAACTTTTATTTTATAAACTAGCAGCGCCACTGGCAGAAATACTTGTCAACTGAATGCATCAGTACAATAAAGTTTGATCGCATTATTTAAATACTAAAATGTTGAATGTTAAGTATAGATACAGAAGTCCATTAAAAAGGGCCTAGTTTTTAAAATTAGTTGCCGGTACACTATAAAATAAAAAAATAATGCGGGGCAAAGCTAGTATCCATAATATACAGACGAAGTCGCGGGTACCAGCTAGTAAATATATATTCAGTAGTATCGGAGATGAAAATGACTAAAATATGTTGAGATCTCTTTAGTATGGGCAATCATACATCACTTTTGTCAAGCAGAGTGGTCATTTTATAAATAAAAAATCTTGAAAGAAATGTGAACACTTGAGAAAATATTCTACTAAATAGTGACATCTAGTGAGAAAATAAGGAACTCACGTGTCAAAATAGTCTAGATTATTTTGATACGATTAGATTATTTTGATACGTGAATTCCTTATTTTCTCACTAGATGTCACACATAAGTGTGTTGTGGATGTTGGTGTTATCGGGTTCTTCGTGAAATGGGCTTTGCCGTTTGATATTTACATATTTGTTTTCAATTAAAAAAATAAACCGTAGCGATATTTTCTTAAACTAATATAAAAAAAAAAAATATATTGCCCGTTTTCACCAACATCCCCTAAATTTAAGGCACATTTAAAATTTAGATGACAACCTCGGGAGATTTCGTTTTCGTCAAAGTCTAAACTTTATGAGCTACCTAAATTTTAAGCGTAGTAAAGGAGACGGTTATTTCTGGATCCAGAAAATAATTTAGTTGAAATATGGTTTATAAAATCGAATATATTTTTGTTTTTATAATCGTACAATATTATTAAAATACACAATCAACCAAATAAGTAAACTAATAACTTAAAAAGATAATAAACAGAACCCTTTTTTAATATTAATCCTACTTAAAAAATAGTTTATTACATGAGATCGCTTTTACGAAATACCTAAAATCTCTACTTTTAGATTGCAAAAAATTCGCTTAATTTTCAATGACTGTTTGATAATACATTAGCTATTAATTTAAACAGTTTTCATATTTTTACATCTCTTTTTTTACCCAGGCCCATGTCTGTATGAAAGAGTATCTGTCTCCTTTGACCTCTTGTCGCGACAAATTTTCTATTATTTGTATGCAGGAAAAATATAGGACTGTTGATTTCTCGGTATTTGAAATCGCCAATACACCGAGGACTGGCGTCGCGTGGCGGTAAGCGCGTATCTTCACTATCTTCTCACGGGAAGACAAATTTTCCCAGCAGTGGGGGCATCTACAGGTGATACTATTATTATATATTATCCGACTGCGAAAAGCAGGGTTATGTTTTTTGAGCGTATATAAGTAGGTATATTACTTTGGTACGCTCTGTATCCTAGACGGCTTGATTGATTTTAGCATACGAAGTGTCGTTAGATTCGTCTTCATTGTGGGAGTGATATAGGCTATATAATATTTAAGTAAAAAAAAAATTGTGACAATGTTGCAGTCGGGTTTTTTGTTTCCTTTTTTAAATAATTTAGTTTGTTTCATTATGTATTATTATTGAAATTCAATTTATATCACTTGATAAGTTATGAATAACACAAAAGAAAACAGACTTCAATGATTTTCAGGAGTTCCCTGGTGTATCTTCGAATTTGAAGATCCAATGCCAATAAAATTAAAATAAGCGTACTCTTGAGGTACCTATCCCTTTTCCAATGAAAAAAAAAATCATCTTAATTGGTTCATAAACAAAGAAGTAATAGCTGACCATCAATAAAAAAATAAAATACAATCGAATTGAAAACCTCATCCTTTTTTGTAGTCTATTTAAAAAAAAAGGGCAAAAAGGGAATCAAAGTCGCTGCATCGGTGTCGGCGACGAATACACATCAGCATTTGTTTCGAAACTCCCAAACTTAGACCGGTACATGGTACAAGTTGTCAGCTTAATTAGAAGTAAAGAATATAACTTTTTTTGATGAATACATTCATTGGACAGGAGATTATGACCGGCCTCCTGCCGTAACCGGCTAACCTTGCAGCTTAGGACTCCCCGACAGATATTTCACATTTCACGTATATATAGTTTTGTATGTAAAATATTTTAATATCGCGATGCAGGCTACGTAATTCGATTGGTTAGATGTCGTGACGTTGAGGCGTAAGAAGTCGACGTGTGTAAGTGTAGATGATAAAAATTTTCGTTTGGTACAAATTTTGTTACAATTTTTAGTAGCTCTGCAAATTGTCGGCACTGTCTTTTATGGTGAGCGAAGATCTATGCAAAAACAACGGCAACTATAGGTGGCTGCTGGCTTGCATATATATCACATCACGTTAAGCTTGAAGAACCCGAGGTGGTAAGACAATAAAAAAATACAGTTTTCATACAACCTGTAAGTCATTATCAAGTTAACTTATTAAATAAATAACATTCCAAGCATACGAATTCTCGACCTATAACCGAATTTTTTTTAACAATGGTTCATCTAGAGAAAAAGTACCAAGAAGCAAATAAAATCTTTCTGTAAATAATAAAATGCAGAGCAAAATTTAGAAAGTTTGCTAATGATCTATAGTCTAAATTCAGAAAAAGCTTATATTTAAATTAGATATGTTATATTAAAAATGCAAGATATTTGTTAAGACAAATACTATGGCAACTTTGCTAATTGAAAAAACAAAACACGATATTAAATGAACAAATAAGAGCACAATCTTTAAAAAAAAAACGTAAACACATTAGGAACCTAAACCAACTATGAATTTCCCCCAACTAGTACCGGATAAACAAAATTAACTAGTACAAAATATTAAAATCTAAAGAAATATGTGTATTTGTTTGTAGAGTACAGCCAGTGCTGTAGAGAAATTAATATCAATATGTAATACTTTGTTCTCTATATAACAATTCGAATAAACACAAAATTCAGATATTAACTGATTGTAAACACTGCAGTATGAAAAACATACAACGCAATGTGAAAGCTCAAATGATCTGATTAATATATTTTGTTAGACGACGTTTTCAGAGACAAAAAGTTCAATAAAGAAAAAAATATTGTCTTATATCCCATAGATGTTCTAAATTAACATAGTACTGGTTCAGTCAATTTTAAAGGATTTAAATTAGGTAGAGTCAAATTTTTAATTTTTCTACACTTACGTCATTTGTTTTGTCTGTAACCAGTGTGTGCGGGGTAGACACGTTTGGGTGAGCACCAAGCAATCAATAAAACGTGTAATACTATTCCCAGTATTTCGATATTATATCATTTTTTAATGGATATTTTTTTATGTTACTTATCTCCTATAAGCTGACACTTGTAGGTAATTGCCTATTTTTTCATTAAACTTAGGCCATAACAGGTTGGATATTATATCGAGATGCTGAAGCCTGCAATTACACATTGAACCGCAACGTGCAGACATACGGCGATGAACTCTTGAACTTTATATGGTGTGTAGCTTTTCATTTTTACTCGTATCTAGTGTAACACAGTAGTTTTAGCCGTTGTTGGTTAGTGGGAAAGCATGATGCCCTGGACTGTACCTACCTATTTTATTTAGTACAGGTAAGGTAAGGTGTCTAACAAAAAAAAAACAGCGTGACCAAAGGCAGTAAACGTATCAGAAGGATTTTTTTATAATTTACAAGCTCTGTCTTTTTCTATCATAATATTTTACTCATTATTGTTTCTTGATGTCACGTGTATTATTCTATCGCTTTCTTTTTTTTCTACTCAAGCAGCTATGTTCCGTGTAAATATTCTTTGGACTATAATTTTACTTTAGAATCTTACAGTCAACGCTTCAATAAAAGAAATAATAATAATTAAATAATAAGAAGAAGAGTTTAATGCTAAAACTTTTATAAAATACTTTAAAATAAAATTTGCAAAACATGACTTTCGGTGATACTTTCAAAATATATCGTCGATATAATGTCGAGATACTGCGAATAAGAGCTACCAACCGGACTGGAAATAGTATGGCGATGACGCGACCAGTACCCAGTACGGAAAAGTACGTTGACTCTACTTATGTCATAAACGCAAGTCGCAATGTGCGTTTAAAGACACAGAGTATTTTATTATTATACTGAAACTCTCTAAGAAAGTAACACACTTTCTTTTTTTTTCTTTTTTATTGTTGAAATACAAACGAACTGTATGTACACAATGTAATCGAAATTCATTTTAGTACTTTCCTCTAATTCTTTCCCCCTTTATTAAATGATTGCAACTCAGAAAAATTCTAACGGTTTTTTTTTTCAGAAAGATACTAAAATTATTTTACTGCTTACTTTTATTATGTTAAATAGTTAATTTATAGATTTAATGTTTTTAACGCTTTTAAAAAGTTAGTACAGGAATAAATATGGCGCTTTGTTGATACGTATTTTATTTTTAAAAAAGTAGGTAATTGAAATTTTTATTAGAGACAGAAGACGATGGATATTTTAAACTTTTTATCTCTTAAAAAAAGGAGGATGTTCTCAATTCGAATATAAAGAATTAATAGATTAACTGATTTGGATAATTCTTTTTTCGTTGGCTCAAGGCTGGTCCCATTTTAGTTCAAAGGCATCGGACCTTCGACTTCGAAGATACACCAGGGAATTCCTCAAAATCAGTGAAGTTAGTTTTCTTTTCTGTTAATTTTTTTTAACATTAGTTACGAATTTTTTTACCAAAGACAACAAATATTTACACTAAAGTTCATTTTTACATTAGATGCTGCTATAATTTTTTATACATGTTGTAAAATTTTAAAATTTTTAAGTATACACAGTTGTTATTGTTACGGCCTCGCGGCCTTGTGTGAAATTATCGCCGAAATGTTATTAAAAAGTTTAGTGATCTGATTGGAAATCTTGATTCGCAGTCACTTCAATGTGTCTTTTACTAAGTATTGTAATTACGATAAAACAAGTGCTGGAGATTTTGACGGGATCTTGAAGTGACATTTTCTGGTTTTTATTTCGAACTATCTGTGCACGCGGCTTCGCTCACGTGGACTAGAGTATGCCCGCGCGAATCTTGCTCCTCCGCTCCCGGCTATTTTAAAAACAAAAATGCTCATTGTGGATGTTCCTTAGATGATAGACGTATACTCTTGCTGACTTTTTTGTAGGTCTTTTTAATGTCTACGATTATTTCATACATTAATTTCTTATATCTCTTATGGTTTACTCAGCGCAAGCTATTTAAGCGTCTACATTGATTCACCATGACCTGTTTTTTTTTATTTGTGCGATTCCCAAATTATTTTTCTAAAACAAAAGTAGACTAAGTTACTCCTTATAAAATTTATAGTGTTCTATAAATTCTATATAGGTATATATATATATACAGGTTCTATAACATGATTCCGAAGCACATTACTGATTTGCCGGACAACAAGTTCAAGGACCATGTCAAGCGGTCACTCAAAGTGGACCATCCTTGAGATATCCCTTTTCCAATAACCAAGAAGTTAGAGCTGAACATCGATAAAAAATACACAATCGAATTGAGAACCTTCTTTTTTTGAAGCCGATTAAAAATGAACTGTATTTCATATCGTTTTTATAAATCGTGACAAAAAAAGGAGTCAATTTACCACGGCGGTCGTATGGATTACTTGAAGCATTCATTCGGTCTGCCTATTGTGACTTGTAAACTATTTTTTATATTTTAGAATACACTTATGCGATCATAGTCGACAGAATATCGGTTGTACAATATTTAATTATAATTAATAATTAATCACTAAGATTTGAATGTATCTGCGTTGCATGGTACGCTGTTCTGCTTACATAGTGGTTACGTACACCACTTTACCGCGTGGACAAGGACTCCCTGTTTACGGTAATTCGATTTTGACTTATAAAGATTGTAAGAAAAAAACATCACAAGCGCGATTCAGGTATTGCGTTATGGGGAGTATATCATAAACGGGTTGGACAACGAGGGCTTGTAAATAAAACAGGTCATCGAGGGTCGAAAACAAGTTTCTGATATGAATTACATAACACGCAAAAAGGTCTTTGTTTAATGTTTTTGTAAGTGAAAACTTATTACTGTTGTGATTTGAATCGTGATGAAACGAAAAAGCAACACTAAAAAGAGACAAGAGAATGAGATAGAATGAATACATTAAACACAGTTAATATGTGTTTTGATTGTCACGACAATGATCGTCATCGAATTGGCCTAGACGTGTGAGACGGCTAGACTTGTACGCAGTGTTGTAAGTGCAGTACGAGTGGTTGATAGTTCGAGTAGAGTTAAAATAAAGATTTTAAAGAACATAATTCTATGTTTTCTGAAACTTTTAACGCGGGTAAACGGACTCATGTTTTTTGTTTGTATTTTCTCGATTTTACGCTGTAGTTTTAAATTGTTAGGCAAAATAAAAAGGCCATTTTTAATCTACTTCAAAAAAAGTCGCAGGTTGCTCAATTCGAATGTTTTTTTTTAATAGATTATCTGCCATATCTTCTTTGTTTATGAACCGATTCGGGTTATTCTTTTTTTGTTGGATAGAGGATAACCTCAAAGGTGGTCCCATTTTAATTTCATTGGCATTGGAACTTCAACTTCGTAGTTACACCAGGGAACTCTTCAAAATCATTGCAGTTGGTCTTCTTTTTTGTAAAAATTGTCTTATTAAAACTACTAGCGGTCGCCCTAAGGTCGAAATTCGACCAGCGACTTTTTGATCATATACTATTTTCTGTTTGATATTTACAGTATGAACCTAAACAATGAGTATTATCTACATCACTTGCTGTCACTTTTCATTGAGTGACAAAGTCAATATTTTGGGGGGTCTAAGTTCAATGGCACTGGCCTTTTTGAATTCGCAGTATTAGTTTAATATATTAGTAACAGATATTATAGAAAAGTTTTAGCTTTCTGCACTCCTCTATATAAACTTTAACGATGCCAAATCTCACAGTGTTCCGTGCACGCAATACGCTTAAAAAGTTACCGGTAAAGCTCTCTCCGTGCCGATCTCTCAGTGGTCCACCGTTGTTTTTGGATTGTAACTAAACGTTAGGCAAAGTGCTCTCTCTCACTTTCACGTAAAGTTTGTGTTTGTGTACCAGTACCCAAAGAAAAGTCACTGTGAAGATGTTTATTTTATTACTATGTGTATGGTGATCGCGATCATTAACAACTGCTTTTAATATATCCATGTTTTAACATGAAACTTTAAAATGATTCAGTCTGTCTATTTAAAAAAAAAAAAAACAACTCGTCTCCACACTGCCAACGCCACCTCCAACGACCGCCAACAATCGGTCTGATCCGACATCAAAAATACCTAGTCCTTAAACGTATTTTAATATGGCAGCCCTATAACCTTATTTGTCTATGATCCTTACTATTCCGTACAGCGCAGGTCAAAACAATGTCAAATCCGGTTTGATATAATCGAAGGCAAGTAAATTATTATTATTAATAGTTTATCAGTAATATTATATTATTCTGCGTGTAAAAAATCAAACTATATTAGTAAAATATAACATTATTATATACTGTTTGGAAAATAACTACTAGGTGCATACCCAAATATATTTATTATATTTTTCAAATTATCGCAAAATACAAACACTGTGCGAATTTATTGTGAAAAATTTATGGCTTTTGTAATAATAATTTAGGAATATTGTATACATTTCATTAGTAATTTATGAGTTCTAACTTCTAACGAGCAGTTTTAGTTACCGTGCACATATTATTGCTGCATAAAAAAGAAAATTAATTGCTTGTTTAATTTAATTCCGTTTTTGGCATTGTTTATGATATTATTATTTTTTTATGTTTTTTACGACGTTTCTCTGTTATACTGCGCCCACAACGACATCTGATGTTTTATGAAAGATGATTGAATCTTTAAGTTTTTATTGCGCCTGCTGAAACCTTCCTATTGCAGTTTGGCAGAGTATTTTTAGCATATGGTTGCCTGTCCACTGAAGCGGAGTTGTGGAAATATCGACCAATAGAAATGCATGAAAACCTAAACATGCAATTCTATTGGTCAAAAATTTCACAGGTTACTTCGCTCAGCTTCGGTGGACAGGCAAACTTAGGGTTGCAACACTTGCATCGTATAAAGCGAGTACGTTATTTAACAATTTTAACAAGTCCGGTGAAGCTGTAAAAGCCGCAGCGGCTTTAGGGCCCCTAAGGCTAACAGTGTTAAAGGTGGTGTAAGTTTTTGCGGAATCGTTAGGGTTCTACCAACATGCATATGGTGATAGTTATGTGACTCTCTTTTGGTTTGTCGCATATCGGGATAAGCCAGTATACGTATATGATGTCGTATATCTGCAGGCTGGTATAACAGCGTCACCAGCGATGCATTGCCGATTCCCAAGCCCGGTGAAACTATCAAAGCACTTACTGACAAACGGCATAGTAAGTTCTAAAAGAAAAGATTGCCGTTTCATCTATAGTCTTCGGTGTTTTTCGGTTACACTTTGTCACAGTCATAGTGACTGAGAAATTCCTTGGAGATTTCTCTCTACTTGGGGCAGTGGGCGAGTAGGGTTTCCAGAGCTCCTTAGGGTAGGAGGGTTTAAGTTCGGCTACAAGTAATCACAGGCTACGGTTGATGCTAACCATCAGTAACAAAAATTAGTGACTCACTTTTTACTTTCCCCTTGTAAAATGACTATTGAAGGTTACTCCTATACATCAAGATCTTGGTTGAAACAATGATTTGGACAGTACTTTTTTTTTCAGGCTGGACGATGGCGTCTAGTGGCACTGGTGCTGTATTCTTCCTGGGCAGCCGAGCACACTATCAGGTGCTTTTTTATAATGTTAAAATCCAAGTGCATGTATGTTACAAAGAGACTATTATGATATTAAATAAATTCACAGATCATTAAGGAATTTGACAGCCCTAGGAGTTTATACTATAACATCTTTACGATTATATAACATACATACCATCACGCCTGTGTTCCCCGAAGTGTTAGGCAGACGTGTACTAATGTACACCCACAGTTCGCCGAGTATGTTTTTAGATCCCATGTAATAGGGGGCGAGCCTATTGCCATTAATCGGGCACTAAACCAAACTCCGAGCTGCTACTGAGAATTTCATAGAAAAAAACCAATAACACTTTGCTCGATCTGGGAATCGAACCCAGGACCTCGATCATAGCAGTCGAGATTAGATAACGCTTCCACTTACTTCAAAGAGAAATAGGGCTTAGAATAATTTCTTTAGAGATCTCTCTCTACTTGGGGCAGTCGGACTGGTCCTACAGAAGACCGCAGCCAAATAACCTTGTGTTGTGTTCCTGTGGTGAGTAGGGTTTTCAGAACTACTTGAGGTAGGGGGTTTTAAGGTCGGCAATGCGCTAGTTATATCAATAAAAATACAAGTGTCCATAGGTGTTTTTACCATCAGGAGAGCCACCTTTTTTCTATAAAAATTAAAATTAATTTCCGATTTGTGTTCGAAATCAATCGACTTCCACGTCATCTGTTAGAAAAAGGTTGTACTAATACAGAAACATACGCGGACGTCCCCACAACAATTCAACAAAGTTTTATCACATTAGGATGAATAATTTAGGAATGCAAAGGCGACAAACAAACAAAAAACATTCGTTTTTATATAATACTAGCTGTGCCCCACAGTTTCACCAATTTTAAAAGCATATTTTAAGCAAATTTTTATACATTGTGTAAAACTATCGACATTTTTATGAGGAACAAATTAATTTTTCAAATTATAATATAGCCTATGTTACTCGCTGATACTGTAGCTTTATATTGGCGAAAAATTTTTTAAAATCGGTCCAGTAGTTTTTGAGTTTATCCATTACAAACAAAAAAAAAAAATCTTTGCTCTTTATGATAGGTATTGGTTTAAACTAGAGACGATATAAGAGAGGTGAAATAAGATATTTTCCTCAGATGCCTTCGGTGTACAGCGCGTCATTTCGTGACAATCATTAGTGCTCCAAGTCCGGTGAAGCTGTCAAAGCCTCTAATGGCTCTACGGCCTTTGAGGCTAACAGTACCTATAGTCAGTTTGAAAAAAAAAAACATAGACTGTAGATACCTGCTGTATAGAGTACTCCACCCACAAACTTGCAGATCTCTTCACCTTCCATCTTGTTTAAACTTTATTAATATATCTGTAACTCTTTCTATACATGTAATTTTTTTCCAAATTTCCCGATTGACATGCTGTATGAAGGACATAGATCATGAATATCTCATTTAAAAAAAAATTGTCTGTCTGTTGGTATGTCCGGATTTAACTCAAACACGGCTTGACCGATTCTCGTGAAATTTAGTACACGGGAAGCTTATGTCAATGGCCAGTTGATAGACTATAAGGAAATTCAATTTTACACTTTTCGTAGTACTTATATATAATTATATTATTTTAAAATTATTATTCAATTGTTTTAGAAATTAAAAGCTTTTTCGTTTTATGTAAAGCGAGAATGATTGTTTTCAAATGTGCATTGAATATGATAATTAATTATTAATTCAATTATTCATGTGATTGTAATTTACAGAATTTATCTCTGTATGTAATTTGAGATTTTTAAATAATATTGCATGCCAGTTTGAATGCTTAAAGTATTGTCTACTAAAACCCATATTAAACTGTATTTTGATTCAGATTGTTTACAAATACTATGGTCACTAATAAATTATTATTATTACTTTATATGATTGACGGGCTATAAAATCGTAAAAAAAAAAAAGTCTCAACCGATTTTGATGAAAAATGCACAAGTGGAACTACATGTCATTTTTCAATTGATAGACTTCTTTGTAAATAATATGAGTAAAAGTAAAATTACGGAATATAAATAATTACTGCGTAATAAGAAGCGCTTGTGGAGCCGCGGGCACATCGCTAGTAAATTATAAATTGAAATATTGTTCATTAAAGTATTTTTCATTTTATTGAAGGTCCTGCAGCAGCCACCTTCAAGGTACGACTTGGAGAACGGAAACGCTTCGACCGAGACGATCTACCAGAACCCGTCAGTCCAGGAGTTGTGGCCGAAGGACCAGAGGACCGACGACCGGGAACAGATTGATAACGAAATAAAAGAGAGAGGAAATTGGGCATACGAGAACGAAGTCCACGGTGAGTGTCTTTTCTATACTAGTTTTTGCATGTGAATCTTCTTTATTTGTTTGATTCAAATCCTACTAATATAATAAATGTGAAAGTGTGTGTTTGGATGTTTGTTACTCAATCACGCAAAAACAGCTTAACGGATTTGAATGAAATTTGGCAGATAGATAGTCTATGATCTGGAATAACACAAAGGGTACTTTTTATCCCGGTAAAAGTAACATAGTTTAACCAGTGTTACCCTACAAATATAATAAATGGAAAGTTTGTATGTTTCTTACTCAACCACGTGAAAACGGCTGAACGGATTTGAATGAAATTTAGCACACAGATATTCTATAACCTGAAATGACACATAGGGTACTTTTTATCCCGGTAACAGTCATAGTTTAACCAGTGTTATACTACAAATATAATAAATGTAAAGTTTTTATGTTTGTTATTTGTAATGTTGTAAGTTTTATTGGGGCGATTAATGTGTTGGATTCATATTGGCATATCATTATATACCATTATATCATACAAACAATGATAAACCCAAGTATGATTTTCTTTTGCTTTGTCGTGTTCCGAAATCAGCCGGTGCGATAGGGATCGCGTCCACCATACAAATAGTGACAATCCCATTCATGATTTTCTTTTGGTTTGTCGTATTCCGAGATCTATCTGTGTATATCTAATAATACGCAGACGAAGTCGCGGGTACCAGCTAGTGAAGAATAAATTTGAGCTGGTTTCAAATTTATGTTGTAGAGCCAAAATTGTTTGATTGTGGCATCCCTTCTTCGGGAATAAAACGATACAAAATAAATAAATAATAATGATACTAGATGTGCCCGCGGCTCCGCTTGCGTAGACTAAAGAATGCCGTCGCGGTATTGTGGTGAGCGCACTTTCACCCACGGCGGTCGCCCGCCGGTTATTTTAAAGATAAAAATGTTTAATAATTTATTTACGCGGAAGCTAATACTTTTATAAGTATTTTAAAACAGTTCTGGCTGGTTATAACCGGTCGCAAATGTATCTAGCGAACTTTTGAAAATGAAAAAAAAAAATTTTTTTGAAGTGCTTTTTCAAATTATCTAGGTACTTTAGGAAATGGTAATATAAACATCAATAAATATTATAAAATTAGTCTGGCATCGATTTGTCTGGCAAAACATTAGCTATCCCTTTAAAATCGGTTCAACCGTTTCGGAGATTACGCGGAACGAACAGTCAAACAACAGGATTTTTTTTTAAAACCGTTTATTTTTGTTTTAAGTAAACTATATACTTTTATATGTAGTTATTTAGTAAAACTATATTATTTTGACATTACAAACAGACGCAACGCGAAGCGACAGAGCAGATGGAGATTTGGTCGAATAAATTAACCACGGTTGAAACCGTGAGGCACAACTAGTTAATTTTGATCTATTTCTGACAGTTATGGACGAAGCAAGACTGGAAGATGGAGATATGAAACGACGACCCATACTTCGTTCGAGCGAGACGGCACTATGCGAGAGCGAGACAGATATAAAACCGGCCATGTTGAACACAGTTGGAGAGAGGTAATGTGGGTTATAAAGTCAACGACCGGTTTATTCCTTGGCGATAGATTGTTAAAGAGAGGTAGCACATAAATAAATTTATTTGGTATTTTTTCTCTACTTGAGGCAGCCCGGCTGGTGGCCTTCCACCTACAGATGTTAGGGGTAAAATAACTTTAGTTTGTGTTCCTGCGTTCAGTAGGGTTTCCAGAGCTCCTTGTGGTAGGGGGGTCAAGGTCGACAACGCGCTTGTAATACCTTATCTGTATATTAATACGTGACGCAAAAGCTTTCTACCCCTTTTTAAGCGTATTGCGTGCACGGAAGACTGAGATTTGATATGGTTAAAGTTTGTAGGGAGAAGGAGTGCACAAAGCTAAAATTTATCTTTAATGTCTGTTACTAATATATTAAATTAAATTAATTAATACTGCGAATCCTAACCAGACCATTGAACTTGATCCCCCCCCCCCCCTCCCCAAAATATTGACATTGTCACTAAACGAAAAGTGACAGCTAGTGATGTAAATAATACTCATTGTTTATGAATACTGTAAATGTCAAACAGAAAATAGTCTATGATCAAAAAGTCGCTGGTCGAATTTTGAGCTTAGGGCTAACTTTAGTTATTAATAAAGAGCTTATTTTACACATAACAATTCACTATAAATATATTATCTTATTTACTTCATTGTTTCTCTGTTAAGTGGCCTCTTTTCCAAGGGTAAGAGCCTCCTCTAACCCTTTCCACCGTTCCCTGTCCTTGGCTGTTTGTATCCAATTCTGTTGTTTATTATGTCATCAGCCCATCTTTTCCTCTGCCTTCCCCACTCTTCTTTCGCCTTTTGGGCTTGGCCATTTAGTTGTTTATGTTGCCTACTCTTATCTTTGTATCATGCTAAGAGCCCTGCCAAGTTCCACTTCTGTTTTAAACTAAAAAGAAGTGCATCTGTTAATTTAGTTTTCATTCGAATGTCTATGTTTCTTGTTTTTTGCAATTTCCTCAGTCTCAATATACTTCTTTCCATTGTATGTTGGCAAGATGAAATTTTCTTTTTTTTCTTTTTTTTGTTAATATCCATGTCTAGCTAACGTAAGCCAGACTTGGAAGAATGCAGGAATCGATTATAACCTATGGTATTACAGGCGTCTTTATGTGTATAGGCTACTGTAGCCGCTTACCATCAGGCGGGCCGTATGCCTGTTTGCTATCTTTGTAGTATAATAAAAAAAGGTTTTTTTTTAATTGTAGATCTGGAAAGTAACTACATAGGGTTGCCATTCGTCCTGTCTCGAACAAGCACTACGTCCCGATTTTACGTGCGTTCACGCGGCGGCATTTTAAAAACTCACGCCAAATTAATTTTCTACTTGGTCGCGCTGGGTTGGGTTTAAATTGGTCTGCATATTTTGGACTTCGACTACTTTCAAAAGAAACATTTACATGACACAGATCACTCGGAAGAGTGTAAGAACAAAAATTCTGTAGTACTTATAGATACACTGTTTAAACGAAACAAACAAACCTGAAAAAAAGACACCATTATCCTCAAATTATACGAATATTTGTTTAAGTTACCGGACCACAATGCCACTTATGACAGATAATTTTCATTAATATCGAGCCAGTAGACCGATGAAGTGGAGAAATTTTCTACTTGAGGCTGGTAGCTATCCAGGCGAGCATTAGAAAAAACCCTACCAACATGCTATGGTTTCATCACAATGTTTTTCCTTCATCGAAAGCTCAGGCACAGACAGGAATTCGAACTCACGTCGATCGATAAGAAGTCCGTACACGCTACCAACTGAGCCATCATTGCTACAAACAAAATATGTCCAGCATTCGACATCTTTCAACTGAATCGATGATAATGTATTATATTGTAAATCAAATATTCTGCTATTTATAGGTAGTACTTAATATTACATAAATCAAAAGACTGTTTGTTTGTTTGAAAGCGCTAATCTCTGGAAGTAACCGCCAGATTTGAAATATTCTTATTGCATTTTATAGCCTGTTTATTGCGAAAGGTTATAAGCTATATAACTTCACGCTCCGACTGAAAGTAGCGAAGCAGTAACCGGGGACGTTAAGCAATATGTCAAGTACAGGAAGTGAGAACAACGATAAGCTAAATTTAACACGGATGAAACGGTGTGTCAGAGCTAGCTTATTGATGTGAACAGATACACACAAACTTTTTTTTAAATATTTACTAAAATGTTTTATATCTACTGGGCGTCCCATGATGGCCAACTTTTTTATAATTATCAGATCTTACGAGTTCAGTAAATTTATTGACAGTCCTACACCGAAGTCGAAGCCGCGGCGCAAAATGCCTCTAATGGCTTTTTTATCGTCGCTGGCGCGGCGCAAGAAGCGTTTGGACACAGATCAGATCCATTATCTCCAGCACATCGAGAGCGTCCTCATGTCCTGCACGTACAAGGAGTCTTGCAGATGTTTGGATTGCCAGGTTAGTGGGTAGAAACTTTTTTGGTACCTATTTATTTTCCAGAATAAGTATGCTTAGGTATGTATACCTAGCTCACGCTGTACGTCTTACGTTTAAAGATTTACTTTACATTATTCGTTGTATATAATCAAGCGAGGTGGTAGGGTACCTAGATTTGCCAACTCTACTATATAATATAGTATCCTACTATATTATGTGACCGACTACTATATTTTTATTGGATTAAAAAATTAGGCAACTTTATTTATTCCAAAATGCTTAAGCGTAAAACGGAACGCAGGTCACACAGTCTAATATTTGAGAATGAGATTTGGTATTTATGTCATTGTAAATTTGATTATATTTTGTCATTGACAAATAGTAGCTATAACTCGCAGAAGGTACGTCCGTTCAAGTTTCAAGCGTCAACTCTCGTCAAAATCTATCGATTTTTAAATTAAACATTAGTTTTTAGTAGTTACGATGAATATAAATACATACGGTTTTAGAATAAAAAAAATAATATAATGTCGGCCTATACGCGTCAAAAAGCCAAATCCTAATACAGAAATCGTATAAGGTTGAAAAGGGCTTCTCAAGAGAAATCGATTGATACCAATAAAACACCATAACAACTGAATGAAGCAGTGCCGGGAACGTAAAACAAATAAATGCGGCCCAGGGGATTACATTACACTATACACATTATATTACAGTTGTATTTAGCCGAATTATTTAGTAGTGGTCCTAAGTGCGACTGCTATGCTCGAGGTCCCGGGTTCGATTGTCATGTCGAGCAGGGTTATTGGGGTTTTCTACGAAATTCTTAGTAGCAGCCCAGAGTTTGGCTTTGTGCCTGATTAATGGCAATAGGCTCGCCACCTATTACATTTGACCTAAAAACATATCCGGCGAATTGTGGGTGTAAATTAGTACGCCTCTGCCTAACTCTTTGGGATACAAGCGTGATGGTATATTATGTTCACATAAAGGAGGTGGTCGAACATACTCACCAGATGATCCTCAATCTGCATTCTAAGAATTATAAGAATGCATATTTCACTATTAAAATAATAAATATCAATAAAATTTAAATACAATCACAAAGTTATAAAACACCCTATAACTTCGCTTCTCTGGACAAAAAGATCGCGGACTTTGACGCCACGATTTGATTTGCCCAATACCGTTGCGTTCTGCCAATTTTAAATTTCCCTGTTATTTTTTACACTTTTTAATAATTAAAATCTTTAAAATACATGAATAAATTAATTAATTGTGGCGATATCTACATAGCGACATCTATCGAGCCACATAAGACGCATCCTACTATCCTACATTGCGCTATATATCTCAATCGTTGAGTATATATACAAGAACCCGATTACAACCATTGGGCAGCTGCCCGCCAGACATAACACCCGTCTGGTCGGAGGATCCTCCTTTTGCAATAGTTCTTCTACATAATTATAGGTGGAATTCTATAGTAATCAAGATTCCAAATAAAAATATTTGGCTTATATTTAAATAACATGCTTGTTCCCTATTAGTGGGGTTTTCAGGATGGAATAAAAGTCATTAGATAAATATTAAAGCTCTTTTTTATTGCTCGTTGAGAAAATTTCAGCACCAGTTACTATTCGCGTAATAAGTTAATAACTAATTGATTAATATTAAAAATAATATTAAATTAATTTTTATTTTCTATCTTATTTAAATGCCATAGACATTTCAAAAATATACTCAAGCAATGATGATTAAATTGATCGTTTTAGCACATTTATTTAATACATTTCTTATTATAATATATCAACACCCAATATGAATAAAATCCTAATGTAATTACAATAAAATACAAATGTAGTTACAATAAAATACAAATGTAATCACAATAAAATAAAAATGTAATTACAAGAAAATACAAATGTAATTACATACAATTATACACACTAAGTTAGTTTCAGTGAAGGAAACATCATGAAATCATAACATGCTCTTATGGCATTTTCTAATGCCCACCTGGCTAGGTACCCCTCAAGTTGAAGATCTGCAACCAAGCACTTATAAGTGTTCCGGCAGTTGCACTTGAAGGCCAGTTCTCCTACTAGGCTTAGCTAGCATGTTATTATCTTAGTGCACCTTGTAACTTAAGATCGGGTAAGAATAACTCTTAAGTTTGACAATTTTATTTCTATGACTAATAGATTCATTTTTATTTTACTAAAATTATCATTGTTATTAGAAAAAACAATTATATAATGTACTAATATAGTTAATAAATTGATTAAAAATTACAAACATTCATTCAAAAGAGCTTTAAAATTAGGTATTATCTAATTTACATTTGTATTATGATATCAAAAAAATATCAGGCCTTTTTAACAAGTCTTCTGAAAACCATGGCTAAATGAGTTATGTAGTTGTCCATATTGGGTTTCAACATATTGATTATGAAACAATCATTGTTTTAAAATGTATTAAACATTTTACAAACAGTGGATTACTAATTGTAAAATTTATCACATCTTCTTCTTCTTTCTAACTTGGCAAATAGACCTCTTTATTGAAGACCATCGCTACATTATTAAGTGACTATAGAGTCCTTTCTTATGATGATTTGAGTATCCTAACAAGATGGTGGCTCCTTGTTAGCATTTTCTAGGGAGTTTTTGTGGCATCTCAGTATGTATGCTTACAATTTATATTTATAATTCACTTCATTATGCACCAAAACCGAACTATATCATGCAAAACACCAACAATATTAGATAATATAGGGTCAATAACTTAAGTAAATAAATTAAAAATAAAATCCACAACATGTCATTTCAAGATCTCAAAAACTCCATGTTATCACATAATTCAGCAGAATCCATTTTGTTTTTTTTTTTTCTGAGAGTGAAGCAAAGGTCACTTAAATATTCTTAAAGAATAAGTATTGGTTGAACTATACAGTTTTAAAAGATATAATTGCATATATGATTAAATTTCTGTGTCTGAGATACTTCTCGTTATGTAATAATTATGAAGACGTAATCATGAATGTTATTTATTTGTAAATAATTAACAAAGGACAAGGCCACAACATACATACATACATAAATGAAGAATTGGCAAAAAGAGTGTTCTAGCAAAAGTGAAAATATCCATAAGGTATCTATCAAAAATCATGTAAAAATCAGAAATGGATTTTAGGTTGTAATTAATAAGGTATTTTTAGCAGTAGACAAAATTGGAAGTATTTATATATTATGTGATTAATAAAATAAGTTTTTTACTTAATACAAAATATATGAAGCCAGCTTCATTATTACTCTAGTCACAAACATGGTGTCAATAGATATCTGTATTGTTCACAGATTAACAACCTAGGTCCTATATTCTAGGATTTATTGTCCTTTGAATTTTTTATAATTATTGTTATTTTTTTTAATCAATAACTTTTAATCAACAAACTTGTCTATGTCATATTCTAAATTTGAATCTGTTGTATCCTTCTCACTAACTGTATTTTTTCTCTCGCCTAGCCTTACACATTTTAGGCATATCTGTCCTTTTCTAAGCCAACAACTTCTATGACACATAGAATTGCATTTATCACACATGATGGCGCCACTATCAAAGGGGTATAAAATCTCATTATTACCACATATTTCACAAAGGTAGCCTTTACCGGAGCACAATGAGCATTTTGTTATGTGTGCTCTACAGGTTTCAGTTAGTTCGGTCAGCTGAGTTTCCAATGAGCCATCATTGATTGCTTGTAAATGTGCCATACTGTATTTCTTATTAACATCACCAAGCTGAACAAATAATGGCGAAAGCAAATTTGTTCCTTCGCTACAAGCACAAAGGTATCTTCTCATCCATTCCAAATCTTTTCTCATCTTATGTACCCACTCCAATTCAGCAATAAACGTGAAAAGACTAGGATTAATCTTTTCCACATCTATGTAAGGGCGTGACCAAGATAATGTCAGCATTTGATATGCAATCCGAGATACACTTCTTTTATCCCAATCCCAGTTGTGTACAACTCTAGCTGGTATCACTGACTGATCATTCCAGTGACAGGTGCCACAGAAATACAGTCCTGTGTAGTCACATAGTCGTGGCTCATTCCATGCATCCTTAAATGTCAATGCGGTCTGGCATTCAACACACTTATAGTCCTGTGCAGCTAGACCTTTCTCTGGACAAATATTCATATCGAATTCACCTTTCTCAGTCATTACAATGTGAGCACATACCCTACATACATGATCAACGCATTTATAATGCGTCATATAGCCACAGTCACTGCAAATGTATGAACTCTGAACTATACTCCATATAACTCCACTGCAATGATCACAGTAAAGTTTTCTATTGCCAGGGTTTAGCTGTTGTTCGAAATGGTGGCCTTTTATTGAAACTCGTACTCTGGTTTCGCCGTCGTTGTCTTTTAAATCTTCCAACCTTAATCTTAGTTCAACCAAGTACCTCACTAACCATTTTCGTTCATCGGAACACTGGGTGCTGGTCAAAATTAGCTCTTTGCATTGACTTATAGCTTTTTCAAGGTCTTCTCGCGATGCACAGTTGTAGATTTCCAGTTTTTTATTCGCTATTGACTTTGGTATGTAATTTGAGTCGTAGCTTTCATCGGCTGAGACGCAGCCAGACGTAGATGAAGATGATGCAGTTCTGATAGTATCCACAGCCCTGGGGCTACAGCATATCAAACTGGCACGATATTTGGGTGAATCGTTCGCAAATGCAGCGGCCATTGTTTACACACACTTAAAAAAAAATAAAAACAAAGATATTGGCGAAACACTATCTTCTATTTACCGATATTTATTTCTGGTGGTTCTCTGGCACTATTCTCACATGTGTGACGTCTAATATAGCGTGTTTATTAATAGTTACGTGTAATTTCCTCGTTGTGGGAGCTTTGTTTTGATAGAAACAACATAATTTACTTTTTTCTCAATTGTAAATTAGTCATATTTATATCTTTGACAGTATATGTCAAATTAGCGTTAGTTTTGTAAAGTTGGCTTCCGAACGTTCCATGTCGCCGAATTTTTAAGAAATATAATTTTATTTTTTTATTTTCTTTTTATAATATAATTTTTCTACGTATTTTATCATATGATATTATTCTATAGTAAACCAGAAATTATATTATGAAAATATAAACAGTCATGTGATGTAAGATGTAACTAACGATCAATATTCAACCAACAGGAACGTTTTGCGCAGGTGCGCCAACATAACGTCAATATTAAGAAACAAAGATAACAGACCGCGTGCACTTGTCATTCTTTTAACTTTATAATAATGATATATACATTGCTTGTTATGTATGACCACGAAGAGGATGTTGATTGACAGTACGTCAATAGATTTAAAATAACTATTTTACCGCATAGCACATTTTAAACGATATTAAATGACTAAGGCTAAAATCATAAAATGAGATCAGACGATTTTGTCCTAGTTTTAATACACAAACATGACTTGTATGCTGTTTTGTTTCGATAACACGGACGACCTATGTCCTGACACGTGTCATATAAATGTCTAGACGCGGATATTAATTTTATCAAAATACTACATTTAATGTAGTAAGGAAGGTAAAACGAATGGAGTGTTTTTTTACTTGCACAGCTTATTCACTTTCGTTACATTCTGTAAACCATACGCTATGGTTTCGAAAGATTTCTTATTTTTTATAAACCGATTTGTATGATTCGTTTTTTGTTGGATAGGGGATACACCTCAAGGGTGGACCACCTTTCATTGTCATTGGCAATGGACTTTGAATTTCGAAGATGCACAAGGGACTCTTCAAAATCATTGAATATGGTTTTCTTTTTTGTTAAAATTTGCCTTGTACTTATTTGATTTATTCGACCCGCGTAAATTTATTGACACTTTTTTAGTATGCTATAACGACTACAATTAATATAATATCGTGGTTAAATCCTGTGAAAAACTCCGTACTTATAAAAATCATTAGTGTAAGGGATGTCGAATTACGTCTTAGCATTGAGACGTTCAAGCCAACCTCACCAGCACGTGGTGTACCCTGCTGAGCAACGAACGAGGAAATGGCGTTAACAGGATGGTAGGGCTGTTTTGCCCGAGTGGGTCGCGACCACCATGCATGTGGTAAAAAGCAAGTCGTAAAATGGTATGTGGTTAAATGCCACAAGCTTACCTCAAGTCACCGCGGTGGTTGTATGTACTGTGGTGTATGTACAGTGAATCTGTGTGTATGTGGGTGTGTAGGTTACGCACCTTACTCGTCACTTCTAAAGGCAACAACAGTACAACAAACAATCACGAAACAATCATGCAACATACAAAATGGTATTCTTCTTAATTACCTCTAAGTAGTACGTCTATTTCTGTCAGAAAGAATCTTCGAGAAGCACTAAAAAATTTCAAAGGGTTTTAATACGACCCATGTGTCCGCGGTACTGTTACAAAAACTATCGAGCGAACACCGCGCCGCGCCGGCCGTACAAATTTTTATTCCTACCTACCTTTTTTGAGAAAGATTATTAACAAATGCAAAACAACGCAAAGCGCATGACTTCACCTGCAAATATTTAATAATTAAATTTCCAACAATTAGGATGCCGTATTCTAAGAGTATTGTTTGTTGGTAAAGCGGTTGAAGCGCCAGTGGAAATCAACCATTTATCTATGGTATTAGATATAAATATACATGAGGACACAATTTCACACACGGCCATTTAATTCCAAACTCAGGGAAGCTTGTAATATGGTAACTAAACAGCTGATATACATACATACATATATAGATATTTAACACCCAGACATACAACTGACATTTATGCTCATCACATAAAGTCAGTCATGGGCGGTGATCGAACCCGCGACCTCTCGGCTCAATAGTAGCGTTTACTGATTATCTTACGAAAGAATATGGAAAAACAAAAGAGAAGTTGGAGTCTAAATTCAACAGTGTAATAGAATAAGAATTGTAACACAAACAAGCGAAAGCATAGAACTAGACAAAAGATTAAAAAGACGGAGGAGAGATTGTGGTGACAGGAAATAAAGTTAAAGTACGAAAGTCGGAGGCTAAATAAATCATGGAACTTAAAAAAAAACATCTAACCTGCGTTAAGGCGAAAAAAATATGATAATAAGATATAATTAGATTCCAAAGCTCAGAGACCGACCATAAAACGTCAAAGAGGATTTCTATCTGCAGTATTGAAGAACGCACTGGAGTAGTGAGGCGGGATGCGAAGACATGCGGCGGGATGCGAAGGCATGCGACCGTATCCGCCGGAGTCCACTAGCATACGATCACGGAAGAGGCAGTGCACGCGGGAAAATCCTCCTCGATGCCCTCCCCTGCTAACCCTGCCGTCCATTATAGATCACTATATTTTTAAATGGTACCACCATATTCCATAACTTCGGAAAAACAGAAGCGAGTTGCATATTTGCTTATGCATATGCTAATTGCATGCTTCGCAGTCCTATCCTCGTCTCTCATTGTTGGAAAACGTAAGCTTTTTCGTAGCGGGTTTTATTTAATCCATACTACTCGTAATATCACAGATTTGAGAAAAAAAACTATTTCGTCAAGCTAGCTCAATCTTATAAATAATATAGTCGGCAGATAGTTGAACGTTTATTCAACCATCACAATGTATTACACATTCGTAAGTAAGGCTAATCTTATCATATTAAGTGAGCAATTCTTGTATATTATTTATGAAACTTTGCATTTAGTTAATGTTTTTTTTTGCAAGACACCGAGTGAAGCGCGTTTGCCCAGATATTTATATAAAATAAACAGAAAACACGACAGTTATTTTGAAAAGACACCGAACGGTGCGCTAACTTGAGCTCTTCCCTTTGTTCTCGGTCAAATTTAAGAAAAGAACAAAACAACTCACGCTTATACAACCTACATAGCGTATTCTTATTACCTATACGGTAGACGTATATCACGGCGTCTGGAAATACTAGGGCCGGGTTGACTTACTTTAACTAATATTATAAAAGCTTACGAGATTATTTTATTGTTTATACACGCTAATGTCTGGGAATACCGGTCTGATTAAAAAAAAATTTTTTCGTTTTACCTCCCGTTTAGAAATCATTATCAAAATTAAAAATATTTTATTCAATTTAGTACATATGAAGGCACATAAGAAGGTGAAAAGATTACTACCGCCGACCAGTTCGGAAACACGCCAGTCATCGAGAAGAACCAGCAAGAAACTCGAGCGGGTTTCATACGTATAATAGTAGATACCCTTTTTCAGTGGCGGATTTGCAATCTTGACTGCCCTAGGCCCCAGGCCATGTAGTTAGTACCAGCCACCATTTTCCCAGCACCCATCATATTGAGTATATACTGAATTTATTTTTTTGCCAACTTTTAAATTTAGTTAACTACAATATCTGCTAGTTTGTAATATTTTCCGAGGTTTCAGGGATAATTGCACATTTAAATAAAACATTTAAAATAGTTTTATTTATTTAATTACAGGTTTATTCTCATACAAGATAAGATTTGATAAGTGTTTACAACGTGTTATAAAACTCGTCGGCACTTAAGCGCAGCAAAATCATTAATTAAACCTTCGCAATCCAATTTCCTTAAAAAATCAGCTTCTTTATTAAGCAAAGCAAGAACTCGTTTAACCTTTGCTCGTCATTGTCGTGCGTAAATAATTTTTTACTCGTCGCAAACAAGGAAACGATCGTTCTCTAGAACAGTTACTGGCGGGAGTACACACACACATACGAAGAGCAATATCCACGTTTGGGTAAATGGTTTGAAGACCTTCAGTTCGTAACCAATTCAACAAACTGATAGCACTGTTCCGATCCTCATTTTTTATACTGCAGTGAGCACGAAAATGGAGACATTCTTCTGAAAAATTGTCTTCTAAGTCAATAGAGTAAACCATTTGCAATGATTTGGCCGTTTCTTCGACTTCTGACGCGCTTAATTTTGTCAGGTTAGTAATAAAGTTAAATTTATTGTAAAGTAATTTTATAAGCATCTCGTCGTTTTTGGAGTTCTGACAATGTATCAATTATTACTAAAAAAGTAGTGATTCTGAAATGATTGCGACCATTTATTTGTTGCATCTCTACACCTGGGGCCCAAGTCTGCTAACAAAATAGTGTTCCAATAGTGTGTCGATAGTATCTCAATAGACATTTGGTCGCCATTTGGTATTCTCCTATTTGTTTATCATTCTATCGGAAAACCACTGACACATTTGGTATTATGCTCTACAATGGCGTCTCAATGGTATTTCAATGGCAACTCGATAGTAGTCAAAACGGTATTCTCATACACATTTGACAGCTATGTCAATCGTACTTCAATGGTGTTTTGACTATTGAGTAGCCATTGAACAACAATAGCTTTTCTAGCACGATTGCTTACACCTTTCGTAAAAATTATATCAAAATAATATAAAAATAAATCGTAAACGTAATGTGGTTTTCTGTATCGCTACGCTTGCGCATTTTAACATTAGGCAGAAGGCATTTAAGTTTTTTTTATAAAATAAAAACAAAAAAGTTACTTTTTCTTTTGCGTTCTGCAAAATACTTTCAAAATATATTCAAATCATTCGCATCTTTATGACGGCTCAAAGATTACAGTGACAGGAATTTATATTTTTTAATGGCTTTGCACCAGCAATCGGCAACAAGTTTTTAGAATATTTACAAAAAACCGACATTATGAATTTTTGATTTTAGAATAAAAAAAAAAAACAGAGTCAGTCATAAGGACTGTCGACAGAAGTGAAAACTTAATTTTGAATTTTTAAAGTTATTATAGTCCGAATTGTTGCAGGGCATGTCGGTGACGCGAAATCACAAGATTTTACCCATCCAAAAAGTCAAATACGGATATGATACTGTCGAGTATATACAATGTATTATTGTATATATGTGTATACACGTACACAGGCCGCTATACTACGTGTCGCTAGTATGACGCAAGCGCAATACGTCACGAACATGTCGAGGTCATCGGTGACGCGATGGTCATTTAAACCAATAAGTTTTTCGCCTACCAAAAATCTCTCATCGCGTCTAAAGAAGTTTTCACTGCAAAAATATAGTTTTTTACGTAATCTTATAGATTTATTGAAGATTTAACAGAAAAAATAGCAATAACAAGTATTGTTAACTAGTGGTAGTTTCGATTAGCAACACTGAATACATGGTACATTTTGATAAGCAACGCCAACGATGTATCTATTGCCATCCCACTGACACACTATCACGACGCTATAGAGATTCTATCGAGACACTAATGAAATTTTAGCAGAATACCAAATTTGTTACAATGTCAATATAATACCAGTAGAGTGTCGATATAATGACAATGGTAGATTCTTAAATGTGAAATAGCAGACTCGGGCCCCTGTATTAGTCTCGCCAGGAAGTAGCTTACGCTTTCGATTGAATTGATATTTCGCTTTTAATATTTCCATTAGAATCGTCTTTAAAACTTTTTTCCCATTAGTTAAATGAATTCTTCGCATGTTGCTGAAGAAAGATAATTCGTATAATCTGAGCCTGGATTCCCATAACGTGTAATGTGTTTTGCTAAGAACGGATCGAACTCAGCAATAAGCTCTAAGGACATCAAATAATTTCCATTATGAAATCAACGAAATTTCATGTCTTGTCCTCTGAAAGGCAAACCACTTGGTGCAAGAGCTTTTACATATCCATCTACTCTTTTCAAAATGTTTTTCCAGTAATTTATTTTTTCATCTAATTGCATTGTTAATGCGTAGTCAGTGCGACGTAACGTTTTGATCACGTGTTGTTGTGTGTGTTCTCATGAGTTGATACACGATAATAAGAATTTTTCCAATCATTGAAACCTTCCTTTTTATCGAACTGACTCTCCCCACTATTAAAAAGAAGACAAGGTCCACAAAAACAAATCCAGTACTTTCAGAATAAATTAGCCACTTTCGCGGAACTTTTTTGCCATTTAAAAGCTGAGGTTTGAATAAATTTTTTGAAGATTGTCGCACCTTATCTTTATAATTTCATCTACTCTTAGGAAAATCATTTTGAATGTTTTGATTGGCTCCGTTCTTACAAATGTAATCACGCGTGAACTTGTCGATTGTCCATTTGGCTGAGTCATCACTGATTTTGCACAGCTCCTGGTCCGGATTGGGCTGCACTCCTGATACTTGTGGGATATCTTCGGCTTCTTCCTTTAATCCACTTGCCACAACGATCAAAATATCTGCACTTGCAGACGTGAGAGACTTGGAGACAACATCGGTTGACGTAGCGCCACTACCATTTGGAACGTCAAGTGTTGGATCAGTGCTATTTCCGATATATGTGATATCTTTAATATCTGTATATTGTTTACCAAAGAATCGACTAATTTCTTCACATCCTTTTGTTTAACCTTTTCTTTCCATCCATATCTAATTATACAACATAAAAAATTTTACGCGAGGTATCGCCGTGTAAAATATTTATGTGCTGGCGATTTTTATTACATACACGTCGCCTCACGAATACCGTTACGAAATTAGAAAAATGTTCGTCCACTCACTGCAATTGTTACGCACACTACTCTGTCGCTTTTTTTTTTAGAACTAACTACACTGTTAGCCTTAGGGGCCTTGAAGCCGCTGTGGCTTTTACAGCTTCACCGAACATGAGGGCGAGCGCAGAGGGCATTCAGTCGCGAAAGTTTTAGACGACTCCACGAGGGTGCCAGAGTGGCCGAACCTCGGCTCGGGCGGTCGTCACGTATGCGAATAGGTCGCGATCTGGCTAATTCCTTACTCCTACGAATTCCAGCTAACTAACATATACTCATATGCATGCTCCCCTCCTCCTGGGAGGAAGGAGGGAAACACGCGTATGTGTATTTAGTGATCGGAATGGTTTTTCTACACTAACTAGCGCAAAAAAAGAAAAAAAAGGTCCCTTACAGAACCCGTGTACTTGTGTGGTGTGCACGTGTGTGTGTTCATACGTGTGTAATGTTGTGTGTGGGTAGCTAAGTGTTGCACGTATAGTGTCACTTGTATCGCGCGGGCGGCTGCCTGACCCAAAGGCTTCACACCGAGGAACGGACCTAGGCTTGGGTTGCCGCTAGAGAGGGTGGCGGGTGTGCGGGAGCGAAATTGAGCGCCCGTCCTCTACAGAGATAACGGTGGTAACGCGGGCGTGGGCGCTGGCACGCTCTGTTTAGAGAGTCGGTGGAATAAAACGCGTTTGCTTTTTCGATTTGGTCGAGCGGGTCGGTGAAGGTGTTACGCGGCCGGCGTCTACACTGGCAGGCATTGAAGACCGGTACATAAGTAGCTGCCGCTTTGATTAACGGATTCGCGTGATTCGACGCGGTGTCGAAGTAGGTACTCTGTCGCGAAAGGGCGAGCGAGATATTGTGTGGGGGAGTGACGAGGTGTGAGGGCGCGACGGCGTAATAGCAAACTCCCGATCACGAGCGCGAGTCTCGTTCGGCGAGCAATGACGTTCGCGTACGTTTGTATATCCTACGAACGAACGAGTGAGTATTTTAAGGGATTTGCCCGGGCCTAGTTACTTGTTTAACATGACTCTTGAAGTTATTATTCAGCAAATCGGTAATGTGCCTAGGAAATTTATTGAGGAGGTTATAGTACTTTTTTATAAGTGACGGAACAGTAATAATAAAGATTAAGAAATCTGGCAAGCTATAGGCAAATATGAGAAGTGTTATTAGCTACATGCTACACGGATGAAACCATGGGTCAGTAAAGAAAATGCTTAATCAATTTGGGGTGACGGTATTTTTAAACTTTGGTATACTTATCTATTTCGGGTGTAAGCAGCAAAGTCTAGCGTATGGCCCTTCGTATGACTTAATATTCAGATCTCATGTGTCATATTTACATCATTTTTACATATAATTAGGATGTCTAGGTGATGTCAACGGAAAACCAGCGCTGGTTGCTTACAACCAGCATTATGTTAAGCCAATACTCTGTGTTGATCTGGGGATGTTTTATAATAACTGGCATTTGACTTTTGATAGGAAATAATTATAAAAAGAATAACTTTTAATTGTCTATTGTTTCGAATGTCTTTGTTACAAATAAATGTTTCTTTCTCTTTAAAATATATAGGTCATAATTTCACAGAGTTGTTGTGTTTAGTGTGTAAGTTATTTTGTATGTAACAGAGCCGTTACTTTGAAGTCGACGAAAGTGATGATGACAGTTCGGATGACAGCGATTATTTCCCGCGGTATATCTCACCAGCCAATCCCTATATTGACGATCAACCCTCAGAAGACGATGACGAGGTATAATATTTTTTTTATAATAGCTCGGCTTTTTTTACTTATAACTTATGGCCACAATCTCTACTCATGTTAAGTGACGACATGTAGCCCAAGATGGTGACACGCTAACTCTAGTGGAAGACTGATTCTCAAGAGCAGCTGCCGAAACGCACCTATAGGAGTTTGGCACAGATTTTCATCCTGAGGGTGGTAGATAGCCACGAGGGCTTTAGAAAATACCCGACCACCAAGTTATGGTTTCATCGTGATGTATGTCTTCACCGATAGCTCAGGCTTATTGTAGGGATTCGAACTCACGTCGATTGATCCTATGCCCATACACGCTACCAACGGTGCGTTCAAGTATTACGTAACGCAATTCGGGATTGGGGGGGGGGTCTTGCAAAACGTTACGATGCGTCACAAGGGCGGGTGGGGGTTTCGAAAAACGCGTTACGTAACATTGTATTTTTTTTTTAATTTAGATAAAAGACTAGGCAATTTAAATTTCTCAAGATCGCAACCCTTTTCGTTTATGTTTTACGGGGAATCCCTCGATTGTATTGTACGTCATTTTTATTTTGTTCTCCCAAGTTGGCAACCTTTTTCGTTCGTTTTACGAGGAATCCCTCCACCGTATGGCTGTAGTCAGTATTGTTAAAGTGAATTCTTTTTGTAACGTCCTCAAAACAGGAGATTTTTTTTGGCCTATAAAAGCTCTCATGCTGACTTGGGGTGTTATGTAACGTTTAGGGGGAGGGTGTCAGGTTAGAAAAATATTACGGTGCGTTACATGGGGGTTCAAAAATCTTCAAAAGTTGCGTTACGAAATACTTGAACGACCCATCATTGCTTCAGTGTTCTTATAACTTGCAACTCTCTCTATAAAATCTGTTTTGGGGTCTGTATTGTAAAAAAGCAGTTTGTGAATAATAATATTTTATTTCAATTGTAAAATTCATAATTTATGTTATTTTTACACAGATTGAAACTAAAGATAATAATTATAATTTTTTACAATTCTTAATAATACACGTTGGCGTCTGTACTAGTTGTGTAAATTTTTTTGGCGCGATAAGAGTACAATCTTACTGCAACTTCAAATATATAAGCACCTGCAGCCAATGTAATAATCCCAGCACCAGTCTAAGAAGACTTAGAAACAGTCATCACTGGGAGGCCGGAAAACAGAATTCGAGAGAAACCGCGGGGCGCAGCTAGTTTAAAAAAAGCAAAATCTATGTTCTAGGTCTTCGTAGAAGCCGTTCCAGGAGACAACACCTCGACCGATCTCCTAATTGACAAGGAGAAGATGTCTATATCATCGGACGAAGCAGAAAAAAGCGAAGAAGAGAAAAATCTTCAATTGGAAGTGGCTGCAGGGACACCCATTTTTCTCAATTATCTATTAACTCATCCGATTACTTGCGCTATACAGTAGAGTCGGTTCTGGAGATATTATAACAATTCCTTAATTCGACCATTTTCTTCAAACGCGCTGTGTATTGGCAGAGACCACTCCAGGATTTTCGATTCTCATGCCCAATAGGTATTTAGTTGAACAGACTATCGCTTTTCAAGGGCCAGCCTATCCAGTGAAGCGGGAGCTGTGCACATTTAGACCAATAGAATTGCATAAAAATGTAGTGATGCTATTCTATTAGTCGGATTTTGCTCAGTTTGCTATGCATGCAATTCTATTGGTTTATATTCTCACAACTCCCCTCCACTCCGCTACAATGGACCCGTAACCTAACACTTTTCTAATGTACCCTACAATTTCAATATTTATTTTGTCATATTCTAATTCTACCTCAAAATTACTACAGTTTATTAAAATTATAATTATTTTTAAGTTTGTTAAGCTAATATTTTTAATGTAATATAATAAAAAGCTTGAATGAAATAAAACCATGTAAAGAAATCAAATTTCATTTTATTTAAAATATGAACATAATTTCCTTCAATGAAAATACCGCATACGCTTCATACGTCATTTTGAATCGTCAAAATAATAATTTTTTTTTGTATAACATAAATCAATCCTCTTGTATCAATAAAAAGAGGTTTAAAATTATTAATCTTCGAACGTCGCGCTCCGGTCAGAAGTTTTGGTGGGAAGATGCCCTTTTATATTCTGTATTTTTTTTTCCAAGATGGCTGAAGTCTTCTGTCAGGCGTGACGTTCTTACAAAATATCCTATAAATTAAGTCTATCGTGGAACTTAAAATAGTAACCCATCGTTGGGCAAACCGTTATTAAAAGTCCCTTACGTTACAATTAATTGTAACCACCTAAGTAGAAAAATCTCAATCTAAGTTACCTTAAGTTACGATACATAGACAAACGATCCATGAAAATCTATCGCCCGATTATTATTATTTTGATTGGGAATCAAAAATCGCGGAAAATCTTTATTTCTTTCTATCGAGCCTTATTGATCAAATACCAATGCACTGTACATTTTCATACGATTTCTTTGCAAATTCAATAACCGATCAATATTCCTTGTTTCGTACAAAATTGATAAAAATATTTCATTTATTTTTCTCACAAGGCTGACATATTTTTTTGCCATCTGTAAGAAGGAAGCTAGTTCGTAAATGTTGGCAAAGTTGTGTCTATTAACGTTTTATACCATTACTAGTAGACCCGGCCACGCGATGTTGTGGCACAGATTTTTTTTTTAGTTCGAACCCTACTTAAATTTATATGATCACCCGCTGGGATAATATGAAAATTTTATCAAAATCGCTTCAGCCGTTTTGGAAGTTATAGTTTATATATATACATTATTTGATCGAAAGAAGAATATATGTTACTATTATGCTATTAAAATGCTACGTAAGTTGTAATAAAACCCTTTGTGCATTTGGTACCTTAAATATATATTTTTTAGTTATTTAACTACTTGGCGGATTGGACGTATAGTTAGCGATTCCCAATTAAAATAATAATAAAAAAAAAGATTCCTTATGACATTAATTTTCTTTTAACAATATTATGCATGTATTTAAAACAGGTACAATAATCTCGTCGACGAGATATCTGTGCTATTATAAAAGAGTATAAAATCTATAGACGGGACTATTCGAACTTAGAATTATATTGGAAACCATGATAATACACCATTGCACGCGCTCCACCGGGGGACGAATAATGTCCAATTTGAGTCAGTCTTCAATAACCGATCGGCTGAAAAACAATTTCAGCCTCTCGGTATATTACTCAAAAAATCGCTTACAACCGTGCTGGATATTAAATTTCGCATCTTAAGATCCTGATGCTTATTTATATACCCATTGCACCGTTTCCTTTTAGATATTTTAATTACGGGATAAGGAAAACTTTCGTTTACACGCGCTGCGTAAAAATCGACACACGTTACGTGTAAAACATCACGCGTTATGTGTTAAAGTAATACGCGTAACGTGTAAAGCGTATTTATATCATTCTGCCATATTTTTAATTGTATAACATATATTTTTATCATAAACATCAAGGGATACGCATTGTTATTTCGAGATCTTGACAAATAATATATACAGCATGCTTGTTGTAGGACAATAAATCAAAAGCTAAGTTTGTTGTCAAAACCAAATTTTATATTTAACGCTTATTATGCATATCGTGTATATATTTATCGATAAACCAATACATTAATTCTATAAAATCATTTTAGAACAACATATATATAAATATCGGCCCTCGATCAAGTGTATTATCGATCAAAGATGTCGGCAATAAAATTTAAAATAACAGGAAGAGTGACACGATGTTTTAATGAACCTGAAAAGGAAAAGACACTACTGTGTTTATAAGAAACAACAAAAACTATAGTTCAGATAAACATCTATGTTTTCTTATTACCTATAATTTTCCTATGGGTAGTTTGTTTGTAATTAAAAACAAAGCATTTCCGAAGTATAATAAAATATTTTTTATTTAATAAGTATCCTAACAATACGCGAGAACTAGTTCAAAATCGCATGTACGCAAGCACGCTGTATATTTGTTACAAGAACTCGATACGACATAAGATTTCTTAGATTACAGATTGAAATCGTAATCGTTAATAATCTCAACTGTAACAATGCGGTAAATGAAAATATATATATATCGACAACATAATACATGACATACCGACATAGCAACTAAAATTTACAACCACGCCATGCGTGTAAAAGAATTTTTTTTTTACCTTAAAAACTTTGCAACTTACGATAATCATATAGAGACGGATACTCTTAATTAAAATCTTGGGTCTGGACGTAAGAAGATGAAATCAAATTAATAGCGAATACGATATCAAACCGTCACAGAAAACTTTGCAGACTTTGGCAATCTGAAAGCACAGTTAATGGTAAAACAAAAAAAAATCTATCCAGTAGTTTTTACGTGATGCGCGCGCGACGAAAAACCTAAATTATTTTATTTATGTAGATACAATGTTATGTTTATTATATTTTATAGAGTGTGGGAAGATTTTATGAAAACCACATATAATATTTAAAAATAACAGATTTTCGATTAACAATAAATCTTTACTAAATTTTTTAGTTTTCTCATTTGATATTTTTAAGTACAAATATAATCGTTTTTATCATCTGTACCTTTACTATAAAAAAAATTAGAGAAGGTAAAAGTCTTTTAGTACTTAAGAAGATACATTGCCCCGAGTGTTATACTCTTTAATTTTTTTTAAATTATAATTGCGATTTATATTGTGAATAACGCGAAGGAAGTCGCAGGCGGTTGCTAGTAAACCATTTTTCAACTAATTACAATCAGGCCCAGAAATACCGGTCTCGTTTTAAGCACTAACTTAATATAGTCACAAACACGCATAGCGTGTTCCCTACCGTTTACACTGACAGCGTGTTATCCCGTAATTTCTCCTATTTTTTTTTTTAACTATTAATAATTACCTAAACGTACATAAAAATAATTTTAATTATACTAATTATATTATGCAATTAACTTATTTCCTAAGTATTAATGCTATTACAAGATTTTTAATATTAGGTTTTGTGTATTTTCGAGCAGGTCTGTTATTAGCTATTGACACAGTAACGGTAATTATAACATTATTTTGACACAGATTTTATTAAATTTAAACCAAAAACCGTCTAATAACCGAAAGGAGTCTTTTTTCATTTCATAATTTTTTAATCAAATAAATAAATAATGAACATGATTACAATACAATAATGGTATTCGGATTTGATTTCGATAAAATAATAGTAATTATAACCTTCACGAGTAGGCACAGCGTGACACAAATGACGTGATACACGCACAGAGTGACAGTAATGACATGATACACGCATTGTCAATAGCTTACATGGACAAAATGTCATATTCGCTACACCAGCAGCGTAAGCAGCTAAAGTTTCACATCCTATGTTATATAAAATTGAGCATAACAAAATAAACACACAGTCAGGATTTTATTTGTCTTCATACGTTTCTTACATTTTTATAAACTGAAATGTTGAAATTGTTCACAAAATCAAAAATGATAATCGCTTTACACATTGTTATCAATATGTCTAAGGATTTTTTATAAATCGCATGAGCTACTCATGGCTCATGTATAGTATGT
Source organism: Saturnia japonica (assembly GCA_033032175.1). Lineage (NCBI taxonomy): Eukaryota > Metazoa > Arthropoda > Insecta > Lepidoptera > Saturniidae > Saturnia > Saturnia japonica. Next base: position 9,007,166 of record CM065331.1, read on the forward strand.
GGAATGTGCGTACCTATTGATACAAATTAAACACAAATAAGTCCAGTCTCAGGTAAAAATTTAAACTCCGGATTAAATATTATGACACTTTAACACATTTCATAATTTTAAGACTGAAGAAGATGATTAAGTATAAATGGAGAAAAACAGTCTTGTACGGAATTTTGAAACACACTTGTCCTGTTAACTCGATCCGCATATCGATATAGAAAAAACGAATTTTAAAAACGATAATATTCCACAATGTAAGTACAGTTTAAATCTCAAAATATGAGATTATAAAATAAAAGTCTATTTTAACGTAAAAAGGAAAGAAAATAGACACTCGTTAGGAGTGAGATAAAGAAAGAACTATGCTATAAACCAAAAGAGATAGAATAAGACAAAATAAAGGTTTTTATACTTGGTGCAGCCGGACTGGTGTAATAACAATTGTCTATACAAGATTGCAGCCAATTAACATTGTGTAGTGTTCCTGAGGTGAGTTGGGTTTCAAAATCCTCAACGCGCTACTAAGACGAGACAAACATCTTAGCATTCCATGGATTCACCGTGCGGGTGCCGGGTCCATCGTGTGGCAGAGAGAGGGAAACACGATTAGCCCCGGGACTTGCAACCCAGGTGTAGGTTTAGAGGGGCCCCCTTATGATGTATTTCTTTTGACCTCTTGGTATAACAAAACTCCCACTTTATACTTCGCTTGTTGGAAAAGGTTCTGTTAAAATTTTCCTCTTCCATGTTTATCACCTTAGTGGTATAAAAAAGCCCACTTCGAATGGCGATACGTGGGCACAGGGTTCACATTCTGAAGCGCGGCAGCTACCATATCAGCAACGTATAATTTATTTCCACCATGGAGGACCTTCTTTTTAGCTTCCTGTTTCAGTATTCCACTCTGTAAATGACCTTCTTATAGGAATTTTTAAAATTATCAAATTATCGCACGAAAGTATGCGATTTTCGTACGGTTGTGAACCCAGTCATGCCATCATTGAATTTTTATGTTAAACGCACGCAAGAACATTTTCTATCACGTGTTTCCCGAGTGACATTCATTTTTTTGTTATTGCCATTTCCATGTACGGGTAGGGTTTACGGTTCGATACTTTACTATGCGATGTTATGATCGGTATAAAAAAAGTTCACTATTCTCAAAACACATGGAAAAGTCTTGAATCTATAACCATCAAGTATAAACGCACACAATTAAAACTTATCAGTCCGATTACGTAAGCCATCTCAGCGCACTTCTTTTTCCTTTAAAGATATCAGTATGCTAAAAATAGATGATCACTCCAGAAACTTCGATCTCTCACTTTTTTTTAGAGATAAAGCGAGCCATATTGAGGCAGAGAACAGTTCTGTTTTGGACATCCAAGTAAAAACAACAAGCGATAATAAATGTACAAGAAGGCAGCAACCACAGAGTAGTATAAGCCTCAGAGACTTCATTTTTTTTATATCTCTTTCTATTAGGACATGAATTTTTCTTAAATTGTGCGTTTGACGTGACAAAATACATGAAAAGTGAGCTCCACTACACTGCTTCTATGACAGTACGGAATTCATAAGCTTCACTCTTTTCTAAATGTATCTTGCCGAAAACTTAGCCAGTGTAAACAGTGTTAAAGAATATGTTTAACAATTTAAAATGAGGACAATTTGATCGATTCACACATCCTTGATATATCTATGATAAAAACTCTGTCAATGGAATTTGACTACTTGGATATACCAATTCCAAAGCAACCTCCAAGATCCAGTCCATCATCACATAACTGGTTTTAACGACATATTATACCGGATAGGTAATTTTTACACACCTCCACAGTGATTTTAAACCTTATTTGAGGTTATACTTCTATTGGTGCGTTTAATAGAAGGGAAAATCAAGTTTAGGTCCGATTTTTCAATTACTTGAGGAATAATTTTGGCATTTTGACAGATCATGTATGAAAAAGCTGACAAAATTAAAAAAATATTTCTCAAACTGTCGATTGAAAAATCAGCCCATAATCAAATTAAAATGATGCCTATTTATACACTGTTAAATTATTTTTACACAATAAAAAAAAGTCAGCATAATGAACACACATTATTATCATTGATTGCGGACCGCCCTCAACAGTTATTTTTATTTTGATACACCAAAGAAGTATAACTTTGTACATGAGGACACACAATTTCTTTATATACATTACCACTAATTTGCATCTTTCATTCAATATATACTCAAATGCACTTACGGGAATTTAAATGTCGAAACTTTCATTAAACACAGCTCAAACACACAGATTTCGAACGTCCCTAAAGTATGGACTGCGTCGGTCATTTGCCTTTGTTGTTAAAAATCATGTACCTCACTTTCTTACTATTTTACATCTCAGTATGGAAACTATCACTCAAGTTTATGTCGTCACTTTTCACTAACTGTTATAGTCTTTATCACACCTGTCATCATGGTCCCAGTACTTATGATTTCTCGGGACATCGGTCACATTTCTCTTGTGCGGAGTCTTCCCTGAATCAATACTCTCACCGCTGTTTCTTCTATTCAGTCTATTCGCGAGTCTCTCTTTCGAACTTTTCAATTTGTCCTTAGACTCATATTCTTCGTCATTCACACTGTCTTTCGACCGTTGACGTGTCCAATTTCTCTGCCTGTTCCTGTTCGAATCCTCTTTCACATCGCTCTTCTCTTTTCTCCAATTCTCTAATGGTCTCCTGCTGCTCTTCTGCACTTCATTGTTCACCTTTTCAGGCAGTAAAGGGTGTTCCGCTGAAAGTTCATTGATTTGACTCGTGTTTGTTGTTACTTCTGCTTGCTGTTCATATTGAAATTCTGTTGCATTGTTGAAGTTCTGTATGTAGGAACCGTCGCCTTGCTGTAGGTAATTCGGATAGTTTTCTTGATAGTTAAATTGGTTGTATGGTGCTGTATAATTCGGTGGGAGAACTGTCGGATTGAATACCGGTTCCGTTTCTTCCTTTTTCTCCTCTTCTGTCTGCCTCCAGGAGTTTAGGTCGTAACGCTTAGTGAGACCGCCCTTTGTAGTCCACATATCAAAGTTATCCTGGATTGAGGAGAATGATTGTTCTTGCCTGAGTAGACCAGCCCCAGCTCCCAAGATTGGTCGTAGCTTTGGCTTGTCATCACTATTGAAACTGACCTGGGATAGATTCTGGCTGACATTCTCAGCACTCTCGGGGTCAGATTTCTCATCAACCTTCTTCCAGGAGCCGTAGCTGACTTCACTATAGTGCTCATCGGATGTGAGCTCTAAATGCGAAGCGTAGAACTGCTGCAGAGTGTTAGGTAGGGGCAGGAATTTGTTCAGACAGAGATCTGCAGAGAGCAGGAGCCATATGATGCTGACAGGGGGTGGTGACAGTAGACGGAGGCGGATTGATATGGACAAGTCTTCGAGCTCTTGTGACAGCACTGTTAGTAGTTCTCGGCCGTTTTGCATTAGCTGTAATGTTATAAGGGAATGTTTATTATACTTGGTTCATCTTAAGAATGCTTGCATGACACATGTTATACTATTTCCATTTCTTTATTTTCTCGATGACAGTTCTAATTTGATAGTTGTAGTGTTGTGACCAAATAAGTAATGATATTGATCGCATATATTTAATATTTTGAACAAATACAAATTTGATTAAAATAAATAAATAAAGATTACCTGTCATTATAATTATTTCGTTTCATTGTCAAGTACCTAACTATACCTACTTATTTTACAACTGCTTCGAAAATTTTGAAGAAGTTAGCATAATATGTGTAACATCTTGTAATGAAATATAATATTAGTTAATAAATTTGTACCAAAGTATCCGGGCAGTAGTTTAAGTTTCTTACATTTTGTAAAAAAATATTGGGTCTGTTATCGTGTTACGTTTATCGATATAGCTCCATCCCTATCAGTTTCTCCGACTCTGGTATAACCTTGTACGTGTGTAAACATCCTATTTTTATAAAATAATGCATACATAATGTAAAAAAGACACACGTTCAAGTTTTCGCAGGAGCTGTCATCGAGAAAATAAAGAAATGGAAATGTAATAATTGTATATTTTAGATATGTAGTAGCATTACCTAAATTGGGTAGATGATTTTTAAATTATCAATTGTTTTTAGAGCTAAATGATTTTTGATTAAGTTTGTTTGTTTGTTTAAACATGCTTATATATCTGGAACTACCAGGAATGTCTATATGATACTTTTTAGCAGGCCACTATGACAGCTACGATTAGCGATCTTTCCTTGGTCACCGTCGTCTTTAAATAATACTGTGCTTGAGACAGTGCCGTCAATAGGCAACCATAGAGTAATAAAAAAAAAGTCGTTGAAAATAATCTTTCTAATATTATAATTCTTATTGAATAATTTTTTGTGAAATAATATTGATTTATATTTTCAAATTAATAAATAAAATCGAAAAGTTCGTAAATACTTCATGTCAAACGAAACATGAATAACAGCGCATGACGTCATTCGTGTGCACGCGAACGTTACCCAGTCCGATAGTTGACTGTATGTTAAAAAATTAAACTATTGAGTAATATTGGTCTATAGATAAAAATTCTAAAACAATACAAATCTGGAAAATAAATTGTTTATTCATTAATTTTCGCTTTGGAAAATTAATATATTTTGTCTATGAGTCACGTGACGTCACCGTTCAAGAAATATGAAAGTTAGACTCTTGCATATGCTGTCACATAACATGTCATTGTTATCATACAAAAAGAATGATGACATCGCAATATGATCCATATTGCCACGTTTTTGTGGCATATATTTGGTTTTAATAAATAAATATTTTTAAATAACTTTTTATGTTGTATTATTGATAAAAAATATTCATAGGGTGATATTTTCAACATATTAAGCGTTTAAAACAAATTTTCTAAAAGTTGTCAACACCCAGATTGGTGCGTTGAGCTGACACCTGTTGTTCCCTTATAATTTTGTACGTTCATTTAGAGTACTAAATCCACGAATGACGTCACACGCTCTGAAATATGCATACGTTTAGATGTTATTTATGTTAGATTATATTTTTCCAAGCTTTATAAATCCATAAAGGTTAATTTAACGCTTTTTAGCCGTTTTTTTTAAATAACGAAAATATCACTTTACCTGTGTTGCCATACTTCTATGCGCTCGGATATCATCACTGGCCAATAGAGCTTTGATGTATTGCAACAGCGGGAAAGCCAGGATGTGAACCTTGTTCCCATTGCACAGCCTAGCTTCTGTAATGACAGTTTCAATCAGTTCGTAAAAGCAACAGTTTATAGTTCAGGGTTTTCACCAGATTCGGCTAACTTATCGTGTTGTTCATACACATTGCTAATATTAAAAAAAAAAAAAATAATGTGGCCACTTGGTATGGACGCGATACGTGACGTATAGATATATTACAGTAATATTTTTGTGTAATACTTTTAGGTAAAGTTAACTGTCTAAAATGTATGTAACTTTAAAATTGTTTTAAACAGTGTCTAAAACTTTAAAATGGTTTACTGTAAAAGAGTATCTGTAGAATATGTTTTTTTTTTAATCGTCATAGGTTTAGCTTACTAACCAGTATCTCACCTGATCTTAAATAACGATGTGGCCTAAAATGGCAGCATGTTGAGCCTAGTGGAAGACTGGCTTCACAAGTGTAGCTGCCGGATCACACCTAAAGGTGCTGGACGACAGACTTTCAACTTGAGGGTGGTAGCTAGACAGGAGGGCTTTAGAAAAAGCCCTACCTCCATTGTAATAAGGGTCCGAACTCACGTCGATCGACGCGATGTCCGTACACGCTATCACTGACCCATTATTGCTTTAAACATATTTTCAACACATTTTTTCAAGAAATGTATTTATGAAGCCTGTATACATTGTTCGAAAGTTAAATATTACGCACCATACAAAGGAATGTGAGGTAAAATAGGTACTCTCACCCACGAACCCCAAGATCTCAAAACCCTTCTTACACTTGAACAGACGTCAAGCACGAATGATTACCGGCTTTCTAACTGGACACGGGTATTATAATAAACACCTTTTTAATCTAGGTGTTGCCGAAAACCCCCTGTGCCGAGTGTGCATGGGAGCAGAAGAAACAGCCAAACACGTGCTCTTGGAGTTCAGAGAGTTGGCCTAATATCGCATTAAACACCTTGACATGCCGAGGACTCTTCCAGAGGTTTTCAACAACATCGAGCGACTGGTGGACTTTTTGGAGGAATTGGGCTGGCACGAATGAGGTCGGCCAGCATCTCGCAAAATAGGCGCAACATGGACGTCGAGTTGCGGAAAATAAGTCCTTGTGAACTTGTAACCTGTATCGCACGCTCCGTTGTATCGTGGTCGTGTTTGGACTGTTCTGTGCTTACTATCCGGGGACAGTAACGTCAATTTTCCGAGTTATTGTAAAAAAAAAAAAAAAAAACATTACTTTTATTAACCTACCTATTTTTCGTCGATACATACATAAGCCACGCCCCTTTCCCAACAGGGTACGTAGAGACCACGTCCTTCCACTTGCCAAACGATCCTGGCATACATCTTTCTCTAATACATTACATTCATCAATCTTTTCTACATGCTCGTCAGTTCAGAGTACTCTTGACCTGACCTTCCTTAAGAACGTCTCCGATACGATCGTAAATATAAAAGAAAACAACCTTTGAACTTATGTTTTAATCATTAATTTTAATGAAGAATTAAGAGATATACGACATTATCAATAAAATACCTGTGAGTAATATAATTATAGACGTAGTTGTAAATACCTGCAAAATAGTCTCCCATTAAGTTAGCAGCGTTTACGAGGTACTGCGGGTTCGCCCTTTCCAATAAGTCTAATTCTGAAATATTAAAAAATATATTTATTATACATAGTACTCTATATTATTATAATAAAATTGTAAATAGTCGAAATCTGTACATTGAAGATGGACAGAACACATTTCGATAGTTTTTGCAGTTTTTGTCTGTCTGTCTGTCGGTATGTTTGAACGACAATCACGAAAAAACTACTGGACGGAATTTTATGAAATTTGGTAGAGTTGTAGTTTATAGCCGGAAGATACATTTAGGATACATTTTTAAACATGAGAGACATTGGAATGGTCTATAAATTGCGTTTAGGTTATGTACATATAAAAAACAATGTATATAAATGTATTTTGTAATATATGAAAAATATTTAGTGAAACAAAGTAAAAAGATACCAATAAATCAAATTTATTTTATCTTTATAATAACTTTAGGTGAAGTTGTGGCCGTAACGCTAAACCTCTATAAATGAAAATTCTTAAAAAAGGAGAAATGGAGAGCCTTGAAACTGTATATTAGATAGATAATGTATAGCTCCTTCTTACCCCGTTATATTTTTCTTATTTCTCATTTAACGAAAGGTGTCTAAACATAATAAATAATCGAAACGCCACCTAAGGCGTCCCTGCACGAAAGAGTTTATTATCGCGGCGAGTCTTGAACTCGCCGCAAAACATAATTATTGACATTTCTGTATTCACCTTGCCTGTCTCACCAATTTCAGTTCTTTTCAACAAAACGACGATACGCAAGTGGAATAATAATCGTCTCGTGGATATGAACCTACTATAGCTGGACGGACTCGTGGCAATACATTTGCTCGTGGAGGTGGCGCCACGACGTTTCCCTTTAAAAAGAACCATCCCGGGGAAGACTATAATTGGTACTAACTTGTGAAGGTGCCTTGCATGACTACGTTGAGGAGGGCCGCTCTCAGCGACTGTTGCCTCTGTTGTCTGGTGAAGGAAGCGCCCACCGCGGCTAACTTCCTCGCGGTCACCGAGCTCTGGAGCGCGGCCGCACGAAACGTCGCGAACACTGGTCTAAAATGTTAACGCAACAAAACAATTTTTAACAAAAAAGAAAACTAACTTTAATAATTTCGAGGAGTTACCTGGTGTATCTTCGAAGTCCAATATCAATGAAGTTAAAATGGGACCACCCTTGAACGTGCTAATCTGTAAAACTACCAGTCAGATTCGAACAGTATAGGCTATCTAACATTCGGCTACAACTCTCAGCTAGCCTTCAATATTGTTTTTTTTTTTTAAGTACTTAAGCCGGAAGTCAAAGCCCTCCCGAACAGCTTTATCCGCGTGCGCTGGCGTATTGGTTAATGATACGTAAATACAATGTTCTACAAACATATTGGTCATTAGTATATATATACAAAAGTCCGGGATAGCATATGCCTATCTCTTATATATAAGCCACAATAAGGTATTTTGTGAAAAACTTTCGATTAAAATTAAAAATTGATTTATGAGCATTATTTTTAGGCATGGCATATTATTCCTTACGAACGCAATTTACTTCACCATCTAGACAATTTTTTAACATAAATGTTATATAACATAGTTTAGAAGTTAATGAAAAATTAAAATGTTTTGTACTTTCGGGAAGTGACAACAATATGATAAACTACACGAGTGTGTTGGCGCCACGGTATTTATCGGATAAAATGTTCACTGGTGAAACGTTGGGGCACAGATAGTAATATTACAAATCTCAAGATTGTTTGTTTATTTGAATGCGCTAATCTGTGAAACTACTACTTACATTTGTTAAATTCTTATTCACATTTTTACTCTATTTATTGAGGAAGGTAATAAGCTATATAACTTCACGCTTCGACCTTAAGGAACGAAGCAGTGACAATGAATGTCAAGCAATCTGGCAAGTACGGGAAGTGAAAACAATGGTTGTTTACACGGGTGAAACCGTGGCGCACAGCTAGTAAATAACGTAAAAATAACTCACTGTAATCTATTTTCGTCCGGGCACATATTCGTGACTGTTGTTTCAAAATGTCGCAACTTCCTGTTAAACTGTATGCCGTCTTCACCGGGAGAGAACTGTTCTAGCTGTAATATATAAAAAAAATTTAGTCTATTTAAAATATACACGATGATGGTGTAGGTTCTATAGGGTATATTGTATTGTAGGGTAAGGTATATTGGGTAGAGTAAAGAGATAGAGATATAAAAACCATTTTGACTTCACGGGATATGTGAAACTGTTAAATTTAATCATATTTTATTTACAAAATAAAATAAAATTGGCACTAGGCAGTCATGAGGGCTGCCAACAGAAGTGAAAACTTAAAACTTTGAAATAACAGTTTTTTTTTTGTATTTTTAAATTAATTATAGTTTAAGTAATTAAAATTTCATAATACAAGGTGTCCAGAAAGGGTATCGGGTATTTGTTTTCGCGCCATATTCGAAACGGGGCGTCTAAAGGGTGCGGGGTGGGGTTCGTGGCGTCCGCCATTTTGTGGAGTTTTAGTCACGATGGAACAGTACTCGGAGACGCATCGCGCATTTTGCGTACGAGCGTATTATCGTAATGGTGATTCAATAGTGACTGCTCAACGTCTCTATCGTGCGGAATATCGTACACGCCACGCGCCAAGTGACGATAGCATTAGGAAATGGATCAGGATGTACGAGAATACACGTGCGACAGTTAAAATTCAAAACTCTGGTCGTCCTCGTTCAGTTCGCGATGAAGAAACAATTGAAGAAGTTGAGGCGTCGGTTCGTCAAAATCCGTCTTTATCCATCCGAAAGCGAAGCCAAGCGTTGAACATCAAAAAATCGTCTTTACATTCGATTTTAAAGAAAGACTTACATCTAAAAGCCTATAAAATTCAATTGGTTCAAGAATTGAAGGATACGGACTATGCTAATCGATTGAATTTTGCGAACGAAATGCTGCAGCGATTTAACAACTTTAACAACATACTGTTCAGTGACGAAGCAAATTTTCACCTGAATGGTCATGTTAATAAGCAGAATTGTCGGTACTGGGCAGTGGAGAATCCGAGACGAAAGCATGAACGACCCCTGCATAGCCCAAAGGTCGTTGTTTGGGCCGCTATGTCTGCTAAAGGCATAATTGGTCCTTATTTTCATGAAGATCAACGAGGCCGAGCAATTAATGTGAATAGTGACCGTTATTGCGATATGTTGCGAAATTTTTTGGTCCCAGAGTTGCAGGAGTTTGCAGGTTTCAACTCAAGAACGTGGTTCCAGCAAGATGGGGCCACTTGCCATACCTCAAATGACTCAATGGAAGTTGTTAACGAATTATTCCCTAATAAAGTCATTTCGCGAAGGGGTAACATCAACTGGCCTCCCAGAAGCCCCGACCTTAGCCCGCTTGACTATTTTGCATGGGGATACCTTAAAAGTAAGGTTTATCAAAACAATCCGACGAATCTAACCCAGTTAAAGCAAAACATCAGGTCAGAAATGGCAGCAATATCGATAGCTATGTGTCAACGTGTTATCGCCAATCTTCGTTTCCGTTTAGAAGAGTGCCAGCAACGTAACGGTCATCATTTGGATAACATCATCTTTCCAAATAATTCTCCAATTCATATGCTAATAATAAACAATAAACTTTTTTATTGCATACAAATAATTTTTGTTTCATTGAACTTACAAATACCCGATACCCTTTCTGGACACCTTGTATTTATATTGAAATTATTAGCATTAATATTAATTTTCACATCTATTGGAACTCCAAGCAATAATTAACATAGATCAGTTGAGTAGTCCACGCATGCGATATGCTGTCACTCTCTGCTACAGTGAAATAATATGTTCTGTTTCACTCAAACTTTGCCTCTCTCCTAAGATCGCGATCGCTCAAGATCGATTTTATGAGTCCTTTAATTTTCATCATACATTGCTCGTTTGCAAGAAAGATAAGAACTTCAGAATTTCGAAGTAAAAAGGTAATGTATAATTCAACAATAAATTCAACATGTCATACTTATAGCAACAGATATATACTGTTACATGTCGGTGTAAGTGACGCGAAAGTTTTACCCTATAAAAAATATTGCACAACGTGCCTATAGAAGTTTCATAAGATAGTTAGTTATATTTATAAAATAAATATCAATAGTAGATAACAAACATTTTACAATGGTTAAGAGCAAAACAACAAGAATTCGACCACGCAAGCAGTATTATACTTTTAAAGTATGCGTTTTGAATAAAATAACTATAAAATCAAATTCGACACGCGTTATTTTACCTATAACTGTTTTTTCGCTCAAAAATCGACAGCAGACGACTAGAATAATGTTCTAGGATATGTTTATATGCCTGGATAGTGAAATCGCCATGTGTTTTAATGTAAATAATTTATTCGTACTCTGTGAAACAAATTCACTATTTAGATCTTCACTATACTGTGGTCATAGTAACTTTATCTCTTTCTCTACGGCCCTCTTGGAGATTTCTGCCTTTTATCACTTGTGGTTTCCACTTTGTTGTACAAAACAGAAGTCCCGGCTCTTTTTTTCTTGAACTATCTTCACTGTTAGCTGTAAGGGCCCTGAAGCCTCGGAAGGTTTTTACTCTTTCACCGGGGTTGGGGGCGAGCGCTTAAGACATTTAGCCGCGAAACAGGCTGGCTTTGAAAGTGTGTGTAAGCTACGACGTCTTTTCGTAGAGTCTACAAGTACTTACTCGATGTTTCGAATAGATTCTAGACAATTCCAGATATTTCGAGAATAGTAAAAAAAAAAACAACTTTTTCTGTTGTAGTAATAATATTAATAACATGCGAAGAATACAGTAACAAAAATATGTTTCAAATCGTAAGACACTGTGACGGGTTTATTACCATGTGCATGGTGCTGATGGTAGCAAGTCAGTCACCTACGCATCAAATTACATCTTAAAAATTGGGCAAGTAGCGATTAGAACTCGCGCCCTGAGAACTGCTTGCTATTATGTAGGTTCTAATTATGTTTTGCATAAATATTGTAACAGGAAAATATAATTTTTTCCCGTATTAATTCCCGAGGAAATTTTAAATATGTTATTTTCGGATTTATTCTTTATCTTATTTATACCTAAGAGTCAAATTTCAAGACTGTATGTCTTAGATAAGTACCCTATAGGTTTTTTGGTCAGTGAATGATTTCTAGTATGAAGTACAGTATCTATTACATTAACCTACAAACTTTTTTTTTTTTTTACAGCAGAATGAGGCAATAGACCTTAGTATATGATGATAATTTGGAAACTTCCTGGAAACTTAAAAAAAAATTAGTAAATATGCTCACCAGGACTAGCAGTGGTTTGTACTGCTCATCGATGAACAGAAGTTCTTTGATCACCGCCTCATCAGCCCCTGATGAGTCCCTGCCGTCCACTGGCTTGTCATGGTTCTCCATCTCCCACTTGTCTTTCGGCTCCCGAGCTGGATCTGTAATAGGTGATGAAACTATCTCTTTCATTACATTTAACACCTGAAATAGCGAGACCTATTACATTTACTTAGCGGAGAGAGAGTCCCATTTTCAAAATGTGAAACGTCGAATCGCACCTTTAGACAAGAGCGTACAGAGAGTTGTAACCAGAACGTTATGGGACGTTGCTACGTGCCATTCGGCCAGCGTTGCGACTAATCGGATCTGACGTCACAATGTGACATTTCATAAAAATATAATAATTACCATAACATTGATATTTTATTTTATTAATAACTAGCTGGTACCCGCGACTTCGTGTGCGTAGGATATTTCACGTAGAAAAATAAATGCAAGCTATCTCTCCGACCAACATCGAAAATCTGCCTACAGTTTAGTATATAATATAGTAGTATATAGATACAAACATACAAAAAATGAAATCATCCCCTACTGTACCGCCTTGAGGGATGTTTTTGAAAAACGTGGAACACTCCTTATTTCTTACCGAAAGCCGGATTATAAACCTTCATATCCCCCCGAGAAATATTAGTTCCCCATACAAACTTTCATCCCTTCAAGTTTATAAAAGAAACCATGAAGGGCAGGGCAGTATGGCAAGCCGTAGGCAAGTACGAGAAGTGAGAAAAACGATAGGCTATACGAGTGCGTATGCGGCGGCTTGGTAGAGAATTGCCTAAATAAAAACACGGGTGATTGTGAGTTATTAAGAAAGGAATGTACCATTTTTTTAACCCTTTAGCTATCTTACATCACAAACAGTAAATAAAATTGATAAAAAATATTAATGAATTAAATCAATGCCAAATAATCAGCACGTTGACTTCATGTTTAAAAATTAAAGTAAATTACTAAGTAGTATTAGTCTATAGATAAAAAACCTAAAACAATACAAATCGGAAAAAATAAATTGGTTATTTATTTCATTTTCCATTTGGAAAATTAATATTTTTTGTCCTAGTCACGTGATTTGAAACGACGATTAGAAAATGTGACGTCACCATTCAGGAAATGTGAACGTTAGACTCTGCGCACATTGTCACATTTGTCATTGTTATCTTATAAAATGATATTTAAAATGAATGATGACGTCACGGGACCATAATGGCAAGTTTTTGTGTCGTGTTTTTTATTGAAATTAAAACATATATTTTTAAATAACTTTTTATGATGTATTAATGAAAAAAAATAATTATAGGTATTATTTTCAACATATAAAGTTTTTAAAACAATTTTCCAAAAGTTGTCAACCCCCGGATTCAAGTTTATTGAATTTATTGTACAACTTGCTACTTCTAGATACCGGAGAATTTAAGCCAAAAACAGTTTTTTCTAAAAGGAGTCATTAGTTATAAATTACATAACTGCGGCACGGCTCGGCGCATTCGCGACTATTTTGTATAGAAGTTTACCTAGATTTCGAAGTATGTCGCGTCGTTTCGGCAATTAGTATCTCGACTAATAGACGTAATACTGTTTACTTTAGTGTACTGTGACCACGTGGCTACGTCACGAAATTCCACATGTTTCCCTTCCCTGCTACACAACTCGCCCCTGTTATCGTCTGTAGTACCTAGCCCCTGTCAACATATGTCGCTAGATAGGACGGTCGCGCACGAAGTTGTAGGATTATAATTATTTAATATGCGCGCCGTTGGCACTGTCGTTAATGAAATCCTACTAATAAAATAAATATTGTTGGCGACAGAACTGTTATTTTCGTGTCTTGTGTTAGGTTATTATGTCATATTATTGTGTTTATGTGTTATGTACTATGTGTCATGATAGAATAGATCAATATAGATAAAATTATAGAGAAATGTTAGCGACGACGCTACATTATAAGTTGCATGTTATGTATTAAGTTGTATATAAATGCTTATGTATTGTGTGTTACATATATGGAAATAGAATTATTATAGAATAGGTAAATGCATATAATAAGTCAATACAGTAAGAATATCCAATGTTATAGAAACTTTACGAACGGAAAGCGGTGATGTCGCCCGTAAATTGTTTTTGGCTTATGTACGGAATATGTACTTGATGTATATAATATGTGAATGCTTAATGGATAGGTAGTACAACGAGGAATATTTTGATATATAACATGTATACACAATGTATATAAAGAAAGAAATCTAGAGAGATTAACAGGGCGACCAAAGTAAAAACTAAAATTAAAACAAGAATTAAAGCGGGGCTCTCCTTACGGTCACTCTCCGAACTACTTAAGCTCGAAGAGGCACGGCGCAAATCATCGAGTACAAGTAACTACGAGCAACAAGAAGAAAGCTTTGGTCGTCCTGCAAACAGTATATGGGAGATATCGACTTTCATTTGAAGACCCGGCACCTCAAGCGGTCGTGCATTATTGCACCCCCCGGACCCCCTCACTAACATCGCGTCCCACTGGCATCCGTACGGCGTCTACGAGACGAGCATCCGGCGCAACAAAACGCCCGTCCAAACCGGGGAAACGTCACACCTACCCCTCCCTCACGCAGAGTGGAAGTGACGCGTACCCAACAAATGTGAAAGTGTGTATGTTTAGATGATTGTTACTCAATCACGCTAAAACCGCTGTACAGATCTCAATGAAATTTGGCACACAGATAGTCTATAACCTGGAATAACACATAGGTTACTTTTTATCCCGGTAAAAGTTTAGTTTAACGAGTGTTATCCTACAAATATAATAAATGGAAAGTTTCTATGTTTATTACTCAATCAAGCAGAAACGGAGATATTTTTTTTGTTTTGTCGTGTTCCGAGATCAGTCTGTGTATATCAAATAATACGCAGACGAAGTCGCGGGTACCAGCTAGTAACAAATAATAATAAATCCGCACTATTATCGTACCTGTTGACCTAGGACTGAGTTCAGCGAGGGTCCTGGCTGCTTCCAGCTCTTCGGTAAGCTCGCCATCACCGGGTCTCGGCTCTCGAAGATGGTGCCGGCCCGTGTACCCACGACCGCGGCCTGGTGTTGTCATCCTAATTAATCTAAATAAGGAAATAACATTTTCAACTTTTCTTTCTGTACATATAAGTAAATAAAATAATTGGGGTTTGTTGTTGTGCGCGCATAATGTTAAAACTACTGG
Source organism: Saturnia japonica (assembly GCA_033032175.1). Lineage (NCBI taxonomy): Eukaryota > Metazoa > Arthropoda > Insecta > Lepidoptera > Saturniidae > Saturnia > Saturnia japonica. Next base: position 9,022,572 of record CM065331.1, read on the forward strand.
ATACATTTTGATCATTTTCATTTTATTCCTCAGATATTTACTTGGTCCTTATAAAATAATCACCATATCTTCATTCAATAAAAAGTTTTAGGAAAAAAACTACGATTTTTATAAACATTATGCGTCCTTCAGTCGTACACGCAGGTGAAGCTGCAGGCACAGCTAGTTTTAAATATAATGTTCTCTTAAATTAGCCCTGTAACAACAATCAGTATCTCTGGTTTATAGGCCATTAGTACACTAGAGTGGTTCCAGCTAAAAACCAGCACTATGGCAATTTTTCATAGTACATTAGGGTTGCTAACCCTACTATATTTCTAAAAAATATATAGTAGGCAAAACTACTATATTTTCATTGGATAAAATAATTAGGCAATATTATTTATTCTAAAATGTTTCAGCGTGAAACAGAGCGTCATTATTACTTGGAGTAAGTATAGATCCTTAATATGAGTTTTATCCCTTTCTGAAGAAGACCTGGTATGTCTTCATTGTCAATATGATTATTTGTCTAAAAATATTCCTATTAAATAAAAATTAATTTGAAACTAACCATTTTTTTGCCATCTATCAATATTTTTTTCAGGTAATAGCATCGAAAATACTAAATTTGATTTCAAAAAAGCTGGAATCCGTCCAATGTCGAATGTAGGGTATTTGTTTATATAACTAGATACACGGCAGTATGTCAGTCAAGTTCGGTAAAAAAGGCGACACACCAGCCATTATGTAAATTCATTAAAACCATTTCAAGCTACTCTGGACCCCTCCGAAATAAAAAATTACTCAACCTAGACACTTGAAATTTTATATATTTGATAAACCTCTCTTGAACATCTATAAACCTAAGTTCTTGAGTTCTTAGCACAAGAAATCGTTTGTTAGTTTGTTTGAACTTGCTAATCTCTGGAAAGAACAGTGAGACTTTAATATTTTGTATTTAGAATGCCCAGGCGAATCTTGCTCCCCGCTCCCAGCTATTTTAAAGACTTAAGACAAAAATGCTCATTGTGGGAGTTCCTTAGAAGATCGACGTATACACTCCCAGACTTTTTTGTAGATCTTTTAAATGCCAACAATTATGAAGTACATTAATTTACTATATTGCTTATGGTTTACTCGGCGTAAGTCATTTAAATGCCTGAATTGATTCAACATGAGCAGGTTTTTATCAATTTGTACGAAACACTCATTCTTTTTCTAAAATAAAAGTAGCCTAAGTTACTCCCTATAAAATCAGCTATTCAGCTATCTACCAGTGAAAGTCCCGTCAAAATCCGTTCAACCATTTCGGAGATTACCCGGAACAAACAGACAGACGAAAATTAAAAAAATGGGTTTTTTGTTATAGGTATTGTATATAATTCCAAATGCGTTTTGACATTACAAGCAGACACTCCAATTTTATCAATTGTATAGATTTACCGAGGAAGGTTATAAGCTATATAACTTCACGCTGCAACCATAAGGAGCGGAGCAGTATCAATTAAAGTCAAGCAATATGATAAGTTGTAAGTAAGTAGGGGAAGTGATAACTATGGTAGGCTAAACAGGTATTTTGTTGGACCTACAGTGGAGTGCTGGTTAAATAAATTTAACACAGGTGAACCTATGCAGCACAGCAGCTAGTTAGTTATAAAATGTATATTACATTCAATAGCATATATTAATAACTGCTTCACATAAAAATAGTACTATTAATGAAATTAACAAGACAATTTTCAACAAAAAAGAAAACCAAATTTAATGATTTTGAAGAGTACCCTTGTGTATCTTTAAAGTTCAAAGTCAATGCTAATGAAAAGCTAATGAAATTAAAAGGTCCTACACCCTTGAGGTTGTAGCGACATCTATCCTCGCCATAACTGACGCATCCTATATATGACACATCCTACATCGTGATATTAAAATTAACCAAACAATTGAGTATATATACAAGAACCCGACAACAACCATTGTGCAGCTGCCCGCCAGACATAACGCCCGTTTGTTCGGAGGATCCACCCTTTTCTATGGCGGGATGAGGAACTTTACACCCTGTTCCTCCATACCACCACAAGGTATCGCTTATCCAACAAAAAAAGAATAATCTAAATCGGTTCATAAACATAAGTTATGATATAACATCCATAGAAAAATAGTATATACATTTGAATTGACTAACATCCCGTCTTTTGTTGAATTTGGAAACAAAAACCCGACTGGAAAAAAAAACAGTTGATCAATAAAATGTATATTTCTATTTTTGCTTTTTATTTGATTCCCAGACAACCTACTTCAATATTATATAGCCTGTGTCACTACCACAATTAAGAGGAATCTAAGGACACCTTGTATACTCAAATCCATCAAGCTGTTTAGGTTTCAGAGAGTGCCAGAGAAATAGACATACATACATACACTTGAAAAATGTAAGCATCTTATTTTGCAGTCGGGTAAAAACCAGTGCTATGGTTAAGATTATGGTTACAAAATGCTGGGTAGCAGCCAATTTTGTTGATATATTGTAGTAAGTTATGTTTTGTAATCTAATAATTTTATACAAAAATTTTCCTATCTTACAGGTTGAAATCAAAATAAATAAATACTTATTCAAATTAGGCACTTATGAATGACAAAAAACGACTACAGTTCAGAAAACATCTCAGACATGGAGAAGAGCCGACAAGAAACTTGATCAGGTTTTTATATTCTTTTTTTTCCAATTTTACAAATAATATTTACAGTTAATAATTTAGTGAACATACAGAAAGTGATTTATGTATTTCCAGAAATCACTATAATTCACATAATGATAACTATAACAACCTTTAGACAATAAAACCAGCTAGACATGGTCCTTGAACTGTTTGTCCCACAAATCAGTAAGGTGCTTCTGGATCTTATTATAAATCCTAACACTCTTACCTATTTTTATAGGTCTTACTGACTAAAACAGTATGATTAATTAATTTTATGAAGGTTGTGTTGGGAGGGCAAATTAAATTGGTCAAATTCTTGTTACATGAAGCTGTGGAACTTTCTCCAGGCCAGTGGTGTTCTCTCCTTCTTACGACATTGGGTCCTTCAAGCGTAACGTGAAGAGATATTTATGCAGGCTGGCATGACATGAGTGACTGCCAAAGGATTTAGCCGGTGCTATGCTTACCAACATGGACAGTACCATCAATATGCCAAACAATGATTTAAAAAATTGCCCACTTTCCTAATATAAATATGGTATCTACCTCCACAAAAAAACACCGTAAAATCAAAAGAGGCATGCTCATTACAAAATAAATATCTTTAGTGATTAATCATGAATCAAAAACATTATGTTAAATTAAATTTTCTGATGATGATGCTCTAAATGGTGATATAAAAAAAAATCTAGATTAACTTCTATACAGAACTATATGTAATATTTGTATGTTTGAATAAAGTATGGAGTGACAACCTTGGATAGAGTTCCGCGTAAATACAATGTCTTTATGTATTATCATCACTTAATGTATGTACACAATCTGAGGAGCGAATAGATAAAATGAAACAGTTCAAGAACAAAGAAATAATAATATTACAATTATGTATGTATTATAATGCAGAGTTTTTTATATATCCGTACCTTTTTTGGCTATAAAGCTATTAGCACCTTTTTACGTTTTAGGCAAAGGTATAACAGAACAGCGACGTCATTCAGTTTAATATTTGTTTCAACTATATTCATAACCGAGATATAAGTGAAATAAATATTTATGATATTGAAAACACGAATAAATCTAAGTCGTCTACCGGTAAACGCATCGATGACGATATTCAAAAAAGGTTCTATTACAAGTGAATATTAGCAAGACTTGATGAAAGATAGAAAGCATTATATTACTAGTTTTCAAAATTGCAAATATAACTTTACTCACCAAAAATCTAGTTTCTAGGGATATTAGAGTTATTTTTATTTGATGAATTGTTTAGTGGTGCTACAGTTGTCAATACGTTTCAGTTCCATATTGGTCTAGTGATTCCAAAGCATGCAATTAACCATAGACTATGACCGCTTTTAACGATTAGTAACGGTTCACAATGTTTTCATGCTACATTTCATTTACTGTTAACTTATGTTTCATCTTTATCTAAAATACTATAAACAAGTAAAAATATTAAAATAACAAAATAATTACACTGAAAATTAAAATATATAACAATATACATATTTTATCATTTATACCAAACTTCGTTTATTTCATTTTTATCACCATTTTTAATCGACTGCAGGGCATTAGCCTCCTCCTTTTTACGTCACTCACCTCTGTTCTTTGCCAACTTTGTCCAGTTCTTACAAGATTCATGATGTCGTCGATTCATCTCGCCACCGGTATTCCTGCACTTCGTTTGCCCTTTGTCGGCCACTTCGTTTATTTGTGTATATATAATTAATAATTCTTGTATATCTACAAATTTAAGTTTAATAATGAACTGTATTGAAATATCTCGAAGAAAAACATCGGTAAAAAAAAGTGACAACTAAAGAAGTGCGGTTTTGAAGTTAGATTATTCTGTTTGAAATCCCTAATATGTCGTGTCGTGTCATAGACCGGCATGCGTGTGATTAAGTGATTAACTTGCAAAGAGACCCAGCAATGTGACATTGTATTTGTACACGTGTCATTTGTAGGTATACTTATTATTGCATGTGTATATATATTATTGTATGTAAATAATTTAATTCTATAATAATAGATAACGATCAGTATTATTCCTAAATTTACGTAAAATTTGTTAGTTGAATTATTTTTCTGAGCTAAAAATATTTAAGATGATGGTCTCATTTATATGTTGGGTATGATCATGTCATTATACATATATTTATTATTAAACATTTTATCCTAGAATTTAGCACTTCTAAAATTACTATAACTTCGGAGTTACATATATTCTAGTTCAGTTAAATTAGAAATAAAAGTCGTCAGAATACACCTCCGAAATGTGTTACTGCTTTACTGTATTACAATAATTTTAGTATGTTATATACACAAGGTAGATGCTTTTTATTTTCATGATCAATTCTTCATATAAAATTATGAAACAAAATACCTTTCAGGAATTTCGTGTTCTTAAGTGGATATCACCGGTTTGGATATAATAAGTAAATCTGAAAATACTAACTGAATAAACTGAACATTGCTCTTTTTTAGTTTAGTAAGGTATAGTCAAAACGCAAGTCAAAAATTTTCAGGTATTAAGTTATAATCTATGGAGAAAATTAGTAAAGATAAATAACAGCTTGCTTTAAGTTTCAGACTTTCGACGTTAAAAGTAAAACGTGGAAATTTCAGAAAAAAGGAAATATATTATAATATAATGGAGATTTCTGCATAAAAAATAAGTAATAATAAAATAATATTTTACAAATTCGCATAAAAAAGTATTACATAAAATTGTCGGTAACCTATATTGATTTCATCGGTTTTGCAATCCTTAGTGGAAACCGATCGAAAAAATGACGTTTGTGTCTTGGCGATGGAAAGACGAAGTGAGGGGGGATTACAATTGAAATTGATGAGTTCGGGCGGATAATTAAAATGGTGTTTTTTACGCGCAATGTATAATTCGCATTAATTTAATGCAATTACAGATATTTCAGAACCATATGAATATTGTAAATAAATATATTTTAGTCGTGTATTGTGTGTTAGTGCTTTCAATAATTTAAAAAAACGATTAACGCTGTCGCACTTTTGTTATTATAATTTATATCTAAATTCGTACGTGTGCCTTTGCTAATAGGATAAAAAAATATAAATCGATTTTTAAAAGTAGAACGTAGTGTTGAAAATGTCGGAGGTTCAAGGAGAACCAAATCAGAATAGAAAAGAAAGCATTGCCGCTGCTAATGTGCCCAGTGATAGTCCCGTGACGGACCCTGGGCAAGTGAGAGGTGGAAACAGTGACGCTGGTGCTGCTAAATTCGATGGCCAGCGCGGGAAATCTGGTGCTTTGAAGAAATCAGCCAGATATCGTAGCAGATCTCTATCAGCGTCATCAGCTGATTCCTATAGTTCAACATCCTATACTGGTAAGCAGATTTTCACCATGAATTCTTTGGTCATTGGTAAAATAGCGATAAACCCAAAAAATAAATAAATAATTATTATAAATTGATAATAAATTGATTTTTGATTGATCAAAATAAATATTAGGTCCTTACATATGAAATTGGCGTTTTGTTGAACTGGTCACTTTGATCTCAAATATCTGGCATCTGGTTAGAAATTTCAAATTCAAATTTGTTCCACATTTAGGCTTGTGTATTTGTGTTTCGAATTTAGTGATTCATTTGTTTTCGCACCATTTTATTTTTCTTTGACATTGTTCTTTTCACAAAATAGAAAATTTAAAATATCGCCTTATTTACGAATACAAGTTCCATTGTGGCATCAGCAATGCAGAATCAACTTGAAGGATTAATGATGTGTATGGGAAAGCTACTGTAAAAGAAACATGGTACGTTTTTGGTTCCAACATTTTCTTTCTGGAAATTTTGACCTATGAAAGAAGCCCCATGGACGGCGGAGACCCTAGTTGAAAATGAAGAATCAAAGGTGATTGTTGAAGTGGATCATTTGCAAACCACATTAGAGTTAACGGCAAGCTTCAGCTTCGGTGTGAGTGATCAAAAAAAATCACTTTAAACAAACAGGAAAAGTGAAAAAGCGCGAAAAATGGGTATCGCATGAATTGACTGAAGCATGCCAACAAACAACTATTGAATTCTGTATTACATTACTGAAACGTCACAATAACGAAGGAATTTTGAATCATATTGTTACTTGTGGCGAAAATGGATCCCTTATCCTATCGTAAACACTCATCACGTCATCACAGTGGTTGAACCCAGGAGAACTGGCCAAATCCAAGCGAAAGTCACCTTAGAAAAAGTTACTGGTGAGTGTTTGGTGGACCAGTGTTGGTGTCATACGCTACAGTCTTCGTAAGATCTGTTCAGACGATAACAGCAGATCTGTATTGTTAACAATTGCAAAACATGATGGAAAAGCTAGCCATTAAACAACCGAGACTGGTCAATATCTCAAGCCCACTGCTGCTTCACAACAACACAAACCCCCATACTTAAGAATGACGGTCACTAAATTAGAGAAACTGCGGTTGGAATGTCTCCAAAACCAACCACATTCCCCAGACATTGCTTCAACAGATTACCACTTTTTTCGGAATTTGGACAATTTCTTGCAAGGAAAATAAATTCAATTTCGATGAGGCTGTCCAAACTGTCTTCAAAGATTTTATTCATTCTTGCCGACACAATTTTTTCAGCATTGGAATCAATGAACTACCTTTAAAATGGCGAAAGTACATAGATAATAATAGTACATACTTCGATTGATTAAATGTATAATTTCATAATTTTCATTTTACTTTTACCATATAAAACGCTAATTTCATATGTAAGGACCTAATATTTTGATTATTTATAAACAATATTTTTTTAGCAATAATGGTTCAGTGATTGTGTGTTTGGATACATTGTCAATAGATTTGGGATTGTACCCTACAATGAGCCTAAGCATTTAATGTAGGATGAAATGATAGCAAGGTGGTAGGGCATTTCCTAATGCATGTCTGATTAGCTATCACCCTCAAGTTGAAATATCATTAAGCAGTTGTAAGTGTGTTTCGGCAGCTGCATTTGAGAGCCATTCCGTTTTTGCTTAGTGTGATACAATCTTATGCCTCATTGTCTCATAACATCTGGTGAAGATAGTCAAATAGTAAACCATTATAAAAACAAAATGATTATTAACAAAAAAATAATCAACTTCAATGTGAAATTATAATTACAACAAAAGAAGAATCATCTAAATCAGTTCATAAACAAAGAAGTTATGGCTAGACATCCATAAACAAAAAATATACAATCAAACCAAGAACCTCCTTTTTGTAGTCTTTAAAAACAAGTAAACTAATGTTAGAGGAGGATATATTAAAGACTTCATAAAACAGGATTGAGCTTTATTACTGTGCACATTGTTTTGAATATATTCAAAATCATGTAATTAACTAGATAGCCTGGCAGATGTTCTGCCCTTTCCGATAGGCTATAACCTAACCACAACACAACTATGAATTTTTATTGTCTAAAAGCTTTTCCAGCTAACAAACAAAACAAAAAAGAATGACGCATATCCTTTGAACCATGAGTTATGAGTCTTGAGTTCATTAAAAAAAACCATAGATAAAAAAAGGACATTAAGTTTTTCCCAAATTAGAAAATTTTCTAGGGAACTTCTAATTTTTTTTCTTAAGAACTATCCCGACCATTACTAAAATTTCAAAAAAATAATTAGCCAAATCTGTTCAGCTATGTCTAGGGTTGTGCTCAAGATTATAACTTATTCTATGTTTGTTTGTAGCACTACTAATTTTAAAAATAAAATTTTATATGAGTTTTACTAATTTTTAGCAGATTGTAGCATAAATAAATCATAGAATTTTTGTGAGATTTGGAGTTGATAGAAATGCATACCTGAAAGATCAAAGTTACCAATTAAAAAACCATCAATTTTGAAATTGAATACATACTTCTGATTTGTGCAACTTTTTTATTATTTTTGGCTTAAAAGTTCTATAGATTAATAACCTGATATTAATTCTATAGATCAACCAAAAATGAGCCACATTAAAAGGGAATAGGGAAATTTGAACTTTTGGTAGCTATTACTGACATTTTTTGTACTTGACTCAGTCATGAAAATACTGTAAAATGGTTTAGGGGTCTATAGGATTTCACATTCATCTATAGGATTTATTTAGCCTTCAAGAGAATGTGATATAATACAATTACATTATACATGGCTAATACAAGTCCTGATTTTCACGATATTGATCGTCGTAGAATGTGTGACTACCAGACTTGTAAGTACTGATGTAGGATATTTAAAAGGGGATTTTAAAGACGATATTTTTATGTTTACCCTTTCACTTATACTGTGTGTGAACTGGACATATAATTTTTTTGTTTGTTTTTTTGAATTCGCTAATCTCTTGAAATACCAGTCAGATTTGAAGAATTCTTTTTGTATTCTATAGCCTATTTTATTAAGAAAGGTATAGGCTGTATAACATGACGCTATGAAACTGAAGGGGCGCCCCACTGACTAACAGTCGGCCTTCCGTCCAAAGTCAGTATAATCAACTTATTAAGTAAGCGCTTCTTGCCTGCCGGCAATGATCGAATATCGGCTCTGTTAACTGTCCATGTCCACGCACTAGCATATGTAGGCATGTAGTTACCTTATGTATGAAATAGGCATGTAAAGCGGGGAATCTGCGGGGCACAATTAATTATAAGTACTAGCGATCGCCCTAAGGTCGATATTCGACCAGCAACTTTTTGATAATAGAATATTTTGTGTTTGAAATTTGTAGTATTCATGAAACTAAACAATGAGTATTATCTAGTCAAGCCGTGCGCGAGCGGAGGACTTTAAAAAAATATTTTAATTTTTTGAGAAGCGTTTATTAGCGACCTTAAATGTCTTAAGACTAACTTAAAAATACTCTAAAACTCCGAAGCAAACACCAGACGCGCCTTACAGGATCAGCTTACTGCAACGTTGCGTCTGGTTTCTCTAGAATACAGACTGCTGAGTAGCGATATTCATAGAGGGTGATTCTATAACTATCTACATCACTTGAGTTGAGTGATAATGTCAATATTTTGAGGGGTCTAAGTTCAATGGCACTGGTCCGGTTAGGATTCGCAGTATTAATTTAATATATTAGTAACAGACATAGAAAAATTTTAGCTTTCTACACTCCTCCATATAAACTTTAACCATGCCAAATCTCATAGTCTTCCGTGCACGCAATACGCTTAAAAACGAGTAGAAAGCTTTTGCTTCACGTATTAATATATAGATTTAATATGTATAATGTTTGGGAAATGCCTTTTCCCATATCGTTTGTGGGATATTGCATATCAACTATCAAATTCGGGTATAACTTGGTCGGCGCCACATACTACGTTACGGCGACACGTGAATGGTCTGTTGCAAGTCGCTGAATCTATGTCACGGTACTCACGGTGTACTAGCTATCTACATATCGTGTTTTTCTAAGTATCAACCGATCACTTGTTGTAAACAATAAAGATAATTTAGCTAATTTTACGATTGGGAGAACTGAAAACTGTATAGAATAGGTATGCTAAATTTATTTGTTTACTGTTTGTAATAAGTAGTACTAATTATTTTGAAGTGTCTTCTTTTTTATTGAATGGCAACTGTGTTCTTGCACAATTCTGCCAAAGTCACGTATAAAGAATATTTATCCAATTTATTATTGTCTTGCAATATTCAAACTTCAAACATAGATTCAACAAGATGGCGGCTCCCTTGTTAAAACTTTCCTCGAGGTTTTTGTGGCAACTTAAAATGCATGTTGCATGCATGCAAAAGAGGGAAACAGAGTTGTGTTTGATATTTCGTGCACCGACGAGCTAATATAAAAGGTGTTCCAAGGGGCGGATGACTGTACTGAGCCTTTAGTGACATTTTTACTAGGATAATTGGCCACTATTACCATCCCTGGACAGATATTATGTCTTTAGTGGAGACGTAACGAGCAAAATTGATTACACGTGTTTCACCCTTCCATGAGGCATTGTTAGAATAAAATATGTTGACTCCTTAATTACTGTCGATCGAGTCAACATTGATCTAAGATTGCCTCTTGGAGGGGCGAAACACGTGCGATCGATTGTGATCGTAAATGTCTCAATTAAAGATGTAACAGCTATCAATCAGTTCCATACAGAAAGGGTAAAATAATATTACTTACGTATATAAAATCTAGCTGTGCTCTACGGTTTCATGCGTGTTAAATTTATTCGATCGACTCGCCACCGTGCTGCGCCGCGCTGCCTACAACGCACCAGTGTAGCTTATCGTTCTTCTCACTTCCCGAACAGAAGTTCGATGTGTGCAATACATCTTACCAGATTGCTAGATGTTCACGGTTGCTGCTTCACTCCATAGTGTCGTAGCGTGAAGTTATGTAGACTTTCTCAATAAATAAACTAGAAAACGCAAAAATAATTTTTGAGATCTGATTGGTTGTTTCACAGATTTGCGCGTTCAAAAAATCATACTAACACTCTCTTGAGTTTTATAATATTAGTATAGATTATTGCAAAGCTACGCCTTTATTGAATTGAATTATGATTATAGTGTATTGCAAGTTTCTAGAAATTATATAATTGAACCAGTGCATATGTACCGGATATAGGCGCAACTAGTAGTGTGTGAGCGAGTTGGCTGACCAATCAATTGAATGCGGACGAGTTCGAGCGTACTGCGGCGGCTAACGTTGTGAGGCGACAGTTTTGGTTGCAGTAATAATAAATTGTTTTCAAGTGAAATACATATTGTAAGTGCATATAGTTAAAATAAATTCACTGGACCATTCGACTTGGTCGTACAAGCTGTGTTTACGATTTAAATCTAAGCAGCAAGAAGTAATTAAATAAAATTTTAGTTACTTTCAAAAATACGACTGTGAATATCGAAGTAAGAATTTTAAGCAGGTGTTATATGCATTAGCCCAGGTATTTGTTTTAGTTACCCACGACTTACGACATGTCGTGTGACTTGCTATCTGTTGTACAAAATAAATAACGTATTCTTTGACATTGCCAGTCGTTGACCCCCTTAACAAAATGAAATGTTAAATATTTGAACAGAATTATGATAAAGATAATATGTAACGGACTGTTAAAGTTTAGATTCCTTTTACTCGGAACGGTTAGAATAAATGGCAAACAGTGTTTTTAATAAAATGCATTAGCATGAATAGATATATTAATTACCATATTTTGTTATAAATAATAAACGTGTTTTTAATGCGCGCTGTGAAAAGATAGTTGTGAATGGGCGTGTTACAAATTTATAATGAATAAAGGTGCAACTGCACTAGAGCGGCGCTGCGCGTCAAAATATAATTTGTATCAATTTTTATGGTGCGTGTCGCACGAGAGCGGCGCGGCGCTGCACTGCGCGTCGCGACATAGTTGGCTCCTAAAGAATATTTTGACGCACAGCACCGCTCCGGTGTGACATAGCAAGCGGCGCGGTTCGTCGCTCCTGCCAACTTCTAAAAACTCTGTAGTCGAAAAAGGATAAAACTTTCTTCTCGCTCACGCCGGTATCAAGACGAAAGTGAATTGAGGTCAATTACCCTTCGTAAACGATGTTATGTAAAGAATGTCAATGTCGTATCTACATATAAAATATATTTGATAGCAAACAACAAAATGTCCCTGATCCTCATTTGAATACTGAGTAATAAAATATAATGTACACTATTGATACGCATATTTCTATTGCGATTTACGCCCATATATTGTCTTTCCTTGCCCGGTTCATGTAGTGTTCATGTTGGAGATCGAACAGCTTTCGATAAGCACTAACAGTATTAGTTAATTTTTCTTCGTCAATTACCATTTTTGTAAATAGGCCTACTTCTCCGCCGAAAGCAGTATGCAGACTGATGCATGTGCCGTGCCCACAGTGTTAAAGGAGAATGCCCACTGTTCATAGATATTTTGGCAATAGGTGAACACGTTGTGTGAAAATGTATGGGCATAATAATATACAATTTTTCTATTCAATTGGCTAAGGAGTTGGTTTAGAAAAAAGTTTGCGTTTTTATGATAAATCAGTATCTATTTATTATAAAGTGAATACCTAACACTTTTTACATTACAAAATTTAAAACTTAAATAACTATGTTACGATTATATTTTCATGTTTAGTTAGTTTATTAGTGAAAGAAGATCTTTAATGATAACAAAATCCCTAAGGGACAGACAGAGTACAGAGTGTTACACCCCCCGGGAATGTTCTGTGCTTACACGACAACAGAGACTAGTTTAGTTAGACTGAGAGGATATTACGTCATGACATCGCGAGTGTGAGTGAATACTGAATTCGCAGACGGCCAGCTTGACTGTCAAATTGGTTTCGGTGCTGCAATACAAAATAGAAAATATCGATTTACATAAGGAGTTACATTAAAATGAGTAAATACTGTATGGTTTTTAATACTTGAAGCAATGATGGCTGCGTTTGTAGCGTGTACGGACACCGCGTCGATCGACGTGAGTTCGAATCCCTGCAATGATTTGAGCTTGACCTTGAGCTTTCGGTGAAGGAAAACGTCGTGATTTCAACCATAGCATGGTGGTAGGGTTTTTTCTAATTCCCGCCTGGCTAGTTATTACCCTCAAGTTGAAAATCTGTCTCCAAACACCAATTGGTGTGTTCCGGCAGGTGAACTTGAATGTTTTCATTAGGCTCAACGTGCTATCATCTTGGGCCACATCGACACTTAAGATAAGGTGAGATTGTGCCTACAACGCTAAACCGACATATGACGACAAAATGAAAAAAGTAAAACGTGATATCTGCCAATTGAATAGGAAAATTGTATATTATTATGTCTATATATTTTTATATGTGTTCACCTAGAGCCAAAATATCTATGGATAGTGGGCATTCTCCTTTAGCACTGTGTATAGCGGCGTTGCGCGTCAAAATATTCTTTTGGATGTAAATATGCAGCGACGCGTATTATTGCAACGCCGCTCTAGTGCGATATGCCCCATACAAAATGATACAAAGTATATTTTGACGCTCAGCGCCGCTCTGGTGCGGTCCTACCTTAAGACATGAAATTATTTATTTTCAGTAATATGGTTTATATCGTTATTATGCACACTTTACACGCGTTACACTTTTATGATCCTTTTATTATAGTCCGACAAGTTCGTGCGCGACCGTCCGATGTGGCGACAGACCTGGCGGGGGTGAGGTAGCCCGTTATTATATCACTAAAATACACAGTACACTAAAGTAAATACTGTGTAATCTCGGCAGTGTTCTTGAAATAATTACCTACAGCCGCTCGCTAGATAAAAATGTACTAGGGCTACCCTCTGACCGTGTTTCTTGGATTACTTATTTACATATTTGATAATGCTATATTAAATTGTCATTATTATCTTTTCACCAGAACATAGTACTAATTTTGTAAGTTTTAATTTAAATTATTTCTACTTGGAGTTTATTTCTAGTTTCAAAAGTGATTGTAAGTTCTACGATTTTTTTATTTTTTTTGCTAACTGTAAATAAATAAAAAACCATTTGAAATTGTAGGAAGTAGGTGATTTTCGTCATTAATTATAAATTACGTAACTGCGGCTCGGTTCGGCGCACTCGCAACTATTGTGTACCGAAGTTTACCTAGATTTGGAAGAACGTCGGTCGCGTTATTTCGACCGTTTGTACAAAGACGTATTACTGTTTAGTATGCTGTGACTGCGCGCCTACGTCACGCAATGGCACGCGTTTCCCTTCCCTGCTACACGACCCGCTCCCGTTATCGTCTGTAGTACCTCGCTCCCGCCGACTTTTCTCACCAAATAAGAGAGTCGCACACGAACTTGTCTGACTATATTATAGCCACTATATTTTTGAGGTGGTTTTCCTTATGCAAACAAGCATGGGGTATGGTGGTGTCTGCTGTATGCCTGCCTGGTTAGCTACCACACTGAAGTAAAAAATCTGTCACCTATAAGTGTGCTCCGGCTGCTACACTGAACATCAGATGAGACCGTCAAACGTTCAAACGTCAAACGTCTCAGATGAGATGGTCAAACGCTAAACTCAAGTATAAGAAAATAGCATGAAAGTGATTTTTCTTTTGTCGTTTATCGGTTTAGCGTTATGGCGATAGATTTTCAACTTGAATGTGGTAGTTAGCCGGGTGGGCACTAAAAATATGCTATGGTTTCATACTTCTGTTTTCTTTCACCGAAAGATCAGACTCATTGCGGGGATTCGAACTCACGTACGATCGACGCGGCGTCCCTAACATCATTACTTCAAAATCTACGTTGTTAGACACTGTAGTTTTTTATTATCTATGACAAAGTTAATATTTTTACTATTTGATAATTTAATTGAGCAATGCTTTACACGTCGCGTCGGATGAAGAAATCACATAAGATAAACATGTCACTATAGATAAAATATTTCTACATTATTAAAGAAAAGGCCGCTCCATGCTTGTCGAGCACGTTCGTTCCATTAATTTTGAATGAACTCGACACAGTCACATTATAGCAGTTGTTCACTGGGGGCAAACGTACATAACTTTTCTTAATATAAACGCGCAATTCGAAATTAGAGTTTGATTTTTGCGAATAAAGAACAGTGCGCGCGCGTCTTTTCTGACAGTGATGTGATTTAGTTTTCTTTTTAGCGCGTTGATTGGTTTGTTTAAGGATATTTCCAGCCAGTTTTTTTAAATAGTTTTATGGTTGCCTATATTATTTTTAAAGTCTTTTCTCATTTTTTATGCTATAGGATTTTTTTCTACATCAAATATAGAAAGATATGTCCGCCTGGCTAGCTTACCACCCTCAAGTTAAAAATATGTCGCCAAGCACCTATATATAGGTGTGTACCGTAGCGTCGGCTGCACTTTTGTAGGAGAGATAGGGCATAAAGAAATTTTTTGGAGACTTCTCTTTAACTTGGAGCAGCTCGACTGGTCGAATACCTCCACCCTACAGAAGATTGCAACCGAATAACCTCGTGTTGTGTTCCTGTGGTGAGTAGGGTTTCCAGAGCTCCTGGGGATAGGGGGTTAAAGTTCGGCGACACGATAGTGTTAAAAGCATCCTGCGCTACGGTAATCGGTTATATAAAAAAAGTCAAGGTCAAATTTTGCTTTGACTTCTAGTTAGTGGATTCGAATGCGAAAAGTTAGTTATAGAAGAAATTAATTTTGGATTACCCGTGGAAGGGCTTGCACCCTTAATTATTTTTTTCATGTAAAATAGAATAAAATACCTGATTTAGGAATAGTTGTATTTAAGTTAGCCAATTGCCATTAGTTGCCCAGTTAGCAATTAATCATAATTAAAATGCCGCTGAATGGTATATTGAAGAAGATACCTGAGGAAGAGAAGCCGTCTATGAAGAAACGTCATTCGGTTATATCCGGGAAGAGTGGTATTTGTAAGTAATCAAGTTTATTGTAAGTTTTTGTGTCTTTAATTTCGAAATTAAGGCTTTGTCTTGAGCTCGTAATATGGTAATTTCGACGTTAGCAAAACCCAAACACATGTTTTTATAGAATTTTTGTCTGTTTGTTTCTCCGGGCTTATCCCCAAAACGGCTAGACCGATTTTGATAGGGTTCTCTTTGACTTTTTAAAGAGTAATCTAGCCTACATATCTCAACGTTTTTCGATGAAAACTAAGCTGTAATGATACAAGACAATTTGTAACAAAAAAGAATATCAACTTGAATGTTTTTGAAGATTTCTCTTGTGCATCTTTGAAGTTGAAAGTCCAATGCCAATGAAATGAAAATGGGACCGCCCTTGAGGTATCCCCTATCCAACAAAATAAGAATCATCCAAATCAGTTCATAAACAAAGAAGTTAGGGCTGAACATCTATTAAAAAATATATACATTCGAATTGAGTAAATTCCCGTCTTTTGTTTAAATAGGGAAGTACTTTATTTAATATAGTTATCGGGCGCCTAATATAGTAGGATTCTATATTATATAGTAGGGTAGGCAACCCTAGATCATGGCGATGTGATTAAGCTTAGAAAAGGAAGAGGCCAACATTACACTACCATGTTTCTATCATGTTTTTTTTAACTTCCACTCTTGCAGGGTCCTCGTCAGATGAAGAAGAAGGAGTCCAGCCCCATGAGAAAGCTATAGCAGCAGGTCAACCGAATCCACCATACTGCGTTAGGAACATAGAACAGCACGCCTTCGGTAGGCGGGAGATAGAGATAGCAGAACAGGAGATGCCCGGGATTATAGCGTTGAGAGCCAGAGCAAAAGATGATAAACCTTTGAAAGACGCTAAGGTAAGAAATTTTGCCAACCATTATTATGTTGATGAAGAATCTAGCAATGTTTTTTATCGTAGCATAACATTACTTTTTTATCCAAAAACAGAGCCGCTGATAGCTTTTACAGCTTTACCGGGCTTGGGGGCGAGCGCTTATGCCACTCAGACGCGAAAGCGTGGGCAACAAGCGCGCGAGGGTGCCAAAGTGGCCAGACCTCTGCTTGTGCTGTTGACACGATTGCAAAGAAGTCGCGATCTGACTAATTCCCTATCCGTAAAATTCGAGCTAAACTAACATATACATATATACATGTCCCTACTAGGCTCCTGGGAGGAAGGAAGCAACATATGTATATGTATTTAGTGATCTGAAATAGGATCTGCACTAACTAGCGTCAAAAAGGTTCCTTACAGAACCTATGAATAATAACAGAACAGAACATTACATATCATACCATTACGCCTGTATTCCCCGAAGGGTTCGGCAAAGGTGTACTAATGTACACCCACAGTCCGCCGGGTATGTCCCATGTGACCGGGGGCGAGCCTATTGCCATTAATCGAGCATAAAGCCAAACTCCGAGTTGCTACTGGGAATTCCATAGAAAAACTCAATAACCCTTTGCTCGACCTGGGAATCGAACCCAGGACCTCGAGCATAGCAGTCAGTCTTTATGTCTTTTAGATAATATCGGTATGATTGTTAAATTGTGATATCGGTTAACATTTAAAATGATTTTAGTAGGGTATTATCAACTCTTATTCGGGTCAAATACTGTGACATTGAGGTGAGGTGAGGTTTTTATTTAGTTGCTGTATTTCATTTACAAAATATACCACATGGACGAAGTGGCGGGCACAGCTAGTATTTAATATCTGTGGTACCGGTGTATGGGATTTATGCCAATTTAACGTACATTTTTGTGACGTCGGGAACCAAAGGGCTAAAAATTAATGTCTTTTAGGTTGCTTTATTGATAAAAAGTCGAATCTGGAAGCAATTTATTTAGTTTTTCTTGGGAAAATTTAGGTATTTGTCCGGGAGTTACGTGATCGGGAACGCTTATCAGAAAACGTGACGTCATCGTACAATATTATATAATTTTAGGTTATCTTGTTACAAGTGACTCCAAATTATTACTAAGCGCAAAATTGTTACTTTAAAATTATATAGGCGCTGAAAAAATATCACGAGTTTCAAATAAAATTCTAGTAAACTCAACTTTGCACGTATCCTTCTACCGTGGTTTTGTTTATTGAATGATGACGTCACGGTCAATCACTTGCCAAACCAACGGTACGGTAGAGATGAGAAATTGAGATTGTTTTTAGTTTCGAACGAAATTGAAGTTACCGTGGAACTGATTCCGGAGCTCAGTATTGCTTCTCAATGATTTATAAGACAGGAACATTTAAGAGGATACGCGATCTAAGAAACATTGCAAGAATGGGTATTTCTAAAATCTATTTCTGTCGCGCTGTGCCCGAAACCTAACCAAATAGAGTGCGAGAGTGACAACTGCAGTTCAGACTGATTATTAACAAAGTAAAATTGACAAAATCATAGTTTCGTATTCCCCTGTTTCCTCCTCCAAATCTGAGTCGATTTTCATTTATTTTTTTCAAGAATAATATAAGAAGGACTTAGGTTATGTCTGTATGTTTTTTTTACCTTTTTGTAGTCGAATTTGTTGTTGGACGTCGGCAATTTTCGTCATTTTAAAAGGCTCTTAGTTTTTATAATAATTAACTTATGGAATAAAATCGCAACAGGGACCTGGTAGTGATTATATAGATTTTACGGGATACAAATATTTGCTCTAGTACCATTTTCCAGGGAGGAAACAGGGGAATACGTTTGTATGGGCAAATTACTGCCCGCGTTTCCCCTTAACGAAGAACATTGCTCTACTTCGTTTAGATCGTGGGCTGTACACACATAAATGCGCAGACAGCGGTACTGATAGAAACCCTGGCCGCGTTGGGAGCGACGGTGCGGTGGGCGGCATGCAATATATACAGCACGCAGAACGAGGTGGCAGCTGCTTTGGCGCACGCTGGTGAGCATTTAGCGTTCGATCCTAGCTTATTGTTATTGTCAATACGAAACCGAATCTTCGGCTTAAGTTTCAGTTTCGGCTGAAACCGAGTTTCAGTTTTTGGGCGAGATCTGGAACTGTCATGTCGTGTTTTTTGTTTTCTTCCAATGAAGTTCCTTATCGCAAGGTAGGTATAGAATTGGCGGATAATAATAATCTATTACTGCAAAGTACAACTTATTTTACATTTAGAAACACATAAACCTGTTAAGTACCTAATTTTATGGTTCTTATGAAGACAGAATTAAAAAAAAAATTGAAATATCGATTCACTGAATCGATTTAGATAATCAATCTTTTTGGTTTAAAAATATAAAAATAAAATCGTCAGGTTTCTCGATATACGCATGGCGTGGGGAAAGCGAGGAGGCGTTCTGGTGGTGCATCGATCAGTGCTGCACGCCGGCGAGCACGTGGCAGCCGAACATGATCCTCGACGATGGCGGGGACGCGACGCATCTCATGTTAAAGAAACATGCAGCCGCTTTTAAAAACATCAAGGGTTCGTTCTTATTGTTTTTTCGTCCTTACTCACAAGGAGCCGTTTTTCACCAACTTTAAGAAAAGAATGAGGTTCACAATTCGAATTTTTTTTATACCTCAGTGGTTATGTTGGTCGTGAGCCAGTCTTGTATTTATCCCTACCATCATATTACTAGATCACTAATCTAGCCTAGTTGGAGTGGCTCTCAAGTTTAGCTACTGGAACACACCTATAGGTGCTTTGCGACAAATTTTCAACATGAGGATGGTAGATAAACCAGGCGGGTATTACAAAATGCCCTACCACCATACCATGGTTTCATCATGATGTTTCAGCGAAAGCTCATGCTCAGTCGAATTCACGTTGATCGATTCCTTACACACTACAACTGAACCATAATTGCTTTAGATAGAAACAAAAAACAATTACTTGCTTTACATAACAACTGATTACACGGACAGAGTAACGTTCAATACAATATTTGAAATAAGATGTCCCTATCACTCTGCTCCCTGCGTTTTATAGGAGCACCACCGCTGCGCTGCCGCCGTAACGCGAGAAATCGTATGACGTCACGTGGTATAGCACTATTAGTACGATACTAACGTCATCTTCGAGACTCGGTTGCGAGTCTTCTAATGTGTGGTGTTATAATATGTATAATGTACACTAATATTAAAAAAAAAAATGGAAAATGTCACCAGGTATAGTGGAGGAAAGTGTTACCGGTGTGCACAGGCTTTACCAGCTGAGCAAGGCCGGAAAACTGTGCGTTCCCGCCATGAATGTCAACGACTCAGTAACAAAGACCAAGTTCGACAACCTATACTCTTGTCGGTGAGTGCCCATATATGTGGGTAGTTTAACATTGTCATGACAACTTTTTTTATGGGCAGCGAACAGGTAGACTTTCCATCTGATGATTACAGCAATCGTTCCAATCTTAGTGATCATATTTCAATTGCTTTTTGAAGAGACTCATATCATAGCCCTGGGAGAAAACCGTGCTGGGTAACTCATTCCACATCCCTAGCGTACGTGGTACAGGAAGGTGCAAATATACAACTAAGGTGGGAATCAAGCATACGGTCTGCCTGATGGTAACGTTGCCAACTTTGAATCCTCCTTCCCCAAGAAGCTGTGGATACCCTAATCAGCACAGGAACAAGGAACACAACACAAGGTTATTTGGCTGCGACCTGATGGAAGGTGGTGGTTGCCTCAAGTAGAGAGAAATCTCCAAAGATATTATTCTGTTTGATGATTTGTACCCCACTGAGAAAAAGGAGGGTTATGTTTTTGTAGCGTATTTTTCTTTGTCATGCTCTATAGCCTAAACGGCTTGATTGATTTTAGCATACGTAGTGTCGTTAGAATCTTCTTTTTTTTGTGGGAGTGACATAGGCTATATATTATTTAAGTACGACGTCTGGAAATCTGATAAAAAGCAAAAATAGAAAAAAAAATTGTCAAAATTTTTTGTTGCAGTCGTTTTTTGTTACCTTTTTAATAATTTAGATTGTTTGTTAAAAATTGTCTTGTTTTTTAGCGAGAGCATAATAGATGCCCTGAAGCGTAGTACCGATCTCATGTTTGGCGGCAAGCAGTCAGCGGTTTGCGGCTACGGTGAAGTCGGCAAAGGATGCTGTCAGGCTCTCAAGGCTTTGGGATGCGTGGTAAACGATTTTTGAACTAAACTCCATCTATCGGCAGGCACATTCAACTTTAAATATTTATTACATATTTACATCCATAGTTATTATTTTGTTATTATTTTAAATCTTATTATATTATCTATTGTTAATAAATGTCGCCTGTTATAGTTTTAAACCAATTTGTATAATTAAACTATTTGTCTATGTATCGCCAATAGCGGGGAACTTAAACTTCAATATATTGTCTGATTAATTATTAACTTTAATGATTATTTATGAAAGATAGGGCGTTGTCACAACAATACCTTTGATCAATATACAGAAATATTTAAAAACCAAAAAATTAGGTATAAAAGTTTACATAACCTTCAATAATTATGAATACAATGAAAAATCTTAAACTTAAATAATAAACGTACACGATTTGCATACTTAAATATTTACGTGAAAAACAGATTAAAATAATTACGTGCACCGTTTACAAACTTAGATAACTACGCACATAATTTAGTCAAACATTTAAAAGTAGTGAGTTCAATATAAAAAAAAAAATGTTAAATATATTTTTTCAGGTGTATGTTACAGAAATAGATCCAATATGTGCCCTACAAGCGGCGATGGACGGTTTCAGAGTGGTTAAGTTGAATGAGGTAAGTTTGTGTGTATTGATTTTTTAAAGGGGACTTTTTGATCGCAGTAATGTGCCTTTTGTTATCTTAGGAAGTTATACAACTTGCTAACTATGTTGCTAAGATCAAGTTGAGGATGTTGTTGATGCTATATAGCAGTAAACAAACAAGTAGTTCGCGTTTTAGTGTGTAGAAAATACACAGCATTCAACCGGACAAACAATTTTAAATGTTAAATTCGAGATCAGCAATCGAGCCTACCTACATATAGAAAAAAAAATGAGGTTGTATTTAGTACTAAAGGTCGCCCAATGGTCGAAATTCGACCAGCGACTTTTTGATTATAGACTTTTATCTGGTTTACATTTGTAGTATGAACGTCAGTCAATGTCAGTGTTTTGGGTGGGTTTAAGTTCTAATGGCACGGGTTGGGCTAGTATTCGTACTGTAATGCAGGCTGGTATAACAACGGCGACCGCCGATGGATTTAGATCTCTCGGACTCTCATGACAGTACCGACAATGTGAAAAAAAGTATTGTTCAGTTTAATTTATAACACATAACCGCCGCATAACAAGCAAAATTTAATAATAATTGTTTCGTAACTGGCACCACATGATTGCTAAACATAACAAATGTATATTTTGTGTTAAATGTGCTGTGAAGTAATATGTACCAAATAAATAAAATAAAATAAATATATGTTAGCTTTCTCCACTTTTTCTGCATATAAACTTAAACCATGCCAAATCTCAGAGTCCTCCGAAATATGCTTAAAAAGAATTCCGAAGTTTTCTCTTCACGTTTTAATACATAGATACATTATTGAATTGTATATTCACTCTTTTAGACATACTAATAAACCAAGTACTCACACTAAGGCGCCACCTCCACGAGCGAGTTTATCGCGGCGATATTATCGTCCTGCCACTTCATTTTATAACTACTCCATGAACATGTCTCCTCGCGGCGATGCGACGAGTGAAATTGATGAATAAAATGCCAACGAATCGTTGCGGGCTCGTCGCGAAACGCAACCTGCTCGGTAACGCACTGGCCGCAAAATAGAACTATTAACTCTTCTGATGACGCTCATGTCGGTCACCGAACTGAGCGGTTTTAAATAAAAAAAACTGAACAAGTTTAACACTATTCATCTTTCCTTTCAATTTTAAACCTCCCGCTAACGAGCTGCGGAACAGCGCCAAGCGTGACCGCGCAACACAAGCGAAACTCGCGCTCTCTAACGTGAGATAAAATCAAAATTTCTTGACCGTAGTTCAAAATTAACGAACAAATGACCTCACGAGTGCCCTGGTCAATTTAAAGAAAAAGACGCGTAAAATCCCAGTATTAAGTTCAAAGTGAGTGCTCATCCAGTGGAGGTGATTCGGTTCTAATCCGGCACCAATTTATCCTATCTTAAGCTGTAACAACAACTGTGCAATTAGTTGTTGCGGGTACGCGGCGATCCGTCACGAGTCGCTACGTTACGCAGGGGTAGAATAATTTCGTGGAGATGACCCGACGTTAGCAGGGCGGACTCGTGGCGATACAGTCGCTCGTGGAGTTGGCACTTTATACACTCATGCGTATAATATTTTTTTTACTGTGCTTACAAACGTATCGCTTTTTTAGATAACGCTGATTCATTCATATTATCTTCGTTTCGGTCGTTTAGGTGATAAGACAGGTGGATATAGTGATAACAGCGACTGGTAACAAGGGTGTCGTGACTAGGGAACATATGGAGAGGATGAAGAACGGCTGTGTGGTTTGCAACATGGGACACAGTAACACCGAGGTGGATGTGCACGCGCTGCGCACTCCCGACCTACTCTGGGAACGTGTTAGAAGTCAGGTCAGTGTCTTTTTTTTTTTTGGCGCCGTCAAAGCATTTGCCAGTGTCAGTGTTTTTAAGCCTTCGTAGTAAGAGGTATTTCATACAAAGTGGCGTCTAACAAGATGGTGGCTCCCTTGTTAGAACGGTCTAAGGAGTTTTTGTGAGATCTCAAAATGCATGCCTTTTGCTTTATATTTACAGTGGCGACGCTAGACCAAATGTAGACGTCGGCGACATCCTGATTGCGAGGCCCCTTTCATTTCCCAGTCAGAAAGAAAACGATAAATAGTGCTAATTGCTAATGCTTATTGCTAATCAAAGGTTATTTATCTCCCTCTTTACCACGATGTGCATTATTTACAGCCGGCTACTGTACTATTCACGCATACGGAAATATATACGAACTAGCGGTGTGACCCGCGGCTCCGCACGCGTTTGATGTTACGCAGTAATTATTTACATTTATTGACAGTTCATACAGCCTATCAATTTAGGAATGACATTTTCTTCCCGTATATAATTTTCATCAAAATTGTTTGAGGAAAGAGGAATTATCAGAAAGGTTTGCGTCAAATCTCGTATGCATCCCATCCCGTGTAGGAAATTTTGTCAAACGCGGATGATAATTAATAATTATTTTTTAAGTATAAAAATATTTTTGACAACCCTTATAGCTTATCAATCATGGAATTGACATGCTTCCCTTGGACAAAATCTCGTGATAGAATAAAAATTATTTTCTTTACCATTTCAAAAACTATTACTGATAATGTTAATAGCCCATAAATTTTAAAATGACGTATGCTTCACGTGTACAAAATTTCTTCAAAATCGGTTGTGAATGAATACAAAATTATTATTTTGTGAACCTTTTTTTTACAATTTCTAAAAATGTTTTTACAGTTATTGTAACCCATCAATCATGGAAGGCTTTATACTTCCCGTGTACAAAATTTTATGAAAATCGGTTAAGAATTAACGCATTTCAATAAAAAAGTTATTACATCTAAAAGTATTATTGAAATTTCTTAGCCTATCAATATACCAATGACATAATATTCTTCCCGTGTACAAAATTTCATTAGAATCGGTCAAACCGTTTTAGAGTTAAGTCTGAACATACAAACATACAGACACGATTTTTTAAAATGCCATATTCGTGATCAGTTTCCTTCATAATATAGTATGTCTACCGGGAAATTTGGAAACTTTTCATATCACTGTTAGGTTTAGTTAAGCTTTTTTGCGAGGACCTCACAGGCGCTAGGCGTCGCCACTGTATATCTATAATCCGTTTCACTAGTGCACAACAATCAAACTATATCACACAAAATGCCACCAATATTACATAATATAGGGTCAAAAAACCTAATGAATTAAAAATAAAAACTGCAACATGTCACTTTAAGATCCCGCCAAAAAAACTCTAACTCATGGATTTAATATAAAATAGGGATGTAAAGATACACAATTTTACTGATACGATGCTGATATCGAAAGTTTAGTAATAAATACAAGACAATTTAAAAAAAAAAAGAAAACCAACTTCTATCGTTTTGAAGAGTTCCCTGGTGTATCTTCCAAATCGAAGGTCCAATGCCAATGAAATTAAAATGGGCCACCTTTGAGGTATCCCTTTCTAACGAAAAAAGAATCATCTAAATCGGTTTATAAACAAATAAATTATGCCTGAACACCAATAAAGAAAACGAATAATATACATTCGAATTGATGATAACCTCTGTCTTTTTTTTACCGAGGTTTTTGCGGCGGATAAAGATAGGAATATAAGGAGGTACCTCGTTTTCTTCGGCGCTGGTTCTGATGATAGCGGTTGAGGCAACTTGTATATATGCACGTTTTAATGGTACGCGCGCGTGGTACTTTAGAGCACAGCGGCAGACACACACTGACTTTCTGAGGTAGCGACGAGAGCGGGGGAAGAGAGCGGGGGGAAATGTGAAGGAATGTAGGGTATATTTAAAAGGAATCGAATAAATATAATTATGATAGATAAAAGAGAAGGTTAGAATATATAATGGTGTATATACTCGGCGCAACAAGAGGTCAAAAAAAATATTAAATTAATTATATAAAAATATATAACTATAATTAAAAAAATCTGTTCAGCCGTTTGAAGATTATCAGCTCTTTTCTAGTTGACAAATAAATGTGAGGATCTTCAGCAGGTCTGATTGAGTCGTGATTCGGTATTCTGTTACTTCAATGAGATTAAAAGAATACGGTAACCTTAACCTAATGCTGCGACGTCATCTGGAATCTATAGGATACTTAACTCCTGACCAAATTACAGCATAGATATCGTGTTTGAGCTCGTTGGAATGGTCTCAATGAATCGGTTACGGTCAATTTACTTTGTAACATAAAACTATCAAATTATCCAGTCTGTTTATTTAAAAAAAAAAAAACGAACTCGTCTTCACACGTTGGGCTAAAAGCGTCGTCATGCTAACAGCTGGTCTGAACCGTTGCATTAGATGTTTTATATCAAAATAGAATGTTCTAGAGACGAGTGTGATTAATGGTAGGTGGATCACATAATATGGCCGAGCGGGAAGCGAATAGTGTTGTTAGCCGAGGGTCGGCTAGCGAACCTGTGCTGTTCTTCACTGCCGTCGTTCGTGGTGTCCGTGACGGCGGCCACTCAAGCGTTAGCCCTCATAGAGCTCTACAACGCGCCCCACCAACGATATAAAGTTAGTATCGTGTACCATTTTATTTTTTAAAGTAAAAGTAATGCGAAGCGCGAAAAAAAATTCGAAGCGATTTATGAGATTTTTCAAGTTTTTTTGTTAATAATCTCGTACCATCGTAATACAAAATGAAAAATACTTTTTTTTGTTAAAAATGACATACGTATAAGGACCATTAGTACACTGACTATATCAGGAGACGAAATTGGTCGACTGGCTCATACGATCCCTTTAAATGGCACCTTGGATTTGATGTGAACGTGTAAAAGTAAAAACTCTAAGTTGTGTAAACACATATCTTTCTTCACTCAATCCATCCATACTTTCTTCGAGCTTCCTCTACTCCTAAATCTTTCCACCTTCATACTTAACACCCTTTTAGTTTCATCCCTCATGACATGTCCATACCACTCGAATTAATCCGCGAGTTGGCTGTACGTTTAAAACTTAAAGTAACTTATTGAGTAATATTGGTCTATAGATAAAAAGGGTAAAACAATACTAATCTTGAAAAAGTAATTGCTTATTTATCTAATTTTCCATTTGGAAATTAAATTTTTGTTGTCTGCAATTCACGTGAGATTACAAACGCCAATTAGAAAACGTGACGTCACCATTCAGCAAATATTGAGCGTTTAGACTCTTGCGTGAGTTCGATGAGTTGTCACATTTGTCAATTTGACATATAAAATGAATGATAAAGTCACGGAACCATAATGCCGTTTTTTTTTAATGTAAATAATAAAAAAAAAACACTTTGTAAGGTGGATTTTTTAAGGTATTTTTTTCAACATATAAAGAGTTTAAAACAATTTTTTAAAAGTTGCCTGCTCCTGTATTATATCTGTTGAAATTATATTAAAAAATTCCAGGCAGACGTGTACCTATTGCCGAAGAAAATGGACGAGTACGTGGCGAGCCTTCACCTTCCGACCTTCGACGCTCATCTCACTGAGCTGACGGACGAGCAGGCGAAGTATTTAGGCCTAAACAAAGTCGGTCCTTTCAAGCCGAACTACTACCGGTACTAGCGGAGAACGGAACGTCTACCTGCGCATACGCAGAGATCATCACGCGTGTCGCGTAGGAGACTTTAAACGATCGACTCTGACCACTCTGTATAATAAAATGATTAATGATACCGTTATAACACACAATGCCAACCGTTTCGAATTATAAATGAATTAGCCGTAGTAGGGAGGATTGATATAATTTTATCGATATTAAGTTTCCTAAAAAATCGATATGTCGATGTTATGAACAAAAATGTCAAACAAGTATGTTTCTAAATTTGTCTGTTAAAAATATATGCGTTGTTAGTTATATACGCAAGAAAGCAGCTTCTATAACATACCAATATATATATATATATATATATATAACTTCAAAAATGTCGCCCACTCGGGTGGCACCGAAGCAGCGATATTGTCGTAACATCGATGTTTTTATGCCGATATTTTATTTTTTAATATCGTTCATTTCTACGCCGTAGTACAAGTAGGGATTATAGAGCATTCTTATGCATGTGTGATATTGTTTATACCCGTGGGTAACAATAAAAGTGTTTATTTGTACAAAATATTGTTCGGGTGTTTTCAACCGCAGAGGAAGACATCTGTATTTTACTCTGTGGTTGTATTTACGGTCTCTGTGGGCTTATACTACTCTGTGTATACTTTTCTTTGGTTTTCTTCTTTGCTAAAAATATTTAAATAAGCAATTCTTAGGGTAAGATGGCATGTGATAACGGCTATCCTCGGAACATCACTGTATCTGTGTATTAATTATTTTGACCTAGTTTTTCGTTGCTGAAGTTTTCAAATTCGTTATGTGATAGATAAAGATAAGACAATTTTTATCAAAAAAAAACGCGTGCGTCACGGGACGATCGATAGAAGTGATATCTTAAATAAAAAAAATTAATAAAAAACAAAAAAATGTGGTTGTGTGTTAAAGTGAGAGAGGAGGAGCCTGCCTACTGCTGCCGTATGCGTGTGAGAAAGGGAAGCCAGACAGAGTGGCGCCGTAACGCGTTACGTTACGAAGCGGTTTACCCTCCCTTAAGAAGTTATCACTTCAAAAAGAATACCAAATTCAATGATTTTGAGGAGTTTTCTGGTGTCTTCGAAGTTGAAGGTCGAATTTCAATTAAATTAAAATGGGATTGAGGTATCCCCTTTCCAACGAAAAAAATATTCATCTAAATATGTTCATAATCAAAGAAACTATGGCCTGAACATAAAAAAAATTACATTCGGATTGAGAACCTCCTCCATTTTTTAAAGTCTGTTAAAAAATTCAACATCTTTCGATATTAATTTAACTGCATTACAGTAACCGGATAGCAGTATTTTTTTCTAGTTTGCAGATTTTTTTTTTCAATATATTAGTGTAAAACGTTGATATTGGCCTAAAAAGTAATTGGTAATTGGTATTTATTATTGTAAAAATGAGTGGAAATTTCGCTTCGAGCTTCGTTTGTTTGTGTAAATATAATCAAAACCACTGATACGTTACAATAAAACGCAAAAGACAGTTGATTACTGAAATGAATATCTAGTAAAAATTCCTAACTATTTACTAACTTGATAAATTGCAGCCCTCGTCCCGCAAACCATCAGGAGGGTCGCGCTTACAGCGGTCGGACTATAAATGCGTTAAAAGAAGTATTGCTCCAAAAACAACATCTTTGAACTAATTCGATGTTATCGATGGTTTTCTGTGAGATTAGCAGTAGTGTCGCATCACTAGTTTTTTTTCTACATTCCGGTAAGTTAGTACAACGTAGTATAGTCGGGTATAGTACTTTTACAAATAAGCGTGATTAGTTGATTTAGCTCATAATATTGTTTGAAAGCTATTATTTTATTTGGTGAAAGAGTACTTAGCGAGGTAACGCCATAAATAAAAATGATGTTTGAGGGGTTGCCATTCTATTCTGGGGAAATTTCCAAGAAAATGTGGAAATACAGATTGAATAAATTTGCATAGTTTTTTTCGGTTTTAAAGAAACATTTTCTTTTTTTTTAATTAACGATATAGTATTTTTCATACTATAATTATTTTAGTACAATGACAGTATTAGTAACAATTTTACAATTATACTTTAATTATAATATAGAAAATTTCCCATTAATCTCTGTGTGATATATTGCCATTAATTTGGTTGCCCCATTAATAGTACCACTGGACTAGCAGTACTTAGCAAATTATAGTTATGTTAATCTGTGTGTTGAAGCATGAATGAACATCCACGGAACTAATTCTGACGTCAGAAATCTGTTATATGAAATATCTACAGAAGATTTTAGCTAAATAAACCTTGTGTTGTGTTCCTCCGGTGAGTATAGTTTCCTGAGCTCTTTGGGGTAGGGAGTTCAAGGTCGGCAAAAACCTAGTGATACCTCTGGTATCAAAAGCGTCCAGTAGGTTGGTCGTACGGTTGTTTGCCACCTTAGATATATTGTATTAAAACAAACGTGGAGTTAGTAATTTATACTTTTGAAGCGTATTCAATATAATCTAATAAATACATACCTATTTTTTTTCCAAATTTAGTTGTGTGGATGTTCGCTATCGCTTTGCTATAAACCGAAATGTCGTAAATCAAATAAGCACAAATATAATTTAACAACTGCCAGTCCAGTGGTAATAATATTGGTACGTTGGACCATTACAAATGTTTTTATTTTTATTTTAAAGAAAGTAATAATTTAATATGTATCTTAAGAATAACCATTCCAAATATTATTTATAAGCATGTTACGTTTTTTTTTTTTGTTAATTTTAGCTTTTTATTCTCGTAGCTATCGTTTCTAATTCGCGAGTTGACAATATTATGTTAATCCAGTTAAATATTTATTCATATTGGTTTATCGATAAAAAGCTCAAAAATACAAATACGTAAAAAAAAATTACCTAGTCATTTATTTAATTTTCTTTTGGGAAATTGAGATTTTTTTTCTGGGAGTCCCGTGATTGGGAAAGCCAATCAGAAATCGTGACGTCATCGTACAGTATTATATACATAGTTAAATGTTATTCTTATGGTTTATATTGTGACAAGTGACTCTAAAACCATTACAAAGTGCAATAATAGTGACTTTAAAATTATAAAGGTGCTGATGAAATTTTAAAACTTTGAACTGAAATTCTTGTAAACTCAACTTTGCACATAATCTAAGTTTTATTTATAGAATGATGACGTCACAAGAACACAATGGCGCGTTTGTGTGATTTTTTTTTACTTAAATAAAAAATGTGTAATGAATATTGATTCTCGGGTATTATTTTCAACGTACAGTCTTTAAAACAACTTTTAAAAAGTTGTCTACTTCCGGATTGAAATTTCTTTACTTAATGCTTGGTTAATGTACAATAGATTGGAAATATTTTAAATAAACGCAATTGGAATATATATATTATAATATTAATAGGGAATAAATAAATAGTGGGTTTAAGTTTTCTTTTTGTAGATGGCATGGTAGACAATGGCACAATAATCTTGGCACAGATGTCGCTAAAAGATGATATTTGAAAAAAAAAACGCGCCTGGTTACGTTTACCGCCTTAGGCAACCCTTTTGGGCTTGTCGATGAACATTAACGTCATGGCCCTTGATCGATATTGAAAGTTGGTATTACAGCGTACCAGTATAATTTTTACCTGGCACGTGGTAGAAACTTCAAGATTTTACCTCTACCATCCCTGTAATTAATGGGTAATTAGTATGTTTCATCGCTTTGTTAAGTTTTTGGTTATTAAACTAATTATATTATTTTTTATGACATGCTATGCGGTTTACTTTTTATTATATTTTTATTGTAAATTTAAAATGTTCTTCAACGAAAGCTATTAGGTTAGCTTATTGGTGTGTGAATATCGATTGTTTTTTATAATCGATTAATTATGTAGTCGTAATAAAATATTTATCAATTTAAGTTTTATTTAAAACAGGTTCATGTGTATACGTATGTACGCGCGTTAAAAGTTATGCTTGATGTTATGTTACTATCTTCATCATAATAAAACGAGGTTTAGCAGTAACTTCATAATATAGACATTGTAAAAAAAATATTTAAAAATTTAAATTTAATTTAAATTTTTAATCGTAAAAATTTGCTCTCAAAATCTTTTTATTAACTAAAACTATAACCTCAAGATTGCAAATGCTCAAAATGTTACTATAATGACATCTAGCATTACAATTATGAACTATATAGCCAACCATAAAGTATTCATAATTGATTTGGACATATTTTGTAATTTATTTCTAGATGGCGTTGATACAGCATTTTAAAAAGTAACATGGAGTGTGTCTATCTTTATTACAATAAACTTCATTGTGTAGATTTCTTGTAAAAATTGACTCTTACATCTTTTTTCATAACGCATCTAAGAAGATTGCAAAACCTCAAAATGTAAATATAATATTCTGACATCTAGCGTTAATAATAATTATGAACTACATAGTTAACTAATTAGTATTTATTTTTATTTATTTAATTCATTCAATACATCTAATGATACTTTTATTTGGTATTAGGTAAAAAAGTATCCATAGAGGGCCACGCGAACTTTGGAAGGGAATAACTTTAAAATACTGCAGCCAAACTCCATAAGTTCGTATAATGGGGTCGCAAGGCCTTTAATAATATAGCCTGTGTTGTTCTTGTTATGGCAAAAACAAATCAAATATCGCTTAATAATAATAATAGTTAATATCGATAGATTACCTATTTTGCATATTTTTAAAGGTAGTTGTTTATGGCAACACTAAAGTAGCGTCAATCATTCCATTTTTCACTTGATTCTAACTTTTTTATAAGTTTGTGTGTAATTATGTCACGACCGTGTGTGTATGACTAAGAAATGCCTACGCAGCGATTTGGAAATGTACGAGTATATGTAGCTAGACAATATAATTTATTGTGGCCTGACTTATGTAGTTATTAGATTAGAAATTTGATGATGATTTGTATATTTTTTTTAAAATATCCCTTTCTTTACCTATTGAAATTGTACAGTAAAATAGATAATTTAATTATTTTTTTGCAAATCGTTGCTTTTAATAGGTTAGGATGCTTCGTTAACTTCAATGGTAATACAAATTGTAAGCAGTAATGTATAGGTACATCGCTGATAAAAGTTACAGGTTCGATGTTTTATGATTCATCTGGCAACACAAACATTCTGTAATTAGGGGATTTACGGATGTAATAAAAACACATATTATAAATAAAGAAGTAGCTCTGTCTGTCTGTTTGGTTGTTATCTTTTCAATACTAAACCTCTGGACCGATCTCAATTAAATTTGGCATACAGGTAACATGAGACCTGAAGAAGGACATAGTACGTAAAACACGCAGATGAATTCGCAAGAAAAAGCTGGGATATACATACATTTCTAGTGCGTTTTTTAATTCCACGGACTAAATTGACAATTACTCATAAAACTTCAAAATAATGTTGCCACAATTATTTTTACGGTATGCTACCGTATATTTTACGTTTCAGTTATATGAATGGTAAAATTTTAGATAGTGAATTGATGGTTTGTATTTATTAATTGAAATATTTTGTGTTATTCAGCATACCCGATAATTTACTATTATCATTACATAAAAAAAAAAAATGAAGGAACGCTTCGGTTGGCCGAAGAGAGACACGATTTTGGCTACCTTATTTGCCATTCACCTTAGGAGGATTCAATAATTTTCCACACAATCTTTTAAAGAACAATAATATCGGGTAAGGTTTCACGATTAGTTCGGATTAATGACATCACTGTTTTAAAAACACAATAAACTAGCAACACCTAATAGGTTATTTTACTCCATGGAACGATGGGAGTAAAAAGGAAAAGAAAGGAAGTTATGTTATTTTTCCCTTTGTTTATGTTTAGTAATGAAGCATTTGACTTATATAATTGTAAAGCTCAGTTACGAATAGTTATCTTATGCTTTAGTTTGTAGAGTAGTGAATTAGTTTAGGGATATTGTTGCAATGTTTATAAATAAACGTTTGAAAAAGGTTGCATTTTTATTTTATTCATTTTAAAATAAGTCCCGTTTCATAGTAACACCTCAATCATGGAGAAATTTCACATATAAAAAATGTACCCACGTAAATTGCTTGAAATGTTTTTCAAAGTACAAATAATCACAACATTTGTAAAAGCAGTATAAATTAAATATTAGCATCTAGGCTGCCTGCGGAGCGGAGCGGAGTTGCAGAGTATTTCGACCAATAGAATTCCATCTCTAGTAAATTTCGACCAATAAGATTGTATCTCTAGATTTTTATGCAATTCTATTGGTCGATATTCGCACAGTTCCGCTCAGCTTCAGTGGACAGGCAACTTTAATGTACTAGTGTTGTACGAAATTCTCTTTCCAAAGTTATGGGTACCTACTTCAAATATAAAATGAAGAGACATTTGAGACATGACCGTATTTTCATACAAGACAGCGGCGTCTGTCGATAGATTGTGGATCTCTCTGTGATCGCCGATGTTATTGGATTGCACTGTGGCTACCGTCAGATACAGTGACGTCACTTTGCCGTGCTACGATAAAAAAAGGCTAATATAATAATAATGTATCGCATGTACAGTGTAAACTCTATACCGTTATCTTTTATAACGATAAACTCCCTATAACGTTAAAGTGAGCCAACTTGGTTGGTTTGCGTTAAAACCCACATATTGAAACACTCTTTATAGCGATACGCCATTCTCTATTACGAAAAAATGTGCTCATATTTTTAGATAGTAAATATTTATTATCGGTATTATTGTTTATGTTATGTAATCAGGTAACAAAAGACTTTGAAGCTCCGATTGCCAAGCTTAATTGCCTTGAACACGTGCAGTATGACGCATTGTTTTCTCGGAAGTGATGGTCTTCGACCAAGCATACTGGGTACCTATCGTATTATCAGTCGTAAACCTACTTTGAAACTGTTAACATGGCCAGTAAACGGAAAGCGATTAGTGTTGACGAAAAAGTTTGATAGAAGAAGATATGAATAGAATACATAAAATAATACAAAACAAGTACTGGCATAGCAAAAAACGTCGGACAAAGTTATCAGACTATATGTGTAAACAATAATTTATAAGCATTTATTATCTAAGACATACATATTAAAAATTCTTGTTAATTTGGTTGTTTTTTTTGGTCACTCCATATAACGATAACTCTCTATAACGACAAAAAATGCTCAGTCCCTTGAGTTTCGTTATAAAGAGTTTACACTGTATTTCAAATGACGGGCGGTAAAGTGTGGTGAGTGTAGAGCGAGACGGGCAAAGGTGAGAGTGGGAAAGAGGCGAAGAGTGGTGAAGATAGGTGAGGTGCGGGGGCGAAGAGAGAGCGGTGTGATTCTTTTTTAAATGGACAATAATATTCCGTAAGACGGTTATCCACAAAGTACTTACAGTATTACTACTGAGTCGGTTTTCATGGTTGTGTGAAAAAAAACACGTCAATAAAAATTATTATTTTATTAATAATAAATTATTAGAACACAATCATGCAAAACATGTATCAACAAAGATAATTAATAAATAAAAGTTTACACAAATGTTCTACATATATATTCAACTATATCCTTTAAGACATGTTATTGACCAAAGATTTTTTAATTATTATGTGTCTAATTAATAGATCAATGTTAGGTAAACATATGTATTATTGGCATCTGTACTAGATAACTGAAATTAATGAAAATTATCACAGATTAAAAAAAGACAGATGGAACTTTCAGAACAACAAATGCGGGACATGTATTTAGCTCTGTATTCTTGACAACCGGATATACAACACCTGCGTTCGAGTGAATAATGTTGCCAGGGCAGTAAAAATAAGTTTTAGTGTTCTGTTCCCACTCTAGCAGTGCAGTTGTTAATCCATTGTCCGTCATCAAGCAACTGCCCTTTTACTTGAAATAAAGGATGCCAAGGACCTTAACGTATATAATATATTTAAAGCTTATGTCCCTTCACAACTAAGTAAAATCTAACGACAACCCTTAAGCTAAAATCCATCAAGCCGTTTGGGCTACAGAGCGTACCGAAGGAATAGACATACCTACATGAGGGTTTTTGGCAGGATATTGAAATGACATGTTGTGGTTTTTCTTTTTAATTCATTAACTTAGGTTTTTTTTACTCTAAATTATGTAATATTAGTGGCGTTTTGCGTGATATAGTTTGGTTTTTGTGCTTATGTGAAGTGAATTATAAATATAAACTGAAAGCATTCATTCTGAGACCGTCATAACACATGACACTATAAATCACTCGATGATGGCAGTAAAGGTCTTCATTAAAGAGGACCGGTTGCCAAGTTAGGAAGAAGAAGACATACACATACGGTTGAAAAACATAACCCTCCTTTTTTGCACTCGAGTAAAAAATAAATTATCAGTTCTAAAATGTAGCGAAAAGTAAGATTACGGTCTAGTAAAACATTTTTGATGATAACAAAGCCTTGTAGCTATTTTAAAGTGATCGTCTGTCTAGCTATCATCATCAATTTAAAACTCTATACCTAGTCAGTCGCATTTTAAAAGACAGGTCATCTTTTTATGCATACTAAATTAGTTTTCTGCAAAATCTTAACATAATAAAAGATGCAGGTCAGGGAAAAACAATATTTTACCGTTTAATAAACAACAGGGCCAAAACAACAGGAAAATATTTTTCGAATTAAGTCACTAAGGGCATTTATTGAATAAAAAGTATAAATGTGCATTTTACTGTTTACAACGTTTATTGAATTAAAAAGTTTCTTAGAGGATTAACGTATAAAAAAAATATCCAAGTTGTGCATCAAAAGCTCGTGTATAGGTAGGCAATATTTATTTATTTTTAATTATTATAGTGTCAAATAAAAAAGTATTTGTTATAGGTGCTCGATATTTTGGTAATATTTTTTATTGTATGGCGATAATAATTAATCACTTCCTTGCCGATGTCAATTGTGGCGATTTATATAGCATTTAATCCCGAAGATATAATAACTATTTAGCTTTAAGATGGCTAATATAAGTAATCTAGTTTTTGCACGGCAAGGTACTGGAGTTGACAACTTTTGGAATATTGTTTTAAACACTTTATATGTTGAAAATAATACTTACGAATGATTATTTTTTCATTAATACAGCATAAAAAGTGATTAAAAAGTATTTTAAAATTTAAATATAAAGTACGCCACAAAAACGATGCATTATGGTCCCGTGACGACAAGTTTGTCAAATAACACAAGAGTCTAACGTTCATATTTCCTGAATGGTGACGTCACGTTTTCTAATAATTACACGTGACTTACTGACAAAAAATAAACGATTACTTTTTCCATGTTTGTATTGTTTTAGACTTTTTATCTATGGACCAATATTACTAAATTTAATTTTTTTAAATACAGTAAACTCCCGGTTTGTTAGTATATGTATTATATTGTTTAGTCCATTTGATTATGTCTTAAGTTCTCGCCTTTTTGTATCATTTAAATTCTAAATCATTGGAGTTACGTGATACAGCTCTTCTCCACTAGGTAGGTTTTTTTCTATAAATGAGAGACAGATTTATAGTAAACGAAACCGTAACATGTAAAATGATTTTGAATTTAAATATTACACCTTTATAAAGTAAGTAAATCAAACTCTTAACAGATGACGCCTCCAACATGTTAGCTAAATACTACCTTTTAATAATACAAAATTAAAAGCACCTTAGAGAAATAATATATAAAGATATAAATGTAATACAATAGGTATATTTAATCAATTTATTTTTATATAGCGGGTGACGTAAGTTTTAAAACGCTGTTTGAATCATTAATTTTGTTAAAGAATTAAAGGCGATCTTTTTTACAAGGAAAACCACTTTTGGGAATTAATAATATATGTGATACGTAAAAATGTTCCAGGCTACGTTGATAATTTTACAAGGATATAATCATAATAAAAACTATAAGATTTTATTAGATCCCTGAGAAATATTGTATAGAGATGAACAAAGCGCGTAAAGGATCAAATCACTGTAGGAAAAAGTATAGACGTGGATTCGGCTCGGCTTTGGTCCCAACTGAAGGTAAATATTTTTACGTAGCAGTAATTGTTGTGATGAAAATTTTATATTTCGTTAGGCTGTACAATTCATGTTTTATTTTAATTCATGGCCTTAATTAGTTGGTAACTTTTATTGTTTCCCTTCTATTACTGATTTTAGATTTCTTGAAATTGCCATTACTCCCCGCCCTTATCCTAGAAGACTTAAAAAAAGTGAAGCACACGCCATTAGCCATTTAGAAGAGATCGATATATTATATTTGCCGACAAATTGTTAAGTTGCGAATAGTAAGCATCCCATTAGGTTTCTCCGCCTTTGAAATCTCGAATAAGTCGTGTATTCTGACATAGGAAACATTGTGATTACATAATAGCATGATGGTAGGATAAGATAAATGTGTCCGATTGGATCGCAACCACTACACATCAGTCATTAAGTCTCTAATTCAGATCCGGCTCGAAGGACCATTTAAAATCAAATTATACTTTTAACCAGCCTTTCCTTTCCAACAGTCAATAACTCGATCACAGCGGCTTTTTTTATTTTTTTTATAGAACTGACTACACTATTAGCCTTAGGGGCCCTATCCTAAAACAGAGCCGCTGCGGCTTTTACAGCTTCACCGGACTTGGGGGCGAGCGCTTAGGGCACTCAGCCGCGAATGGATCACAGCGGCACCTATTCCGAACTTTTCATCCAAATACCCTTCCAGGGTCATAACACTCATGACGAACAAAAAAAAAATAGAGTTATGCACATCCATCCTTCGAACCGTGAGACCCTTAGTGTCACGCTTAAGCGTATCGCGATCCGTAATCAAGCAGAGTTGTAGGGATTTGTTCCTGACTGATCACAGTGATCACTGTCTGGTAATGTAAGTGACGATGTGACGATGGATTTGTAAATCTGACGGATGATATTTTGTTTACTATCAGGTACAGTGCTTTTTATTGTTCCGATACCCGAGTCACAGGCACTTTGCCTAGTTCGGGTACCGGAGTTCTACTAATATTCAAACTTCGGTTTGACAATAAGGAACATA
The DNA here is from genome assembly GCA_033032175.1 of Saturnia japonica. Classification (NCBI taxonomy): domain Eukaryota; kingdom Metazoa; phylum Arthropoda; class Insecta; order Lepidoptera; family Saturniidae; genus Saturnia; species Saturnia japonica. Next base: position 9,061,050 of record CM065331.1, read on the forward strand.
ACACTGTTCAGCATATACACTACTCTATATATATAGATATGTATACATATATGTACTGTGTAAATATTTCTAATTTTGTACTACACTATTCGTAGTACTTATATATAACTATATATTGTAGATATTAATCCGATACACAGTAATTCAATTGTAGTAAGAATTTAAAAGCTTTTCGTTCTAAATTAAGCGAGGATGATTGTTTTTAAGTATTGAATGTGATTTAATTTAATTTTTAATTATTTATTGATTTAAATATTCATGTTATTGTAATTTACAGAATCTATCTCTGTATGTAATTTGAGATTTTTAAATAATATTGCATGCCAGTTTGAATGCTTAAGTATTGCCTACTAAAACCCATATAAACTGTATTTTGATTCGAAATGTTTGCAAATTCTAGGGTCACTAATAAATTATTATTATTATTATTATTAGTGCTGTGCCGTGCTATTTTAAAGGATTTATAATGCCTGTCTTGGTAGCTACCACCGTCAAGTTAAAAAACTATCGCCAGTCACCTACTAGGTGTATTCTTCTGGCAACTACACTTGAGAGGAAGTCTTACACAAACCTACTACTAAAAACCTTCCGTAAAAATTTAGTTTAAAATTTCTAAGCGTACAGAGGAACAAACGGCGGGAAGCGACGTTACTTTATACTATTTGGTTACGCCATCTCGCGTTTCATATATCACCTACTATCTTCCAACCCCTCCCCCTTCGTGTATGATTTGTTATCGACACTACACTGCTTTCGTCACGCGCTCACACTCCCGCTGAAAATCCTCATAAATTCGCGAATACTTCCTCGAGATATAATTAAGGTCGCGGCTTTACGAGACAACCTGGAGCAGATTTGCCGATACGCAGCAGAACGGAACAAGGTCAGTGCACGACGTCCTTTTCCCCTTCCCATTGCATCCCCGCGCCCTTGTGACATACTTTCGGGCACTTTTCGTGTCCACTATATATTGATGATGAAATGTATTTATATTTGTGCAGGTATATATTTTCTTGCATGTCTGTAATTTTCTATGTAGGTAGTTGTGAGTCTCTCACAATACAGGATTTATAATCCTAGTGCTGGGATCTACGGTATATTGTCATATATGTCATATAATGTTAATTTGGCAATAAAGATATTTTTATTTAAACTTCAATAAAATCCACCTGATAAAACAACAACGAGAGTATGACATTTTAGTGAATTTTTTTTTTTTAAATATAGATACAATTTATGCAATACGTACATAATCGATTTCAGGTAACCATAATGATGAAAGTAACATAGATAATGCTGAAACTAACCGGAATATAGAAGTAGCAACGCCACATGTGCTCAGTATTGATATTATACATGACAAGTTTGAAAAGATGACCAAATCAAGTCATTTTGATAACAAGTATAAAAACATGGCTTCGAATACAAGTCAAGGTAAATACTTTTATTTATATGTATTTTATAGTATTTAATAAGGTGAAATTTCTTTCATTGTAAACAGAAATACATTTGCGCTTAATATATTAGTTTTTAATTTGCTGTTAAATATTATACCCAACATGACGTAATTTCCTGAAAGTCAAAGCCTTCGATTGCGTTGACCACAGTACGCTTAAGCATAAACTGAAACACAATGGCGTGTATGGAACTTCTCTCGACCTGCTAACCTCATATTTAGCAAACCGCTACTCAGAAAACAAATATAAATAGGGCAACCTCTTTGAGATCATTAGCTAGAATCAGCGTTCCTCAGGGCTCGATTCTGGGACTGTTTTCATTCTTACATGATGCATTAGCATTATATATTAATATAAAATTTCGAAATGTTTAATATATATATAAGGATGCAGAATGCTTTACTGAAATCGAATTGATTTTTCTTTCATGTAACAAATCATCGGTAATTCTAACGAAAAAATTTGAAGATCAAAATACGCAACAAGAAGAACGTGCTTGACCCGAAAATCTGGTTTACGCTACAACTACTGACAGTCCTCAGATTGTTAAACTCATAGAATTTTTAAGGCATTATTGCGTTACATGCGTATCTGTTTTTATTTGAGTTACTATAATAATAACCGAATTATTTTTGTCTTGTTCAGATTCATTCAGTCTAGGCTGTAAAAGATTTACGATAATAGAAAAAGGATGAAAGAATTACAATCTTACCTTCTTTAAAAATATAACGTAAAGGTTTTTCAAGTTTTCAATTATTGTTTAGTATATTCAAAATAAATACACATAAGGTCAAATGTACTACAAATATGTAGTACAATCTTGTGTGTTGTTCTCTCTAAGGGACCTATACCATTTCTATTTATTTATTTTCTCGATGACAGCTCCTGTGAAAACTTTAACGAGCGTCTTTTTTACATTATGTATGCATTATTTTATAAAATATGACGTTTACACACGTACAAGGTTATACCAGAGTCGGAGAAACTGATAGGGGTGGAACTATATCGATAAACGTAACACGATAACAGACCCGATATTTTTTTACAAAATGTAACAAACTAAACTACTGCCCGGATACTTTGGTACAAATTTATTAACTAATATTATATTTCATTACAAGCTGTTACACGTATTAATTCTTGATTGATAATGCCAACTTCTTCAAAATTTTCGAAGCTGTTGTAAAATAAGTAGGTATAGGTAGGTACTCGACAATGAAACGAAATAATTATAACGACAGGTAATCTTTATTTATTTATTTTAATCAAAATCTGCTGAATCGTCAATGTCACTCGATGGTTATTACTTATTTGGTCACAACATTACAACTATCAAATTAGAACTGTCATCGAGAAAATAAAGAAATGGAAATAGTATATATAGCCAAGTTGCCTTTCCATAATCGTTAACGCAAAAGCAAACGAAAATAATTTATGGAATTGACATATGATCACGTGATTTAACAACGGAACAACACGCAAGATTGTGAATTTTTATGTAGGTAAAATGAATATTACTTATAAAAATTAGTATTAATTAACTTTCATTTTGTTTTATTTTATTTTTATTAATAGGCTTACAACAATTGTTACATTGTGGCACATGCTAAATATTATAAAGATTGTTACATAAATTATTATTACAATAATGCACAATGTATTAGTAAACACAGCTTGCTTATTTATAAAACGAAGTAATCACTAAAACAGTAAATATAAATTAAAATACATGCAAAATAACACATAAATTAGGCTTAAAATCAAGATTAGTTTACAATATTTACATGTTATAAAAAAAATAAAAAAAATATTGTAAAATCTTTTTATATTAAGGTCATTAATTATAAATACAAATAAATAATGTTTTATGTGTTTGTCTAATTATTTTTGTTTATATGTTTCCTGTTCCCTAATTACTTAATACTTGATGCAAGGACGGCTCAGTGACTAGTACACTCGGACGCAGCGTCAAAGTCGTGAGATTCAATCCTACAGTGAGTGTGAATTTTCGGTGCTCAGCATGTTTACGCCGCGCAATGAGGGCTGCCGTTTTTATGCTCACTAGTTGGCACCATTGAGAGTATGGTCCTAAAGTATAGCTGCCAATATATTACCCGCGTGGGAACTGTTTAGTTAAAAATGTAGACACGCGGTGGCTAACAAGAACAAACACAAAAACAAGCTGACAGAATGCCGAGCGGTACCTTGTGTAATATTACACGAACCATTTGAAGCCAGTTTAGACCCCTCATAACTCAAAAACTATTTCACATAAACATGTTAATTTTGGCTCATATATTGAGACTTGAGAGCAAGCACTATATTAACTACCTACTAAAACAGTCAGGGAAGAGCCCTATGTTCAATGGTTAGTTTCTACCAGCAAGCCAAATTTTAAACACACAGCTTTAGAACTTGCGAAGGCTATAATATAATTCCCATATAAAAACTAGCCAAGTTAGACCTTAGGCGTTAATATATAATTCTAAGTTATAAGAAGATATGATATTTCATGTTGTTTTTGGACTGACCATTGAACTTGGCACTAATTTAGATTTCACTCCTTTTGCCGTTGAAGTCAACATACCACGGCATATATAATAATATTGAACTTGGCCCTCATTTCACATTTATATTTTTGATGGGATCGTTTCTACGCTAATACCGCGAAAGTACAGCTGAATAAAATACCGTTTAAGTACAATTGAGCTGTTTTATTTACCTAGTATTTTATTTGACTACATTTCTGCAGTGCGCTTTTGGCGCCAAATCTAGCGCTGCTTCCTTTGTGATCATTTTTTTTTCAGTTTCTTTGAAATAAGTTCCTAGTTATACATTGTTGGAGAGCTAAGAAAACAATCTGCAATCCAAGTTTCATAACGTTTTTTTTTAGTTTTTAAGGCATTTTAGTAGAAAGAAATCTCAATATAATATTGAAATAATATCGTTTTTCATATCGCATTTTTAAATTTTACTGTTAATTGTTGTTTTAATTTTGATAAATATCCAGTGTTTTATTGTTTTTTTAAATGAGAAGAAGAAATGAGATTTAAATTGACACTTTTTTACGTTGCATTTTGGACTTATTTTGTTCCCTATCACCTATCACCTCCTAACAGGAATTTGTCGAATTACCAATAACCCTGTATTGTTTCTAAGGATATTTCTTGTTTCTCTATATGTCTTCTTTAACTTACCATACCTATTCATAATGGTTCCGATGTCGTAGCCATTTCAAATTATTGGTGGCCATCTTGGATTTTAGATTTTGCCTGAGAAACTAAATTGCGGTCCTATATAATTTTAAACCATAAAGCTATCTTCCAGTATTTGCTGATCGTTATCAGAAAATAATGACGATATTTCCATGCATGTTTGAGAAAAAATAATATATAAATATTTTACTGTATTTACAGTAATGAACCAAGTCTGTCATTTATGATGGTGAGTGATTTGTGACGTGCGGTATTTTATTTATACAGTTGCAGACGAAGAGGCATACTGTTGAAAGTAGAGGCGGATCGTAATGTTTTAATAGGTTTACTCTAAAAAAATAGTGCTGACTTTATATTGAAGTGATAGGAATATTTTAATTCTATGTCTGGTCTGAAGATTAGCATTGCATGGCTACGAAACATGAAAGTTAAACCAAAGCGACAGAGAATGGCTGGAAAGAGTTATAACTGGGCCTGATAACTTGGACGAAGATATCCCAGGTACAGATGGTTTGATTATGTAGAAATAGATCTACGAGAAATGCGGATGAGCAACGAGACACGTTGCAGTGTAGACAGAGATGGCGTCTTGTAGTGTCAAAGGGGAAGATCCAGCTTCGTTTGCTGCGCTAATTTAGTTACATAGTTAAGTAATTAACTAAACCTAAACCATACATACGAACAAACAAACATAATTAAATGCAACACAACACTTTCAACTTACAAGCGTCGCTCCAGATTTGTGCTTGTAGAATCATGATCTCTTTCGCAATCCTTGAATCCCTCGCTTGTCGTACTGAAATTTTATAAGAGTGCAATTGTTTGGGATCTTTTTCTTTTTTTTTTGACGGACTTTACTGTTAGCCTTAGGACCCTGGAGCCTCTGACGGCTTTTACAGCTTCACCGGACTTGGAGTTGTTGGCGTTGCACTCGGTACCATCCTAAATACCAAATCTTTTATTGTATAGTAATTAAGTAGTTGTTTCTAGTGAAATGCTGTGTTTCGTTCAGAGTATAAAGAGTTAATCTATACCTGATAATAATTTCCTCAAATACATACGTAGAGATAACAAAAAAAAAAAAACAACACATTTTGTTTAGTAATTTTTGTTGGCAGTGCACTGCACCAGCATTCCTAAGGTCTACAGTATAAATTACCTATTTAATATTTCCTTGGACGATATACACACATATTATGAGGTCGAACAACTATTTTTAAATATTTCCAATGAAATTAGCATTCAAGAAATATGTTCCTATCTATTATGGAAGTGTTATCGAGTCGAATACTTATTATGTACAGATTGATGGATATTTGTACAAGTAAAAATTAAACTTGATGAATTTTTCATAACTATTGTAAACACCGTGGATTTTTTTTCTTGACTTAGTTGATAAATAAGACAGAAATATTAAAAATAAAATATTGGTTTACACTTTACATCATAACTGATTACACGGAAAGAGTAACGTTTCAATATAATACAATACCTGAAATAGAATGCCCCCGTCACTAAGCTCCCTTGCGCTTTATAGGAGCACCGCCGCTGCATCACCGCCGCCGCCGGAACACGAGAAATCGTATGATACTATGCCACGTGACGACCGACAGTGGCATCACCGAGAATCGGTTGCGAGTCTTCTTATGTGTGGTCTTATACTATATATTATAATTTATACTAACATTATAAACATAGAGTGTGAATTCTGTGAGTTTGTGTATATAACAATAATTTCTGGAATCAATGCATCTACTTATTAGAAAAAATATTTTTGCAATTTTTAGCCTCTTTACTGAGGAATGTTATAGGCCATATAATAAATATCACGATACGGCACTAAAGAGCGGAGCAGTAACCGTGCGAGTCAAGCAATTACACAAACTGTTGGCAACAACGATAGAAAAATCACGGGATATTACTGTTGCTAACTATGTCAGCAAGTATAAACAGCCTTTTTTACGTGGGGAAACTCATCATCAGCATATCCCTCGCCGGGCAGCTCGCGAGGGTGCAAATAAATATGTAAATTTGAAGAGTATAAAAAATCATGTACGCAGAAATTAGAAAGCGTTACAGCTCTCTCCTTTTGCAAATATATCTCGTGTCCACAGGCAACGTATATGAATATGCCTTCGAGAACTTTACTACAGTGGTTTTTTTAGTTCAATTTGTACTTTTAAGTCCCTACTTTTTAATATACAACTAAGGTGGCAATGAGGCTTAAGTATTTCGTCCACAGACTTAGGCTTGATGGTTCAATTTTTTCTTACTTTAGCCTAGAAAAAAATCGACAGTATTGAGGGAATACATCGTTTTTTTTTCATATTGAGAAAAAAATATGTGGCTTATAGTGGCTGTCTGCCCCGGAAAATTTGCTAGCTAAGTCAATGTCACCAGTCCGACCACCCCGAGAAGACAGAAATTTCGAAAAAAAATCTGTGTACACATATTCGCATTGCAATTTTTCTTTTGTCATTTATTAACAACTTAGGCAGAGATAAAAAATAATCAACCTGTATGCATCGATAGTGTTATCTTCACAATTTTTATACTAAATCGCATTTTAATTAAAAAAACATATGTACCATGTTTATCAGTTGTTTATCATAATATACATCGGGCATTTAATCGTTACGCTGAATCGTCCATGAAAATAATATTGGAAAAAAAAATGATAATTTATTTAAGTTTAACAAGTGAAGAGAAAAACTAATTTGTGATTTGTTGTGTTTTTTTAATTTTAATGTTTACGAAATTAACAAGATCGGAATGTAAGTAATCTTTATTATAATAATCCATAGATTTAAACGTGTAAATGGTATTTTTAATCATCTATTTAAATAAATATGAAATACTGTTCGTTGGTTAGCGCATCACTTGAAAAACGCTGGATCGATTTGGGTAATTATTTTTTATCTCAGTAACGAGGTTTTTTGGGATAGAAAAAAAATGAACTGAAATTGTTTTTTTTTTTTAAATTTTTTCTTTAAAGACCATAAGTTATACATAGTTCGAACTGTGGATATGCGTAAATCTTATTTTGTTTTGTTCATTATTAAGTTCAGGAAAAGATTTCAAGAAAATTGGGATAGGTTATAGACTATTGAAAAGTGCAGAACTAGCATTGTATATAAATTACATTAAAAGATATGAAGAAGCGTGTAAGAATGTGAAATTTAATGATATCATACATTTCCCACTGAAAACAATTAAAGCGAAACCTATAAACGATATTAATATTTTGCATCACAGTTGTTCTATCTTGAAATAAATAATGCTTGTAGATCTGGCTCATATAGTGTAATTTATCGATAGGTGTTTGTCGACATATTTTCAATTATTTATGATGTGAAGCACCTAACACGGTGTGTGACACGTCACCGTGCGTAATTAAATAATCTCTTTTTTTTATCTGAATATTTTATTTTTACTAGCGGTCGCCCAATGATCGAAATTCGACCACCGACTATTTCATCATAAACTATTTTCTGTTTGACATTAATCGCAATATGAACTTAAAAAATGAATATTATATCACTTACTATCACTTTTCATCGAGTGACAATGTCAATATTTTGGGGGGTCTAAGTTCAATGACTATAGACGCGTTAGGATTCGCACATTTAATTTATTTGATTTAAAACATGTATAAGTAACAGATATTAAAAAAAAAAATCAGCTTTCTGCACTCCTTCTCCATATAAACTTTAAGCATGCCAAATCTCACAGTATTCCGTGCACGCAATACGCTTAAAAAGGGGAAGAAAGTTTTTGCTTCACGTATTAATATAATGATACCACATTTATTTCCTATCATTAACTATCTTTTTATGTATATTATTGTCAAAAATAATTTCGATGCTTCACATCGGCCAGGCGTTCTGCGACCAATTACTAGGGATGGGCGATGTTAAGTAAACATCGATGTTTCGGTGTTAGCCAAGTGGGCGAGCTCTTTTGGGTGCCACATTGTAACTTAAAACTCTAGGTTACAGCATACAAATCATCAACGTTCGATGTTTTCTTCCTCTTTCTAACATCGATGATTTTATACTATTCAAGTGAACGAGCTTTTTTTTGTTTGTAACATCGGATCCTCGAACCCTGTGTAAACAGCAATATTCGATGGTTTTTTCTAACATTTATGAATATCGAACATTCCTACTGCTCGTTTTTATACTAGGGCACTGCACTTCATGGAAAGTACATACATAAACCACGCCTATTTCGCAACGGGGTAGGCAGAGATCACGTCCTTCCACCTGCTACGATCCTGGCATACATCTTTCGCTTCTTCAACATTCATTAATGTTTTCAAGCATGCTCGTCGGTTTAGAGTACTCTTGATCTGACCTTTCTTCAGAACGTCCCCGATTTGAACAATGATTGTTCGTCTAGGCCTTCCTATTCCAATGTTTCCTATGATATAATTATAATTTGTTTAGTCATTCTATTTTCATTTATTCTCTCAACATGACCAAACCATCTAAGGATTCCTTTCTCAATTCGCGTGACTATATCTTCTTTCACACCACAAAGCTCTTTTATCACACTATTTCTTATCCTGTCACTCAATTTCACTCCTAACATACCTCTTAGTGCTCTCATTTCTACTGTATTTATTTTACTTTCATGATTTTTCTGCCACACCCAGCTTTCACATCTGTACATGAGTGTTGGAACCAACACTCCTCTATACATAGTACTGGGTCGTTGCTGACTATTTGTAAAACGAAACAAAACGCTTTTTTAGACTCAAGTAACAGTTCTTAGAAAAGGTTGTAAGAAAAACGGTTTTTTTTCTTAAGTTCGACAACAAACTGAATTGAAAAAACGAACATTTGACGTTTAACCAAAAAAAAAAAACAGTTTTTATTCGTTCTTTCATTTTCGTTATTTCTTTTCCTACCCAATTTGTATTGTATAGCTTTTGTAATAAGATTAATTGTAGCTTATTCGTTACTTAAAATTTAAAGTAGTTTCTTGTAACGGTTTTACTGTTCATTCAATAATAGTCCTTATAAAAATGCTAATAGATCCTTTCTATCAAAATGGTTTCACTCGGGCTACCATTAAAACGTTTGAGACGCGTCTCGTTCGTTTTAAATCTTGTTATTGCTAAATAGAGAAACAGTTCGTTCGTTTTTCATAGAATAACTGGTCCTTAACGAACTTTCGTAGAAATTCTCTGGCTACTCATAAAGGAGTGCAACGCCCTACAATGGAAAGTAGGTACAGTAGAATCCAAAAACTTTAGCGACAACCGAAAGATAGACAACCCGTCAGTGTATATAGTTGCTTAGAGATTTGCAGACTGTTGTACTTTATAGAAGAAGGATTGAAGATTAAATCGATTGGCGAATGCGATTCTTAGGGAAAGTTATGCCCACTTGCCCAGCGATGGACAGATAATTACTAATAATAATGTTTGTTTATTCTTTTTTATTCGTTTAGTATTTTGGACACTATGTCCAATGTTAAATGACGTACTGGTCCAAGATGGTGACATGATAAGCTTACCTAGGACTGGCTCTCAATTGTAGCTGCCGGAACACACCTATAGATGCTTGGGGTGGTTTCATTTGAGGGTGGTAGCTAGCCAGATGAGCTAAAAATACTCTACCACCATGCTATGGTTTTATCACGATGCTTTCCTTCATCGAAAGCTCAGGCATATTGCAGGGATTCGAACTCACTTCGATCGACGTGGTGTGCGTACACATTACATCGCATCATTGCAATTTACGACAAGCCAATTTTTAACAAACAAGCTTATTTAAAAAAAAAACCAACAGCAACAATATCACAATTTTTTTTCTATTTTTGCTTTTTATTGGAATCTAATACGTCTTACTTACATGTTATGTAGCCTATGTCACTCCCACAATTAAGACGAATCTAACGACACCTCGTATGCTTAAAACCATCAAGCCGTTTAGTCTACAGAGCGTGCCAAAGAAATAGATACATATAAAGAGTTTCTCAGAATGTTTTTCGTTTTTAGATGTTAAATAAAAAACAAAATATCAATTAAATCTCGTTTTATTTAATGTTAATTTAAAGAGCAAATCTTGAAATTTATTTATGAAAAACAACCGTTTGCAAATGCGCACCATTCATTTGTTCAAACTCATTTTACCTGGAGCTAAAATTTTCAATAACTCGCTGGAGCATCGCTTTTGGAATAGAGTTGATGATTTCTTCAGTGATTCTTTGTTGGGTGGCAATGGATTGTAAACTTTCTTTTTAGGTAGCCCCATAGGAAAAAATCAGCAGGCGTTAAATCTGGGTTCCTCGGTGGCTAATTGATGTCTCCTCGGGGACTTATCACTCTTCCAGGGAATAAATCGTGAATACCAGCTAATAAGTCATTTGTAACTGTAGTGTATTACGAGTATTTTATATGTAGGTACATAGAAATAAACATACAGTTATGTGGGGTGGCGGGTACATGTTTCAGTATGAAATAAATCTCTGACAGTGCACGAGTGTTTCAGTTTAAATCTAAAATATCCGAAATATTACAGTAACATGAGAAGTGGCCCCCCATCTTGCTGGAAAAAGTAATTTGGCTGCATTTCTGTAGCCAAAAAAGTCCGGATCATATGGCAATATCGGTCAGAATTAACGGTCTGAGTTCGACCTCGGTCATAAGTCGCCGAGAAGACATCAATTGGCCACCGAGGAGCCCTGATTTAACGCCTGCTGATTTCTTCCTATGGGGCTACCTAAAAAGCAAAGTTTACAATCCATTGCCACCCAACCTGAATGTTTTGAAGCAAAGAATCACTGAAGAAATCAACTCTATTCCAAGAGCGATGTTCCAGCGAGTTATAGAAAATTTTAGCTCCAGGTTAAATGAGTTTGAACAAATGAATGGTGCGCATTTGCAAACGGTTGTTTTTCATAAATAAATTTCAAGAATTACTCTTTAAATTAACATTAAATAAAACGAGATTTAATTGATATATATATTTTTTTATTTAACATCTAAAAACGAAAAACGTTCTGAGACACCCTTTATGTACAAATATACATATATACCCTCGAAAAACATAACCCTCTTTTTCGCAGTCGGGTCAAAGGAAACCAACTTCAATGATTTTGAATAGTTCCCTGGTGTATCTTCAAAGATGAAGGTCTAATGCCAATAAAATTTAAATGGGACCACCCTTGAGGTATCCCCTATCCAATAAAAAAAGAATCATCCAAATCGGTTCATAATCAAAGAAGTTAGGGCTGTACATCCATGTATAAAAAAATATGCAGTCGAATTGAGTAACAGTTTTTTTTAAAGTCAGTTAATAAACGATTTATATATTGATGAATGACGTTTATTTTTGTATAGGTATCTCGCTTTTTATCTTTGGAATTTAAGTACAATCCATATGATAAAAACGACAATACAAAAATTTTGACTTCTAAGAAATGCATATCTTAAGTAAGTAAATATGTACTATATCATTTATTGATTTTCATTGATAAAAACTTTTTAAGGTTCCGTTAAATTTGGTATACAGATAATTATTATGACGTCAACAACTGCTAAGAACGGACCTTTAAAATTCAACCCCTAAAGGGCTGTAACGGGTATTTCTATCCAAAGTTTTAACACGGGTAAAATACACACAGCTGGTTTGAAATATATTGTTAATTAAATACATTGTACTAAACGAGCGTATGCAAATTAAAAGTTGAGTAGATGATTTTTTTTATAAAAGAAAGGTGACAAACAAGCGTACGATCCACCTGATGGTAAGCGGTTACCGTAAAATACGGGCGCTTCTAACATCGAAGGTATCAATAGCGAATTGTTGAACTTAAAATCCCGTTTCCCCAAGAATCTCTGTAAACTCTACTCACCTCAGGAACACAACACTAGTTTATTTGGCTGTGATCTTCTGTAGAGGAAAATATCACCAATCCGATTACCACTCTCCTAAAAAATCCTCCTCTTCTCCCTTCCACAACAGAACCACACAACTGGGCTTCGGATTTACAATTTTACAATAACCTCCATCTCGGAACGAACTAAAAAGTTCTCAATGACTTATCTTTGTCGTACCGTGAAGCTGTAGAACCTTCTCCCGGACAGTGTGTTCCCTCCTTCTTAACGACATCGGGTCCTCTAAGCGTAACCTGAAGAGTTATTTTTTTTATCCCTATTATAAAGTAGAAACGAATGGAATGGAACGGCAGTTACCGTCGATAAATCCTAACCTGTCTGATGGCATTGTTCTTGACCAATACTAATGTAAATATCGACAATTCCAAATGATAGTCAAGACTCATCCTGTGACCCTCAATTTGTACGCAGTTTTGTTATTAACTTCCATACATCAACACCTTATTTCATAATATTGTCAAGTACTACACGATTGATGTTAAAAAAATAAAAATTCATGATTTTATATGTGATTTTTTAAATTGCAAATTAATTGAATTTAACGTTTTAACTGAGTGATTAACGAGTGTGTTTTGAGTGCATTTTAAATAGTTTTAATATGAAAGTAAATATGTATTTGTGTGGGTATTAATTGAATTTTAAAAATCAATTTTTATAAGTGAAAATGATTTTTATCTTTACATTTGCATTGTTAACGATAAAAAACGGTGTATTATGAAGTGAAAATGTATTATAAAGGTATGTAATATTTAGGGTTGTCAAATTTTTTTCAAGTAAAATAACGTATTCGACTAATAACAGACAGACAGAAAAACAGACAGACAAACAATTTTAAAATTGGTGTTTTGTTATATGTGTCGTATATACTTTCATATAAATTTAGTAAAATACTGTTATCTTGACAATACAAACAGACACTTCAATTTTATTAATTGTATAGATAGATAAACAATTATTTCATTTATGGACGATCGATTTTTCTCGTCTTGCCACTTCACATGCATTTACAGAAAAAAAAATCTCAGTGAAAGCTGAAAAGGCGGGAACAGAGAATAAATAAGAATTGTTTTTTACATTTGGTAAGCTATCAAATGCATTTTAAAGTGCATATTGTCATTTGTCAACAATATTTTTCTCTGAAAATTCATTATATTATACTGACCCGCACAACTTCGTCTGCATCATATAAGAGAGAGAGAGAAAGTGCGTCATAGGCACTGTATTATAGGGGCCGGCCGCCCGCCTTCCACATCATTCTGCGTAATTAAAATGCGCTCGCGGTACTAGATCATTATTTTGCTGCCGAGTTATTTTAAAACTGTGATATCTCCTAAGATATTAATTTAAATCAATTACTGTAAATTCAATTCCATTATTGTTCAAAATTAAATACTTGTGATGAATAACGTATTTATTTCGATAAAGATTAATACCATGTATATAAAATCACCTTCGTAAATAATTCATTACTGTAGAACAAATTTTATTACCATAAAAAAAAGTTATATTGAGTAAACCTTAAAAGATGGTCATATGCTGTCGCGGACTTTTTTTAGACGTTTTTAAGAGTAACAATTTCGCCACACACTATTGTTGCTTAACTTTAACCATTCACGCAGCGCACGCAGTGGAAGCTCTCAAAAGGTATAAATTACCCCCGTTTTTGCAATATTTTTCATTGATGTTCCTCTCCTATTGGTCATAGTGTGAAGTTATATAGCCTATAGCCTTCCTCAATAAATGGGCTATCCACTACTAAAACATTTTTCCATTCGAATCAGTAGTTCCTGAGATTAGCGTGTTCAACCAAACAAACGAACTCTTCAGTTTTATAATATTAGTATAAATATTTTTCCTTTTAAAGATAAATAGTTGACCATACCCTTATGAGTGTTTCGTTATACGCATCACAGTGAAGATTAGAAATAAAGCATTTTCGCATATTCTATTTTAATGCAAAAGTATGAAATATATTATTCGAAAATATAGTAGGGTTATTACAAAGTTATTATGAAGTATGGTCGGCAACCCTAGTAATTTTATTATCAGTGTTTATAAGACCCTCAATTAAGACATAATGGAATCGTTGATGACGTAATTAAATAATAATTTTTCTTGGAGGTAGAACGGCAAGTGTCTGCGACTGGATCGCGACATACACGAGGTGTAAGACCCACCTTACACACTCTTAGTTGTGTCGCGTTTCGGGATTAACTGGAGCATAACCAGTAATCAAGTAGGGTGGTAGAGTTTCTGTACCCGACTGGGTCGCCATCACTATACGCATGACATGCCCGCCGCAGTGAAGCTCTTTTGGTTTGTTGCGGTTCGGGATAAGCCAGTGTGCATACATTCTAGCATGACGCTTGCCAGGGCCCTCTTGAGCATATTCGGCGCCAGGGTGCGAAAGTTATCAATCCCCCCCTCACCCCCTGCTGTTTTTACCAAAAAACCCAATGTATTTTTTAAGGATTCATTACATTATTTCCCTAAAATACTGATAATCATACATCTAATACATTCTATACTTACTTATAATGGTCATTTTTGATAATCAATCTTGAGTCTTGGACCCATGGTTGACCTTAAATATGCCGTGCTCGCAGCTCTGCTTTCGTGGACTAAGTACAGTGTTATTGTGGTAGGCTAGTAGATACCTATCAAGACTTATGGCGGTCGGCTTGCACCCCCTAGGACTCTGTGCCTGGGTTCCTCGCACCCCTTGATCCTCCGGGTAAAGAGCGCCCTGAGGCTTGCAGGAAAATATCTCTTCTATCAAAATCAATCATACTTTATTCAATTCGGGCCCTAAGAGGTCACTTATGAACGTCAGAACACTGCTGCCGGCTCGGAAAATATCCCAGTAACCGACAAGAACAGGCAGGAAACTCGATCAGGTTCTCCTTTTTTTTCAACTGCATAATAATTATAATAATAACTATCTGTGCCCACGTGAAAGCTCAGCGAAGGCTCACGTGGACTACAGAATGCCCGCGCGAATCTTGATCCCCCGCTCCCGGCTATTTTAAAGATAAAAATGCTTATTGTGGGTGTTCCTTAAAAGATAGACATAGACTTTTTGGTAAGTCTTTTTAATGCCTACAATTATGTATTACGTTAATTTGCTTGGTATATCTCTTATGGTTTAATCAGCATAAGCCATTTAAGCGCCCGTATTGATTCACCATGACCAGTTTTTTTATTCGTGCAGAACCTTAATTCTTTTTCTTAAATAAATGTAGCCTAAACTACTCCTTATAAAATCAACTATCTACCATTGAAAGTCTCGTCAAAATAGGTCCAACTGTTTCGGAGATTACCCGTTACAAAGAGACAGACAGACAGACAAAGTTTTAAAATGGGTGTTTTGTTGTAGGTGTCGTATATACTTTCATATGCACTTAGTAAAAAGCTTTTATTTTGACATTACAAACAGAGAATTCAATTTTATTAATTGTGTACATTTAGTAGAACACATAATGATCCACCCTATAATAACCTTTTGACAGTAAAACCAGCTTAACATGGTCCTTGAACTGATTGTCCGGCAAATCAGTAATGTGCTTCGGGAAATTATTATTAAACCTAACACTATTACCTATTACTACCCATACCCTTTACCCATAACGCTAAACTAACAAAAAATGATATAAAAAATATTTTGTATTTTAACCTTCAGAATTAGACGGATACTCTTTCATAAAGACATGGGCCTGGGTAAAAAAAGAGATGTAAAAATATGAAAACGGTGTGAATTAATAGCTGATGCATTATCAAACAGCCACTGAAAAAACAGCGAATTTTTTGCAATCTAAAAGCAGAGATTTAGGATATTTCGTAAAAGCGAAGTCATGTAATAAACTTCAATTAAACTATTTTTAAAGTAGGATTATGTTTATTAACTTTTAAAGTTATTAGTTTTCTTATTTTCTTGATTGTGAATTTTAATGATATTGTACGATTTTAAAAACAATAATAATAATATAAACCATATTTCAACTAATTACATTCTGGGCCCAGAAATACTCGTCTCTTTACCCTCCCAACACGTACTTCATAATGCACTGTACCTATTAACACGAAAGTTTAGATAACCTAGATTTTGTAAACGACCGCCATTTGAATACTAGAAATTAACACAAATTATAATAGTCACTCTATGTTTTTTTATTGTTTTTAAATTCCTTAAAGGCTTAGTTAGCATTTGGTCACAATCTCACCTGATGATAAATGAAGACGTGGCTCAAGATGGTGACACGGTAAGCCTTGTGAAACTGGATCTCGAATACAGTAGCTAAGCTACAGTAGCTAGTTAAGTGGTAGCTAGCCATGCATGCATTAGAAAATACGATACCATCATGATTTCTTCACCGAAAACTCCGGTTTATTAGAAGGATTCGAACTACAATGCCATAATTGCTTTAAAAATATTCATAAACACTTTTATGTCTTCATTAATTACGAAAGACCAGAAATCAGAATTCTCTATCAATACAAGTATGCAATTTTATTGATAAGTTCTTAGTTGATAAGGTAGCGATTATTTTCGTGCAATTTACGTTGCATTATTGGAAGACAATATAATGCAAGACTAATTAGTGCAAGCGAGTTTTTTCACGTGAAGATGCTTTTGATATTTAATAGCACTAGCGATCGCCCTAAGCTCGAAATTCGACCAGCGACTTTTTGATCATAGAATATTTTATGTTTGACATTTGCAGTATTCATAAACAATGAGTATTATCTACATCACTTGCTGTCACTTTTTATTGAATGACAATGTCAATATTTTGGGGGGTTTAAGTTCAATGGCACTGGTCAGGTTAGGATTCGCAGTATTAATTAATTTAATTTAATATATTAGTAACATATATTATAGATAAATTTTAGCTTTCTGCACTCCTTCTCCATATAAACTTTAACCATGACAAATCTCACGTCTTCCGTGCACGCAATACGCTTAAAAAGGTACCGAAAGCTTTTGCTTCACGTATTAATATATAGATTTGTTTTTTTTTTTATTTGCAACTTGTGAATGAGACGCAAAATTTCAAAGCTAGAAATAAATATAAATTAATCATTCTATTAGACTAAGGATATTAGAGATATTGGATATATTAGAAGAATAATTTTGAAGATTTCACGGATAATGTACCCTGGCAAACCTATCAAAATTTAAAAATTATTCCTCAAATAAAGATGACTGTAGATTGAATAATCAGCCCTTAGTAAGACAAATAAATGTTTATTAGGTGATTGTGTTAGGTTCTACAATAAACTTTCTAAGCACATTACCGATTTACCGGACAATAAGTTCAAGAATCATGTTTTTTTTAAAATACAATACAGGTATGCGTTTGGCCTCGATCTTACCTGATGGTAAGTAAAGTTGAGGCCGATGATGTATCGCGCTTACCTATTAAATGCCTGTTCACTCTTCGCTTGAAGACTCCCAAGTTTTAGGTGGATGGGAAAACAGACGACTCCTATCCCTTCTCCACTCCTTTGCCGTTCGCATAATGAACAACGAAGCATAACGCTTCGTGCGAATCACGGGAATTTCCACGACATAAGGATGGAAACCCTCACGCCGTATAGTTGTCCTATGGTGGAACGGATTGGGTGCAATTCCTGTGCACACTCTGTTTCGATGTTCAACAAGTCTTATTGTCGAAAGGGTATTAAAGGGTGGATAACGTTAAGTCATAACGTGAATGACGGTGAGGTCTGGAAGTGATTCCTTCTCTGTACACCACGGAAAATGATAATAACTGTAAACAATAAAAATACTATCAAAACTAGAAACAATAAATTGATAAACGCGATCGAGTTTCTTGCCGATGACTGAGACGTCCTATCTTAGGGTCTACATTGAATAAAATATTTTTGATTTTCACTTAAGGTCGTAGCTGATAGCATTTAAAAATGCACATGCGTAAGGCCGTAAGATTTGAACCCGCGTCCTTCAAAGTGGCCACCAGGCAGACTGAGCTATCACCGCTTATTACGTACTAATTTGATTATAATTAATTCGATTCAAGTCGTAACTATTACAAATCATTAAGTATTTAGGCGCCAGGCAAAACTCTTATCAAAGACATTTAAATGATAAGGTTATTACAGACACAGATGTAATTTATTATAAATGTTTATTACTTATTGGAAACAGTTTAATTTTATTAGGTACTAAAGTCATACGGAAAACTAATAACAAGACAATCACATACATAATACCTACCACTCAAAATAAAAATATATTACACAGTTTATGGCACTTAGAAGGTACTTACGAACGATAAAATGTTGCTACCGGTTCGGAAAGCATCCTAGTTGTCGATAATATGTAGTTGTTAAGAAACTCGTTCCAGGTTTATATTCTTTTTTTAACTCTGTGAATAATTTAATTGTAATGTAATTTGGTGAATGGTATCTTGGATGTGCTCCTACTTCTTTCAGAGATTAATATAACCTTACCATCAAGAATACCCCGAACAGGAACCTATAAATAATTTTGTGAGAACGATCTTGTACAAATATAGATTACTATTCACCATTAAATAGATTCATGAGAAATTAGAACATTACTTCCAAGAGTATTACAGATGAAGTTGATATCTTCTTTGATTCTGTTATTTAAATTAAGAGAGCATATTGTTGTTCCTGAGACGAGAACATAATTATTGTGTACTTTAAACATTATTTATATTTGCTTGTGATTGTTTTTATTTTATATAGCTGTTTGTATAAATTATTAAAAATATACAATGTAATAGGATTTAATGTGCATGTCGTTGTTGCCTATAATTACAGTCAAATTTAATTAAAATATTGTACTGCATAAATTTTTTTATAGATGATTATGTGTGGATGTTGATTCTGTTGACGACCTATGTAAATCTATAAATTAAAACGTTAGCAGAAAACTTCGGACACCCTTTTTAAGCGTATTGCGTGCACGGAAGACTGCGAGATATGGCATGGTTAAAGTTTATACGTAGAAAGAGTACAGAAAGCTAAAATTTATATGTAATATCTGTTACTAATACATTAAATTAAATTAAATAATACTGCGAATCCTAACCTGACCAGTGCCATTGAACTTAGACCCCCTAAAATATTGACATTGTCACTCAATAAAACGTAACAGCAAGTGATATAATTTTCATTGTTTAAAAATTCATACTGCAAATGTGAAACAGAAAATAGTCTGTGATCAAAAAGTCGCTGGTCGAATTCCGACCATTGGGCGTCCGCTAGTAAACAATAAATAAATAAATGCTTTCCATTGATAATAAAATTAGGTAGGTATATTATTTTAGTGTATGTACAGACATGACTATCATTCACGTAATGATCTAGAAAACTTTTTGACAGAAAAAATCGGCTTGACGTGGTCCCCGTCCGATTATCCGGCAAATCGGCAACGTGCTTAAGAAATTTATTGTAGAACCTAAAACTATTAATATAAACAAATTTTATCAGTCTTACTGTTTAGTGACTCATTTGTGTTTCTTCTTCTTCCTAATTTAGCAACTAGTCCACTTTAATGAAGACCATTACTGCCATCATCAAGTGAATATAACGTCCTGCCTTATGCCGACTTCAGTAGCCTAACAAGATGGTGGCTCCCTTGTAAGAACTTTCTAGGAAGTTTTTTTGAGCTCTCAGAATGAATGCTTTCAGCTTATATTTATAATCCACTTCACTTATTCAGAAAAACCAAACTATATCACGCAAAACGCCACCAATATTACATGTCAAAAACCGAACGTAAATGAACTAAAAATAAAAACCACAACATGCCACTTCGAGATCCCGCCAAAAACTCTCATTTGTGTTTGTTTAGTATTAAAATTATGCCGGTAGTTTACAAGATCTAAATAGAATGCATTTTTTATTCCCACGGAATAAAGTGACATTTTGTGTGTTGCTAGTCTATTGTGTTTTTAAAATAGTGATGCCACCAATTGGTACTAATCGTAAAACCGTACGAGTTAATACCTATATATTTCATATACCTATTGATAAGTTTTTCTGAAATAATATTGAACTCTCCAAATGTGAATATCGAATTAATCCGACAAAATCGCGTCTCCCGTAGGTCAATCGAAGCGTCCTTTTTTGTGTAATTTTTTTTTATTCGCCATGTAGACATTTCGTAGTTTTCTGAATTATGTTATGTTAATAGTGAATTATCGGGTGTGTTAAATAATACAAAATATTTCAATTTATAATTAAAAAAATGCGTGAGTGTCGTGGAACACTTGGTTTCGTTCGTAGACTTGATCCAATTAGCGCGCACCTATGACTGGGCACAGCCAATAGTATACGCGCTATGGATAAACGTCTAAATTATAGAAAGGGTCGTGACGGAAGACTCTTACACTATTTCTCGCCTAGCCCCCCCTCCTCCCCCCATCTACCATGTCCGTACCTACCGTGCAATTAGGAACTTCGTTCCAAAACTCTTAATAAAGTATCACACAATACAAATAAAAATAATTGCAGCGTAAAAATATGGGTAGGACAAAACTACAAAAATAAATATGGCAACGTTATTTTCAAGTTTGACATGAATGATTGTCAGTTTACTTCGTTGGATTAAAAAACACAGTATAATTTACTGCTGGGCAAAGCCGTGTTCTTAAACGAAGGCTTTAGCTTTCATCACCGCGTCAACTCACGTGTGTGTTTATGATTTCAAACGATGACACATCGTTTTACTACATGAGAACATAAAGTTACTAGAACAACATTTCTCAAATGTTCAGGTTTCCTGATGATGTTTTCGCTTCACTCTTTTGTTAATGCCACTGGATGCATGTTCTTTAAGCCTAATTTCGTATTATTTTTCTAATCTTCAAATTTATATAAATATGACGGTAGCATTACCCTCGTTAGAACTATCTAGGGAGTTTTTGTGGCAACTCAGAAGGCGTGTCTCTAGTTATTATTATTTATTTATAATCCATGTCACTTGTCCACAATAACCAAACGGCTTCACGTGAAATGCCACCAATATTACATAATATAGAGTCAAGATTATGAATTATAATAAAAATTACCACATGACAGAGATAACAAATACCGATAGCTTTCTTCATTCTTTTTTAAAATTTGTTAATGTCACTGGATCCACATCCATGAAGCCTAATTTCGTAGGCACTATTTTTCTAATCTTTAAACATAGTTCAATTCCATTGTTAGAAATTTCCAATGAGTTCTTTTTGGCAACTCAAAAACCATGTCTCTAGTTATTATTTAAAATTCACTTTATTTTCAACTCAGCGTTATCAAGGAAAACGCCGTCAATATTAACAGCTGTCACGTTAGTTAAAACTATTGTTAATAGATGACGCCTCCTACATGTTAGTTATATACATTTTCATTACCAATTCTATCGGTTTTTTTTTTACACATTTAACGAAAACATTAATTTAAAACGATTTGTCTATTTATTAACAACTTTAAATATAGGTTTACCATATATATAAATGGTGAAATAAAGTAAATTTATGAATTAAAATAGAAACCATCGCATGACGTCAAGATGGCGCAAAACTGTATCCTCCTTCATCCCCGGTTGTTAAGAATCAAAGTCACCGTTTTTCGTTACCTACGTCAGTGTTTCGAATTAAATTGTGGGGACGAAGTTTGTACTGTATTTGGGCCCCTTAACGCCTAAATCCGTTCCTGGATCGATGTGTTCGTTATTGTCGTAAATAGAAACGGGATATGTGACAATATCCTTCAATTAATGATTCATTGACGGATTTTTAATCATTATCGTGTTCTTTCGATGGTGTAAAGCGAAGGTATAATTATTTGGTAATACAGATTCACCGGATAATAAATTCAAGGACTATTTCCAACGGATTTTATAGTGTAAACGAAGGTTATGATAAAATGGATATTTTATGTTTAACATTTTAAATAAGAAATCAAACCAAGATAAAAAAATGTCTGTACGCGTGTAGGAAGTCATACCTAATTCTTACAAAACAAAAATTACTGATAACGTTTGCATCATAATAAAATAAAAAATGTTTACACGGTTACATTATTTATAAAAAATTAAAAAAAAACGGAGTCTTCTTCTTCTTCTTCCTAACTTGGCAACCGGTCCTCTTTAATGAAGACCATTACTGCCATTATCGAGTGAATTATAGTGTCATGTGTTATGACGATTCAGTATCCTAACAAGATAGCGGCTCCCTTGTTAGAACTTTCTAGGAAGATTTTGTGGGACCTCAGAATGAATGCTTTCAGCTTATATTTATAATCCACCTCACTTATGCACAAAAACCAAACTATATCGCGCAAAACGCCACCAATATTACATAATATCGAGAAAAAAACCTAAGTTAATGAATCAAAAATAAAACATCATGGAATTACGTCAAATTAGGTTGGCTAAAAATTTTTTACTTCTCAAAAATTTTTTTTTTTATTTTGGCTTTGTGCAATATCAAGTATGACAAATACACGTTATAGAATTTGCCAAATATTCGGTGTACTGTAGAATAACCTGTGAGAATAACCCATAAAACAGTCACAAATTTATACATAGTACTTGATAAGGGAACTGCTCGCATTTCTCCATTACGCATTACATTAATACAGAAGTAATGGTAAAAAAATTTGGTTTCGTTTGATACAAAAACGATGCTTCTGTGCTGGTTGGTTGTTAAAAGGTAGATTTGACGATGACGAGAATAGGTATTTGTTATGGACAGTGATATTTTAACAGGTCGCTTGAAAACATAATCTCTAGTACATTACATTAATAATAGTAAAAAATCCTGAGCGACATCTGTACAATGAAATATCAACTTACAATTTCAGAGCACTTATAATGTCAACCGTAGACCATAATTAGGGACATGGCGAGAATTTTGATTTTTTTTTTAATTTATCCATTTTGGGAATTAAAAAAAAGTCGTGAACGACCTATTTACAGTGAAATATCAACTTACAATTTCAGAACACTTATAATGTCAACCGTAGACCATAAATATGGGCATGGCGAGAATTCGGATTTTTTAAAAAAATTATCCATTTTGGAATTATAAAAAAAACCGTGACCGACCTATTTACAATGTAATATCAACTTACAATTTAAGAACACTTATAATGTCAACCGTAGTTCAAAGACAGGTACAGGACTAGAAAAAAGTTGTAATTTTTTTTTGCAATTTAAAAAAAATCGTTGTCCATCTCTGTACATTGAAATACCAACTTATAATTTCAATACACTTATAATGTCAACCGTAGATCATAATTAGGTAGATAAGTACAAAAAAATATCTTTGTAATTTTTTATCCATTTTGGAATATAACATTTTTTTAAAGCGATTTCTTAAATTTTTATAACGAGTTGATTTTTGGTAATAATTTCTATTTAACAAATTGTAATCGTAAAAAAATTATCATTTTTTTTAACATCCCATATTGTTCAATGATATAATCAATATATAATTTATAGATTAATTTTCTATGTTATAATGCTTATAAATGTATTTGTCATAATGTAACAAAGATCGTAATAAAGATTTCTATTGAATTTTTCGGCGTGAGTTGTACGCTCTGTTATCATTTTGATAATCTACGTTTATAATTTGTAATTTAATTAAGGGCCGATTGATTAAAATATGCTTAGGGATTGACGTAGGTAGTTTGATTAACTGTGAGGTAAGGGGTTCGATTTCTGGTCTGTCCTAAATTTTAAACGTTACAATGTTACGATATCAATATATATTATTATTAATTATCAGATTTCGGTTTAAATAAATTATACAATTTACAAATTCTATAATCAAAAGGCAATTTATAACAAAAAAGAAAAACAACATCAATGATTTTGAAGAGTTTCGTTGTGTATCTTCGAAGTTGAAGGTCCAATGCCAATAAAATTAAAATGGGACCACCCTTGGGCTATCCCCTGCACAACAAAAATATAATCATCCAAATAGGTTCATAAACAAAGAAGATATAGCTGAACATCTATTAAAAAAATGCATTCGAATTGAGTAACCTACGGGAGATTGTTGAAGTGGAATAATAAAAAATATTGTTTTGTTGCCACAGAAGCTATTGCCAGTGTCAACGTTTTTAATCATTCGTAGTATTTTCTAATTTTCAAAGTGTGGTCTAACAAAAACGTGGCTCCTTGCTAGAGCTATCTAGAGCACAGAAATAAGAGTTCCATGATCTAGGGACTCTTTTTATCTACTCAAAATGCATGTTTTCAGTTTATATTTATAGAACACTTTACGTATGTACAATAATCAAGCTATACCAGTCAAATTGCCACTAATATAACCGTAATACATGGTCAAAGGAACCAAGTTAATAAAAGCCGTAATTTTACCTACTTCAAATAACCTGAGAAACATTAATTTAAGTGTCATGTTTATTTATAGCTAGCTGTGCACGCTGTTGCACTCGGGTCGACTACAGAAAGCTCTTTTCGGGTACATGCGCGAATCGTGCTACCCACGCTGCCGATTATTTTAAAAACAAAAATGCTTATTGTGAGTGATCCTTAGAAGTTAGGTATATACTCTCGTTAACTTTTTTGTAGCTTATTTTAAAATCTACAATAATATACTAAAGTAATTTACTATATCTCTTATGGTTTACTTAGAGTAAGCCATTTAAGTGCTCGAATTGATTCACCCACTACTGTTTTCGTATTAGTTAATTTTATTTGCGGGTAACCCTAATTGTTTTTTTTTAAATAAAAGTAGTCTAAGTTACTCCTTTTAACATCAGCTATCTAACAATGAAAGTTCCGTCAAAATCGGTCCAACCGTTTCGGAGATTACCCGAAATAAACAGGAAGATAGACAAAATTTTTAAAATTGTTGTTTTTTTTTTAAGTACCGTATATTTACTTTAATACGATTTAACAACGAAAAGCTGTTTTTGACTCTGCAAACAGCCACTTTAATTTATTTGTACTAGCGATAGCCCTAAGGTCGACATTTGACCAGCGACTTTTTGATCATAGATTATTTTCTGTTTGACATTTACAGTATTCATAAACAATGAGTACTATCTATATCACTTGCTGTCACTTTTCGTTGAATGACAATGTCAATATTTTGGGGGGGTCTAAGTTCAATGGCACTGGTCGGTTTAGGATTCGCAGTATTATATTAGTAACAGATATTATAGATAAATTTTAGCTTTCTGCACTCCTCCATATAAACTTTAACCATGCCAAATCTCATAGTTTTCCATGGACGCAATACGCTTAAAAAGGTACCGAATGCTTTTGCTTCACGTATTTATTATCTATATTATAGAAGACAGGTGATTAAAATATTATACATAATTATGCACTATAAAGTAATTCGGCTGATCATAGATTTCGGTTGCACGCATTAAACTAATTTTAAAGATAAACGTTATCAGTTACCTACCTTTTTTAAACCAAAACATAATAATTGGATCATGCAACATTACATATATTTCATTTGTAACTACTAATAATTAGTGAATCAGTCATTGCTCTGCCTTTTCTAATAATTAATCACTCGACCATTCCTTAGGACATTGGACCTGAGAGTAACGTGAAGGGATATTTATGCAGGCCGGTAATGCAGCGGCAACCACCAGTAGACTGCCGATCTGTTGGTGGTCACCGTTGTATTTGGATTGTACTATGCTAACTATCAGAGACAGTACCGTCAATTTGCCAAGTTACACAAAAAAGAATCAGCGCCACTAACCGTAATTTTTTATTCCTTAAATTTTTTCCGGAACTCTAACGGACAAAACATCAACAAAAAGAAAACCAACTTAAATGATTTTGGAGATTTCCGTGGTATATCTTCGAAGTCGTAGGTCCAATGCCAATGAAATTATAATGGGACCACATTTGAGGTATCCCTTTTCCAACAAAAAAAGAATCATCCAAATCGTTTTATAAACAAAGAAGTTATGGCTGAACATCCATAATCTGTACACAGACACTTCAATTTTATTTATAACTAGCTGTACCCGCGGCTTCGCTCACTTAGACTACAGAATGCCATTGATCGAGCACAGAACGAATTTTGCTCTCGCGCTCCCGGTTATTTTAAAGACAAAAATACTTGTTGTGGGTGTTTCTCAGAAGATAGACATATACTCTCGCTGACTGTTTTGTAGGCCTTTTAAAGATCTACAATTATGTAGATTATAAAAAAAAATTTAAATAAAATAATTAGTTTTTTTTAAATCTTTATAGGTCAAGCGTTTGGCCAAATCGTGTAAAAATAATTTAACTTTGTTTATATTAATTTAATTTGATCAAATTGGATGACTGCCTTCATCTTGTCACACTTCTGTCATACAATGATGCGCAAGCGCAGCTCTCAAATTTAACCTCTACCAAACGCGTGAAAACAAGTACAACTTCATGAAATGTTTTTTGCTTTGTTCTTGCGCATTGTCATAAATGACTAATAATGAAACAAAAAATTAATATAAAGATAACATTTTATTGTAATCTTATAAAATTTCAGGGCACGATTAAATTGAAAACTCAATTATTTAAATAGATAAGAGCTTGTGGGAAGAACCGCTAACGGTATAAAAAGGTATAAATCTAACTCAAAACTAGCATTATAAATCCGAAGAGATAATTTTTTATTGTTTCAACGCGCTAATCTATGGAACTATCGGTCAGATATGAAAAATTCGTTTAACATTTTGTAGCCTACGTATTTATTGAGGAAGATTTAAAAAATCACGCTATGGCCCTATGGAGCGAAGCAGTAATTATGAATGTCAAGTAAACAGGCGAGCTGTAGTCAAGTACGGGAATTAAGAACGATAATTGGATACGCGGGTGCAATGGCAGTGTCGGCTTGGTGGCGAGTGGAGAGTCGATCGCACGCGCGAACCGTGCTGCCTCGCTATTAAAAAGTTATTTTAAAGACAAAAATTCATCAAATTGGTTCAGAGGTTTAGGGGTGAAAACGAAGCAGACAGAGTTACTTTCGCATTTATAATATTACTACAGAAATACAATTTTTATGTACAAACTAATAAATATATATTTTTTTGCATTTTTAACATATTTTTTTGTTTATATTTCCTTTACTGGACAGAAGGGCTATTTCTCTTGTGCTATTGCATGCAAACTGTATAAAATATTCACATATGTTAATGTTGTGAAACTTCTTAATATAATTGGTAATATAAAATCGTTGTGATAACAAAGCCCACCGTATCGGTGGCCTTTTGTGAACAATATTCTAATGTACCTAAATATTAATCTATTGCCGCGGTCCCTTTCTCTAAACAAAATCCGACAATATCGTATTACAATCATCCATTAATATGATAATAATCAACGTAATTATAATTAATACCTTCAGTATATACATGAATTTTTGACGGTTTACTAATTGATCGTTATCTGATACAAGTCGACGAACGCAGATATACGACGCGTCGCTTCGTACGTAAAACGTGTTGCTTCGCCCTAGAGATGTGAACTTGTTCGAGGAAAACCTAAAAATACCGGTTTTTTTCATCAAAAAACCGGTATCAAACTACGTTTTTGTAGTTCACCACCAAAACCAAAATCACATGAAGTATAACTAAGTAACTACCTACTTAGATCTTTCATCATTCTTTCTGTTAAAGTTATGTTTACGTTTATGTATCTTCGTATAACATACGACCTCATTCGATGGAACGGCTTCAAACTTGCGAACTGTATTAAACTAACTAATGCCCTAAAATAAAATTGCATTTAAACATTTATCAGTAACCATAACTTCTGTGACTTCAGAGTACATACTTTCGACAGCAGGATATTTTCTCTCACATAAAAAGAGCTGGCTTCTCGAAGACGATATCAACTAAATATGTTTTATTCATAAAATTATCTATACTAGCGATCGCCCCAAGGTCGAAATTCGCAGTCGATGCGACTTTTTAATCATAGACTATTTTCTGTTTGACATTTGCAGTATTCATAAACAATAGGTATTATCTACATCACTTGCTGTCACTTTTCGTTGAGTGACAATGTCAATATTTTGGGGGGGTTTAAGTTCAATGGCACTGGTCGATTTAGGATTCGCAGTATTATATTAGTAACAGATATTATAGATAAATTTTAGTTTTCTGTACTCCTTCACCATATAAACTTTAACAATGCCAAATCTCACAGTCTTCCGTGCACGCAATACGCTTAAAAAGGGGTAGAAAGCTTTTGCATCACGTATTAAGATATAGATAAATTAAATGATTTGCTGTTGGGTGCGCATTTCGCAATAACTACTTGCCAGATGTTGATCTTTTTTTTGTTTAAAAAAATTTCACGATAATTCATACACAATAATTATGTTGTTAACGCGTGCGTAGCCGCGGGTACAGCTAGTCTAATGATAAAAACAAAGTCGATTCGTTACTTCAATTTGTTTGTTGAACTTTGACCGTGGTAAATGAGTGAGAATTAAAATCGACAAAAACTTGAATAATCGATTTTTTTGGAAATTTATTGTTTATAAACCGGCTTTGATATATGTAATCGGTTCACATCTCTACTTCGCTCAAAACTGCGAACTTGTTCCAATAAGTTATCAATAAGTACGCTAGTATATCGTTTGGAGCGTAGAAGTGTAGAGCTGTAACCATTGTTACCACTTGTTGCACATTGTTATGTTTATGCATACGTAATTTTCTATCATTTCATTAAACCAATGAATAAAAACAAGATGGCACAACTAAAAATAACAATAAAGCAAAAATCACTTCATTATCGACGTTAGATCGTCGTCGATATGTAATTTTAAAATCTAAATCCAATTACGAACAAAATGTAGATGGCGAGATACGAAAAAGCACGAAGATATTAATTGAATATTATTATTGTACACTTACATACGCAAGTTATTTACGTAGGTACGTTTAATACATTATCTGTAACGATCGTTTACTTTGGATTGTTCCTAGAATTTATGTTTTGATAGTGATGTAAGTTATTCCAAGAATCCAAAACGGATAAGGGCGGAGTTACTCTATTATGAAACGTTAATCAATATTTTTAGGCTTCCGTTTGCGTTCCTACCGTTCTAACAGAGAACGCAGTCGATAAGACATTTGATGAATACCTTTTCATCGTAGATTTTGTATAGGATTTGTTCGGCAATAGGTTGAATAGGACGGAACCAAAAACAGGAATACGCTGGTTTGCGTATTGCTTTGCTGATTTTCTTTGTTATACAAGTTACATCTAGTTATATAGTACACGTAACCACTTATTAAACACGTCTATAATGAAACTACATTTTTTAAATCTTACATTTTGCTAAAATAAGCGGGATTTGTTTTGATAATGATAAAAGTTAAAAAACATGATAACTGAAAAATGGTTAACTTTTGCATAATGCATATTGGGTCAAAATTATCGCAAATAGTTACCCCTATCACCTCCTAACGGGCATACGTCGAATTACCAATAACCCTGTAGGTATATTGAATGGTGATAGCAGAAATTTATAGCTGTCCGCGCTATGCTCGAACGACCGAATAGAGCGTGAGAGAGACAACTGAAGTAAATTACATAAAAGTAAGCGAGCGTATCTTCGCATTTATAATATACTAGCTGTGCACGAGGCTACACTCGCGTGAACTATGGAATACCGTCGGTTAATCACACGCGTGAATCGTGCTACCTGCCGCATATTTTAAAGACAAAATTGCTTATTGTGTGTGATCCTTAGAAGATACATATATGCTTTCGCTGACTTTTTTGTAGGCATTTTTGATACCTACAATTGTATCATACATCAATTTGTCATACATCATCAATCAATCGCTAGGCGGAGCACTTCAATACTCTGCTGAACGTGGATCGAGCAGCTGATCTGCAAAGTATAGGTTTAATGCCTCAGCTCCCTTTTGCCTTTGAGCTGGACGAGTCTAACGCGTGACGAGGTTGTTATTGCCATCAGATAACAACAAAACAAACGGGACCGTTCGCCGGTTAGGGCATCGCTAATATCGAAAAATTCGAATCTTCAAGAACATATGATAATATAACGTAACGATATGTGTGTGTTGTATGTGCCATCTGGTTCGATGTAAGATCCCTAAATAATCCATATAGGTGGCATGGCTGTAGTTGGAAACAGTCACGAGAAAAATCAAATTATGTGTTAATCTCCATACAAAAAAAAACTCAATACTTATTAATTTTTTCCCAAATACAGCATTCAATTACATCCATGTAATAATATATTAAATATATTAGTAGACTTAAACTATTATCAATGAAATTGTTTTCACATTTCGACTTTTGATTTCTACTGTTAGGGACCTCCAATTCTGAGCCACTGTTCGGCGTTCTGAAGTCCACGCGAACGCAGCCGCGGGCAAAGCTAGTAATTAATAACTATTTTAAAATAACTTTTTAATGAAATAATTTGGATGTATTCTCGCAGCTTTTTAACAAATAATGCAGCATTATGAAATAAACTTTATCTCTATACAGGAGGGCCAAAATGTCGTGGATCAAACGCAACTAGGGGTTAGATGGGGCGGGGCCATCAGCTGCAAAAAATTGTTCTACGGGGGTCCTTAAGGTCAACCCCTGTAGAGTTATAATTTATTTTGTGTGTTTTATGAGAAAATTGTCTTTTTTTACTAATTCTTATTAAGATTCGAAAAAATCTACAGCCTGTATCTTTTTTATAATTTTCACCAGATTGGTACTGATGAGTCCTTGCGTTAGACATGTTATTTATGGTAGTTTATTGGGTGTGTTGAAGATAATATTAAGTTTTATGAAAAAAAAAATTCTCAAATCATAACTTTTTATTTACTTCGGACCCCACTGTGAAAAAAATACTCTACCGAAAAGTGACCCTGTATTAAAAATTTTGGCGTATTTAATAGGGATTCTAAAAAGGTATAACACAATAGCTAGGCGTGGCTTTGATATTAAAAAAAAGGTCATATTTCTAGTTATTATTTAAGATCCACTACATTTGTGCACAATATCCCAACTAAACACGTAAAATGCTACATAATATATATATATATAATAAAATAAAGCGAGAGAGTTGTTTTTGTTTATTTGTTTAAACACGCTCTAACCTTTGGAACTACATGTCGGATTCGAAAATCGTATATGATAGCCAGACTCACGAGGAATAGTATAGGCTATCAAACTTTAGGCTTCAACTCTCAGCTAGCCTTAAATATTGATTTTTGTTACGTAAGTCGGAAGTGGAAGCCCTCGCGAACTGCTTTATCCGCGTGCGCTGGTGTAATCGTTAATGATACGGAAACACAATGTTTTACAATAATATTGTTCCTTAGTATAATATCAAAAAAAAGCCAGCGATAGCATATGCCTATTTCTTATACATAAGCCACAATAAGGTATATTGTGACAAAGATTTGTTGAAAATTAAAAAGAGATATATAAGCATTTATTTTTAGACATGGTATATTAATCCTTACGAATAAAAGTTACTTTATCATAAAGACAACTTTAAGAAGTTAAATTTTGCTATATTTGGACACAGTATAGGAGATAGTGAATAATTAAAATAATTATGTACTTGCGGGAAGACCAATTATACAACAACTACAAGGGTGCGTTGGTAGCGCGGTGTTTGTCGGATAAAATTAACACGGGTGAAACCGTGGGGCACAGCTAGTTACATTATATAAAGTAAGTATTCTTACAATATCGGGTCCTTGAAGCGTTTTTTTTTTTTTTTTGAACCGACTACACTGTTAGCCTTAGGGGCCCTATCCAAAAACAGAGCCGCTGCGGCTTTTACAGCTTCACCGGACTTGGTCCTTGAAGCGTAACGTGAAGAGCTATTTATACAAGCCGGCTTGACAGCGGTGACCGCCGAAGGATTTATATCTCACGGTGGTCGCCGTTGAGTTAAGATTATACTGTGCTTACCATCAGATCTCGTCAAAAACTCAAACTCCTATTCTTTGGTTGTATGCGTAACACACTAAACAAGTTTTGCCAATTTAGAAACTCCGATTTACGGTAAACGAGTAATTTATATGCGTGACTGAGTTGAAATAAAGCCGTATCACTTCATCATGACTCAAATATAATAACAATAAATTATTTAAATTGCACCACAATTGAATAATTTAATATTATTAACATGTACCGTAACAGCTCATCGTTAGGTATGTTAATTTGTAATAAAAATAAAGTAAAAATCTTCTTCCTTCTTCTTTATTCCTGACCAGGTGGGGTCGGCACAGAACGTCTTTTTCAATTCTGATACAAAATAAAGTATAAGTAATTGCAATGATGACGTTTTCAAATATTTCTTCAGCTTTTTGTTTTTAATATACCTACATTTAACATGAGATAGACACTTTAAATAAATTAGAAAATGATTTCACATTATATTCACAGGTCTCACAATTGCACATCTATACAGATAGAAGTCCCCAGATTACTTAAAGAATAAGAAAAGTAGGTAGAGTTATGTACTAGCCGTGAATAATGCATTTTGAGATACGGCCGTTGACAATAACCTATCTATCCGTTGTTTCAGTTACTAAAGATATTCAGATTTAATCTATTGTCGTTACTTTTTTTCAATAACTTATCAATGGATAGTTTTTCATATCTACATAATATATATCCATATATACCATACACTAGAATTTTAAAAGTAACACCCGACACAATGAGTACGCTTAAAGGGTTTTCACATTGTCCGCTCCGATATCGGATAACGGATTCGACACCGATATGAAGGCGGCACCATCGAACACCCGTGGGCTGTTGGACGACAATGTTTATACAAGGTGTCCAGAAAGGGTATCGGGTATTTGTAAGTTCAATGAAACAAAAATTATTTGTATGCAATAAAAAAGTTTATTGTTTATTATTAGCATATGAATTGGAGAATTATTTGGAAAAGATGATGTTATCCAAATGATGACCGTTACGTTGCTGGCACTCTTCTAAACGGAAACGAAGATTGGCGATAACACGTTGACACATAGCTATCGATATTGCTGCCATTTCTGACCTGATGTTTTGCTTTAACTGGGTTAGATTCGTCGGATTGTTTTGATAAACCTTACTTTTAAGGTATCCCATGCAAAATAGTCAAGCGGGCTAAGGTCGGGGCTTCTGGGAGGCCAGTTGATGTTACCCCTTCGCGAAATGACTTTATTAGGGAATAATTCGTTAACAACTTCCATTGAGTCATTTGAGGTATGGCAAGTGGCCCCATCTTGCTGGAACCACGTTCTTGAGTTGAAACCTGCAAACTCCTGCAACTCTGGGACCAAAAAATTTCGCAACATATCGCAATAACGGTCACTATTCACATTAATTGCTCGGCCTCGTTGATCTTCATGAAAATAAGGACCAATTATGCCTTTAGCAGACATAGCGGCCCAAACAACGACCTTTGGGATATGCAGGGGTCGTTCATGCTTTCGTCTCGGATTCTCCACAGCCCAGTACCGACAATTCTGCTTTAACATGACCATTCAGGTGAAAATTTGCTTCGTCACTGAACAGTATGTTGTTAAAGTTGTTAAATCGCTGCAGCATTTCGTTCGCAAAATTCAGTCGATTAGCATAGTCCGTATCCTTCAATTCTTGAACCAATTGAATTTTATAGGCTTTTAGATGTAAGTCTTTCTTTAAAATCGAATCTAAAGACAATTTTTTGATGTTCAACGCTTGGCTTCGCTTTCGGATGGATAAAGACGGATTTTGACGAACCGACGCCTCAACTTCTTCAATTGTTTCTTCATCGCGAACTGAACGAGGACGACCAGAGTTTTGAATTTTAACTGTCGCACCTGTATTCTCGAACATCCTGATCCATTTCCTAATGCTATCGTCACTTGGCGCGTGGCGTGTACGATATTCCGCACGATAGAGACGTTGAGCAGTCACTATTGAATCACCATTACGATAATACGCTCGTACGCAAAATGCGCGATGCGTCCCCGAGGACTGTTCCATCGTGACTAAAACTCCACAAAATGGCGAACGCCACGAACCCCTCCCCGCACCCTTTAGACGCCCCGTTTCGAATATGGCGCGAAAACAAATACCCGATACCCTTTCTGGACACCTTGTATGTGTGCTAAACGTGCATCTACAATATCACTGTTTGCGTCATTTTGTGGCTTGCTTCTTGATACTTTTTGTTAGATGAATTAGCAAATAATTGAATGTGGATTCACTAATACCAAAGTAAAAAAAAAAAAAAAACTTTCTACGTGCGTTTTGTAGCTTGCTAAAAAGTGTATAAAGTGCTCCATCTGTATATCTAACTTGCACAATGGGATGGATCTAATACTGTCTTTAGACTGATTTTTTTGCGTCTCAATATAGTTTTAATTGATACAGCAATTAAAGTTTTCTAATAAAGTCTGCCTTAACGACCTGTCCACACAAACCTTTCGAGAAAATGACTGAATCGGAACGATTTTAGGGGATACCAGTTTTGCCCGTGGCATCGCTCAAGTGGACTACAAAATGCCCCCGCAAATCTTGCTCCCCCGGTCCCGGCTATTTTAAAGACAAAAATGGTTATTGTAGGTGTTCTTTAGAAGATAGACGTATACTCTCCCTGTATTTTTGTAGGTTTCTTTAATGCCTGCAATTATGTAGTACATTAATTTATTATATCTCTTATGGTTTACTCTGCATAAGCCATTTAAGCGCCCGAATTGATTCACCATGATTTTTTAAATTTTAAATTACTATCTATAAAATCAGCTATCTACCAGTGAAAGTCCCGTTAAAATCGGTCCAACCATTTCGGAGATTATCCGGAACAAACAGACAAACTATGAGTATCGTATAAACTTTCACATGCATTTAGTAAAAAACTGTTATTTTGACATTAAAAACAGACACTTCAATTTTATTAATTGTATAGATGTGTGACGATATAACATGGTGTCGGATAATGTGGAAACGCTCTTAGGCGTGTCGCTTTCCGGGATCACCCGGTGTATATCCAAAGTGGACCTGTAGGGATCTGCATCTACATGGCGATAAACAAGTCACAGTGTGTATCTTATTATTTGTGGTATTTCACAACCAGCCAGTATATACTATATATCCAGGTGCCGAAAGTTTAGTAGAACGGAATAACAGTGATGACCGTCGTCGATGGAATGTTGATCTCTCGGTGGTCACCGTTGTTTTTAGTTTGTACTATCAGTACCAATGTGCCTGACTTTGATGCGTTATTAAAAAAACCTACCAAGTGCGAATCGGACTCGCGCACCTAGTTTTTCGTAATTGTACAGCCACATTCACCAATATAATTAGGTAACATTACTGAGATAAGCACCGAATAATTGTAAAAAAAAAACAATATTGAGGGACAAACTTAACTTTGCCGTTGGAAAACTGATGTCCCAATACATCGACAAATGTCGCGGGCAGTTTACCAACTGCAATTTTTTTTTGTGATGTAGGTAATTATAAATTAGTGTTTTTCGGATTTTTTTCCTTTATTTGGGCTTTATGAAATGGCTTCTTACCAAATTTCATGATTCTAGGACAACTGGAAGAACCCTTTCCTTTTCTTCTTTTTGAGGTACGAAACCCTAAAAACCTGATTATTATCAAATAGTTATGCTCATAAAATATCATCGAAAATTTTTTTATACCACGATGGTGGCAAACAAGCATTCCGCCTGTCTGGTGGTAAGCGGTCACAGCAGCCTATGGACGCTTGTAACACCAGAAGCATCACATGCGCGTTACAGTCTCTTTAAAAACCTATTCACTACCGTTTTGAAAAATCCCATATCCCTAAAACTACCGAACGGATTTTCATACGGTTTTCACTAATGAAAAAGCTAAGAAGCTTTAGGTGTAAAAGTCATTAAATTTTAGTGTAAATTGGCAGAAAAATTCCCCTGGGAATAGCTCAACATAAAATCAAAATCAAAAAATCATTATTCAATTTAAGCCCTAAGAAGGCACTTATGAACGTCAAAACACTACCTAACGGATCGGAAAATATCCCAGACATCGAGAAGAAACGGTAAGAAACTCGATCAGTATTATCTTATTTTTCAACCGTACAAAAGTGTTATATAAAACAATAATAATAATTTAGTGGATGCACAGAGAGGGAGTCACTTCCAGACATCATTATCACTCACATAATGATCCCTCCTATAATAACCTTTTGACAGTAAAACCCGCTTGACATGGTCCTTGAACTCGTTGTCCGGTAAATCAGTAATGTGCTGCGGGATCTTATTATAAAACCTGACACTATTACCTAAAAAACTTTTATTGAACCTACTTAGTCTAAAACACGGTACAACTAATTTATTTCTATTTCTAGTATTAACATTGTGCTGATCTTTAACAAAATCTAACTTGACTAATTTTTTTACGAATATACATTGAGATTAATTTTGTATTTAAAGTAGAAATCTTTAAAAAATATTCGTTTATTATTCAAATTAATAAATTTGCATATGAAAAAAATTATTAGGTTTTTCCGGTAGGTACTCGAAAAACGATATCCGTTTATGAATCATAATTAAAAAAGTACGAAAAACAATTTAACAAATTTTATAATGTTATATAAATTAAGCTATCAATAAATCAAAAGTTATTTTTCTGATTTTATCGTTTCTAAGAATATATAAAATGTATTGACCAATTATATTTATGGATTGGCAATAATTGATTTTTATTGGTGCAATTTTATAGTTATGATAAAGGTTCTATTTGTGTATCTATGATTTTGCTACTGAGTCACAGGTAGTAGATTATGATATGTCTAATTTAGAAATAATTATCTATTGTTTAAATTCTTTATCTGTTTCGCGTTTTGGCTACAATCTCACTTCATGTTATGCGACTATGGGGCCCAAGAGGGTAACACGCTAAGCCTAGTGGCAGGACTGACTATAGGTGCTTGTCGACAGATTTTCAACAAATTTAGCTTGTCAAAGTTTTTACGAATATACAAAAAGCTATCAAGGATGTCTTGGGAGGGCAACTAAATGATATTAAATTCCTGAAACTTATTCTTTAGTGATTCGCGAGGTCTCATGTTGTATATTGCTCGAAATGCCTGCTTTTATATCATAAATCTCTCTCTAACTATCTCAGCTACTAAACCCAAAAACAAAACGTCGTAAGTTATTAAGCTATGGAACTAAGTGAACTAAACTAGCCTAGCAGTGGCAATATGTGTTTGTCGGCGAATCTTGCGTACTGCGAATGGAGTAGAACTTAATCTTCCATCCAAATTTTTAATATGAGGACTCTATTGTAATTTTGAATTAAGCGTAGATGGAAGGAAGGGAAT
Organism: Saturnia japonica; assembly: GCA_033032175.1. Taxonomy (NCBI): domain Eukaryota; kingdom Metazoa; phylum Arthropoda; class Insecta; order Lepidoptera; family Saturniidae; genus Saturnia; species Saturnia japonica. The sequence goes on from CM065331.1 coordinate 9,098,950, forward strand.
TATCAACGAACCCTATTAAACTCCCATCTAACTTGGTGCTACTACCAACATGCCGAATATTCGGGAAGGTAAATTCCATACATTTCGTTTCGTTTGTATTTAACAGTAAATTATTTAAAGCAAACAATTCAGAATTTTAAACTAAAGCATTACTTAATTGTCTAAGCTGTGTATATGAATATTCTTTTGCATTTAATGTGAGTTTTTGTCTGCCAAAATAATCATGTCAGCTCTGTTTTCAATCACTAGTAGTAGGTCGTTTATATATTCGAATAATAAAAACGGAACCAATATTTAACCCTAAGGAACGCCGATTCTAGCTAAGGATCCTGAAGAGGTTGCGCCATTTATACTTATTTTCTGATAGTGGTCTGTTAGATAATAGATTAGCAGGTCGAGAGAAGTTCCACGCATACCATAGTGTTTCGCCATAAGTATAAGCGTACTAAGGTCAATGCAATCGAAGGCTTTTGAGGGATCACAGAACTCACCAATTGCATCCTGCGTTGCATCAGCGTCTGTGGTTGATTGTGATTTCATGAAACTATATTGCCGACTAACCAAAATCCAAGATAAATACTCTACTAACTACAAAAGCATAATTTTCTTGAACATCTTACTAATCGACGGAAGTAAAGAAATTAGTCTATAATTCCAAGATTACTTCTACAACCAGATTTAATCCATCCGAGGAACTATTTTACTTATTCCCATTAGATCAGGAAAAGTTTTTATTCCTATACACTGATGAATTATATGTATTAGCCAGATGCCAACATTCTCCAAATTCAATGCTCACCTACGATATAGGAAACTCATACGTAAAATTTCATTCTTGTACACCCACCAGTTTTAGCTAAGTATCATCCGTCTGTCAGTCTTAATTTTATTATATCAAGAAGAAAAAAAAAAGCCTAATCTTCTTCTTGCTTTTAACGCACTTAAGGTTGTTCTTTCTTGTTTCCTCACAATATTTTTGACTCTATATTTCTATGCGTTTAATAGAATTTAAAATTGAATGGACCATAATGAAGTTAGCCATTATCGTTTTATGTGTGAATTTATTTTACTGAATTTTAATTTTTCTTATTGTGTAAAAATTTTACATTAAAACAAATATTATATTAACCCTCCCGTCTCTTTCAGTCACATGTCAAAAAGAAACGAACAGCAAGAGACATAACTTGTTTATGTGCATGGTTTTGGTTTTATTTGCTACTTAGGTACATTTGGTGTGATTTCTTCATTGCATTTATTTAAACGTTTTTATTATTTGTTCAGAATATGAATGTGTATATTGCGTAACGTCATTCGTCTTATTTGACCTATTGTCTAAACGACTACTTTATTCATTAGGACTAGGTATTTCATCCGTTCGGGTGTCCTCGGATTTTTACTAGTTTGTAAAGTGTTCGGAAAGTCCTGGAAAAGGGTCTGGGTAAACCCTGACAGTTGTGCGCCCAGTTAAAATCGGATTAATTAATTGGTAAAAAATACAACAAATTTTATTGAAAATTTTGGCTAACTTAAATAGATGACTTACAATTTGTTGACTACGTTATGATTTAAATGTTATCAGTACTATTGTGTGATTTAAGCTAAGTATTCCACCAAGTGGGCTGCTTCAAGTGGAGAGAAATCTTCAAATAAATTTGTCTGTCTCCTACCTCTCTTTGAACACCCTCTTCCCCAAGAATCTTTGGAAACCTTTCGCACCGTAGAAATGCAACACAAGGTTATTTGGCTGCGATATTCTCTAGGGTGAATGTATTGCACCAGGTGGGCTGTCCCAAGTAGAGATAAATCTCCAAAGAAACTCTGTACCCTATTTCTCTATTTAGGACAGCCCGACTGGTGAATAACTAAATAACTTTGTGTTGTGTTTCTTCTATGAGTAAAGTTTTCCAGAGCTCTTTGGGGGGTAGGGGGTTAAAGCTTGGCAGCACGCTAGAGATCTCTGGTATTACAAGTGTCTAGGGGTTACAGTAACCATTTACCAATAGGAGGGCCGTAAGCTTACTTGCCACACATCTAAGCCAATTCGACGACGATCATAGTTGTGCAAATCAGGACTTGCATTAACCGTCTTTTTGTATTTTACCTAATACTCTCACGGGCTAAATCCTATAGATGTGTGGGTTTGTCTCTTTTATGTGTTTCACGCTTTCGCAACTGAGTGCCTTAAGCGCTCGCCTACTGGCTACGGTGAAGCTGTTAAAACCGTCTGAGGCTCCAGGGTTCTTATGGTTCAGATAGTCAGTTCTAAAAAAAAACTCTTTTAAGTGTCGCTTTATCGTTTCATCGAGTTTCAAATCACAGCGGTGCTAAAGAAGTTTTCACTTAAAAAATAATTGAAAAGTATCTGTTTACCTATTTGTCGCACAATCTAGAAACAACGGTTCAAATATATGTAGATCTCAAAAGATAATAACATAGATGGCGATAAATGATAGATATAACAACGGACTCGAAAAATTACCTTCGTTTTAAATGACAAGTGAACACATATATGGACAGACAATCAAGTGCAAGGTGATTGGAAAATTGATTAATATTTTCGCTTAGATGTATGGAATAAAACAATTTTAAAGAATATACATTTTACAACGGTATGTTCAAATGATATAATAATTAAGAATAATTTAAATAATAATTTGAATAAATTAAATTTTAGAATTAATAAGACTTTTTTTTAATCAAATAGTTGCATTTTTACTCGGAACTCGTGATATTTTGCGTGGTATTGTTTGGAAGTGCAGTGCAGTTAAAAATTATAACTAGAATCGTGAATTTTATGTTGCCGTTAACAGTCCTTGGATTGTTTTAACCAGAGAGCTATAATATATCTTATTATGGTTTATTTGAAATGTAAAGAAGATGGAAAATATTCTATTCTGGTGACGTTGCCATTTAAGAAGAAAAATTAATATTTTGTTGTGATTTTTTTTTTACTCTATGTATTTTAAATATTTTTTAAAATATATATACATATATATATAATAAATTAATATTAATGTAAGCATGATTAAAAATTAAATATTATTTAAATAAAATCGGGAAAAATGCTGAGAACGTTTTTGATTTGGTTTATTTACGTAAATTCATAAATACTTTTTTTCTTTGTGAACCGTGTAAAAGACTTGTAAAGGCTTTATAGTTGCAAGAAATAATTATTTCCTTGAGATATGGAGTTATGAAAATGCTCGGTAAAGAAATACATATGAGAGTGAAGTGTATTCGGTATAAGTTTTTTACTTGGATTTTTATTTTAATCATGTTAACGGTAGTAATCGTCGATGACGGTAACCAACATAGTGGAATGACGGTAGTTTTTTAATGAATACACAACAGTCATTAAAACCATTTCAAAATAAGGAATTGGAATGTGTGAAACTTCTGTGCAGTGCGTCTAGTTATAAGACATTATATTTGGAAGCATTAATAAAAAAAAAAAACTGAATTGTATTACCGATTTTTGGTAAGTATAATTGCACAATTAATTCACAATTAACGTGCCTGAAATACATTTTGCCCTCGACCTATAACGAATTTTTTTCCGGAAAATTTTCCATGACCGTAATGAACAAAAAAAATGAATAACACATATCCGTCGTTCTAATAGTGTGAGTTTAGGGTGTTGAGTTCATAAAAAAATTCAATAGACAAGATCAAAATTTCACTTGTTAATCAATTTTCCAATTTCAAGATTAACCCTAAAAACCTTATTCGGACTTTTCATACGCAAGTTAGAAGTTACACTTCCTTGGCGTAAAAAAAAAAAAAAAAAAATCTTCAAAATATCTTGCGTTCCGACAATATGATGAAGTTCGCTTTTTACTGTCTTATTACCCGACTGTGAAAAAGGAGGGTTATGTTTTTCTAGCGTATATATGTCTATTTCTTTGACACGTTGTGTAGCTTAAACGGTTTGATGGATTTTAAGATACGAAGTGTCGTTAGATTCATCTTAATTGTGGGAATAAACACAGGCTATATAATATTTAAGTACAGAGTCAGGGAATCAAATAAAAAGTAAAAATATAAATAAATATATTCTTAGTCGTGTTTTTTGATGCAAGCCGATTTTTGTTTCCTTTTTAACCGATTCAAATGAAGTCGGAGATCACTCAATTTTAATGTATATATTTTTTAATGGATACCCATAACCTCTTTGTTTTTGATTTAGGAACCGACTTGAGTGATTCTTTTTTTGTTGGATAGGGGATACCTCAAGGGTTGTCCCATTTTAATTTCATTAGCATTGACTTTGAACTTTCTGGGAACTGTTCAAAATCATTGAAGGTGGTTTTCTTTTTTGTTAAAATTTGTCTTGTTAATGGTGTAAAAATAATATAATGCTATATAAATATACATAATTTGAATAATCTATATATTAATACGTGAAGCAAGAGTTTTCTACCCCCTTTTAGGCGTATTGCGTACACGGAAGTCTGTGAGATTTGGCATGATTAAAGTTTATGTAGAGAAGGAGTGCACAAAGCTAAAATTTATCTATAATATCTGTTATTTATATACTAAATTAAACAAATTAATACTCCAAATCCTAGCCGGACCAGTGCCATTGAACTTAGACCCCCCAAAACATTGACACTGTCACTCAACGAAAAGTGACAACAAGTGATGTAGATAATACTCATTGTTTAGGTTCATGAATACTGCAAATGTCAAAGAGAAAATAGTCTATGATCAAAAATTCGCTGGTCGAATTTCGACCTTAGGACGATCGCTAGTCTGAATAAAAATACGTGTGTAGAAAAGTGTACATTCGACGGTACTGTCCTTGATGGTAAGTACAGTACAATCCAAACAACGGCGATCACGGAGAAATCCTAATCCATCGCTGTCATGCCTCCCTGCGAACCTCTACGCAGCTGGATATAAACCGGCTTATCTCGAAATGTGACAAACCAAAACAGAATCACTGTAACGGATTTAACACTATGTGTATGTATGGTGGTTGCGGGCCACTCGGATACAGATTCCGACTAGTCCGCTTGATTATTAATTTATTTATTTATTTGGCGCGCCAACAGTGTTACAACATTATTATATTATAGTTAAACGAACACATTTTAATAATTATGTAGTACTCCACAGCATGCAACAATTTTCGAGCGTTAATATTAAGTATATATAGTATGATAAGAAAGTTGATAAAAATAATAACATTTATTTTAAGAGAGATCAAAGATCTGAAGAATATATCAAGACTTTGATCATAAATTTCATTAAATGTCTTAGATAGCGCCATACAGGAGACTGCATGCCTAAGTTCGTACGTATGCAGTTGGAAGCGAACGGAACATAATATGTTCAAGATGTAGAATTTAGACGTGGTACCTTAAGTGAAATTATCTGTAAAATACTTTCAATCAAATCATTCAGTATTTTATACAAATATATAACTTTTTTTTTTTTTTTGAACTGACTATACTGTTAACCTTAGGGGCCCTGGAGCCTCTGCGGCTTTTACAGCTTCACCAAACTTGGTCAAACATAGAACGTCTGGCTTGAAGAGAAATACAGTTTACATGCACTGCGTCTAAAGAATTCCAACTGATGCAATTAAATTCCAGCTGACTTTTCTTACAAGAGCGTTACAAATAACTTTTAAATTATTTATTAGATTACTACAGAATATTGCAGCCGAATAATCTTGTGTTATGTCCCTGGGGTGAGTAGCTCCCAGAGCTCCTTGGGGTAGGTGGTTTAAGCTCAGCAGCGCGCTAGTGATACCTACAAGCGTCCATAGGCTACGGAAGCCGCTTACCATCAGGCGGGCCGTGTGCTTGTTCACCAGTTTAGTTATATAAAAAAAGAAGTCGCGACCGGCTTCTAGTTGAGTATAAAATAATAATATATAATAATAAATATTTCAAAGTACGTAAATATAATGTGTATTCAGCTGAATTTTTCTGACGTGTTTTTTTATATTTTCGTAAATAACCTAGAAATGTAGCAAATTGTATGTTAATATTATTTATTTACATTGAAATACAAAACTGAAAATCTAGGTTCTAGTGTCAGTTGTATGGAAAGGACCGCGGGTAGTTACTTGAAGTTTTTCAGGTGATTATAGAACTTTAGAATTTACTTATTTTTAACTGACTTCAACAAAACACGGAAGGTTACTAAATTCGAATGTATATTTTTTTTATGGATGTCCAGTCATAACTTCTTTGTTTATGAACCGATTTGGATGATTCTTTTTTTATTGGATAGGGGATACCTCAAGGGTGGTCCCATTTAAATTTTATTGGCATTAGACCTTCATCTTTGAAGATACACCAGGGAACTATTCAAAATCATTGAAGTTGGTTTTCTTTTTTGTTAAAAATTGTAATTTATTGCAGATAGATAATGTACAAGGCGGTTATATTTTTAACACTGATAGCAGCCTCGTCAGCTCAGTACCTACCAAACGGATGCCCCTCAAATTTCCACATACATCTCTTGCTGCCGCACGAGACGGACTGCACCAAGTTCTACCAATGCAGTAATGGAGTAAAAATACCTCGGGAATGCGCTCCTGGAACACATTTCGATGTAGTTAATCAGGTATTCACGCATTTTATTTGTAGTGACTAACAGTTAGGTAAGTCCAAGTTCGAGAAAGAGGTTAATCGTAGAATCTAACTCGTCCAAGATACCGCAGTGTCTCAAGTGTTGCCAGTGATGACATATGGTACTGAAGCGTGGAAACTAACGAAGGGTTTGATAAGAAATCTCAAGGTAACTCAAAGGTAAATAGAGAGGGCTATTCTCAGAGTTCCTTTGGTTTATCGAATCGGAAACGAGGAGATTCGCAAAAGAACTCAAGTCATTCAGCTCTCAGGATTGGTAGATTAAGTGGAAAATGGCCAATAGGGATGTAGAGTTTCTGAGTGGCGGCTACGAACTAGCCATCAAGTTGTATTCTGAAAGGGCGTCGACATACTAGCAAGTTAAACAATATGGCATGGAAGACACCTTGATCCCATATATTTAGACCAAGGGGCCCTACCGGAGTTTGCCTCTCTGTTTTGTTCATTATCGAATTGTTCACAATTAGACGAATTACGCTTTTTCATTGCAAAATTTATTTAGGGCCATGTACTCGAAACGCAACCTGCGGGTGATAATAGTTTGGCTTCTGCACATTTCTGGTAATACTTTTATTGCTCGGGAAACTTATATATATTGAACTGCGATACAACCCAATAGTTTATTTAATATTACTTTCCTTTAGTCGTTTGTAAGTAATTTAAAACTGTTACATCTTCAGTTGAGACTTGTAATGATAACAATCGATTACACGTGTTTCGCCTCTCAATGTGGCCAGTTTTTTTTATACCAGCCTATTGACGCTTGCAACACCGGAAGCGTCACATGAGCGTTGCCGACCCTTTAAAAACCTGGTCACTCCTCTTTTGAAGAACCCCATACTGTAGTCCCCTAAAGCTAAAGACGTAGCGTAACACCTTTAGTTGACACATGTAATGTACATAAGTGATTACAAGTGTTTTGCCCTTCTATGTGGGAAACTGTTACATCTTTAATTGACACGTGTAATGACCCCAATTGTTTACACATATGTTGCCACTAACTCTAGGTATACTACGAATTTCCTCAAAGTAACACTATTTAAATAGCTATATTATTGCTTAATATTTCACCACAACAGTGACAGTTGTGACAGTTTAATTTTACAGCTGGTATAAACCTATAGGCAATGAATAAATATACCCTGTTAAAGTGTAATAGTTAACCAAACGTGAGCACAAAACATGTAATTGATATGCGGTCGTTTCTACAATGTGGATCAGCTTCATTGTTGGTTTCGATTCTAAAACGTCCACTGCGTCATCATCACATTTACACAGGAAAATGAATATTAATTTCTTATAAACATGTAAAATTAAAATATGCATTAAAAGTAAATGAATATAATAAGAATGAAATAAAAAAAGGCTGTGCAGTGCTGTTACACGTGGTCAGAGTGAAACTTCTTAAAAAGTGAGACGCGGATAGCCTAAACTACCTAAGTCAATACTAATTTTATAAAAAGAAAAAAATTCATTTTTTGTAATAAATTAACTAAAAAACTACTGGACTCATTTTAAAAATTCTTTCGCCAATATAAAGCTAAAGTATCAGCGAGTAATATAGGCTATATTATAATTTGAAAAAATAATTTATTCCTCATAAAACTATCGATAGTTTTACACAAAGTATAAAAAATTGCCTATACGGGTGCGTTGGCGATGTCTGTCGTATAAAATTAACACGGGTGAAACCGTGGGGCACAGCTAGTATTAGATATTAATACAATGTATAGCCGTAGTTCTTCTTCTCACTACATTGTATAATTGTCTCTGAAAAGATGTCGTGCAGAGGGAAATTTCTTTGGAGATTTCTTTCCACTTGGCGCAGTCCGTCTGGTGGAATACCTCTACCCTACACAAGATCGCAGCCAAATAACGTAGTGTTGTGTTCCTACGGTGAGTAGGGTTTCAAGAGCTCTTTGGGATAGGGAGTTCAAGGTCGGTAACGGTATTACAAGCGTCCATAGGCAACAATAGTCGCTTAACATCAGATTGGCCCTATGCTTGTTTGCCACCTTTGTTGCATTAAAAAAACTCTCTCTCATTTAACGAAATGTGCCACTCGAAATTCTTGCCTAGTTATCGAATCGCACTTAACAAATAAAACAAATAAAATTAAAACTCAAAATTTCACTTTCTTGAAAATCTTATTATTTGAGGTTATTATTAACGTGTGTGTTAGCTTATATGCTTGCGCAAGTGACTCCTCAATTGCTGATTTTCAAAAATAATTCATAACCATCTTATTAATTACAGATATGCAATTGGCCACACGCGGCACAATGTACGCCAGGAACGACAACAACAACAACTTCAACAACAACAGCGCCACCATCAACAACTACTTCAACAACAACAGCGCAGACCACGACTCAGGGGCCGACAGACGGCTTCTTGCCGAACGGCTGTCCGTCTGACTTCAGCGTACATCTCTTACTGCCGCACGAATACGATTGTTCCAAATTTTACCAATGCGTCAATGGAAACAAAATACTATCTACTTGTATGCCTGGAAAATGGTTCGATTTTGAGTTTCAGGTAAAGTATTATTTATTTCGATCTGTATTACTATTTGATAAACATACATTATACGTAAATATTAGACTCCCAGATGTAACAATGATGTTATTCACGCAAAAATTGTCCTGTCAGCCTTTGTGTGGATTAAACTCGTAAACTTTTAGCTAATCAAGTTCCGGGAATTTAAAAACTTAACTTTCCCCTCAAAATACATCCTTAATAATGTAATGTTTATACGTAAAAATAATTACAAGCTACATTTTGATGATAGTGTTAGGTTCTATTTTAATATCCTGAATTATATAACTAATTTGCCGGACAAGAAGTTTAAGAATCATATCGAGCAAGTTTTACTGTGAAAAGGTTATTATAGGGTGGATCATTATGTGCATGATAGTGCTGCCTGGAAGAGACTCCCTCTCTGTGCATCCACTGAATTATGAATATGAGTATTAACTGAAAATATTATTTGTACAATAAAAAAAGTAAAAATAAAAAAGATCAAGATCCTTGCCTGCCTTTTCTCGATGACTGGGTTGTTTGTTCGAACAGGTTCAGTGCCTTCTTAAGGTCTGGATTGAATATAATTATTTTTATTTATTTAAACAGTAGGCTTTAGCTACTAGACTTAACACTATAAAACTTCTTTCTCTTATCGCTGTATTAACGAATATTTCCGTCTTTTCATTGAGTGACAATGTCAATATTTTGGGGGGTCTAAGTTCAATGGCACTGGTCGGTTTAGGATTCGCAGTATTAATTTATTTAATTTAGTATATTAGTAACAGATATTATAGATAAATTTTAGCTTTCTGCACTCATTCTCCATATAAATTTTAACCATGCCAAATCTCAGTCTTCCGTGCATGCAACACGCTTAAAAAGGGATACACAGTTTTTGCTTAACGTATTAATATAATGATGATTCTATGTCATAGATCTGCAACTGGCCGTTCATGGTCAACTGCACAGCGAGCTCAACCACAGCGTCTCCTGAAACAACTCAGTCGACAACAACTACACAAGGTCCAACAACGTCAACAACGACGACGACGACACAACGACCGACACCAGAAGGGGAGTTCCTGCCAAACGGTTGTCCGGCGGATTTCCATGTGCACTATCTACTTCCACACGAATACGACTGTTCGAAATTCTACCAATGTACCCATGGGAACAAAGTGTTGATGAGTTGTGCTCCCGGGACTCTTTTTGATTTTGAATTGCAAGTGAGTTTTTATCTATTTTATTTGGCTACTAGCTGTGCCCGTGGCTTCGCTCACGTGGAGTACAGAATGCCCGCGCGAGTCTTGCTCCCCCGCTCCCGGCTAAGACAAAAATTTCTGCCGGATTTTTTGTAGGTTTTTTTAATGCTTATAATTATGTAGTACATTAATTTTGCTATATTTCTTATGGTTTACTCAGCATAAGCCATTTAAGCGCCCGTATTGATTCACCATGTCCAATTTTTTTTATTTGTGTGGAACCCTAATTCTTTGTACAAAATAAAAGAAGCCTAAGTTACTCCCTATATCATCAGCTATCTATCAGTGAAAGTCCCGTCAAAATCGATCCAACCGTTTCTGAGATTACCGAGAACAGACAGACAGACAGACACACAAAAATTTAAAAAACGGACTTTTTGTTATTTTTCATATGCATTTAGTAAAAAAACTATTATTTTGACATTACAAACAGACACTTCAATTTTATTAATTGTATAGATTATTATTTGGTGAAGCATATGCAGAAATATAAAAATGTTATATTTACTTTGAGAAAGAATTTGTAATTGGTCATTTTGTAGGACACCGATGCCAATCACTATATTATTAACTAATAGCCGTGCCCCATGGTTTCACCCGTGTTAATTTTATCCCAAAAAACACACGCCGTCAACCATGTAGTCTATCATAATTGTTATTCCCGCAAGTGCAAATTATTTTAATTTTTCATTATCTCCTAAACTATATGTCCAAATAACATACTATAGAGAGCAAAATTTAACATCATAAAATTGTCTTGACGATGAAGTAACATTTGTTCGTAACAACTAATATGTCATGTCTAAAAATAATGTTAGTAAATCTCTTTTTAGTTTTCAACAAATCTTTGTCACTAAATACCTCATTGATGCTATGTATAAGAGATATGCCTGGCTTATTTTTAAGATATACTAAAGAGCAATATTATTGTAGAACATTGTATTTCCATATTATTAACGATTAAACTAGCGTACCCGGTTAAAGCAGTTGGGGAGGGCCTCGACTTCCAACTTCCGAGAGTTGTAGCCTAATCTTAAATACCGTATATTATTCCTGGAGAGTCTGGTTATCATATACAATTTTTTTTTTCGAATCTGACTGGTACTTTCAGAGATTAGCGTGTTTAAACAAACAAACAAACAAAAAAAAAACTTTTCCGCTTATTATATTAGTAGAGATTATTATTTTGTGAAGCCTATGGACGCATCCTTATGCATAAATATAAAAATGTTACATTTACTTTGAGAAAGAATTTGTAGTTGATTAACTGGTAGGTTACCGATGCCAATCAGTATATTAACTATCACGCACATCGCGAGTCACGCGTCACTGTCACTCGTTTCAATGTGTTAAGTTTGGAAAGCAACTTATAGTGTGTTGATAGTTTAGTCTTGTGGTATTGGTTGATAATAAAAAGCAATATCCCATAGGATGAACAGTAATCTATAGTGATTTGCGCGGTGCGCCTGACTGACCAGCAGCCAATATCACAACGGTCGATGCGCGAGCAAGAGCGTGGCCAGAGGTTGGGCTTGCGGGTGCATGAAGTGAGTTTATTCGTACCCCGCTCCTCGTTACGCATATTGTTAATTAGGCCCTAAATAATCCAGTTATCAAATCTGAAAGACGGCAACTATCGATGACTTCCCAACTCTCAGCAGTCTTTGCTGTTAATGAATTGTACTTTAAATACAATCAAAGGAATTGCCCTAACTTTGTCTTGCTTGTATAAAATAGTCAAAAGTTTCTGCTCTTAAGTAAATTTTTGATCTGATTTGGAATTAACACAGCGAGTTGAAGAGTCAGCAAAATGTCCATAATCTGAGTAGTTATGCTGTTTGACCTTATATAAAATCATAATTCAGAAGAGAGTTTTGATAACGGCGAATGTTCTCATTTCTTATCTATTGAAGAACTGTGATAATAAAACTACATAAGCTAAAAAACTAAAACTGGAATACGGAAACCTTTGCGCTCTGAAAAGTACGATTTATATTTTTGAAATGTGCTGATTAAGCCCTTTCATTTGATACCCAACATAAATATATTTTTCTCAATAAGACGTTATATACCTAACCTATAACCAGCGAACGATAAAGGCGCTTTTAACGTTACTTCATTTGTTAAGTTATGATAGGTAGTTTAGAAGATATAAAGGAACAGGTGAACATACATACGTAGTCTGCTGAAAACAATAAAGTACTTATTTTTCAGGTCTGTAATTTTCCTTTTCTGGTAAACTGCACAACGAGTACAACAACAAACTTACCGACTACTGTAACAACAACTACTCCATCGACGACAACTACCCAAACAACAACAACAACCACACAACCTCCCATAACAGAGGCTCCTACAACTATCTCTACAACTACAGAAGAAGTCTTAACAACTTACGCTCCAGAACCTACTACTTCACACCCTGTGTTTACTACAGATAGATTTGAAACCACTACAGAAGTTGTAGATTTTACAACTGTATATGCGACTACAGAAACATCGGGTGGTGATGAAACAGATTTTACAACAGAGAGCCCAAATGATATAACCACGGAAGGTATAACCACAGATTTTCCGACAACGACAACACCAGAACCTACAACCACTGAAGATCTTACTGAGATCACAACTACTTTCCCTTCAACAGAATACCCATCACTTGAAACTTCAACTGCAGAAGTTGTTACCACAGAGACTCCAACACAGGAACCTAGTACAACTGAAGTTCCAACAGAGGCACCAACAACCCACATTCCTACTACAACATGGATTCCGACTACTACACAAAAAATAACAACAACAGAGGGCCTTCCAGAAGTTCTGACAACAAATACACCTAGCATAACGTCGGCTCCAACAACAATACAAGAACCTAGTACAACTGAAATTCTCACAGAGGCCCCGACGACCCACGTTCCTACTACAACTTGGATTCCGACGACTACACAAGAAACGATGACAACAGAGGTTCTTCCAGAAGTTTCCACAACAGATATACCAAGCACAACGTGGGCTCCAACAACGACAGAAGAACCTAGTACAACTGAAATTCTCACAGAGACCCCAACTACTCATGTTCCTACTACAACTTGGATTCCGACGACTACACAAGAAATGATGACAACAGAGGTTCTTCCGGAAGTTTCCACAACAGATATACCTAACACAACGTGGGCTCCAACAACGACAGAAGAACCTAGTACAACTGAAATTCCCACAGAGACCCCAACGACTCATGTTCCTACTACAACTTGGATTCCGACGACTACACAAGAAACGATGACAACAGAGGTTATTCCGGAAGTTTCCACAACAGATATACCTAGCACAACGTGGGCTCCAACAACGACAGAAGAACCTAGTACAACTGAAGTTCCGACAGACTCCACAACGACCCACATTCCTACTACAACTTGGGTTCCGACTACTACACAAGAAACGACAACAACAGATGGTCTTCCTGAGATCTCAACAACAGATATGCCAAGCACAACTTGGACTCCAATAACAACACAAAAACCTAGTACAACTGAAGTTCTGACAGACGCCACAACGATCCAAATTCCTACTACAACTTGGGTTCCGACTACTACACAAGAAACGACAACAGAAGGCCTTCCAGAGGTTTCGACAACAGATATGCCTAGCACAACTTGGGCCCCAACAACGACACAAGAACCTAGTACAACTGAAGTTCCGACAGACGCCACAACGACCCACATTTCTACTACAACTTGGGTTCCGACTACTACACAAGAAACGACAACAACAGAGGGTCTTCCTGAGATCTCAACAACAGATATTTCAACAACCGAATACGTAACCTCTTCAGAACTGTCTACTACGCAAGGATCTACTACCGATGAATATACATCTGAATCTATTACAGATGTAATTTCTACCGATTTTCCTACGTCACAGACTACAGAAGGGACAAGTGAAACGACAACTACAGAAAGTCCATACACAGTTTTAACTACAGAAAATATTCCCACAATTGATTACACAACAATAGATCCGATTGAAGTCACCTCAACAACAGAAACTCAAGAATCTACAGTTGATGGAGTTAATACAACTCCGTCCGTAACAGATATAACGTCTGAATCCGTATCTACAGATTTCTCCACACCTGGCACTGAACATACAACTACTGTAATTTATGAAACAACTACAGAAGTAGAAACGACAACGCCAACCATTTGCCCGCCTGGTCTAATTGGAAACGTGCCACACCCAGAACTATGCGATTCCTTCTTCAAATGCGTTGATGGGCAAGCTCTGCAATTGTTTTGTGCTAAGGGTTTCGAGTTCGACCCAGCTTTAGAAGTAAGTTTATTTGTTTACTACTTTTAATTATTATTAAATAATCTTTTGGTAATATTTTAGTATTAGTGTTTGATAAACATTTGATAGAACGTGCTTATTAAATTCGAATGCAGTTTCTCAAGTCGGTCTCTAAAAGGTTAGTTCAGGAGTTATTACAGGAAACCTAAACACATGCGCACACATGTTAATTAACACACATACACACCCACACACAAACAAACACAACCATACACATAATACTTGGTAAACTAATTTTAAATACATTCATACACACTTATCATTATCGTTAGGTATAATTATAAAATGTAATTTATGTCCTACTTCATAATTGGCAATTTGGAATTATATTGTGATTATTTTACAGTTTTTAAATGTGTTGTGCAGTTTGCATATATTAAATAAATAAATAAATAAATTTCACGGGTGAAAGTAACTATATACTTGCAAATACCTATAAGATCTAATGGTAGGATAAATTTAAATACCTGTATTTGTTAACAGTTGTATTATAGTTTAGTCATTTAGTACAAATAAATACACAAGTTTTGTAAAAAAAATATTTATAAATAACAAATGTAAATAATATGCTAAATACTGATTTAGTTTTGATAAGAATGTTTGTTTTATTTTGGTTAAGTTCCACAAACAAAAACTGATTCTAAAGTTGAACACGTCAACGAACAAAATGACAGAAACATTGAATTTCATAAACATGATACATAATTATAAATATTACTATCTTGGTTATAATATAATACAAGCAAGGATTAGGATTAAAACGATGATAATAAAACAAAATATTTACCTTATCAACAAATATAAAGTATTTGGTGTCTTTGGGTGTATTTATATCGGAATCTTATTGATAATCGAAGTCTTTCATATCTACTTTCAATTTCGCTGGGCTTGCCACTTCTCTTAATACTGATAATTAGATGATAAATAGTGTAAGATTAGATAAGATATTTTAAGAGTTAACTGTGCAAGGGTCAACTACGGAGGCACCACCAGTACATTTATTTTTACCATAAAACAGCGGTGCTTGTCCAGCTGTTTTCCAGTAACGTGTAAGATGGGAAATACACCAACACATATGTTCCAACTCTGTCGTTATGATTATCAACCTGTTTTTGAAAGGCGTTAGTTAAAAATGCTGTTTGTAATTTCTTATAAATAGACAGCAGTGACAACTTAATATTATGTAAACTGTGTGTCTATTTTCTTCTTGTTGTCAAAGAGAGGTTTTCAAAGCCCCGTTAAATAAAATGGGAACATGTAGAAAATTTGATTTAGTTTTGTCTACAACATTGAAAACACTTATTAAGAGCTATGGAAGAAATGTCTTTGGATATAACAACAAATGATAGCGATCGGATGATTGTACCCTATGGATTTTCCGGTTCCCGGTTTGTTAGTACATACAATATGTATTAAAAACACTGTCGGATCCGTGGAGGTTTTATTAGGCTTTTTTATGTTATCTATATCAGATTATAAGTTAAAATAATTACCTGTAACAAAATGTAAAAAAAATATTTGTTAAATGAGGAAAATTACATGGAAATACAGGCGGCGCGGCGCGGGGTACCGCTGTACGATAAATCATATCGCCACAGTGTTATCACGTTTTAAAAATTTGCTAAATTTTAGGAAAACTAAAACTAAATATGTAAAAAAATGTAAAAATCGCCATAACATTTTTATTTTCATAATAAATAAACTTTTGATTTTTTTTTTGGAATGTCATTGGGGTGTTCCTTTATACCCTTTTCGGAATCAACGGGGTTTTTTAAGCATATTGTATAGAAACTGAACATTCATGTAAATTTCCTTTATACACTCTTATTTACTTTCATTTAAATAAACCCTCCCATTTACAGATGTGTGTATTAATATCTGAAGGTGGATGCACTCTTGGTACAGGCACAACAACGCCTAATATAACTCCTGAAGAATCTATCACAAGTACAAAATTACCATCAACTACAACAGAAGATGCAGAAATAATTACTTCCACTTTAGAAGCCACTCATAGCACTCCAACCTGGCCTCACACAACAGTGACCGATGATGACAGCATCATAACTAATCAGCCCTCCACCACAGAAGGCGGTGAGAGCTCAGTGACCGCTGAACATACCACCACAGATGACGGCAGTACTACTAATTGGCCTCACACAACAGTGACCGATGATGATAGCATCATAACTAACCAGCCCTCCACCACAGAAGGCGGTGTAAGCTCAGTGACCACTGAATATGCCACCACAGATTACGGCAGTACTACTACTTGGCCTCACACAACAGGGACTGATGATGATAGCATCATTACTAATCAGCCCTCCACCACAGATGGCGGTGAGAGCTCAGTGACTACTGAATATGCCACCACAGATGGCGGCAGTACTACTACTTGGCCTCACACAACAGTGACCGATGATGATAGCATCATTACTAATCAGCCCTCCACCACAGAAGGCGGTGAGAGCTCAATGACCACTGAATATGGCACCACAGATGGCTACAGTACTATTACTTGGCCCCACACAACAGTGACTGATGATGATAGCATCATTACAAATCAGCCCTCCACCACAGAAGGCGGTGAGAGCTCAGTGACTACTGAATATGCCACCACAGATGGCGACAGTACTATTACTTGGCCCCACACAACAGTGACTGATGATGATAGCATCATTACTAATCAGCCCTCCACCACAGATGGCGGTGAGAGCTCAGTGACTACTGAATATGCCACCACAGATGGCGGCAGTACTACTACTTGGCCTCACACAACAGTGACCGATGATGATAGCAACATTACTAATCAGCCCTCCACCACAGAAGGCGGTGAGAGCTCAATGACCACTGAATATGGCACCACAGATGGCTACAGTACTATTACTTGGCCCCACACAACAGTGACTGATGATGACAGCATCATTACTAATCAGCCCTCCACCACAGATGGCGGTGAGAGCTCAGTGACTACTGAATATACCACCACTGATGACGGCAGTACTACTACTTGGCCCCACACAACAGTGACTGATGATGATAGCATCATTACTAATCAGCCCTCCACCACAGATGGCGGTGAGAGCTCAGTGACTACTGAATATGCCACCACTGATGACGGCAGTACTACTACTTGGCCCCACACAACAGCGACTGATGATGATAACATCATTACTAATCAGCCCTCCACCACAGATGGCGGTGAGAGCTCAGTGACTACTGAATATGCCACCACTGATGACGACAGTACTACTACTTCGCCCCACACAACAGTGACTGATGATGATAACATCATTACTAATCAGCCCTCCACCACAGATGGCGGTGAGAGCTCAGTGACTACTGAATATGCCACCACTGATGACGGCAGTACTACTACTTGGCCTCACACAACAGTGACTGATGATGATAGCATCATTACTAATCAGCCCTCCACCACAGATGGCGGTGAGAGTTCAGTGACTACTGAATATGCCACCACAGATGGCGACAGTACTATTACTTGGCCCCACACAACAGTGACTGATGATGATAGCATCATTACTAATCAGCCCTCCACCACAGATGGCGGTGAGAGCTCAGTGACTACTGAATATGCCACCACTGATGACGACAGTACTACTACTTCACCCCACACAACAGTGACTGATGATGATAACATCATTACTAATCAGCCCTCCACTACAGAAGGCGGTGAGAGCTCAATGACCACTGAATATGGCACCACAGATGGCTACAGTACTATTACTTGGCCCCACACAACAGTGACTGATGATGATAGCATCATTACTAATCAGCCCTCCACCACAGATGGCGGTGAGAGCTCAGTGACTACTGAATATGCCACCACAGATGGCGACAGTACTATTACTTGGCCCCACACAATAGTGACTGATGATGATAGCATAATTACTAATCAGCCCTCCACCACAGATGGCGGTGAGAGCTCAGTAACTACTGAATATGCCACCACTGATGACGGCAGTACTACTACTTGGCCCCACATAACAGTGACTGATGATGATAACATCATTACTAATCAGCCCTCCACCACAGATGGCGGTGAGAGCTCAGTGACTACTGAATATGCCACCACTGATGACGACAGTACTACTACTTCGCTCCACACAACAGTGACTGATGATGATAACGTAATTACTAATCAGCCCTCCACCACAGAAGGCGGTGAGAGCTCAGTGACTACTGAATATACCACCACAGATGGCGGTGAGAGCTCAGTGACTACTGAATATGCCACCACAGATGGCGACAGTACTATTACTTGGCCCCACACAACAGTGACTGATGATGATAGCATCATTACTAATCAGCCCTCCACCACAGATGGCGGTGAGAGCTCAGTGACTACTGAATATGCCACCACTGATGACGACAGTACTACTACTTCGCCCCACACAACAGTGACTGATGATGATAACATCATTACTAACCAGCCCTCCACCACAGATGGCGGTGAGAGCTCAGTGACTACTGAATATACCACCACTGATGACGGCAGTACTACTACTTGGCCTCAAACAACAGTGACGGACGATGATGGAGCAACAACTATTCAGCAAACTACAGTCGTACCTTCAGAAGCTACCACCACTGAAAATACCTGGACTCCCACAGAATTAGATGAAAACACTTCTACTACCGGTGCATCGACTACTGAAATATACGAAACGACTACTAATCTGGAAGTGACGACACCCGCAATCTGTCCGCCAGGCTCCTTCGGTAATGTGCCACATCCAGATCGTTGTGATGCCTTTTTCATGTGCCTCGGTGGTACCGCCATAAAGGTTGAATGCCCTCAAGGTTTCGAGTTTGATATAGTGGCGAATGTAAGTTGACATTTTTTATTATTATATAGGTTTATTAGTCTTATTGTCTCAAAAAATTTAATAATCTGAACAGTTTTCATAAATTTCAAAATATGCTAAGCTAGAAATGTTTTCATTTCTAGAACAAGAATCCACTGTATGTAGCAGAATATAACAATTATATTCTAAATTTCATATATTGAATTTAGCATAAATACATCTTATTAATAAATGTGCTCAGAAAAAGTGTAAAAGTAAACACAAGTATATTTATTTCAAAACACTAAAGTTACCGTGTGCACATTCCAGGGGTGCATCTTAATAGCTGAAGGAGGCTGCACCTTAGGTCCAGCTGCAAGTGCTTCAACAACAGAAGGCGATGGAAGTTCACCCACAACGGAACATGTTACAACACCCTACCCTACAACAGATCCTGGTACTACAACGTGGCCACAAACAACAGTGACCGATGATGATAGCATCATTACTAATCAGCCCTCCACCACAGAAGTTGGTGAGAGCTCAGTGACAACTGAATTTGGCACCACAGATGGCGGCAGTACTATTACTTGGCCCCACACAACAGTGACGGATGATGATAGCATCATTACTAATCAGCCCTCCACCACAGATAGCGGTGAGAGCTCAGTGACTACTGAATATGCCACCACTGATGACGGCAGTACTACTACTTCGCTCCACACAACAGTGACTGATGATGATAACATAATTACTAATCAGCCCTCCACCACAGATGGCGGTGAGAGCTCAGTGACTACTGAATATGCCACCACTGATGACGGCAGTACTACTACTTGGCCCCACACAACAGTGACTGATGATGATAACATAATTACTAATCAGCCCTCCACCACAGATGGCGGTGAGAGCTCAGTGACTACTGAATATGCCACCACTGATGACGGCAGTACTACTACTTGGCCTCACACAACAGTGACGGATGATGATAGCATCATTACTAATCAGCCCACCACCACAGAAGGCGGTGAGAGCTCAATGACCACTGAATATGGCACCACAAATGGCGATAGTACTACTACTTGGCCTCAAACAACAGTGACGGACGATGATGGAGCAACAACTATTCAGCAAACTACAGTCGTACCTTCAGAAGCTACCACCGCTGAAAATACTTGGGCTCCCACAGACATAGATGAAAACACTTCTACTACCGGTGCGTCGACTACGGAAATATACGAAACGACAACTAACTTGGAAGTGACGACACCCGCAATCTGTCCGCCAGGCTCCTTCGGTAATGTGCCACATCCAGATCGTTGTGATGCCTTTTTCATGTGCCTTGGTGGTACCGCCATAAAGGTTGAATGCCCTCAAGGTTTCGAGTTTGATATAGTAGCGAATGTAAGTTGACATTTTTTATTATTATCTAGGTTTATTAATTTTATTGTCTCAAAAAATTATATAATCTGAACTGTTTTCATAAATTTCGACATATGCTAGGCTACAAAATGTTTTCATTTCTAGAATAAGAATCCACTCTACGTAGGAGGACATAATAATTATATTCCAAATTTGATGTATTTCATTTATCATTATTAATAAATGTGTTCAGAAAAATGTAAAAGTAAACACAAGTATATTTATTTCAAAACACTAAAGTTAGCGTGTGCACATTCCAGGGGTGCATCTTAATAGCTGAAGGAGGCTGCACCTTAGGTCCAGCTGCAAGTGCTTCAACAACAGAAGGCGATGGAAGTTCACCCACAACGGAATATGTTACAACACCCTACCCTACAACAGATCCTGGTACTACAACGTGGCCACAAACAACAGTGACCGATGATGATAGCATCATTACTAATCAGCCCTCCACCACAGATAGCGGTGAGAGCTCAGTGACTACTGAATATGCCACCACTGATGACGGCAGTACAACTTCTTGGCCTCACACAACAGTGACCGATGATGATAGCATCATTACTAATCAGCCCTCTACCACAGATGGCGGTGAGAGCTCAGTGACTACTGAATATGCCACCACAGATGGTGACAGTACTATTACTTGGCCCCACACAACAGTGACTGATGATGATAGCATCATTACTAATCAGCCCTCCACCACAGATGGCGGTGAGAGCTCAGTGACTACTGAATATGCCACCACAGATGACGGCAGTACTACTACTGCACCCCATACAACAGTGACTGAGGATGATAGCATCATTACTAATCAGCCCTCCACCACAGAAGGCGGTGAGAGCTCAATGACCACTGAATATGGCACCACAATGGGCGACAGTACTACTACTTGGCCTCAAACAACAGTGACGGACGATGATGGAGCAACAACTATTCAGCAAACTACAGTCGTACCTTCAGAAGCTACCACCGCTGAAAATACTTGGGCTCCAACAGACATAGATGAAAACACTTCTACTACCGGTGCATCGACTACTGAAATATACGAAACGACTACTAATCTGGAAGTGACGACACCCGCAATCTGTCCGCCAGGCTCCTTCGGTAATGTGCCACATCCAGATCGTTGTGATGCCTTTTTCATGTGCCTTGGTGGTACCGCCATAAAGGTTGAATGCCCTCAAGGTTTCGAGTTTGATATAGTGGCGAATGTAAGTTGACATTTTTTATTATTATCTAGGTTTATTAGTTTTATTGTCTCAAAAAATTAAATAATCTGAACAGTTTTCATAAATTTCAACATATGCTAAGCTAGAAATGTTCTCATTTCTAGAACAAGAATCCACTCTATGTAGCAGAATATAATAATTATATTCCAAATTTCATATATTGAATTTAGCATAAATACATCTTATTAATAAATGTGCTCAGAAAAAGTGAAAAGTAAACACAAGTATATTTATTTCAAAACACTAAAGTTAGCGTGTGCACATTCCAGGGGTGCATCTTAATAGCTGAAGGAGGCTGCACCTTAGGTCCAGCTGCAAGTGCTTCAACAACAGAAGGCGATGGAAGTTCACCAACAACGGAATATGTTACAACACCCTACCCTACAACAGATCCTGGTACTACAACGTGGCCCCACACAACAGTGACGGATGATGATAGCATCATTACTAATCAGCCCTCCACCACAGATAGCGGTGAGAGCTCAGTGACTACTGAATATGCCACCACTGATGACGGCAGTACTACTACTTCGCCCCACACAACAGTGACTGATGATGATAACATAATTACTAATCAGCCCTCCACCACAGATGGCGGTGAGAGCTCAGTGACTACTGAATATGCCACCACTGATGACGACAGTACTACTACTTCACCCCACACAACAGTGACTGATGATGATAACATCATTACTAATCAGCCCTCCACCACAGATGGCGGTGAGAGCTCAGTGACTACTGAATATGCCACCACTGATGACGACAGTACTACTACTTCGCCCCACACAACAGTGACTGATGATGATAACATCATTACTAACCAGCCCTCCACCACAGATGGCGGTGAGAGCTCTGTGACTACTGAATATACCACCACTGATGACGGCAGTACTACTACTTGGCCTCAAACAACAGTGACGGACGATGATGGAGCAACAACTATTCAGCAAACTACAGTCGTACCTTCAGAATCTACCACCACTGAAAATACCTGGACTCCCACAGAATTAGATGAAAACACTTCTACTACCGGTGCATCGACTACTGAAATATACGAAACGACTACTAATCTGGAAGTGACGACACCTGCAATCTGTCCGCCAGGCTCCTTCGGTAATGTGCCACATCCAGATCGTTGTGATGCCTTTTTCATGTGCCTCGGTGGTACCGCCATAAAGGTTGAATGCCCTCAAGGTTTCGAGTTTGATATAGTGGCGAATGTAAGATGACATTTTTTATAATTATCTAGGTTTATTAGTCTTATTGTCTCAAAAAATTTAATAATATGAACAGTTTTCATAAATTTCAAAATATGCTAAGCTAGAAATGTTTTCATTTCTAGAACAAGAATCCACTGTATGTAGCAGAATATAACAATTATATTCTAAATTTCATATATTGAATTTAGCATAAATACATCTTATTAATAAATGTGCTCAGAAAAAGTGTAAAAGTAAACACAAGTATATTTATTTCAAAACACTAAAGTTAGCGTGTGCACATTCCAGGGGTGCATCTTAATAGCTGAAGGAGGCTGCACCTTAGGTCCAGCTGCAAGTGCTTCAACAACAGAAGGCGATGGAAATTCACCAACAACGGAATATGTTACAACACCCTACCCTACAACAGATCCTGGTACTACAACGTGGCCCCACACAACAGTGACGGATGATGATAGCATCATTACTAATCAGCCCTCCACCACAGATAGCGGTGAGAGCTCAGTGACTACTGAATATGCCACCACTGATGACGGCAGTACTACTACTTCGCTCCACACAACAGTGACTGATGATGATAACATAATTACTAATCAGCCCTCCACCACAGATGGCGGTGAGAGCTCAGTGACTACTGAATATGCCACCACTGATGACGGCAGTACTACTACTTGGCCCCACACAACAGTGACTGATGATGATAACATAATTACTAATCAGCCCTCCACCACAGATGGCGGTGAGAGCTCAGTGACTACTGAATATGCCACCACTGATGACGACAGTACTACTACTTCGCCCCACACAACAATGACTGATGATGATAACATCATTACTAACCAGCCCACCACCACAGATGGCGGTGAGAGCTCAGTGACTACTGAATATACCACCACTGATGACGGCATTACTACTACTTGGCCTCAAACAACAGTGACGGACGATGATGGAGCAACAACTATTCAGCAAACTACAGTCGTACCTTCAGAAGCTACCACCACTGAAAATACCTGGACTCCCACAGAATTAGATGAAAACACTTCTACTACCGGTGCATCGACTACTGAAATATACGAAACGACTACTAATCTGGAAGTGACGACACCTGCAATCTGTCCGCCAGGCTCCTTCGGTAATGTGCCACATCCAGATCGTTGTGATGCCTTTTTCATGTGCCTCGGTGGTACCGCCATAAAGGTTGAATGCCCTCAAGGTTTCGAGTTTGATATAGTGGCGAATGTAAGTTGACATTTTTTATAATTATCTAGGTTTATTAGTCTTATTGTCTCAAAAAATTTAATAATCTGAACAGTTTTCATAAATTTCAACATATGCTAAGCTAGAAATGTTTTCATTTCTAGAACAAGAATCCACTGTATGTAGCAGAATATAACAATTATATTCCAAATTTCATATATTGAATTTAGCATAAATACATCTTATTAATAAATGTGCTCAGAAAAAGTGTAAAAGTAAACACAAGTATATTTATTTCAAAACACTAAAGTTACCGTGTGCACATTCCAGGGGTGCATCTTAATAGCTGAAGGAGGCTGCACCTTAGGTCCAGCTGCAAGTGCTTCAACAACAGAAGGCGATGGAAGTTCACCCACAACGGAATATGTTACAACACCCTACCCTACAACAGATCCTGGTACTACAACGTGGCCCCACACAACAGTGACGGATGATGATAGCATCATTACTAATCAGCCCTCCACCACAGATAGCGGTGAGAGCTCAGTGACTACTGAATATGCCACCACTGATGACGGCAGTACTACTACTTCGCCCCACACAACAGTGACTGATGATGATAACATAATTACTAATCAGCCCTCCACCACAGATGGCGGTGAGAGCTCAGTGACTACTGAATATGCCACCACTGATGACGGCAGTACTACTACTTGGCCTCACACAACAGTGACGGATGATGATAGCATCATTACTAATCAGCCCACCACCACAGAAGGCGGTGAGAGCTCAGTGACTACTGAATATGGCACCACAAATGGTGACAGTACTACTACTTGGCCTCAAACAACAATGACGGACGATGATGGAGCAACAACTATTCAGCAAACTACAGTCGTACCTTCAGAAGCTACCACCGCTGAAAATACTTGGGCTCCAACAGACATAGATGAAAACACTTCTACTACCGGTGCATCGACTACTGAAATATACGAAACGACTACTAATCTGGAAGTGACGACACCCGCAATCTGTCCGCCAGGCTCCTTCGGTAATGTGCCACATCCAGATCGTTGTGATGCCTTTTTCATGTGCCTTGGTGGTACCGCCATAAAGGTTGAATGCCCGCAAGGTTTCGAGTTTGATATAGTAGCGAATGTAAGTTGACATTTTTTATTATTATCTAGGTTTATTAATTTTATTGTCTCAAAAAATTATATAATCTGAACAGTTTTCATAAATTTCGACATATGCTAGGCTAGAAATGTTTTCATTTCTAGAATAAGAATCCACTCTACGTAGGAGGACATAATAATTATATTCCAAATTTGATGTATTTGATTTATCATAAATACATCTTATTAATAAATGTGCTCAGAAAAAGTGTAAAAGTAAACACAAGTATATTTATTTCAAAACACTAAAGTTAGCGTGTGCACATTCCAGGGTTGCATCTTAATAGCTGAAGGAGGCTGCACCTTAGGTCCAGCTGCAAGTGCTTCAACAACAGAAGGCGATGGAAGTTCACCCACAACGGAATATGTTACAACACCCTACCCTACAATAGATCCTGGTACTACAACGTGGCCCCACACAACAGTGACGGATGATGATAGCATCATTACTAATCAGCCCTCCACCACAGATAGCGGTGAGAGCTCAGTGACTACTGAATATGCCACCACTGATGACGGCAATACTACTACTTCGCCCCACACAACAGTGACTGATGATGATAACATAATTACTAATCAGCCCTCCACCACAGATGGCGGTGAGAGCTCAGTGACTACTGAATATGCCACCACTGATGACGGCAGTACTACTACTTGGCCTCACACAACAGTGACGGATGATGATAGCATCATTACTAATCAGCCCACCACCACAGAAGGCGGTGAGAGCTCAGTGACTACTGAATATGCCACCACTAATGACGGCAGTACTACTACTTGGCCTCACACAACAGTGACGGATGATGATAGCATCATTACTAATCAGCCCTCCACCACAGAAGGCGGTGAGAGCTCAATGACCACTGAATATGGCACCACAAATGGCGACAGTACTACTACTTGGCCTCAAACAACAATGACGGACGATGATGGAGCAACAACTATTCAGCAAACTACAGTCGCACCTTCAGAAGCTACCACCGCTGAAAATACTTGGGCTCCCACAGACATAGATGAAAACACTTCTACTACCGGTGCGTCGACTACGGAAATATACGAAACGACTACTAACTTGGAAGTGACGACACCCGCAATCTGTCCGCCAGGCTCCTTCGGTAATGTGCCACATCCAGATCGTTGTGATGCCTTTTTCATGTGCCTTGGTGGTACCGCCATAAAGGTTGAATGCCCTCAAGGTTTCGAGTTTGATATAGTGGCGAATGTAAGTTGACATTTTTTATTATTATCTAGGTTTATTAGTTTTATTGTCTCAAAAAATTTAATAATCTGAACAGTTTTCATAAATTTCAACATATGCTAAGCTAGAAATGTTTTCATTTCTAGAACAAGAATCCACTGTATGTAGCAGAATATAACAATTATATTCCAAATTTCATATATTGAATTTAGCATAAATACATCTTATTAATAAATGTGCTCAACAAAAAGTGTAAAAGTAAACACAACGTATATTTATTTCAAAACCACTAAACGTTACCGTGTGCACAAACACAGTGGATGATGATGCATCATTACTAATAGCTCAGAATTGGAGGCCAGTGACACCTAATTAGGACACAGATGCCAGTACTGCAACGTGCTTCACACAACAGAGAGGCGATGATGATAGATTTACTAATCAGCCCCCACAGATGCGGTGAGAGCTCATGTGACAACTGACCCTATGCCTACAACAGATCCTGGTGACAGTACTATACGTTGGCCCCACACAACAGTGACGGATGATGATAGCATAATTACTAATCAGCCCTCCACCACAGATAGCGGTGAGAGCTCAGTGACTACTGAATATGCCACCACTGATGACGGCAGTACTACTACTTCGGCCCCACACAACAGTGACGGATGATGATGAGCATACATTACTAATCAGCCCTCCACCACAGATGGCGGTGAGAGCTCAGTGACTACTGAATATGGCCCACACACATGATGACGGCAGTACTACTACTTGGCCTCACACAACAGTGACGGATGATGATAGCAACACTTACTAATCAGTGACCCGACCACCACAGCAAGGCGTGTCAGAGCTCAGTGACTACTTCGTAATATGGCACACACAAATGGTGACAGTACTACTACTGTGGACCGTCAAATCAATGCCCGCAAGTTTCGACGTTTGATATCAGATGATGTGAGCAACATTTTTTACTTATTTCTAGCTAAACTTACAGTCGTAACCTTTCAGATAAAGTACGACCGTTCTGAAAATTACATATGCTAGGTCTCCAACAGACATAGCATGAAAACATTTACTAATCTACACGGTGCATCGATAAACTGAAATATACGTAAACGACTACTATATTCTGAAGTGACGACACCCGCAATCTAGCCGCCTAGGCACATTCAGGTAATGTGCCATCATTCCAGATCGTTGATGAGTGCACTTTTTCATGTCGCCTTAGTGGTACCGCCATAAAAGGATGAAGTCCCGCAAGGATATTCGATGTTATGATACCTAGTAGCGAATGTCACAAGTTGACATTTTTTATATAGTGACTAGGTATTATACTAATTTTATTGTCTCACAACAGAAGGCATGGATCACATCAGTGAACTAGTTTCCACTACAATGATCGACAGTACTACTACTGGCCTCACACAACAGTGACTGATGATGATAGCATCATCTACTAATAAGCCCTCCACTCTACAGAAGGTAGTGAGAGCTCAGTGACACTGAATTATGCATTCCACAGATGGCATGTACTATTGACTTGCCTCATCACAAAGTGACGATCGATGATTAATACAACTGTGCTCAGCAACTAAAGTCGTACTCAAAGCTAAACCACAAGTGAATATACTATGCTCCACAAACACTAGATGATATAGCACTGTGCTACATACCAGGGTTGCATGACTCGGAATACTGAAGGAGCTGCACCTGAGTGACGCAGCTGCAAGTGCTTCAACAACAGAAGGCGATGGAATGTGCACCCACAACGGAATATGTTAGCAACTACGCCTACCCTACAATAGATCCTGGTACTACATAAGTATGGCCCCACAGCATTTGACATTTGATCGCGCAGATGAATGATAGTCATACATTACTAATACAGCCCATCCACTCATTCGTAGAATCAGCGGTGAGTAGCTCAGTGACTACTGAATATACCACCACTAGATTTGAATCGACAGTATTCATTACTACTTCACCCACATCAGACAGTAGACTGATGATGATAACTATCATTTACTAATCATGCCCTCCACAACAGATTGCTGCGGTTTATGATGATTGCTCTAGTGTACTACTGAATATAGCACATCCACAGATGACGACAGTACTACTACTTCGCCACACAACAGTGACTGATGATGATAATCATCTATTACTAACCAGCCTGCCACCACAGAAATGACGGTGAGAGCATCAGATGATCTATCTGAAACATAACCACTTACTGATGCACATGTTGCAGTACTACTACTTGGCCTCGAAACAACAGTGACCTTGTTTGACGATGATGAGTAAGCAACGAACTGATTCACCGCCAAGGAGCAAGTCGTACCTATCAGACATCTACCACCACTGGCAACAACCGTACTGACTCCACAAACAGAATTTAGATGAAAACACTTTCTAATGCTACCGGTTTGCAGAGTCGTACTACTGAAATATACGAAACGACTACTAATCTGGAAGATGAACGTTCACCACCCGGAATATGTACAACAAATCTGTCACGCCGAGGCGGTCCTTCAGGTACATGTGCCACATGACACAGTCATCAGTTCGATGATAACGCTTATTACTCATTAAAGCCCTTCAACAGAGTGCGGAACTCGTACACTGAATATACAAGTGAGGCTTAGTACTACATGGCCTCAGACAACGGTTTCGGAGATATGTGATGACTAGTAGCGAATGCTAAGTTGACATACTTTACTAGTCGTATCTATCTGAAGGTACACCTGAATATATACTTGGTCTCCACAAAAGATGATATACACTTCTAGTACCAGGTGCATCGACTACGAAATTTGAAACGACTACTAATTGGAAGTGACGACGCCAGAAATGTCTGTTCATTTCGTAGCAATCAATGAATCCACTTTACGTAGGAGGACCATAAAGTAATCCTATATTCCAAATTTGATGTATTTGATTTATCATAAATACATCTTATTAATAAATGTGCTCAGAAAAAGTGTAAAAGTAAACACAAGTATATTTATTTCAAAACACTAAAGTTAGCGTGTGCACATTCCAGGGTTGCATCTTAATAGCTGAAGGAGGCTGCACCTTAGGTCCAGCTGCAAGTGCTTCAACAACAGAAGGCGATGAAAGTTCACCCACAACGGAATATGTTACAACACCCTACCCTACAACAGATCCTGGTACTACAACGTGGCCACAAACAACAGTGACCGATGATGATAGCATCATTACTAATCAGCCCTCCACCACAGAAGTTGGTGAGAGCTCAGTGACTACTGAATATGCCACCACTGATGACGACAGTACTACTACTTCACCCCACACAACAGTGACTGATGATGATAACATCATTACTAATCAGCCCTCCACCACAGATGGCGGTGAGAGCTCAGTGACTACTGAATATGCCACCACAGATGACGACAGTACTACTACTTCGCCCCACACAACAGTGACTGATGATGATAACATCATTACTAACCAGCCCTCCACCACAGATGGCGGTGAGAGCTCAGTGACTACTGAATATACCACCACTGATGACGGCAGTACTACTACTTGGCCTCAAACAACAGTGACGGACGATGATGGAGCAACAACTATTCAGCAAACTACAGTCGTACCTTCAGAATCTACCACCACTGAAAATACCTGGACTCCCACAGAATTAGATGAAAACACTTCTACTAC
Source organism: Saturnia japonica (assembly GCA_033032175.1). NCBI lineage: Eukaryota > Metazoa > Arthropoda > Insecta > Lepidoptera > Saturniidae > Saturnia > Saturnia japonica. The sequence continues at coordinate 9,129,623 of CM065331.1, forward strand.
CGGTGCATCGACTACTGAAATATACGAAACGACTACTAATCTGGAAGTGACGACACCCGCAATCTGTCCGCCAGGCTCCTTCGGTAATGTGCCACATCCAGATCGTTGTGATGCCTTTTTCATGTGCCTTGGTGGTACTGCCATAAAGGTTGAATGCCCGCAAGGTTTCGAGTTTGATATAGTAGCGAATGTAAGTTGACATTTTTTATTATTATCTAGGTTTATTAATTTTATTGTCTCAAAAAATTATATAATCTGAACAGTTTTCATAAATTTCGACATATGCTAGGCTAGAAATGTTTTCATTTCTAGAATAAGAATCCACTCTACGTAGGAGGACATAATAATTATATTCCAAATTTGATGTATTTGATTTATCATAAATACATCTTATTAATAAATGTGCTCAGAAAAAGTGTAAAAGTAAACACAAGTATATTTATTTCAAAACACTAAAGTTAGCGTGTGCACATTCCAGGGTTGCATCTTAATAGCTGAAGGAGGCTGCACCTTAGGTCCAGCTGCAAGTGCTTCAACAACAGAAGGCGATGAAAGTTCACCCACAACGGAATATGTTACAACACCCTACCCTACAACAGATCCTGGTACTACAACGTGGCCACAAACAACAGTGACCGATGATGATAGCATCATTACTAATCAGCCCTCCACCACAGAAGTTGGTGAGAGCTCAGTGACAACTGAATTTGGCACCACAGATGGCGGCAGTACTACTACTTGGCCTCACACAACAGTGACCGATGATGATAGCATCATTACTAATCAGCCCTCTAGCACAGATGGCGGTGAGAGCTCAGTGACTACTGAATATGCCACCACAGATGGCGACAGTACTATTACTTGGCCCCACACAACAGTGACTGATGATGATAGCATAATTACTAATCAGCCCTCCACCACAGATGGCGGTGAGAGCTCAGTGACTACTGAATATGCCACCACAGATGACGGCAGTACTACTACTTGGCCTCAAACAACAGTGACGGACGATGATGGAGCAACAACTATTCAGCAAACTACAGTCGTACCTTCAGAAGCTACCACCACTGAAAATACTTGGGCTCCCACAGACATAGATGAAAACACTTCTACTACCGGTGCATCGACTACTGAAATATACGAAACGACTACTAATCTGGAAGTGACGACACCCGCAATCTGTCCGCCAGGCTCCTTCGGTAATGTGCCACATCCAGATCGTTGTGATGCCTTTTTCATGTGCCTTGGTGGTACCGCCATAAAGGTTGAATGCCCGCAAGGTTTCGAGTTTGATATAGTAGTGAATGTAAGTTGACATTTTTTATTATTATCTAGGTTTATTAATTTTAATGTCTCAGAAAATTAAATAATCTGAACAGTTTTGATAAATTTCAACATATGCTAGTCTACAAATATTAGCATAAACACATATTATTAATTAATGTGCTCTGTAAAATTGTAAAAGTAAACACAAGTATATTTGTTTCAAAACACTAAAGTTAGCGTGTGCACATTCCAGGGTTGCATCTTAATAGCTGAAGGAGGCTGCACCTTAGGTCCACCTGTAAGTGCTCCAACAACAGAAGGCAATGGAAGTTCACCCACAACGGAATATGTTACAACACCCTACCCTACAACAGATCCTGGTACAACAACGTGGCCACAAACAACATTTACAGAAGATGACAGCATTATAACTAACCAACCGTCCACAACAGAAGGCAGCGACACCACAGTGAGCACTGAATATGCCACCACAGATGACGGCAGTACTACTACTTGGCCTCACACAACAGTGACTGATGATGATAGCATCATCACTAATCGGCCCTCCACCACAGAAGGTGGTGAGAGCTCAGTGACCACTGAATATGGCACCACAGATGGCGGCAGTACTATTACTTGGCCTCACACAATAGTGACGGACGATGATGAAGCACCAACTCTTCAGCCAACTACAGTCGTACCTTCAGAAGCTACCACCGCTGAAAATACATGGGCTCCCACAGACATAGATGAAAACACTTCTACTACCGGTGCATCGACTACGGAAATATACGAAACGACTACTAACCTGGAAGTGACGACACCCGCAATCTGTCCGCCAGGCTCCTTCGGTAATGTGCCGCATCCAGATCGTTGTGATGCCTTTTTCATGTGTGTCGGTGGTAATGCCATTAAGTTTATGTGCCCAGCAGGATTTGAATTTGATCCCGCTGCAGATGTAAGTGAAGTTATACTTTTTTCATAATTTAATAGGCCATATTATTGTTAGAAATTCAACGGGACGTAGAAAGGACGTATATATTTTACTCAACTTATTAGTATTTTTGAATCACGTAGATGAATTCATTATACATTCACAATTAGATATAAAACAAGAAAAGCAAAAACTATATTTTAATTATTATGACTCAACTAACATATTTGCTTTTGCTTTTTATTAATTGATTCTCTGACGTCGTAAATAAATATTATATAGCTTATGTCACTCCTACAATTATGACGACTCTAACGACACCAAGTATGATAAAATTTCTCTCGCCGTTTAGGCTAGAGACCGTGCCAAAGAAATAGACGTATTTGCATAAATATGCTCGAAAAACATAACCTTGTTTTCACATTTGAGTAAAAAACGAACTCGGATCCACACCGCCAATGTTGAGGCCAAAGCGTCGCTATGCCAACAGTCGCAAACATTGGGGCCAACAACCGGTCTGACACACACACAAATCAAAAGCAATTTTTAAAAATAACAACCTTTTTAATTGTTTGCGTGTTTTTCAGAGTTGTGTATTAATTGCTGAAGGAGGTTGTACATTAGGCGGCCCTACAACAGAAGGCGATGAAAGTTCACCCACCGCGGAATATGTTACAACAAATTCTTCTACAACCGAGGCTGGTACTTCAGCATGGCCACAGACAACAGTCACAGACGATGATAACGTTATTACTAATAAACCATCTTCAACAGAAAGTGACGGAACTTCGACTACATCTGAATATACAAGTGAGGCTGGTAGTACTCCAACATGGCCTCAGACAACGATTTCGGATGATAATGGTGTGACTACTCTTGAAACGACTACTCTTGAACCGACTACTCTTGAACCGACTACAGTCGTATCTTCTGAAGGTACAACCGCTGAAAATACTTGGGCTACCACGGAAAGAGATGAAAGCACTTCTAGTACCGGTGCATCGACTACGGAAAATTTTGAAACGACTACTAATTTGGAAGTGACGACGCCGGCAATCTGTCCGCCTGGGTCGTTCGGTAATGTGCCACATCCAGATCGTTGTGATGCCTTTTTCATGTGTCTCGGTGGTACCGCCATAAAGGTTGAATGCCCTCAAGGTTTCGAGTTTGATATAGTAGGCGAATGTAAGTTGACATTTTTTATTATCATTTACGTTTATTATTTTCGCAAAAATAATATAATCTGGACAAAGTCGATAACTTTTGACTTGAATGAGTCGTTAAATTGATTTCAACAGTGGAAGGTAATAATTCAAAAACTAATGATAACAAAATCGGGGTATATAGTCTGGCAGTGCAAAATTTAATTATATCACCCGAAGTTGGAAGGTCACAGAATTCGTTACGTAGAGCGAGGACTGTGAAATCGTTAAGATGTATCGCTTGTTAATACAAAACATTAGTGTGGAATAGATTTGTGAATAATCATGGAGTAAAGCTAAAAATTAAGTAATAAATTTTTAGTGCCGAGTGCACACGCCTTGTTTAATGAAATTGCAGGGCGTTTGTGCGAGTCCACTCGAGATAAAAAGGCGGGCTTTTACCTTTCCCAAAAAATCAGTATTGCCATACAATGCGGCAATGCTGCTAGTATTTTGGGCACACTACCTAGTAGCCCCGTATTAGATCAAATCTGTATTTAATTTATTAGTAATATGAGTATATTAATTTTAGTAATTAATTAAATTAATACAATGTCGGCCTTAACTCATCAAAAAACCTATCAAAACGTAGAAAACACACACGAATGGAAAGAGCTTCTCAACAGCAATCCCTTGTAATCTATAGAATTAATAAAATTGAAGTGTCTGTTTGTAAAGTCAAAATAACAGCTGTTTATACTAAATTCACATGAAAGTATACATATACGATATCTATAACAAAAAACCATTTAAAAAAATTCTGTCTGTCTGTTTGTTCTGGGTAATCTCCGAAAAGGTTGGACCGATTTTGACGGGACTTTTACTGATAGATAGCTGCTGTTATAGGGAGTATCATAAGCTACTTTTATTTTAGAAAAAGAATAAGGGTTCCGCATAGATATAAAAAAATTTGGTCATGGTGACTCAATTCGGGCGCTTAAATGACTTACGCTGAGTAAACCATAAGAGATATAGCAAATTAATATAATACATAGATGTAGGCTTTAATAAGACCCACAAAAAGTCAGGGAGAGGATACGTTTATCTTCTAAGAAACAACCACAATAAGCATTTTTGTCATTGAAATAGCCGGGAGCGGGGAAGCAAGTTTTGCGCGGCCATTCTATAGTCCACATGAGCGAAGCCACGGGCACAGCTAGTAATTCATAAAACATCATAGGATATAAAGAATCTGAGCCGGGAATATAAAAAAGCATCCAAGCAGACTCTTATTTACGTAATATATACCGCCGTGTCACAGACACTGCCACACGCCGGAATGTTTTGTGCCAGATACATGTTAGGTAAGTTTTTTTTCAGCCTAAAAATTCCATTATTTCAGCAAATATAATAATGATATTTAACATTTCATGTATTTAAGGTAGTGTAGCGACATCTATCCTCGCCATAACTGACGCATCCTTCATAGAGACATCTATCTACGACGCATTCTACATCGCGATATAAAAAAAAACCGAACAATTGAGTATATGTATATACAAGAACCCGACAACAACCGTTGGGCAACTGCCCGCCAGACATAACACCCGTCTGGTTGGAGGATCCTCCTTTTTCTATGGTGGATGAGGAACTTTACACCCTGTTCCTCACTTACCCCCAAAGTAGTAATAAATTGAGATTGTAAACATTCATTCTGATTTAAATCTATGAACATTTTAGGGGTGCGTGTTAATAGCTGAAGGAGGCTGTACTTTAGGTTCAGTCACAAGTTCTTCAACAACAGAGGATGATGGAAGCTCATCCACAACGGAATATATTACAACAGCCTACCCTATAACAGATCCTGACACTACAATATGGCCACAAACAACAGTGACAGATGATGATAGCATTACAAGTAACCAACCATCTACCACAGAAGGCGGCGAAATATCAGTGACCACTGAATATGCCACCACAGACGCCGGCAGTACTACAACCTGGCCTCACACAACAGTGACCGATGATGATAGCATCACTACTAATCAACCCTCTACCACTGAAGGCGTCGAGAGCTCGGTTATTACTGAGTATATCACCACAGATGCCGACAGTCTAACAACCTGGCCTCACACATCAGTGACCGATGATGATAGCAACACTACTAATCAGCCCTCCACCACAAAAGGCGATGAGAGCTTAGTTACTACTGAATATATCACTACAGATGACGGCAGTACAACAACCTGGCCTCACACAACAGTGACGGACGATGATGGGGTAATAACTCTTCAACCAACAACAGACGTGTCTTCTGAACCTACAACCACTGAAAATACCTGGGCAACCACAAAAAGGGATGAGGGCACATCTACTTCTATTGCTTCGACTACAGAAATTTATGAAACAACTACTAATTTGGAAGTGACGACTCCAGCCATCTGTCCGCCTGGTTCTTTCAGTAACGTGCCCCATCCAAATCGTTGTGATGCATTCTATATGTGTGTCGGTGGTATCGCTATAAAAATTCAATGTCCCGAGGGTTTTGAGTTCGACCCTGCTGTTGATGTAAGTAAATTTGCATAATTTCTCTATTTTATGGTACTATTTTAAGAAAATTTTATTTACAAATCGTTGCACTTTTAGACATTGCAATTTTACTGTTATTGCGCACAAGAAGTTTCACTTCAAAAATTCACTCCTTTATATTTATTTTTTGTTCAAAATGCAGTAATTTAACTTAGTCTCAACAACGTAGATTTACAAAAAATACACAATTCTGTATAAACTAAATTACTGTTGAAATAAAAAAAAAAAACACATGTGTGTAGTTAATACGCAACTCCCGGAAACCAAAAATATCTTCATTAAAATATTTATTTATTTCAGGAAATCTACAGCTCTTAAATTCTAACTTACATACATAATTAAGTTGACATATTGGCTTAGCCAAAATGATTTCAATCGTATTACAATAAAGATATAACAATCCTATACCCCAACGAAATTATTAATTAAATATTATTTGCATCAAAAAGTACGATGTTGTGCTTCTGGCGTGAATGTGTGTGGGTGTGTGTATGTGTTGTGTGTGTGTGTGTGTGTGTCTGTGTGTGTAATAATCACATATATTTATCAAACTCTGAATAAATCAATAGCTTTTCTTCTAAACGCTGCATTACTGTCAAAAAATATGTCGAAATTTTCAGCTTTAGCATTATATAACTGTGTACATCTTATCAACACTGAATTACGGGCATAATTGGTCTTGGTTGTACGAACGTGAAAGGTCTGGGGTTTACGGATATGTTTAGTTGTAGTCCTTAGACCAATTCGATTCCAACAAAAATGAACAATCGATTTTATTGTTCATAAAATTATATAAAAACATCAGATCAGCTACCAAGCGTCTATGTTCCAGGGATAATATACCCAATTCCCGTAAGTTCTCATTTACATCCGCTGATAAAAGCATATCACGACGTCTTCAGCATCTTCAAAAATTTATTTTGAATGTTTTCAATTCCTATGGCTATGTATGTTATAATAGGGAGTCCATATTTGAGATGCAAATTCTAAAATACTTCTTACATAAGCACAAAATCTTTTCAAAATTTTTAAATCAGTGGTAATCGAACTATCCACCACTCGTTCTGTGCAGACAACAGTGCGTATAAGTCTGGTCATCTCACACCGCTAGGCCAATTCAACAACAATCATAATTATTAAAATCAGGACTTGCATTAACCATGTATGTGTGTATTAATGTGTTCTATCTCATTTTCTCGTAGGCTAAATCTTATAGATGTATGTGTTTGTCCTTTTTTAGTGTCACTTATTTGTTTCATCGCGTTTTAAATTACAGAAATACTAAAAAAGTATTTAATTGAAAAAATCTTCTTCAAAACAGCTATCTCTTCACTAATCCTTCCTTTATTTTGCAGGAATGTGTTATAATAGCAGAAGGAGGATGTACCTTAGGTGCAGCCACAAGCTCTGCGACAACGGATAGTGATGCTAATTCATCCACCATGGAATATGTTACAACACACTTGCCTACAACAGACGTTGGAACTACAGTATGGCCTCAAACAACAGTCACAGACGCTGACAGCATTGTAACTGACCAACCGTCTACATCCGAAAGCTATGGAAGCTCGGTCACCTCTGAATATACTACTACGGAGGCTGTTACAACTGCAGGGTTCGAACCAACAGTGACAGAAGATAACAGCAACCAACCGACAACAACAGAAAGTGTCGGAAGTTCATCTACCTTTGAATATACCACCACTGAGAGCGCTAGTTCTACAATATGGCCTCAAACAACAACAACGGATGACGATGGAGTGACTCTTCAACCTACTACAATCGTATCTTCAGAAACTACTACCGCTGGAAATACCTGGGCTACCACAGACATAGATGAAAACACTTCAACTACCGGTGCATCTACTACTGAAAACTATGAAACGACTACTAATGTGGAAATAACGACGCCAGCAATCTGTCCTCCGGGTTCGTTCAGTAATGTGCCACATCCAGATCGTTGTGATGCATTCTTTATGTGCGTCGGTGGTAACGCCATTAAAGTTGAATGTGTCGATGGTTATGAATTTGATATTGAAGCAAATGTAAGTGATATATAATTATTCTGTATTATATATATATTGACGCAATAATGGCTGTGGTAGCGTGTAAGGACACCGCTTCCATCGAAATGAATTCGAACCCCTTAAATGAGCCTGAGCTTTCAGTGAAGGAGATATTATAATAAAATCCTAGCACGGTTGTAGAACGTTTTCTAATACCTGGGATGTTTTCCGAACCTTTTATAGTATTTCTTAGAACCTTCTTCTTAGGGCCTAAAGTAAATATAATCTTTTTGATTTGATTTGAATCCGTTATAGTTAAGGATTCGAGTATTAAATTAGATATAAACGATTGCCTCCCAATAGCGTGTACGTTTATCAGTGGATGTGAGTTGGAATCCAGCAATGAGCCTGCGAATTCGATGAAGATAAACATGGTGATGAAATCACAGCATGGTGGTAGGTCTTTGTCTGATGTCCGCCTGGCTAGCGACCACCCTCAAGTTGAAAATCTGTCGCTAAGCACCTATAGGTGTGTTCCGACAGCTGCACTTGAGAGCTAGTCTTCCACTAGGCTTAGCGTGCTACCACCTTGAGTCACATCATCAGGTAACATTGTAGCTAAGCCCAAGACTATAAAGATTGAAGGGAAAAAATTCATTACATTAATTCGCCATTGTCCACAAATCACTATGAGACTTTAATTTACATAATGATTATTAATAATAGTCATAGTGTCAAACATGTATTTATACAGAAGTGTAAACTTATAATTATGCTTTATTCCTACAAAGATTGAATTGTTATTATAATTTCGAGAAGGTTTTAGGTATTTCAGTAATTAATAGCAGAATTTATACAAAATACTGTTATACTGTATCGTTCTAGGATTCAGACAAAGTAGTAAGCTTTAAGTATTAAAAAAATTGCATTTTACTTTGATTTGAAATACTCGTAACAGTTGTACCGTTCTGCACATTAGTACGTACTATGTACTTATTTGTAATTTAAAGATTAATTTGATGTAAGCTATTTATTATATTTAAGTCAGTGTAATAAAATGTAATGAATGAAAGAAGAATGAGTAAACAAATTTATAATGCGAGTGTGAAAAGAAACGTTGGAAGAGGAAGGCCTAGACGAACATGCGTCGATCAAATCGGATACGTTTTGAAGAAAGGTCAGGTCAAGAGTACTCTAAACCGACGAGCATGCATGAAAAGATTGGTGAATGTTGAAGAAGCCAAAGATGTATGCCAGTATCGTAGCGGGAGGAAAGACGTGGTCTCTGCCTACCTCTTTGGGAAATAGGCGTGATTTATGTATGTATGTAAGTCAGTGTAATATTGTTGCTTGGAATAAATCTTATATTACAAATAGGTACGTAGTATGTACTAATGTGCAGACGGCATACAGTAGAAGATACATCATTCGTTTACTATAAGACATTTTTAAAATAGTGATTGAGAAATAGTTAATAATTAACAAAGATTTCTGAAATCGACTTTCGAGTAAATACAGTTGAAAGTTTTTCATTTTTTGTAATATTATCAGTCATTTATTGTCTTTATAGGGATGCATTGAAATAGCGGAAGGGGGTTGCACTCTCGGTCCGAGCACCAAACCTACAACTACCGATGGCTATGGTACTACTTCAGGGACAGATTATCCTAATACTGGTTTAACAGGACAATCTACTATTACAACTGATGATGGTAACGTACGTCCTACGACGGAAGAAATCGGTACACCGGAATTTACAACTGCTCACACAACAGAATCTGATGAAATTTCTAGAACAACGATAGATGGTGATACGACAACTTTATCTCAGTCTACGTCAGAAGTTACAACAGCTACAGACGCAGCTACGACTCCATACCCATCGACAGAAACAACTCTTTATCCAACTACGGTAGAACTAACAACAGATATTGAAACAACTTCCGAAAGCGTGTATACATCTACTGAAGAGCCAACAACACCACCTGTGTGCCCACCAGGTGCATTCGGCAATGTCCCGCATCCAGAACTGTGTAACTCATTTTACATGTGCGTTGCTGGTACGCCAATACAGTTGTTCTGTAGCGAAGGATTCGAGTTCGACCCTATGCTGGCAGTAAGTATTAATGTTAAAAGTACTGTAGTTATAGATTTTTTTTAATATTAAGCTTATATTGTTGTTTGTTACCATCAGAAATTTATAAGGCAAAATCGCTTATAGCTATTATACATAGTGGAATTATAAATTGCATTGCAAAAATAAATTTAAAAACTTAAAATATTATTTTTGCAAGTACTTTTGCAAACATACTCGGCGAACTGTGGGTGTACATTAGTACACTTCTGCCTATCCCTTCGGGATTATACGCGTGATGTTATGTTATGTGTTGTTTCGCAAAGAGTTTTACCACGTATCTGCGTTATAAAACTAAATATAATTTTATTTTACCCTAGAAATGTTTCTGATAAAAGACATTATCCATACACATAATTTTTTTAATGAATACGCAATTATATTTTCAGAATTGTATATTAATTTCTGAAGGAGGATGTACTCTAGGACAGAGCACTACGCCTTCCATTACCACTTCTTCTGAAGACACAACAACTTCTGAAATATATTTCACTACAAGTCCAGTAGACGAAGAAACGACAACAGAAATGTTTACATCAGTAACTGATGAATCAACTACAGAAGTCACATCGGAAGCTATTACGGCAACAACAGAAGAAGAAGCAGAACTCCAGACGACTACGGAGATAACAGAAACTACCACGGATGCAGTGACGACTCCAGCGATATGTCCTCCAGGGTCGTTCGGAAACGTTGCTCATCCGGAAGACTGTGCATCCTTCTATATGTGTGCGGCTGGAACTCCGATACTATTAACATGTAGCGAAGGTTTTGAATTCGATCCCATTTCAAGCGTAAGTGTCACATAAACCCATTTTCAGGAAAAACAATATTCTAAAATCGTTGAATATTAGCTAATATCTAGGCGACCGAGCCTTAAAAAACACCGATCTAAGTAAATTTCGAATGCAAAACAATATCTTAATATAAAATTTCATCCAAATCGTTGAAGCCGGTTCTGGGAAACCTTTTACATATATATACAAGAATTGCTCATTTAATAGTATTAGATACTTGCTCTTGTCCCACCTATATAGGTAGGGTCGGCATAACTGAGATTCGGCTTAGTGTTTTACGAGCGGCTGCCTGCCTGACTTCAACCCTCCTTGGGATCTCCTTGTTTTCTCTAGCAGAAGATAGGTAAATAGTCGAGTAATACTGTCGAATTCTTAAAATACCGAGGATACCGATTGAAACAGTGATTTACATCATCTGATAGGACGGTATAGAAATAATAACATAGAAGACAAAAGCGGTAGTACAGTATAGTCAGTGGTTGTTGCTTTCTTACTATAACAAACAACAACATTATAAACAAAAAACAATCATAACAACAACACGACATTTTGCGCGACTGTTTGCGAAATCTTAGCACTGCCACCTGAGATACAAGTTTACCTAGATTATGTAAAAAAACAACATGTAACTTTACTAATCCAATACTTTCTGATGTAATAATCTATGCATTTTTTTATCGTCCAAGCGACCGGTGCCGCGGCTACTGCTAGTCTATACATAGGTACTAATAATATGAAACTCAAAAGACTGTTTAACTTGCTTGTTTAAATACGATGAATCTCTGAAACCACATGTCAGATTTGAAAAATTCTTTTTTAATATAGTCTATATAATGGAAAAGTTTATAGGACATATCTTTCACGCTACAAACTTAAGGGGCGGATAGTATTCATGAATGCCATGCAATTTGGCAATCTATAGGCAAGTACTAGAAGCGAGAACACTGAGATGCTACACGGATGTGGAGGCGTTAGGGTTGGGGGGGGGGGGGGGGGGGGAGAGTTGGTCAAAACATGTAGACTGTGTGAAACCTTGTGACGCTGCTACTTTAAAAGAAATCTATATATAAATCTTCATTTGCAGACTTGCGCCGTTATAGCAGAAGGAGGTTGTACACTCGGGAAGGTCACAACAGAAAATCCAGTCACAACTACGGAAATTGTAGAAACTACAACACAAAACGTAGAAACAACGACAATGCCTATTTGCCCACCGGGTACTCTTGGAAACGTTGCCCATCCGACTAAATGTGACCACTTTTATATGTGTACAGCGGGTATAGCCTTTTTGCTGCACTGTGATGAAGGGAACGAGTTCGATCCCGTCAGTGGGGTAAATATACATAAGTTTAAATCATCACTATCACGCCTGTATCCCCGTAGGGTTAGGCAGAGGTACACCCACAGTTCGCCCGAATTTTTTTTAGGTAACCCATGTAATAGGGAACGAGCCTATTGCTAATCGAGCACAAAGCCAAACTCCGAGCTGCTACTGAGAATTTCATAGAAAAACCCGATAACACTTTGCTCGACCTGGGAATTGTACACAGGACCTCGAGTATAACAGTTGCTTAAGAAAACTAGGCTAATGAGGCACTCTTACAGTCTTCTTAAAACTGTATTAAGAGAAAGAAAGGGTTTGTCAGATTATAAATCTTTTGAAAAAGTAGGATAAGAGACGGAGGTCTCTTTGAAGATTTCTCTGTACGTAGGACAGTCGTACTGGTGGAATACTTCCAATATACAGAAGATCCCAGCCAGATAACCTTGTGTTGTGTTCCTGTGGTGAGGAGGGTTTCCAGACCTCCTTGTGGTAGGTAGCTTGATGTGGTTACGGCAGCTGTAGGTAGGTTGGTGTGGTTACGGCAGCGCGCTAGTGATATCAATGGTATTATAAGCGTCCATAAGTTACGGTAGCTGCTTAACATCAGGCAGGCCGTATGCTTGTTTGCCACTTTCGTAATTTTTTTTTGAATCCACGTCGTGACTCAATTAAAGAATGTTTTTTTTTGGAAAGCTTTACAAAAAAGTATCTTCAATTTGTTATTATCTATATACAATTAATAAAATTGAAGTAACTGTTTGTTATATAAAAATAACAGTTTTTTACTAAGTGCAACAAAACACCCATTTTAAAAATTATCGTCTGTCTGTCTGATTGTTCCGGGTAATCTCCGAAACGGTTAGACCGGTTTTTACATGACTTTTACAAATAGATAGCTGATGATATAAGGAGAACCTAAGGCTATTTTTATTTTAGAAAAAGAATTAGGGTTCTGCACAAATAAAAAAAAAATTGATCATGGTGAGTCAATTCGGGCGCATAAATGGCTTACGCTGAGTTAACCATAAGAGATATAGCAAATTAATGTACTACATAATTGTAGCAATTAAAAAGACCTACAATAAAGGCAGGAAGAGTATACAACAATCCACAATAAGCTTTTTTGTCTTTAAAATAGCCAGGAGGCGGGAGCAAGATTCACGCGGGCATTTTGTAGTTCACGTGAGCGAAGCCACGGGCACAGCTTAATATGGTAATTAATTCGGTAATTAATGAGTTTCACCGCCAAATATTCGATACTTAAATTTGCAATGTAACGGTTATATGTTCGTAGGTTTATATACTAAATGGATTTGATTAGGTTTGGTTGAAATTGTGACCATAATGCTAGAAACAAATTAGCCATTGCAAATTTACTTTTTTTCAAGTCTTATCATGATTTAAAAAAAAACAAAATTATTCATGTCCGTACATTTCTATTTACTTTAGACTTTTCTCCCATATTACCTGCTGGTTATCTGGAAGAAAATACCGCGTGACACTAAGCCCGCCATTATACGATATAAAGTGCAAATAAAATTAAATTCATATATCACCAGTTACGCCCATGAGCCGCTTTAGTGCTAAATTAATTGAGATCCTAAAAATGTTACTATTTTACAGACATGCGTAAAAATAGCTGCAGGTGGATGTACTCTTGGTAGTGTAACTACTCCTGAACAAACGGCAACAAGTACGGAAACTTTAGAAACATCTTCGGAAAATGTTGACATAACTTCGGAAAATGTCGTCATAACATCGGACAAGGTAGAAACAACTACAGAAGCTATATGCCCTCCGGGATCATTCGGCAACGTACCTCATCCGACGAAATGTGACCACTTCTACATGTGCACAGCTGGGCAAGCGTTCTTGTTGTATTGCGGTGATGGATACGAATTCGACGCTGCGACGGGGGTAAGTTTCAATAATTTATATCACACCATTGAAATTTATTCTAAGCTCTATAAAATGCGAGTTCATCTCGGCGGAAAATTAGTCGATGTACACAGGTTTGAAGCCCAGTACGTGTCAACGAATTTTTCTGAATTCCGCGTATGTACTTACTAATTGAAATTGGTAACGCTTATGGTGAATGAAAATGTTGTAAGGAAACCTAAACGCTTGAGATATGGTTGATATAGGTATGAGTAAAAGTATTGATTTTTTCTCATAAAATGATCGATATATACATAGTCGATATTTTTAACTGCGATATATCGATATTTATTTTAGAGTAACGAATTCATATCAATTTCGATATATTTAAAAAAAATTTTGTTTATGTATTTAATGTTACTAAAAAGCCTTCCATGCTAATCGCGCAATGTTTATTTTTAAAAAATCCCACTACAATTTGTATAAAATGCCATTTAACAGTGAGGCCATACATATTCTTTTTTTTTGTTTTGTCTTTGGTCTTACTGTGTACCAGTGCTGTATACGAAGATTAATTGTGTATCAGTACTTTATTTGTGATGGTAACTTCGGGGTAGCGCGGTTGGTGACCTCAATTAGTCAATCCGAATTGTTTAATTTTTTCATTTAATAAAGCATAAAACATGCCTTCCCTGTGGAAACTTAAAAAAAAAATACAACGAGTAAGCTTCTGTACAAATGACAATATATCGATAATATTCTCTAAATAGTCATCGATACTATTCATAAACACGATACGATAAATATCGATATATATTTTTCACTTGCACATCCCTAGGTTGATTTTATAGTAGAATGGTAAATTGACGAAACCCTAACACAATAACGACTACTAAGAGATCATAATATGTAAATCGACACCCCTTACATTACCTCTGTTGATTTCTGAATCGACAATACTTATTAGACTAGCGTGGTGATTATCTATGGAAGGGGCCTTTTGATTTCTTTAGTGGGTCATTCATTTGCTTGTACTAGCGATCGCTCTAAGCTTGAAATTCGACCTCCGACTTTCATAGACTATTTTCTGTTTGACATTTGCAGTATTTATAAACCTAAACAATGAGTATTATCTACATAACTTGCTGTCACTTTTCGTTGAGTGACAATGTCAATATTTTCGGGGGTCTAAGTTCAATGGCACTGTTCAGGTTAGGATTCGCAGTATTAATTTATTTAATTTAATATATTAATAACAGATATTATAGATAAATTTTAGCTGTCTGTACTTCTTCTCCATATAAACTTTAACCATGCCAAATCTCACAGTCTTCCGTGAACGCAATACGCTTCAAAAGGTACCAAAAGCTTTTACTTCACGTGTTAATTTATAGATAATATCATTTGGGGCGACTGAAAAGTAATCTCCACGAGTGACTTTACCCGAGCACGTTTGACGTACCCTGGGCAGTAAGTTCCAATTCCAATTTCACTGACTGAGACCGATCTTTTGCTGCGGCTTCCTATCTCATTACCTTCTCAAAGGTGTTCTTTCCTGCTAAAACCATATTTACGTTAATTCATCGTCAAAATTAATGAGTCCAAACATCATTTTGAAGCTTATCTTCCCATACGAAATGTATTAGTTAAAAATTCGTTAATGAAAATATATATAAGGCGCCATCTATTAAAAAACTAATTAACTACGATGACAAAGATTGTTTACATTAGAGGTGATAATGATAATGAATGATGACTGGTACCTATTAAAAACGAAGAGCGGAAAGCTAAAAAAACGTGTGCAGTTTCTTTACAAGAACACATTATAACAATTAGCTAAAAAAAACAGTAATTACTCATGGTACTTCAATTATGTGTGATCACTTATCATCGAATTACCTACTAATATTAGTAAATACTAATGACCATAATCGAGATATTTGGAGACATTTTCATAATCGAATGATTACATTAGTATATCTCATAATCGCCCACCGCTAGTTTACATCAGATATTGTGCAAAATATGTGCACGGACCAGCTAATATCAAATATACTAATTGTATGTTTTCTTTTCAGCAATGCGGTCCTATCACGTCTAACGGATGTACGGCGAATTTGCAATGAACAAGGTTTTAAATACACGGAAAAATTCTTCTGGCAAAATTGTAACAAGAAATACATTGGGGTTTAAGCCCGTGAAAGTGCCATTTTTATTGATGATTTTTTACATAAATCAATGATTTTTTTTTTTGTAAACTGCAAAAAATTGTTTTATTTATCCCTTCGTTTTTGTTTTAAGTTTAAGATGAGATAGTTAATAATACCATAGGTATCACTAGTGCGTTGCCGACCTCGACCTCCACCCCCCCCTCTCAATGAGCTAAGGAAACCTTCACCGCAGGAATACATTACACTAGGCTTCGCGGCTGAGTGCCTCTGCGCTCGCCCCCAAGTCCGGTGAAGCTGTAAAAGCCGCAGCGGCTCTGTTTTTGGATAGGGACCCTCAGGCTAACAGTGTAGTCAGTTCCAAAAAAAAAAACATTACACTAGGTTAGTTGGCTGCGATTTTGAATCTTGTTAAATTTTAATTAAAATATTAATGAAATATGTTTTAATGGTTAGACAGTTTTAATTGAAGTAAGTAATATTCTATATGACATAGAACATTTCAAATAATATAGCCAGTATCACATCAAATCTTAATCTGGAATTTGCAAAACTTGGATAAATTGGATTTTGTAAACAAGCATAGTGATAATATTAGAGGTAAACACGAAATGATATTTCATGTTTTACTCCGAATAAGACTAGTATTAGTTTTTTTTTGTGTTAGGTTCTTTAATAAGATCATGAAGCACAAACAGATTTGCCGGAAAACAAGCTCAAGGGCCCTATTAAGCAGGTTTTACTGTCTGAAGTAGGGTGGATAATTATGTGCAATGAAGGAGATGTTTGGAAGTGACTCCTTCTCTGTGCGTTCACTTAATTTATAATATGTCTATTAACTGTAAATATTATTTGTACTGTTGGAAAACAAAGAGATAAAGATTTTTGATTTTGATGGGTACCTAATTATTACATCATTTAACAAACAAATAGCCTTGTAAATACACAAAGTTATAAATTATTGAAAATCGATTTTATACTAAAGCTGTATATAATTATTCTTAATCGATTTAACAAAGATTGTAAGTGATCGTAAATAATTGGCTTATCGCGAATAAAATCACAATCTTTTATGTTTATAATACTAGCTGTGCCCGCGGCTTCGCTCACGTGTACTACAGAATGCCCGCGCGAATCTTGTTTCCCGGCTGACGGATATTTTAAAGACTTTTTAATGTCTACAACTATTTAGTACCGTAATTTGATATATGTCAAGGTTTCCTCAGTGTAAGCCATTTAAGCGCCCGAATTGATTCACCATGACCAGATTTTTTTTCATTTGTACGGAACCAACCCTAATTCTTTTTCTAAAATAAAAGTAGCCTAAGTTACTCCCTATAAATTTAGCTATCTTACAGTGAAAGTCCCGTCAAAATCGGTCCAACCCTTTCGGAGATTACCGGGGCAAACAGACAGACAGACAAAAAAAATTTTAAATGGTTTTTTTTTGTTACAGGTATCGTATATAACTTTCATAAGCATTTAGTAAAAAGCTGTTATTTTGACATTACAAACAGACACTTCAATTTCATGCACATTACCTATAGATAGATGAAATCCTAGTACCATTTGATTGAGAGTTGGAGAAACTTAAATTAATATAAATAAAACACCGAAATAAATGTATAAATAATATTCAATAATTAATAATAGCTGATAATAATTTATTATAATATAAAACTTATATTATATATTTTACATATTTACATATATTTGAATACTATAAACTAAATTTCACTGTTCATATATAAAATAATATAATAAAATATTGTTTTTAAATAACTGTATTTTAACGTTATTTATTACATACAAATAAATTATATACTGTAAATAATTATTCTTTAGGCGAATAAAAGGGTTTTCATGCTGGTTGGTACTGCAAGCATTTCTGAAACGAGTTTTTATAATTAAATTGAATATTGGTACCATCTGTAGAAATAATGCACTCTTTTGAAACAATAATGAAATATCTAGAAAAGTCTAGAACTCCGGAAGTAAAATAAGAAGTCACGGTTGCACGGAACACGCACGCATTGAAACCTTATCGGTCCAACTACGTAAGCTTAGACTTAGATTTTCAATAGATTGTATCATTTTGACCGTAAGGAATGAAAAAGGTTTTCTATTATTAGGATCAATGAGAATATCACACAAGCGAAGATGCATTTAAAATGTGTATATGCGTGTAAAAGACGTAGCAAGCAAGAAGGGAGAGGGGCACCACGTGTTATAACCGTCCATCTCTAGTAAACAAGTGTGCTTGCACCCACGCCCGCGAAATCTCCGTTCCCTCCGCAGGGGACGGGCGATTAACTTTGTTCCCGCATACCCGCCACGTACCCCCTTTCCAGCTGCGACTCAGGCCTAAGTTCGTTCTTCCAGCCCACTGCTTGCACTACCTTCAAGATACTGCACTTCACACTTGCACACCACACATGTTCTTTATGGGACCTTTTTTTCTTATTTTTGACTAGTTAATCTCAGACCAAATTGACAGATAACTAAATTAATTTATACGATTTTTCTTTGCTATTTCCACCTGAAAAACATTAACGGTTGTTTCGTCTTTACGTTGTTTCTTTTTAGGCGGAAGTAGCCAAACCAAGCGGAGGACGGTAACGAGGACTTCACTCTTTATAACGTCATATTTGTTTCATTTGACACCTCTTTCTCTTATAACACTACTTTATTAATATGCGATGTATATATAGAAATATAAATTATTACTAACCTACAGAATTCTTTAGAACTGGTCCCTTTATCCGTATTAACCCTTTTGTGGGGTGCAATTGGCTGCCTTAGGAGGTAAGCATATCTGGAATGATTAACACAGTGATATTATGAAGATAAAGTGTATGTAGTAAATGATTTAAAATATATAAGTAGAAGGGTCTTCACACAAGAGCAATATTCTAAAACGGTGGTAATTTCTTTGTTACTTACCAATAGGTCTAAGTTCAAGAGAAAACGAAAGATTCGAATTTAATAATCGCGAAAAAACTGCAAACTGAATATCTAACCTACCAATTTTTTCCTCATTTATGATGTCCTAAAAGTTGTGAAAAAAGCGTAAGTGATTATGAAGTTATTAATGTTGCCTAATGTGTACCGAACGTGTATCATCACTTATATGTATAACGCTGTAATAATTGTGGAAACAAGATAGTGGTTTACAACTCGTTAAAATTGTGAAAACAAGCATAAGTGTTTGTAAAGTTGCCATTAGTGTATTGTCATTAACAACTCGTAAAAAATTGTGAAAACAAGCATATGTGATTGTAAAGTTGCCACTAGTGTATTGTCATTAACAACTCGTTTAAAAAATTGTGAAAACAAGCATAAGTGATTATAAAGTTGCCATTAGTGAATTGTCATTAACAACTCGTTTAAAAAAATCGTGAAAACAAGCATAAAAAATGTGAAGTTGCCATTAGTGTATTTTCATTTACAACTCTCTAAAATTGTGAAAATAAGCATAAGTGATTTTAGTTACTGTTAGCGTATTTTTGATTATTTGTAAACGTGTATTGTAATAGTTTTTTTTAAGAAAAATTTAATAATCTTACCCGTAATTCAGAACTGAGTTCAAAATTGTATGGGCAGGTTTCTAATTTTGCGTTGCCATGTATGCACCAGTAATAATTCCTACATGATTCTGGATCCGGTACGATGTACGACAATAAAGAATGTTTATCACACAGTGAGTCCGAACCCGGCATTGTTCTTGGTTTGTTTGAAGTTGTCATAAGTTTATGCGTCGTTGTTGGTTTATGCGTAATTATTGGTTCATGCGTCGTTGTTACTTTTGAAGTAGTTTTAGGTCTTATAGTGATTATAGGGCCAACTGTAGTAGTCGTCATGTTACAATTAGCTTCGTCATTCGGTAAGCATCTCTAAAAAAATATTTTATTAAACGTTTTAAATAGCATCTATGCTTATATTTATAGCATTGGTAATGTATTTTTGAAGTGAAAACTTCTATAGGATGGTTTGTATAGGTATTAAATTCATGTAAGTCACCACCGACATGGTCACTCGACGTGTTAACGAAAAACCGCGTCTTTGTAGCTATATAACCTAAAAATTAAGAACATCATTTTTTTTTTTTTAATACTTACAGTTACTATGCAATGCGTATTTTATAGTAATTTAGGAGTTATTTTACTAACGTGATAAAACAAATTTGTTGTGTGAAACAGTTTTGATTTACAAGTTTTAATTTACGATCAAAGAATTAATTTGGATATCCGAAAATAACAACTGTTTGTTTTCACTTCTGTCGGCAGTCCTCGTGACTGCTTTGTCTTTTTTTTAAATTATAATTTTCGATATATTAGTAAATAATAAAAAATCATTTTACCTTCAACTTTGGACTGAATTGCATATTATTCCAACACATTTCACGCAGGGCTTTACCGTAAATGCAAATATAAAAATATCTACAATCTAAAGGATCAGACAAGAGGTACAGTGACGTCTGATTAAAGCACATTAAGTCAGGCTTTGGTACTGGTTTTGGAGTGGTTGTTCTTTTGTGAGTAGTGGTCGGTTTCCGAGTGGTTGTTGGTTTTAAAATTGTAGTGTTGCAGCCAGCTAATTGAGGTGGTTCACAGAACTGTTAATAAAATAAGATATTATATTATATTAATTTAAAACTTGATAAAAAATTAAAAAAGAAACTTAAGCCGCGCATAATTTAATAATTGTCAGTAGCGCATAGTAAGTCCATGAAATTTCCCAATATCTCCAATTTACTGAGCAATAAGCATCTATGTTGACTTCAAGGACTATTCACTATTTATATTATTCTAAAGAAGCACATTTAATTATGTTTCATGTATATTTTACTATTGTACTATTTATTTATTACTAGCGGTCGCCCATTGTTCGAAATTCGTCCAGCGACTTTTTAATCATAAGTCTATTTTCTGTTTGACATTTGCAGTATGAACCTAAACAATGAATATTATATCACTTGCTGTCACTTTTCATTGAGTGACAATGTCAATATTTTAGGGGATCTAAGTTCAATGGCACTAGTCTGATTAGGATTCACAGTATTAATTAATTTAATTTAATATATTAGTAACAGATAAATTTTAGCTTTCTGCACTCCTTCTCCATATTAACTTTAACCATGCCAAATCTCAGTCTTCCGTGCACGCAATACGCTTAAAAAGGGGTAAGAAAGTTTTTGCTTCAGGTATTAATGTAACGATTATACATTTTTATTATTTTTCCAGAGCCTATATGATATTTACTCCACAGAATTTGTTGATAGAAAGTGACTTTTTTACAGATATATTTATAACATGCAGCGAATGTTTCAATAGTACCAATTATTTTACATGATTTTCATTATATTGTAGTTCGAAGATCTAAAATTGATATTACACAAGAAATTTCCCCTTACCTTACAAGGTTTATGATTTAGGTAAGAGTATATGTAATAGGATTAGGGTGTAGGTAAATCCTACGATGAAACGGTGCTTTTTGTGAAGGAAACAACGTGATGGATCAAGGTGATCTAGGTAAGGTATTTTGAGCTTTTTTTAAGGTGAAACACAATTGGGCATTTATTGCAAAACTGCTATCGATATACCTTTCAACTAGGTTTAGCGTATTGCCATGTTCTTCAGGATTTCCATTAAATATCATATGTTATTGTGATTACACACTAGCCTATTTTTTGAAGTGAAAACATCTTTATCATCGTTGTGATTTGAAACGCGATGAAACGAAAAAGCGACACTAAACAGAGACAAACACATACCCATATATGAGTTACCCTACGAAAGAAGAGATAGAATACAATATACAGTGTTTCCTATTAACTCGGTAACGTCTCTGTACGTGTTAGGTATGTGTCTGCGCTTCCGTATTACGAGGCCTTGGGAAAAAGCGTCATAGCAAGAGTGATGTATTGTTCACGTGTATCTTTTATGTTTTCTACCGCTTGTGAACTACACATATGTTTTTTTTCTGCGCCGTCTATCAAATTACAAAAGTTACAAAAAGCAGTTTAGCTAGGGGATGTTAGTGTGGTCACTGCCAAGAAATATTCTACCAGGTCTTGAATGGCATTATACTTATATGAATATAACTTACCAGCTCTTTCGGACTGAATTCAAAGTCGTAAGGGCATTTGAGATGAGTTTCTTTCCAATTCAGACAACGGTAGTAATGAGTACAACTCTTAGGATCTGGTAAGAGATAGAAGAAGTACGGTTTGTCGCAGACTATATGATCCGGTTTCACTGTTGGTTTGCTAGTAGTTGTTGACCATTTGGGTTTCCGAGTAATTATTGGTTTTAAAGTTGTAGTTGTGTTGCATCCAGCTAATTGAGGTGGTTCACAGAACTGTATATAAAACAAGCTAAATTATTAAATAGGAAACAAAAACCCGACTGCAACAAAAACACTTGACTATTTTTTGCTTTTTATTTGATTTCAAGACCTCGTATTTAATATTATATAGTCTATGCCACTCCCACAATTAAGACGAATGTAACGATACCTCGTATGCTAAAATCCATCAAGCCGTTTAGGTTACAGAACGAATTAGACATACATTAAAAAAATTACCCTCCTTTTTCGCAATCGGGTAATGAGTTATAATTTGAAATTTATTCAAAACTTGATACAGAAAAAAAAAAACTTAATCCACGCTATAAAGTAGCATCTAGTACATCCAAGAAATTTCCTAATATCTCCAACTGACCGACCCATAAGCATATGAATTGATTTCAAGGTCTATTAATTATTTATTTAATTCATTGGAAGCATTTAATTCCTTCTTCAAAGAGTCCTCTTTTATTTATTTCCCAGAAACCACGTGAAATTGGTTCCGCAGAACTTGTGAACGTATATATTTATAACATGTAGTGAATTTTTCAAAAGTAATATATTGTAATACGCAGCGTGGCGACACTCAAGAAGTGTTTGTTGTGGTTGACTTTTTCTCTTAGATTTTTAATTACACTGTACTTTAATCTGCCCCCCCCCCCCTTTAACTACTCCCATGGTCATATATTTAATTAAACTTCAATACACGTAACGATATTGATGATAATTATATGAATGTGACTTACCAGCTCTGACGGACTGAATTCAAACCCATAAGGGCATTTTATTTGAGTGCTTTTCCAATTCAGACAACGATAATAATGAGTACAACTCTTAGGATCTGGTACGAGATAAAAGAAGTACGGTTTGTCGCAAACTATGTTATTCGGCTTCACTGTTGGTTTGCTAGTAGTTGTTGATTTTTCAGTTGTTGTGTGTTTAGGTGTAGTCGTTGGTTTGTGAGTAGTTGTAGGTTTTCGTGTAGTGGTTGATTTGTGAGTAGTAGTTGGTTTGTAAGTAGTTGTTGGTGTGTGGGTAGAATTAGGTTTGTGAGTAGTCGTTGGTTCGTGAGTAGTTGATGGTTTTTGTGTAGTTGTTGATTTGTGCGTGGTCGTTGATGAGTGAGTAGTACTTGGCTTGTGCGTCGTAGATGGTATGTGGGTTGTAGTTGGTTCATGAGTAGTCGGTTTGTGAGTAGTCGTTGGTTCATAAGTAGTTGTGGTTTTTTGTGTAGTAGATAACTTATGCGTAGTTGTTGGTATGTGGGTAGTAGTTGGTTCGGGAGTAGTTGTTGGTTTTTGTGTAGTAGTTAGTTTGTGCGTAGTCGTTGGCTTGTGCGTAGTTGATTTATGAGTAGTCGTTGGTTTATGAGTGGTTGTAGGTCTTTGTGTCGTTGTTGGTTCATGAGTAGTCGTTGGTTCGTGAGTAGTCGTTGGTTTATGAGTGGTGGTTGGTTTGTTAGTAGTTATTGGTTCGTGAGTAGTCGTTGGTTTATGAGTATTTGTCGGTCTTTGGGTTGTTGTTGGTTCATGAGTTTTCGTTGGTTCCTGAGTAGTTGTTGATTTATGTGTAGTAGTTGTTTTGTGCGTAGTTGTCGATATGTGAACAGTAGTTGGTTTGTAAGTAGTTGTTGGTTCATGTGTAGTAGTAGGCTTTCGTGTAGTAGTTGGTTTATGAGTACTTGTAGATTTTCGTGGAGTAGCTGCTTTTTTAGTTGTAGGTTTTTGAGTAGTTGTTGATTTGTGCGTAGTAGTTGATATGTGAGTAGTGGTTGGTTTGTGACTAGTTGTAGGTTTTCGTGTATTAGTTGGGTTGTAAGTAGTTGTTGGTTCATGAGTAGTTGTTGTTAGTGCTACACAATGGGCGTCATTACGCGGTAAGCAGGTCTGTAAAATTATTTTACAACTATTAAATATTTTAATGTATCAATATTTTATAAAATAATATACAAGTTAGAAATGGTTGACAATCTAAAATTTTATATTAATAATGTTGGTCTGAGATAATTTATTAAATATAAAACAAAATTAACAAAGTCGTAAACTTTCGAAAGGCAAATACGAACATAGCAAATACAATTTGGTCGAATATTCATTAAGACCTACCTTTGTGCCAAATTTAAGGTGCTCTATAGGTTTTGATAATGTTTCAGTGAGGGGGGCCTTGTCTATAGGTACTTATTGCATGATCTATATCTTTTTTTGCAGCAATATGAACCTTAGTATTCGATATTAATATTAACTTTGTACTTCAAGCCGTTTTCAATATAAACAGACGCTGGCGGAGGCGAGGTACTACATATGATTACAGGGGCGGGTTGTGTAGCTGTGTAGGAGAGCTGACACCAATTTTTGGGTAGGTATTTGAGGCAAGCTGAAAACTTGTCACATACCTCTCCTATTATATCCCAACACGGAATTGCAGACCTGGCTCGTGAGGAGCGGGGCTAAATCAACCCCTACATTTTTTTTAATTTATTAATTTTTTCCCCCAAAAATATATTTGAGGCAATACGCAATTTATATATGTTGCAATGTAATACTTAAAGAATACGAGAAAAAATAAGCCAGACAATTTAATCGGGGATTTAACATTGCCAGACGCGTGCAAAAATTTTTTGCAAAAAATTATAAAAATGTTTTTGAGGCAGCTGGAAATTTTTAATGGAGTGTTATTTATAACTAAAAAATAAGATTCCCAAAAAGACAGATCATTTCGGTGGGGCTCTCTATCTGCCAGGTGATCAAACAAATAATGGATGGGTACAAGCTGTAGTGTGAGAGAGAGCGCATATCGACAGCTGTCTTCGTTCTTGCTTGCCGCGTTACTATTGGCTCTGGCGAGGCCACGTGACTTACAATAACTCATGAGGTTTCTCTAGCTGCGCCGCTGTTACGTAATTTATAACTAATGACAAAATATTATATTACCTACTTACTAGAATTTTAAATTTGTTTTTTCTTTTTTAAACTAAGATTTCTTTTTTTATTAAAAAGTAAACAATCGTTCCTTACTAAAATATACATCACACTTTTGTAACTGAAAAGAAAACCCAAGTAGAAATAATTTACATAAAAATTTACAAAATGTATATGCAGTAAGATATTATGATGAAAAGATAATAAGGACAGTGTAAGTACGTAGTCCAATACCTAAGTAGATAACCCAAGAAATACAGTCGGAGGGCAGCCCTAGTGCATGCTTATTTATCGAGCGGCTGCAGGTAATTATTTCAAAAACACTGCCGAGATAACATACTGTTTACTTTAGTGTATTGTGTAGTGTAGGCAACGAGCTACTTCGTCCCCGCCAACGTTTGTCACATAGGACGGTCGCACACGAACTTGTACCACTACAAATTTGTGTTACTCGTCATACAAATTTGTACAAGTTTGACTCAACACTCGTCACATCGCGTCGAGTAGCGTGAAGTGTTAAAATTTTGTTATTTCTGCTTTAAACTCACCAGTAATATAGGGCTGAATTCAAGATCTCCTGTGCAGGTATTCCTAATGGGGTATCCTAAAATACACCAGTAGTAGTGATTACAAGACTCTGGGTCTGGGACACGGTAGTACAAGAAGACGTCGCGGAAGCATAAATGTTGTTCAAATGATGTAATTTCTTTAAAGCTATTTGTTCTCCGATCCATTATCATATTTGTGATGCACACAGCACTTGTGTTTGATATACATTCCTGCGAAATATAATTTAAATTAAATACAAAAAGTAACTAGTGTCCGACTAAAACGCGTCGGTTTTTCAGCCGAAACCGAATTTTCGGCCTCGATTTCAGTTTTGACCGAAATTGAACATTTTAGCATGTCCAAATTTATGTTGTGTCTCAAATTAAGTGTATTTTTACTATTTTTTACATATTATACAGATAGTTAACTAGTGTTAAATGATATAAAAACAATAATTGATATATGTAACAAAAAATATTATTTATTCATGTTACATTAATAATTTAACATGTTCCAAAGTAACAGGTATATCTACATGTTAAAGGCTTTTGTTAAACTAATAAGTGATTATTGTTTATTACTTTCGTTCATTGTCAATTGTTGATATAACATAAATAAATATTTAATGTACGTATGTAAATAATAGTAAAAATACACTTATTTTCAATACCCATATAAATAGAAAAGGATAACTAACATATCAACGCACAGCCTAAAATACTGTGGCTAGGACCATAATTTTTTTCATACGAGTTCCTTTTAAACTGTAGGTGAACACTAAGGAAGGATTTTTGGAAATTCAGCGCCTATGGTGATGATAAAAAGGGTGAAAATTTGTATGAAAATCCGTTATTTTTGATGATAGATCTATGAAAATTGGTATTAAGCAATTCAGTTAGAAAGTAAACAAGGCAATTTTTAACAAAAAATAAAACCAATTTCAACGGTTTTCAAGAGTTTCCTGGTGCATCTTCGAAGTTGAAGGTCCAATACTAATGAAATTAAAATGGAACCAAAAACATCCCTTATCAAACAAAAAAAGAATTATCCAAATCGGTTCATAAACACAGAAGTTATGATTGAACATCCATAAAAAAAAACACATTATACATTCGAATTAAGTAAACTGCGTATTTTTTTCGTCGGTTATTAATATGGGACATAACTATGACGTAACGAACTCCGCAGGAAACGCTCTAGTACAATATAAATTTTAACATGTCTTGATTATGTTTTCAGTTACGATTTCGGCCGCAGGCCTCGTGGCGCTGTGGTAGTCAACGCTACTATTGAGCCGAGAAGTCGCGGGTTCGATCCCCGCCCATGACTGACTTTGTCTGATGAGCATAAATGTCAGTTGTGTGGGTCTGGGTGTTAAATATCTATATATGTATGTATATCAGCTGTTTAGTTACCATATTACAAGCTTTGCTTAGTTTGGAATTAAATGACCGTGTGTGAAATTGTGTCCTCATATATATTTATTCGGTATCGGTTTCAACTGAAAATCCTGTTACGTTCCGACACTAATAATAATATAAATTGATATTAGTGACTTTTTAAAGTATGTTTAAATAACAATTTAAGGACGTATATTAAAAAATATTTTTATTATACACAATAAAAAAATAACAGTAAAATGAATTCACATTTTAATTACTGTTGGCTAATTTCATTATTTCGTACTTTTGTGACATAATACGCGCGTAGCTCTTAATTGGGGCCACGACAACCAGAGTTGCCTATCTGCTTTTTTCAACCTATCCATTCAGCCAAAAGACATCCACCACTTAACATAGATAGACCTACCCCAAAGATAACCACAATGACAAGTCCTGCGGCTAGTCCTGCAACCTTCACTAGGTCGTCGGTCCACCTTCCACGCTACGTCTTTTTTCGATAAATTCACCTATTAACATAATTATTCATAATCTAAACATGTGCTTTTATAAAACCACAATCGCCTGAACTTAATGGCACATGTGTAGTGACTAAGTATCTAAGATATATATATATATATATTCTCTTGATTTTATGTACATTTAAACTTGCTAGCGATCTCCCTAAGCTCTAAATTCGACCATCGACTTTTTGATCATAGACTATTTTGTTTGACATTTGCAGTATTCATGAACCTAAAGTACTTGCCGTCATTTTTCGTTGAGTGAAAATGTCAATATTTAAGGGGGTCTAAGTTCAATGGCACTTGTCGGGTTAGGATTCGCAGTATTAATTTATTTAATTTAATATATTAGTAACAGATATTATAAATCAATTTTAGCTTTCTGCACTCTTTCTCCATATAAACTTTAACCATGCCAAATCAGTCTTCCGTGCACGCAATACGCTTAAAAAGGTACCGAAAGCTTTTGCTTCACGTATTAATATATAGATTTACACTACTTATTTTTAGCATGTCAGAGCAACTTTTAATGAAGGCAAAGCCATTATGGTTTTGTAAAAGCAAATTTTTAGGTTATGAATATGTTAATAGGTAAATTTATCCAAAAAAAAAAAGACGCAGGTGGACCGACGACCTAGTGAAGGTTGTAGGAACTCTCTGAGTGCAAGCAGCGCAGAACCGATCATTGTGGTTGGTTGATCCCACGTGAATATAGAATCAACCTGCGAGACGAAACGAATAACGAAATTACGATAAAAATATCCAGCGAAGGACGTATATTCACAATGCCATGCCAACTCACCGTTACTTTCTGTTGTAATTGCTGAACGGCGCCGATGTGGTTCAGCTATTTATATTCAAAGGTCCTGAATCTTCACGCACCCACTGTATACAGACACACTGGCTTGATAGTTTACAGTTCTAGAGCACGAGGTTCATGAGGAAACGTCCGAGGCGCAAGAGTTTTGCACCGTGCGGAAGCGACAGTGTTCCCACGAGATTGTCGTGAGAGCCGGTGCTGACAACGACAAATCGAAACAAAACTAACCCCCTGGATATCATAATTTTAGCGACGAAAAAAATAATTAAATTTAAACTACCGACTTTGATTGGTAATTGCTGCAACAGTGGTGATCTTTAGGGTAGGCTTATCTCCAGCAATGTACGTCTTCTAGGCCACTCTGTTTCTCGTGGCCACAGTTTTGCCTTATACTAAACTCGCTAAAAGAAAACCAGTGGGACATTTCACTGACCGTTATTAATTACCATTTCATAAATATCGAAAGTGAATCCATCCGGACAGTCTGACTCCGTATCAATTGCATTCTCACAGGCTAAATATTTCTGGCAGGATGTCGTGTGAGGCAGATTCCCCTTGTACCCTTCATCGCAAGGGCTGCTCTGAGCCGATGCTACTAAGGCCAGGAGGATAGGCAGCCACTGTTCTCCTAAAGAACGTTAGGTTTCAGTTTATACAAAATACTAGCTGTGTCCCTGGCTTCGCTCACGTGGACTACAGAATGCCCACACGAATCTTGCTCCCCCGCACCCGGCTATTTTAAAGACAAAAATGCTTATTCTGAGTGTTCTTTAGAAGATAGACATACACGTTGGCTGAGTTTTTTGTAGGTCTTTTTAATATCTACAATTACGTAGTACATTAATTTCATATATCTATTAAGGTTTACTCATCGTAAGCCATTTAAGAACCTGTATTGATTCACCATGGCCAGTTATTTTATTTGTGCGAAATCCTAATATTTTTTCTTAAATAAAAGTAGCTTAAATTACTGCTTATAATATCAGCTATATATCAGTGAAAGTCCCGTCAAAATCGGTCCAAACGTTTCGGAGATTACCCGGAACAAACATACGACAGTCAAACAGAAAGACATACAAAAATTTCAAAAAATGGTGTTTCGTAACAGTTATTATAACATTACAAACAGACACTTCAATTTTATTAATTGTATAGATTGATAGATAGATTGTAAAACAAATAGATTAAATAAACCCAAGGTACTTCAGTATAATTTCACCTTATTAACTGTAATCACCGTGTCAACTTGTATTCCTGTAATTCACTTCATTAACTGTATCAATCTTGCACATACAGCCTAACTAGTCGCTCAGTACAGACTGCCCGTCCTTTTATAGTAAACCAATACTTAAGAAACGACATTTTCTATCGAAAAGAATAACCGGAAGTAAAAACCGAGCTACTAAGAGTTAAATAGAATAATATTAAAATCTAGACATATTCTAAAATAAAAGATAATAACAATATGTTTTATGGTAGACTAAACAATAATTGTCGTCAAGCTGAAAATATAATTATGTTTTATAAAACCTTAAACAATAATTATAACATATTATTTTGTACAAACTACCGCCATGATCGAGAAGTTTTAATAGAATTCTCAACTTATTTTTCATTTCGAAAATATGTAATATTTATTAAAATACGTAATATTTATTAAAATTAAAAACTATATTTTTCGTAAAGCTAACAAGATGGATGTAGAATTGTATTATACTATTTCAAATTTTTTATTTCCTCGATGACAGTTATAATTTGATAGTTGTAGTGTTGTGACCAAATAAGTAATGATATCGATCTGAATGAATAGCGATATGAAATAAGTAGTCACGATTCATCAGATATTGATTAAAATAAATAAATAAAGATTACCTGCCGTTATAATTATTTCGTTTCATTGTCGAGTACCTACCTATACCTGCTTATTTTACAACAGCTTCGAAAATTTTGAAGAAGTTGGCATTATCAATCAAGAATTAATACGTGTAACATCTTGTAATGAAATATAATATTAGTTAATAAATTTGTACAAAAGTATCCGGCAGTAGTTTAGTTTCTTTTGTAAAAAAATATCGGTTCTGATAACGTGTTATATTTATCGATATAGCTCCATTCCTATCAGTTTCTCCGACTCTGGTATAACCTTGTACGTGTGTAAACGTGATATTTTTATAAAATAATGCATACATAATGTAAAAAAGACACTCGGTCAAGTTTTCACAGTAGCTGTCATCGAGAAAATAAAGAAATGGAAATGGTATAATTGTAGATGTGTGGCGAAACATCTAATCACATTTTTGTATTAAATTGCGTTGTGGCCACAATCTTCACCTAATCTTAAGTGATGATGTGGCCCAAGATGGTAGCGTGGTAAGCTTAGTGCAGCAGCCGGAACACACCTATGGCTGCTTCGCGATAGTTCAACTTGAAGCTAGTAGCTAGCCAGGCGGGCATTTCAAAAAGCTCTACCACCATGCTATGGTTTCATCACGATGTTTTCCTTCACCGAAAAATCAGGCTGTTAGCGGGGATTCGAACTCACGGCGATCGACGCGAGTCCGTAGACGCTACCAACTGAACCATCATTGTTTTAAAAATACTATGAAAGGTAAATACTTTGACACTGGCTGGTGCTTTTTGCGGCGCCAAATCAAGAAGAAGAAATTAATGCCACTCACCCATTTCTGCGTATTCTGGCTGCGTCACAAAGTCGCACGCGCAGCCGTCTCCAAAGATTTTATATCGAACAGTTAATTTTGATTATATTTTAATGACCGTTCAAAATTGAATTTGAATAGTTTAATTTCCAAGATAGTTATATATTAGTTTCAGGAATAATACAGGAAATTTTAAAACCTCGTATAATGCAATTATAGTCGGGTAGGTACTAAGTATAGACGCAGTTATTTATCAAATATCATCTATATTATTAAATTTGTAGTTCAGTCTGTACATTAGATGCAATGACGGCTCAGTGGAAGCGTGTACGGATATTACGATAATCGACGTGAATTCGAATCCCTACGATGAGCCAGAGCGCCCGGTGAAGGAAAACATCGTGATGAAACCATAGCATGGTGGTAGGGCATTTTCAAATGCCCGCCTGGCTAGCTACCACCCTCAAGTTGAACTATCACCAAGCACCAGTAAGTGTGTTCCGAGAGCTGCACTTGAGAACCAGTCTTCCACTAGGCTTAGCTTACCATCTTAGGTGAGATTGTGACTAATAAAGAACTTTAAAAAGGTTTGCAGCCGACTCTTAATGTTAACTTGATAGGTACCGGCATGAGCGAAAAAATTTTTTTATCCTTTTTTAACAACAGAGTTTTTCGCTTTACGCTGTGATTTCCTATCTCTTTTGTTTCAACATGCTGATAACAAAATGTGTACCGTGTTCAAATTGCTTTTAGTGAGAGTATAATATAACGCGTCTATTTATAAAACTTCATTCAATGTCACCTATTTATTCATGTTTAAAGAAAATTGTCTGTCCTTACGTACGTTTTTACTTTTTTACGTTCTTACTATGTATTTCTATGACGTAAAAAAACAACAAATAAAACTTGAAACATTTTACATCGCATGCCAACAATACTAAGTCAGCTATAAATGATAATAATGTGAATCTTTACTGACTTTTTTCTCGTTAATTTTTTTAATAATCTATACCAATATAAAATAAAGCAGGAAAGTTTTTTGTTTGTTTGTTTAAACACGCTAATCTCTGGAACTACCAGTCAGATCCGAATTTTTTTTTTTGTATATGATAGCCAGACTCTCGAGGACTAGTATAGGCTATTTAAGATTAGGCTATAACTCACAGATAGCCTTAAATGTTGATTTTTGTTATAAGTCGGAAGTCGAGGCCCTCCCGAACTACTTTAACCTCGTGCGCTGACGTAATCATTAATGATACGGAAATATAATTTTTTACAATAATACTGGTCCTTAGTATACCAAAAAAAAATCAGCGATAGCATATACATAAGCCACAATAAGAAAACTTCTAACAAAGATTCCTTGAAAATTAAAAAGTGATTTTAAGCATTCTTTTTGGACATGGCATATTAATCCTTACAAACAAAAGTTACTTCATCATAAAGATAATTTTATGAAGTTAAATTAAGTTTAAATACATCGTTTGTTTTAAGATTCCAAGCTAGGTTTGGTCACGAGATATTTTTTATTTATACAAACATTAAATTATATATAAAAAAAAAAAACATGAAAACGAGTGATGGTTAAGTTAATCATGTCGCACAAATGCTACGAAAATAATACCCTCAAAAACAAAGGTACCAATACAAGACAATTTGAAAGTCCAATGCCAATGAAATTTAAATGAGACCATCCTTGAGATATGGCTGAAGATCCCTTAAAAAATCCGTCTTTTTTTTGAAGTCGGTAAAAAAAGGAACAAATAAAATCCACGAGATTATTTACTTATTTATTTAATTAACATTAATTATCTGATTAAAAATATAAATTTAAAAAGATTTAAAATAAAGAAAGACATAATATCTGATTATTCATTTACATACATCGCATTATTACCCAATAAATATGTCACAAAAGAATTAAATATGAATAAACAACGTAAATTGTAAATTTAAAAACCCCTCGACACGTATCTATTCATGGAAACCTTTCCAATGAGCCCAAACGCGATATCTCTGCTGTAATTTGGTCAGGGGTTAAGTATCCTAAAGATTCCAGATCACGCCACAGCATCAGGTAAATGTTACCGTATTTTTCCAATATCATTGTAGTAACAGAATACTAAATTTCGACTCGATCAGTCCTGCGAAAGGTGCTCACATGTATTTATAAACTAGAAGAGGATCTGATAATCTTCAAACGGCTGCGGTTGAGTGAGTTCTTGATGAGGGATCTGATCATTACATATTTTTAATTATCCCAAACTATTTTGTTCACTACATGAGCATCTTCCTAATAATATTTATTCCTCGTTCTAATACTACGTGTATTCCACTTGTATTGATATATTTAGTGTCTTTATTTATCATCTTACCTATACAATTAATAAAATTGAAGTGTCTGTTTGTAATGTCAAAATAACAGCTTATTACTAAATGCATATGAAAGTATATACGATACCTATAACAAAACACCCATTTCTAAAATTTTTGTCTGTCTGTCTGTTTGTTCCGGGATAATCCCCGAAACGGTTGGACCGATTTTGATGGGACTTTCACTGATAGATAGCTGATGTTTTAAGGAGTAACTAAGGCTACTTTTGAATTTTTTAAAGAATTAAGGTTCCGCGCAAATAAAAAAAAACTGCTCACGGTGAATCAATTCGAGCGCCAAAATGGCTTACGCTGAGTAAACCATAAGAAATGTAAAATTAATGTAGCTACAACATAATTGTAGGTATTAGAAAGACCTACAAAAATGTCAACATATGTCTATCTTCTAAGGAGCACCCACAAAAAACATTTTTGTCTTTAAAATAGCCGGGAACAGGGAGCAAGATTCGCACATGTGCCCGATCGATGGCATTATGTGGTCCACGTGAGCGAAACCGCGATAAATTACATCGATGTTTTTTTATTGTATTACATAATATTACAAAAAAGATCTTTTAAATAATACAAAGGCATATCCTTTGCTGCTTTAAGTATTTGTCATATATCTTCAACGGGAGGCTCTTCATCATTGCTGTCATCATCGCTTTCATCAGCTCGCGATCTGATCTTCGCCTCCAGCTCTTTAGCAGGATTGAAGACGCCACCGGTTTGAACGTTGCATATAAAACATCTCGCCGACTTCTTGTAATTGTCGAGAGCGCATTTTTCACAGAAGTAATGCTTGCATCTGGAAGCAAAGTATCGATATATTAATGTCGCAAAGCAGGGAAAAATCTAAAAAAAAAATATTACGAAGATGGCAAAGAAGCATACCGCCCGCCTGATGCTAAGTGGCTACCGCAGCCTATAGACCTTCAACACTATACTCCAAAGACCTCTGGAAACCCTACTGACCGCAAGAACACAAAACTAGGTTATATGGTTGCGATTTTCTGTAGGATGAAGGTATTTTTCCACCAGTCGCACTGCTCAAAGTAGACAAAAAATTCTTTGTGCCTCTTTGAACCCCGCCCTTCCGTCAAGAAGCACTAGAAACCCTACTCACCGCAGAAATCTCCAAAGAAGTTTCTTTGTGCCCTACTTCTTTAATATAAAATATAATATAATATATATTATAATAATATAGCATGAATTTAAACTGTCAAAATATAGGTGTTTGTCACAGTATTTTGGCAGAACCTTACTGAGACGACGCCAAGATGTTATATGACCTGTGTTCTGACCTCCACCAAGGGCTCAGGGATAAAAATTTGAGTACAGTAGAAGATTTAACACCCAAACCCTCGATGGAGTGAAGGATAACAAAACATAGCCTGCGTTTCGCAGGGCTGGGGAATTTATAGCATTTTATACCACAGATTATTACGTTATAATAATACAAATATACTCACCACTCTTGGCGCTTGTACTGACGAGAGAAGCTACACACAGGTAAGTAATAGTCAAAGGGATTGGAACGAAATGTCGGATCATCAGTCGGTCAACTCATCGTCCAACAGCTTCTCAAAATAATTCGTCTCATGGCGAGAATACACATTTATAAAATACCACAATACCACAAACGGCCGCAATAAGAGTATCTCTCGTTCCGTGGCTCAACACACGCGTATTTAATCAACTGATAATAATGAACAAGGTAATCGACAAACTATATCGAGAGCCGGTCAAAAAGCATATGTCTCAAACAAACCAAGGCGGCGCAACTACTGACAGAAGTGAAATTCGTCGAGCGCGAAAGTTACATAGAGAGAGAGAAAACTAAAGACAACTTGGGTTGGCAGACCCCGATTCCGAACAACTTGGTAGTATTATGTCATCAGCGACTCTCCTGATTTGACGCTATAATATAGGGTACAATGGGACTGAAATATTCGGAAGAAATAAAAGTCCTTAAAAAAAAATTGTGCAATTCACACGTGGTAGAAGAGAAACCTACACAACTGTTTTTTTTTATTCAGAAAATGATCAAATACACGCTAATTTAAAGTTTATGAAAATGTACATTCAAGTACTTACAATCATTATTCACAATATCGTTTTCAATTAATGCATATTTGAAATATCCATGGTAACCTAACACAATATCAATCAGTAACAGAATGTCATAAGTGTTGCCTAAAAAGTTTTTGTTTCGTGCCTTTTTGGCGAGGTAATAACATTCAATTTGAAATATCCATGGTAACCTAACACAATATCAATCAGTAACAGAATGTCATAAGTGTTGTATAATTTTTTTTTGTTTCGTGCCTTTTTGGTGAGGTAATAAAATTCATTATTGCGTGGCAACAAACCTCTTTTGTACCATTTTACAACTGCCTAAAACTTTCCTATCTCATTTTCTCCCACGTTAAATCTTATGATTTTATGTCTGTCTCTTTTTACGGTCGCTTTCGCTTTTTTGTTTCATTCGCTTTTTCGTTTCATCGACTTTCAAATCACAACGATGCTAAAGAAGTTTTCACTTCAAAAATCCAAGCAGATGGCAACTTACTTGGTAACAACGGGATCCGTGAAGCTATTCCGGCAGATGAAACACTTGAACGGTAGCTCATCATCACTGTGGACCTCGTAATCAGAGTCTCCGCCCCCTCGCCGGCAGCGTTTCCACCTATCTCCTCCCTCTCCAACTGCCAACCGTGCTTATAATCGGAACGGTCGTGGAGGAACTTGCAGGAGTCTGAGTGAACAAAGAGGATCTGTCACTTTTTTTTTGACAAAGTGACTATACTGTTTCTTATAGTAAGCTGTTCTTATTCAATGTACACAGTACAAATGGGGTGTCAGGGGTGTCGAATAACATATTTAAAGCAGAGACGTACAAGCAAACCTCACTTGCACGTGGTGGACTCTACTAAGTAACCAATGAGGAAATGGTGACAGCGGGAAGGTAGGACTGTTTTGCTAGACTGGGTCGCGGGCACTACGCATGCAGTGTAAAGTCCGTCATAGTGACTCGCATTATTTTTATGAAGATTTACCGGAGATGTGGCGTCGTCAGAAAAAAAAACAGCCTTTAGAAATAATATATGTACATGATATCAATTCTTACCTCCGAAACCACAGAAGCCGGTTTCCTTATAATCTTTACAAATGTCCGGTTGATAATCCCATCTGACGAAAAAAAAATACATCTTTCTTTTATATCTAACAATATTTTAAAACTTATCAGATAAAAAAATTGTTTAGTACCTCCATTAAGTTACTTAATTTTGAATCACATCCCATATTTAGATAAAAGTATTCTAATGAAATTAAGTCTATGTTTAATGATTAGCTGTTTTACCCAACCGTGAAAAAGGAGGGTTATATTTTTCGAGCGTATATATGTCTATTTCTTTGGCCAGCTCTGTTGCCTAAACAGCTTGATGGAATTAGCATACGAGGTGTCGTTACATTCATCTTAATTGTGAGAATAACATAGGCTATATAACGTTGCTACGACCTGTTACAACCCGATTGGGAAGAGAGAGAATTGTGTTCCAGAAATATCTCGAAACAACTGCATAATTCTCAGTAATTCGAAATAACGTTTGCGTCGTAAGACAACAGCGGCGCATGTTTGTGTAAGCATCACAGTTCACGATTTTTCTACTATCGTTTAGTGTAGGTATTTAAGCGGCTCAGACGGGGCGCCGAGTTAGTTCAGTTTGAAATTTCAAAGCGATAATATCGAGCGATAAAAGAAGCGAAACCACATTGAAAGAAATAGTGTTGTGAGTTCGTGTATTTTGCAACTGAGTGGAGTCCGAATAAAACTTCTTCACGTCAATCATTGGCATTTTTATTACCCACGGGTGTAACAATATTTAAGTGCAACGTGCGGGAATTAACTAAAAAACAAAAATAGAAAAATATTTTTTTTGTCGTTTTTTTTTGGTTGCTGTCAGAGTTTTTCTGTGTTTCCTTTTTAATAATTACATGGTAATTAGTTTAGAGGCAACTTGTTTTCATTCACAACTCTGCCAATGTCACGGGAATAGTAGATATATATTTTTCGAGTTATTCTTGTAATCTTGTATCCGCATAATACAGTGGGAAATGCCCTCATAACCGTTCCAAAGTCGCACTGCCATTGGCCATTGGTTGGTTGGTCATCTTCACACTTTAAAAACCACGCCGATACGCGTCAACAATAACGTTCTTTCTATAGAACTTTGTACGCTATGGTTATGGAATGCGTTACAAATAACTCTTTGTCCCCAAGGCTATGACATGGGGCTCTTAAAAAGGGTTTGAAATCCGGTCTCTGAGGTACCCCTGGTATGGTATTGCAGTTGTCCATAGGCGGCGATAACTATTTACCAATTGAGGGTCTAACCAAGTTGCCTTTCTACAATCTTTAACGCTAACGAAAACGATTGTAGAAAAGCAACTTCGCTAGGGCTCCAGGTGTGCCGCCGTTATTCAAAACGCACTATTTCTAGTTATTATTTATAATCCAATTCGCTTGTGCAAAACAACCAAACTGCGTTACGTAAAATTCATAATATTGAGCTAAATCATAAGTTTGGGAATTAAAATGAAGACCACCATAATAAGACGGATCAAGTCCCGCCGAAAATCTCAACATACCGGACAGTGGCTCTCAAATTTGCCGGCGCCCTTATCGGCCCCTTTCTGACCAAACCGGAACTCGCGTTACCCGCTGCTG
This sequence comes from Saturnia japonica, assembly GCA_033032175.1. Taxonomy (NCBI): domain Eukaryota; kingdom Metazoa; phylum Arthropoda; class Insecta; order Lepidoptera; family Saturniidae; genus Saturnia; species Saturnia japonica. The sequence continues at coordinate 9,168,158 of CM065331.1, forward strand.
TGTCCCTCTTTTTATAATACTGCGCATAGTTGTTTATCCCACGGTATACCTGAAATGTTGTACGTGTAAATAATAAAAATATTACGAGAAGAAATTTACGGAAAGAAGCCCTGATAAAGCCTATCACGAGTGTCTGCATAGGGCAACTTCAATAGAACTAATTAGTTTTCCACTGAAACTAATTTTCAGTTTGATGATAGTTACTGATCCTATTAGATTACTAATCACTAACTGTACACCAAGTTCGAAGTTAATTGCTAATCCTATCAAATTAATTATTACTAATGAGTAGTGGGTACCCGCAACTTCGTCTGCGTTTTATTGGATATACACAGACTGATCTCGGAACACGACAAACAAACAAAAAAATCGCCGTTTTTGCGTGATTGAGTAACAAACATGAAGTATCCTATGTGTTATTCCAGGTCATAGACTGTGTGCCAAATTTCATTGAGATCTGTTCAGCCGTTTTAGCGTGATTGACTAACAAACATCTACATACACACTTTCACATTTATTATATTAGCAGGATATACCAAGTTTGAAGTTAGTTACTGATACTATCAAATTACTACTCCCTAATAGTACACCATAGTAATTACTAATGGTATACCAAGTTTGAAGTTAGTTACTGATCCTATCAAATTAGTAATGATTAATGATTCTAATAGAGATATCTCGAGACATCTTATTATCTATTTTATTAGAAGGATAAAATTCGATCGCGTTAATGTACAATTACCTTGATCGAGGGTAGTTCGAATCCCTGGAATTAGTCCGAACTTTTGGTGAAGGAAAGCATCGTGATGAAACCACAGCATGATGGTAGGGTTTTTTCTAATGCCCGCCTGGCTAGCTACCACCCTCAAGTTGAAAATCCGCCATCAAGCATCAATAGGTGTGTTCCGGCAGCAACACTTGAGAACCAGTCTTCCACTAGGCTTAGCTTACCATCTTGGGCTATGTCATTACATAAGATATAAAATTTTATGAGTGAAATTTATAAAAGCGTTCCGTTTTTCTGCGCACCTTTCACTTTGAAATGATGTATGTGTATTATGTACACCATCCTGCTTTTAGATAAATCATTAACCACTCAGTGACTGAATGCATATTCAAAGACAATCGAACTTAAGGAGTAAGCTTCAGTCATGCGTCGAAGTTGACACGCACCCACTACTTTTTTGCTTTTAGATAAATCATTAACCACTCAGTGACTGAATGCATATTCAAAGACAATCGAACTTAAGGAGTAAGCCTCAGTCATGCGTCGAAGTTGACACGTACCCACTACTTTTTTATAGATCTATTAAACCATTTAAGCGCCCCAAAAAGGTCTTTTTACCGAATTGATTCACCATTATCGTTACTGCTTATTTCGTAAGTTTATGTAACAAAATACATCCTATAACCTGGCAAGGTAAGGTAACGTGGTGCTCGCAATAAAATAACATAAACGGATAGACAGACAGTAGACTTGGGGTTTTATAATATTTATATATACATATATTATAAAGTGTTTTATCATAATTAGCAAAATCATGTCATTTCGAAGCAAATTTACTTTTCAACGGCATTCGCTCTTATCATCCGGCAGTAAACAGGGGGTCTGATAAGGCGCTATCTATCATTTATTTACAATTCAGAATATTCTTATCTTTCATGTGATAAGTTATTTGTTTTACGATTAAAAACGACCGTGAAATTATACGCTTCTAAAAACAAACCAGTTTATCACCTAGTAACCACTTTAAATAACGATCGGTCACACTGGTCGCATAGCAACGTTCGTGTACGAATGCAGAACGAGAATGATTCCGGCGCCGATCTCCCTACTTTTTTAAGGGCGGTGACACGACGAGCTAGTCGTGACGTCACAACCGGCGGAATTCAATTGAGGGTCTTTTAATGTGGCCATACAGTTTAGAATAGTTTTATCTTTTACTAGTTGTGCCCGCGGCTTCGCTCGCGTTGACTACAAAAGAACGCGTAACGCCCATAAAAATCGTAGCTTTTTAAAACTTTAATAACTTTTGGATCAAGTATATAAGGAGTAAAAAACAAAAACTATTCAGTAGTTATTACGTGATGCGCGCACAACGGCAAACCTCTATCATTTTATTTATATAGAAAAAATTATAAATCATTTTTTTTAATGGACTTGATTAAATTAAACAACATGTTAATAATACCAAAATATTAAAAACTTTAATAAGAAATTTGATAAAAAATAAAACTATGAAATATATATATATATATATATCTTATTTCTACATTATATACAAGAAAAGAAAGATAAAGAAGAATAAAATAAAATGAAGAAATTATAGCACAATTAGTGCACTGGATCACTATACAAGTTTGTGTTCGACCGTCCTACGTTTTAGCAGTTGGCGGGGTCGAGGTAGCACGCCACTACACTACACAGTATTCTAAAGTAAACAGTATGTCATCTCGGCAGTGTTTTTACAATAATTACCCGCAGCCGCTCGGTAGGTAAACACGTACTAGGGCTGCCCTTTGACTGCGTTTCTTAGGCTACCTACTAACGTACTGGATAATAATGCTATATTAAATTTTGAGTTTATATAAATGATTTCTACTTTGGTTTTATTTCCAGTTTCAAAAGCGATTGTGAGTTAGTAAGAAGATAATATAATTTTTTTTTAAATAAAAATATAACTTATTGTTTTGTTTAATAAATAAAAAAGAAATGTAAATTCTAGGAAGTAAGTAATATAATATTTCGTAATTAGTTATAAACAGCGTAATCGCGACTATTGTGTACTGAAGTTTACATATTTTTCATGTCAGCCGTTTGTATGAAGACGTAATAATGTTTACATTCTTGTACTGTGACTGCGCGGCTACGTCACACCTTCCCCGCTTCATTACCCACCCCCGTTATCGTCTATAGTACTTCGCCCTCCAGTAACGTCTTTTGGAAATATAGGTCAGTCGCGCACGAACATATACGACTATAAGTATAATATTTTTAAATCTTACCTTATCATCCGCTTGTCCCTGCAATTCTTCATTGACTTTCTGAGCTTTCTCAAATATAGCTTGGGCATCTCTGTCCCTCTCCGTGTCTAGCTCATATGTTGCCGTTGCGTTCTCCCTTTGCTGCTGGACTGATAGTGTGATTTTTTTATCTACCTGAGAATCATATTTTAACTGTTAAAGAAATTCTGTAAAGGTAGCTACCAGTGTTGAGTTTTTTCGACCGATTCTCTACGAGGCCACCCACATGTACCATATTGTTGTTCTAACTTTCCGTAATAGCATACAGCTTGCCTGAAGGCTTGACGTTCATTGTTACTGCTCTGTTCCTTAATGTCTTAGCGTAAATTTATATAGCCCAAATATTTTCTCATTAAATAGACTATGAAATACACAAAGAATTTTTCAAATCTGACTAATGGTACTCAGAGATTATTAGCTCATTAAAAACAAAATTAAACGGTGACAATCTATCGGCGGTCGCCGCTATTGTGCCGGATATACACTGCGTTATTCAATAAAGCGACAAACCAAAAGATTGATGTTGACAAATTATCACCATGTACAACGTGGTCATTAACCAGTAGGCCTATATTAGGTTTATTACCATGCCATTGCCATTTCCTGGCTCTTTACTCAGCAACCTTCACCTGCAGGTAAGATCGGCTTGGCCCCACTTCCTCAATATGCCGGATGACACGGGAAGCCACTATCCGCTCAAAGAGCTTCCCCGCAAGGTATCTCCACTTACGCTAACCTTAGCCATCACCAATCTACTGAGTTGTACGGAAACAATTTATTTGCTGTAGCAATGTACTACTGCTGTAGTATTTGTGGTAGCATGTTCGGATATTGCATGAATCAATGTGAGTTCGAATTCCTGCAGTGAACCTGAGCTTTCAATGACGGAAAACATTGTGATGAAACCATAACATGGTGGTAGGGCTTTTCCTAATGCCTGCCTGGCAAGCTTCCACCTCCAAGTTGAAAGTATGTTGCCAAGCACCACCAACAGCTGCACTTGAGAGCCAGTATTCCACTAGGTTTAGGGTGCTACTACTTGGCCCACCTTGTCACTTAAGACAGTTGAGATTCTGGCTATAACAATAAAAAAACAAAGTACTTACTGTGTGTTCTTCTTCTTCATTCTCGTCTTCATCATCCTCTATATGTGGCTTAGGTTTCTTCTGTCCGGATGTTGACTGGATATTTGGGTTTGCTTTCTGTTGCCTCTTCATAGGTAGGACCACTCTTTGGTCATCGGAATTTGAGCTGCTACCCTCTGCTATGTAAATTTTTTTGGTTGAAAATAACAATTATATGGCACAAAGAGTGGAAAGGGTGGGATCAGGGACGGTGGTATTATTCCCAAAAGTAAATTGAAATTTCATGTGTTGCTAGTTTATTGTGTTTTTAAACTAGTGTTTACACTATGTTACAAACAGATGATAGAATATGAGATGTACAAGCCGAATTTAGAAAGGGTATGGGATGTACGGATCAGGTCTTTTCCTTAAGGTGCATAATTGAATGATATTTGGCAACAGACCAAAAAGTCTTTTGTGCATTCTTGGATTTAGAAAAGGCCTATGACAAAGTGATAAGGAATGAGTTGTGGTTGGGTTGGCATTGAAATCTCTATATGGGAATTCCAGTGCTTGTGTTAGAATAAATGGAGCATACACTGAATGGTTTGATATCCAAAAGGGTGTCAGACAGGGATGTGTAGCGTCTCCATGGCTGTTCAACCTATTCATGAATTGTCTAACAGATTTGAAAGAGAGTGATTGTGCACTGAGAATGAACGAGTTACTTGTGAAATGTCTTCTTTACACTTATGATCAAGTTTTACTTGCATCGTCGGCTAAGGACTTGCAAGCAATGGTAACTATTATGAATGAGGCCTCGGAAAGAAAGGGAATGAAAGTAAATGCAAAGATGACGAAAGTTTCGGTGTTTGAAAAGGAAGAAAACATGACAGAAGTATGTGTCCGGATTGATGAGGATGAACTGGAGTAAGTAAGTGAGTTTGTATAGTTAGGATCAATGTTTACTAGGGATGGAAAGTGTGAGAGTGATATAGGAAGGAGAGTAAATGCCAGTAATATGGTGAATGGGGAATTACACTCCTTTATGAGCAGCCAGAGGATTTCTATGAAAGCTCGTTTGGCTGTGCATAGAGGAGTGTTGATTCCAACACTCATGTACGGAAGTGAAAGCTGGGTGCGGCAGAAAAATCATGAAAGTAAAATAAATGCAGTAGAAATGAGAGTGCTAAGAGGTATGTTAGGAGTGAAATTAAGTGACAAGATAAGAAATAGTGTGATAAGAGTTTTGTGGTGTGAAAGAAGATATAGTCACACGGATTGAGAAAGGGATGCTTAGATGGTTTGGGTATGTTGAGAGGATGAATGAAAGAAGAATGATTAAACAAATTTATAATTTAAGAATCGTTGGAAGAAGAAGGCCTAGACAAACATTTATTGATCAAATCGGAGACATTCTGAAGAAAGGTAAGATCAAGAGTACTCTAAACCGACAAGCATGCATGAAAAGATTAATGAATGTCGAAGAAGCGAAAGAGGTATGCCAGGATCGTAGCAGGTGGAAGGATGTGGTCTCTGCCTACCCCTTTAAGAAATAGGCGTAATTTATGTATTAAACTAGTGATGTCACCAATTGTACTAGTCTAAAACCATTGGAGTAATTATACCTATTGATAAGTTTTTCTAAGAAAATATTGAACCCATCAAATGTGAAGACTGAATAAAGCAGACTAAAGTGCATGTCTTGGCAACCAATCAAAGCATTTTTATTTTTATTTTTGTTATTTGTTCACCATAATTTATACATTTCATAGTTTCCTAAATTATGTAATGATAATAGTAAGTAAAAGGGTATATTTAATATCACAATTAATAAATAAAAACCCTGTATATAAAGTATTTAAAAACTTACAATTAAAATAATTATACCATAAAATATAATATGATAGGACAACACTAAAAACAAAAAAAAATCTCAACAATATTTTCTAATTTGACAGTAGTAATTGTCAATTTACTCTGTGGGATTAAAAAATACAGTATAAATGTTACAATCAATAATTTCTCATTTTATGTATATATTCTAAAAGGATTGTTACATCTTTATCGACAGCAATAAAGAAATTTGGCTGAAAAAGTCTTAAGACAATAGTACAATCAAAATGCACTTCCTTAGCACCTGATTTCAAAATGAATTAAATGATAGTGAATTATATTTAGAAAGATAGTTTAAATTACAGAAATTCTAAAAAACTGTTTCGAATACCGGAATTTCGCTACTGCACTTTATTTATTTTCTAGGGTTACATCATAGCATACCATCACGCCTGTACCCCTCAAGGGTTAGGTACCAGGTATGATTTTAGGTCCCATGTAATAGGGGGTGAGCCTATTGCCATTAATCAGACACAAAGCCAAACTCTGAACTACTACTAAGGATTTCATAGAAAACCCCAATACCACTTTGTACAACCTGGGAATCGAACCCAGGGTCTTGCACATAGCAGTTGCACTTAGAACCACTAGGCTAATGAGGCTGTTATATGGGTTTTGAGTAAAATTAAATAAGATATTATTCACATTTTTATAAAAACACTGTATTATCCAAGTTGTGTGACTGATTCAAGTAAAATATGCTTTAATAATAATTTATATCAAATGATTGTTATGTAATATGTAATGTAAAATTTGTATTTAGAGAGTTGTAATGACCCTAAACCGGTTTGTTTACATTTATTCTGTTTCGCATTTGTCAAATATCTTTATTGGAGTAGAATAGTATTGTTTTAGCAAGTTTAGAGGCAGAGTACATTACCGTGGAAAAGTAACGTCCTTGACTGGAGTTGTTAACTAGAGAGTCGTAATTTTGTTTTACAATTTTTGTTTTGGAAACTAATATTTTTAGGTTGGAATTGTGGTTATTAATTTTCTCGATAATCTTTCTCAATCAATAGGCTATAAATAAATAACATAAACTAAGATTTAATTTAATCTGACTGGTAGTTTCAGAGATTAGCAGGTTCAAATACAAAAACAAAATAAGTTGTGAATTACCTTCAGAACTGGAAGCCTTTCTTTTTCTACCACCTCTGTTTTTAAAACTGCGTTTTTTGAATACAGTAGGCACTTCTACTTCAGGATCAGACATTTTGATGAACAGAAAGTATGGTATATTCGATATACAAGTTTATCCTGAATTAAATGTTGTTGTTACTGGCGTATATATACACAATGTACACATTATCTGCACTGCAAATCCTTTAAACGCTTATCCTCCTTCTTTAAAATATATTATACTCATTCAGCACTGAATACTAAACCAATAATCAATACAAAATATACATTTTAATAATATGCACCAGTAAAATAGCATAAACAAAATAGGTAGTTTTCCCGGTTACTTATATATGATTGCCAACTAAAAAAAAAAGTTCCCCAGAACAAAACAACAAAGCTAAACCTCTAAAAATATTTATGGTAAGCATCAAATAATAGAAATTGTTGTGGTTTGAAAATAAATCCTATCTTTTTATAGTTGTAGTTTACTATAGGTACTGGCAGCATGTACTATAATATATTCTCTATATTAATAGTTTAGTGTTTCTTCTTCTTCCTAACTTGGCAACCGGTCTCCTTTAATGAAGATCATTACTGCCATTATCGAGTGAATTATATTGTCATGTGTTATAACGATTCAGTATCCTAACAAGATGGTGGCTTCCTTGTTAGAACTTTGTAGGAAGTTTTTGTGGGATCTCGGAATGAATGCTTTCAGCTTATATTTATAATCCACATCACTTAAGCACAAAAACCAAACTATTTCACGCAAAACGCCACCAATATTACATAATATAGGGTCAAAAACCTATGTAAATTAATTAAAAATAAAAACCACAACATGTTACTTCAAGATCCCGCCAAAAACTCGTTTTGTGTTTCGACTTTAAAGTAATGTCAGGAAAATAAAACAAGAAAATGTAGGCACTATAAATGTAGAGAAAGATTCAATAAACTGTGTTGAAAACGAACCAAGAAGTGAATTGTTATTATTTAGTATAGAAATTAACTGCAAAAAATTAATTACTAGAATTACTATTTATCTATATGGAAATTCTTAAAAGTTATATTATACAGTAAATTATATGAACTAATCTTAAAATTCATTTTACCTAAATATATATTGGCCGATATAAGAACATTCACAACTTATAGAAAATTTAAGGACAAAAGTCGCAAGCTGGCAATAAAATATTAACTGTCAACTTGACAGTCAACCTTCTTCTTCTTCCTAACTTGGCAACCGGTCCTCTATAATGAAGACCATTACTGCCATTATCGAGTGAATTATATTGTCAAGTGTTATGACGATTCAGTATCCTAACAAGATGGTGGCTCCCTTGTTAGAACTTTCTAGGGAATTTTTGTGTGATCTCGGAATGAATGCTTTCAGCTTATATTTATAATCCACTTCACTTATGCACAAAAACCAAACTATATCACGCAAAACGCCACAAATATTACATATTATAGGGTCAAAAACCTAAGTAAATGAATTAAAAATAACAACCACAACATGTCACTTCAAGATCCCGCCAAAAACTCCAACAGTCAACCTTTTTTCTTTGGTACAATTTTTCTCTTTCTTCGGGAAAGAAAAAGGCAAAGATATCTAAACCATGCAGCTAAGTCAGATGTATTTATAATCCATGTTTAGATGTCATTTATAGAAAGGCCGAAACCATGTCCTCTGTTTTTTCTTCTTCTTCTTGTATTTTTATAATGTCCATGTTTTTGCCTTCGTAGTTTTTTCTAATTTTCAAAATGAGTTCAAACAAGATGTTTCCTTCTTATTTACAGCCATCGATTTTTATAATAATATATCTATGGTTAGAAATAAAGGGAGTTTTGTGACAACTCATATTGTATTTTTTTCTTCACATATGAATAAATACTAATATAATAATAATAAATAAATATAATAATACTCCTGCTGCACTTCATTTATGTACAATAACCATACTATATCACGCTAAACGCCACCAATATTACATCAGGGTTAAATTGCATTTACTAAATTACAAGTTACATTGCGGCAAAAAAACCAAAGTGAATGAATTAAAAATGAAAACCACAACATGCCACTTCAAGATCCCTCCAAAAACTCCCATAACATATGTAATTTTGTTTTTCATAGACAAAGATTTATGAATTCTCTGAAAATTAACTCCAGCTAGTGTCCTTTTCAAACAATTAAAAAAAATGAGGTAGTTCTCAATTCGAATGTATTATATTATGGATGTTCAGGCTGCATAACTTCTTTTTTTATGAACCTATTTAGATGATTATTTTTTCGGTGGAAAGGGGATACCTTAAGCCTCAAAGGTGGTCTTATTTTAATTTCGGACCTACGACTTCGAAGATACACCAGGTAAATCCACAAAACTGTTAAAGTTAGTTACATTTTTGTTAAAATAAGGCCTTGTTATTGTAGACAAAAAGTATGTACATTCGTTTACAATATTGAATCATTAGTAACCAACTAGTTAATTGGAATATCGTTTCAATATTTAGATAGTACCTACTATTAAAAAAGCTCTTGATACTAACAAAAACTTAGGTATCTGTACTAATAGAAATACAACTAAACTGATGTAAGAGTAAGCAAATAATTATTTATGTATGAATTGATGTAATGTCCGGTAGCGTAATCGTTGATCTTTAATAAATTTTAATTAGGAGTTTTTGACGGGATCCTATTTACTTAGGTCGCCAACAGAATCAACATCAACACATCATCTTTAAAAAATTTATACAGTACAGTATTTTAATTAAATATATCCCTAATAAAATTATAGGCAACGACGGCATGCACATTATTAAATCCTATTACATTGTATATTTTTAATAATTTATACAAACAGCGCTATAAAATAAAAAATCAATCACAAGCAAATATAAATAATGTTAAAGTAGGTACACAATAACTAACACATTTGTAATACTCTTGGAAGTAATGTTGTAATTTCTAATGAGTCTATTTAATGGTGAACAGTAACCTAGATTTGTACGAGATCGTTTCTCACAAATAATAATTTATAGGTTCCTGTTCTTGGTATTTTTGATGGTAAGGTTATATTAATCTCTGAAAGAAGTAGGAGCACATCCAAGATACCATTCACCAACTTAAACAGAAACACGCTATCCAACAGTTGTCGACGATTGCTTAGAATTGACATATTAATTTTTTTTAACTGATCTGAATAACTCTTAAGCATTTTAATGAGGTTATCACTATATGTTAGGTGCCATAGGAATCTTTTCTGCACATTTTCTAAGCGCTTTGTGTAGACATCATAATGTGGATTCCAACAGTACTACAGTATTCGAGACCTGATCTAACAAGAGTTATTATATATTGTAAGGTTACTCAAAAACATTTCTTTGAAAAAGCGTAACTACCTTCTGTTTTGCAGAATGAATGTGGGTGGTATACAAATGTTAGCAAGTAACACATAAGCGTCCAGAGATTATAATTTATAATAATTACTCGCAGTGTTATCCTAGTTATTTACCATTATACATATAATTAATAATATTACTACATAATCTGACTTACGATTAATTTGGTATAAAGCGGGTAGGACAATGATTAATTTTATATAAAGCGGGTAGGACTGCGATTATTTTGATATAAAAGCGGATAGGTCAAGCCTTGAAGGATTCATTCGTGAAAGTAACCTCTTAGACAACGATACTCTGTCTGAATAAACCACGAATATTAAACTATTGGACTATTATTCCACAAGACCCATAAGTTTTAACATTTCAGAAGTGGGATAACATCGGGAATTTTGGTATATTATTACTACCCTGATGTAATCATACGACCACAATGTGGGCATTGAACATTGTACTGATTGTACAATCGAGTAAATATGCCATGTGAACTCTTCCGAAAATAGACAGAAGTCTATTAGGAGGCATCCCGGCATTGTGCTGCCAGGGTCCTCGAAACTCGGCCGAACCCGGACACGTGTTTAAGGCGAGAGGTAAAGCGTAATCAGAAGATTGCCTCTAGCTATTGAGCACCAGGCAAGAAATCGAAGCAGAGGGATTCAATGGTGATGTCATCGCGAGCCAAGGGGAAGTTCAATTTAGACTGCAACTTGACGACATTGACATACTGCAAAGCTCATCTAACAGATGTGAATATGAACGGAGTAAATTTGTTGATCGGCCAGCCGGCATAAATAGCGATGGGATATCATTAACTATCAAAAATGGTGCAGCCACACTCCAAACCATTGAATCGGAATTTCCAGTCTCCGTGGATGCGGCCGAAAGGAACTGCCATTTCAAAGTGGCTACAGCCTGCCAGGAAAGATTACCGCCAGGGACCTCTATCATCAAGGTGCACATACTTGGAAACTACGATAACGAGGTGGTTTCGCCAGCCCGACATTATGACCTGCAGGGTGTCTCCTCTGGTACATTACCGTGGAAAAGTAACGCCCTTGACTGGAGTTGTTAACTAGAGAGTCGTAATTTTGTTTTACAATTTTTGTTTTGGAAACTAATATTTTTAGGTTGGAATTGTGGTTATTAATTTTCTCGATAATCTTTCTCAATCAATAGGCTATAAATAAATAACATAAACTAAGATTTTTTTTAATCTGACTGGTAGTTTGAGAGATTAGCAGGTTCAAATACAAAAACAAAATAAGTTGTGAATTACCTTCAGAACTGGAAGCCTTTCTTTTTCTACCACCTCTGTTTTTAAAACTGCGTTTTTTGAATACAGTAGGCACTTCTACTTCAGGATCAGACATTTTGATGAACAGAAAGTATGGTATATTCGATATACAAGTTTATCCTGAATTAAATGTTGTTGTTACTGGCGTATATATACACAATGTACACATTATCTGCACTGCAAATCCTTTAAACGCTTATCCTCCTTCTTTAAAATGTATTATACTCATTCAGCACTGAATACTAAACCAATAATCAATACAAAATATACATTTTAATAATATGCACCAGCAAAATAGCATAAACAAAATAGGTAGTTTTCCGGGTTACTTATATATGATTGCCAACTAAAAAAAAAAGTTCCCCAGAACAAAACAACAAAGCTAAACCTCTAAAAATATTTATGGTAAGCATCAAATAATAGAAATTGTTGTGGTTTGAAAATAAATCCTATCTTTTTATAGTTGTAGTTTACTATAGGTACTGGCAGCATGTACTATAATATATTCTCTATATTAATAGTTTTGTGTTTCTTCTTCTTCCTAACTTGGCAACCGGTCTCCTTTAATGAAGATCATTACTGCCATTATCGAGTGAATTATAGTGTCATGTGTTATAACGATTCAGTATCCTAACAAGATGGTGGCTTCCTTGTTAGAACTTTGTAGGAAGTTTTTGTGAGATCTCGGAATGAATGCTTTCAGCTTATATTTATAATCCACATCACTTATGCACAAAAACCAAACTATTTCACGCAAAACGCCACCAATATTACATATTATAGGGTCAAAAACCTATGTAAATTAATTAAAAATAAAAACCACAACATGTTACTTCAAGATCCCGCCAAAAACTCCAACAGTCAACCTTTTTTCTTTGGTACAATTTTTCTCTTTCTTCGGGAAAGAAAAAGGCAAAGATATCTAAACCATGCAGCTAAGTCAGATGTATTTATAATCCATGTTTAGATGTCATTTATAGAAAGGCCGAAACCATGTCCTCTGTTTTTTCTTCTTCTTCTTGTATTTTTATAATGTCCATGTTTTTGCCTTCGTAGTTTTTTCTAATTTTCAAAATGAGTTCAAACAAGATGTTTCCTTCTTATTTACAGCCATCGATTTTTATAATAATATATCTATGGTTAGAAATAAAGGGAGTTTTGTGACAACTCATATTGTATTTTTTTCTTCACATATGAATAAATACTAATATAATAATAATAAATAAATATAATAATACTCCTGCTGCACTTCATTTATGTACAATAACCATACTATATCACGCTAAACGCCACCAATATTACATCAGGGTTAAATTGCATTTACTAAATTACAAGTTACATTGCGGCAAAAAAACCAAAGTGAATGAATTAAAAATGAAAACCACAACATGCCACTTCAAGATCCCTCCAAAAACTCCCATAACATATGTAATTTTGTTTTTCATAGACAAAGATTTATGAATTCTCTGAAAATTAACTCCAGCTAGTGTCCTTTTCAAACAATTAAAAAAAATGAGGTAGTTCTCAATTCGAATGTATTATATTATGGATGTTCAGGCTGCATAACTTCTTTTTTTATGAACCTATTTAGATGATTATTTTTTCGGTGGAAAGGGGATACCTTAAGCCTCAAAGGTGGTCTTATTTTAATTTCGGACCTACGACTTCGAAGATACACCAGGTAAATCCACAAAACTGTTAAAGTTAGTTACATTTTTGTTAAAATAAGGCCTTGTTATTGTAGACAAAAAGTATGTACATTCGTTTACAATATTGAATCATTAGTAACCAACTAGTTAATTGGAATATCGTTTCAATATTTAGATAGTACCTACTATTAAAAAAGCTCTTGATACTAACAAAAACTTAGGTATCTGTACTAATAGAAATACAACTAAACTGATGTAAGAGTAAGCAAATAATTATTTATGTATGAATTGATGTAATGTCCGGTAGCGTAATCGTTGATCTTTAATAAATTTTAATTAGGAGTTTTTGACGGGATCCTATTTACTTAGGTCGCCAACAGAATCAACATCAACACATCATCTTTAAAAAATTTATACAGTACAGTATTTTAATTAAATATATCCCTAATAAAATTATAGGCAACGACGGCATGCACATTATTAAATCCTATTACATTGTATATTTTTAATAATTTATACAAACAGCGCTATAAAATAAAAAATCAATCACAAGCAAATATAAATAATGTTAAAGTAGGTACACAATAACTAACACATTTGTAATACTCTTGGAAGTAATGTTGTAATTTCTAATGAGTCTATTTAATGGTGAACAGTAACCTAGATTTGTACGAGATCGTTTCTCACAAATAATAATTTATAGGTTCCTGTTCTTGGTATTTTTGATGGTAAGGTTATATTAATCTCTGAAAGAAGTAGGAGCACATCCAAGATACCATTCACCAACTTAAACAGAAACACGCTATCCAACAGTTGTCGACGATTGCTTAGAATTGACATATTAATTTTTTTTAACTGATCTGAATAACTCTTAAGCATTTTAATGAGGTTATCACTATATGTTAGGTGCCATAGGAATCTTTTCTGCACATTTTCTAAGCGCTTTGTGTAGACATCATAATGTGGATTCCAACAGTACTACAGTATTCGAGACCTGATCTAACAAGAGTTATTATATATTGTAAGGTTACTCAAAAACATTTCTTTGAAAAAGCGTAACTACCTTCTGTTTTGCAGAATGAATGTGGGTGGTATACAAATGTTAGCAAGTAACACATAAGCGTCCAGAGATTATAATTTATAATAATTACTCGCAGTGTTATCCTAGTTATTTACCATTATACATATAATTAATAATATTACTACATAATCTGACTTACGATTAATTTGGTATAAAGCGGGTAGGACAATGATTAATTTTATATAAAGCGGGTAGGACTGCGATTATTTTGATATAAAAGCGGATAGGTCAAGCCTTGAAGGATTCATTCGTGAAAGTAACCTCTTAGACAACGATACTCTGTCTGAATAAACCACGAATATTAAACTATTGGACTATTATTCCACAAGACCCATAAGTTTTAACATTTCAGAAGTGGGATAACATCGGGAATTTTGGTATATTATTACTACCCTGATGTAATCATACGACCACAATGTGGGCATTGAACATTGTACTGATTGTACAATCGAGTAAATATGCCATGTGAACTCTTCCGAAAATAGACAGAAGTCTATTAGGAGGCATCCCGGCATTGTGCTGCCAGGGTCCTCGAAACTCGGCCGAACCCGGACACGTGTTTAAGGCGAGAGGTAAAGCGTAATCAGAAGATTGCCTCTAGCTATTGAGCACCAGGCAAGAAATCGAAGCAGAGGGATTCAATGGTGATGTCATCGCGAGCCAAGGGGAAGTTCAATTTAGACTGCAACTTGACGACATTGACATACTGCAAAGCTCATCTAACAGATGTGAATATGAACGGAGTAAATTTGTTGATCGGCCAGCCGGCATAAATAGCGATGGGATATCATTAACTATCAAAAATGGTGCAGCCACACTCCAAACCATTGAATCGGAATTTCCAGTCTCCGTGGATGCGGCCGAAAGGAACTGCCATTTCAAAGTGGCTACAGCCTGCCAGGAAAGATTACCGCCAGGGACCTCTATCATCAAGGTGCACATACTTGGAAACTACGATAACGAGGTGGTTTCGCCAGCCCGACATTATGACCTGCAGGGTGTCTCCTACTCTTTGCCGGCTACACTGCTACGCGGCCGTCAAGGTTACCTACCTGAAGGTTGTGAATACGGGTAGCGAGGACGTCAATTGGGAAGCGGGCACAGTCTTATCAAGAGCCGAAAGCTGCGAGCAAGTGCCGATTTTCGAGGACGGCCGAGTGTAACAACCAACCGGAAGCACATTGTTCGCCACGGTACTGCCCACCGGAAGCACTACCGTACGTAATGCCTAGTGCTGCCACCGGAAGTGTCGCCATAAGCCAAGCCAAGCCATGTAACTACCCCACCCGCCGATAGCGCCATATCGCCACGCCTTGCAAGCCACGCCATACGAGTGGGGTAGGGATAGCCAGCCATAAAAAGCCGTGAGTGTTTCGACTCGTGGCCTACCTGAGAACGCCTGCGTGCGTCACACCGCTGCGACCGCGACCCGTCATGAGGCCGTTTCAGGTAGCGAGGCGGCCGCTTCAGGTAGCAAGGCGGCCGATGACGTCACGGCCGCGACCGTTACATCCACTGGCGCCGCGCCAGTCGGCGTCGCGCCCAAACGTCCCGCGCGCAGCGTTACGCGCCTGTCCGCCGCGTCATCCGGGGCCATGGCCGCGCCTACGGCCACGCCCCCTGACCCGACTAGCCAATCGCGCGGGTCAAGCCCCGCCTCCGCCAGGCGAGGGCCGCGAAATTCGCGGTCACAATCTAGGGTTACCAAAAATAGTCCGTACGTCCGTCCCGCGCGATCCACGGAAACCGCGTTAAAGACGAAAAATTCGTTTTCGGCCCTTCCGGTCGAACAAGACTCGCCCGCGAATCCGGATCCATCTCCGGAGATGGATACCGAGAACGACGGCTTCACCGTCGTGGCGTCGCGTAAGCGAACGGCGCGTAGCAGTCCGACTGCTCAACCGGCGCCTAAGGTAATAGCTAAGGCAGTAAGTAGTCAGGGGCGCCGCCGCCCCCGCGTCCTCCCAGCTCCCCGCGCCCGCCGGCGGGAAAAAAGAGCGTGCCCCACCTCCAATCATAATCCGGGACAAGGCAGCCTGGATGGGAGTCTGCAATGAGATGCGCAGACTCAATTGAACTCGACTACCACAAGGCTAGAAACATAGTCAACGGGATTTCTATTTCGGTGAGTTCTTCGGAAACTCACCGTAAACTAACCACCCTCCTCCGGCAGAAAGGTCTGCAATTTTATACGTATTCGCTCGCGGAGGAGCGCGTCCTCCGAGTGGTCATTCGCCGCATTCCGGTGGAGCTCGACCCGTCGGAGGTGTGCTCCTCGCTCAAGGAGCAAAGTTATCCCATCCGGGAAGTACACCGGATGTACAGTAAAGATAAGCGGCCACTACAAATGGTAGTGGCCATATTGGACCTTTCCCCCGAGGGAAAGGCCATCTTCCAGCTAGAGACGGTGTGCGGGCTCTCCGGGATTAACGTGGAGCCCCCACACAAAAACCACCAGCCTGCGCAGTGCCACAACTGCCAGCTGTACGGGCACGCTGCCCGTAACTGTCATTCTCGTCCGCGGTGCGTAAAGTGCCGAGAGGACCACCCCACACGGGAGTGCACGCGCGAGCGTGACTCCGTCGTCCCCCCGAGCTGCGTGTTATGCGGGGAGGAGGGGCATCCCGCGAATTATCGCGGTTGCCCCAAGGCCCCGCGTACCACGCGGCCACGTACACAGAGGCAGGCGGCCCCCCGGGCGGCGCCCCCCGCCTCAGCCATCAAAGCGCAACCCCTGCTGGCGTCAGGGGAATTTCCCGCGCTGCCGGTCCCGCGCCAGCTCCCGGCCGCCGCCGGCCCCTCCGCACCCCGCGTGGTGCAACCGCAACCCGTGCGTTCATCGCAGAACGCATGGGGCCCCCGCCGCCCCAATCCACAGCCCCTTATGGCTATGGATATTCCCGCGCCCCGCGCTCCTGCGCCCCGCGCGCCCGCTAACACTGTCGTCAATAGTAACGACCTAATGATACTGCTCACCCGCGAGCACGATATCCGCGAGCTCATCGAATACAATGACCATTTGGAGCGCTTCGGTCTCATCAAGACCGCTTGCGCGTTCCCCGCCTCGTAGAGACACTACAACGTCTCGATCGCGAGGCGAGTAGTAATAAAAATTAGGGCCTTTCAATGGCTAAGTTTAAACCGAAAGCGTTAAATCTTTCATTTTTTAACGCGCGAAGCATACTTCCGCAGCGTGATCTCGTCGCGACCTTTCTTAAAGATCACCAAGTAGATGTTCTTTTAGTGCAGGAGACGCTCTTAAAGCGTAGTAAACGTGATCCTAAAATCGCGAACTACAATATTGTAAGAAATGACCGAGCCGGCCGCGGGGGCGGCACTCTCATTTATTACAAACGATCGTTATATTGTACGCCGGTAGATCCTCCGATACTTACCAATATGGAAGTATCCGTGTGTAGACTAGGAATGACCGACCACCCGTCCATAACGTTAGTCTCAGTTTATCTCTCGCCGAGGAAAGAGCCTCTCAGGTCTGACCTAGAAAAGCTACTTTCGCTCGGTGAATCGGTCATTATAGCGGGTGACCTCAATTGTGGACACACTTCGTTTGGCTCAGAAGTCACAGATGGGACGCCCTCGTCGAAAGGCTAAGGCCGTCGCATCTGGCTTACTGGAAATTAGCTCACAGCCTCAAAATAGAGGCTTCTTATCTTATGCCCCCCCTCGAGAGGGGTCCCGGTATACCGCTCGCCTTCGATAGCAGCGACAAGGCGGAGTGCCTCGCCACTTGTTTGGAGAGCCAGTGCTCTCCGAACAGTGTCGATGCAAATACCGACCGGGTCGAGGGTATCGATGGATGCGTGCGGGAGCTGGATAAGCTCCCCGCGACAGACTCCCTGTCCCCAGTCACGTCTGAGGAGGTTCTTTCCATTATAAAAAGCCTTAAGCTTAGAAAAGCACCAGGTCCCGACGGGATCAGGAATGAAGTACTTAGACTTCTTCCCGATCGCCTCATAGCTCTTTTGGTCTGCATCTTCAATGTAGCCATAGCCCACTGCCATTTTCCAGCCGCCTGGAAAAAGGCCATAGTCATAGGTATCCGTAAGCCCGGCAAGAGCGCGTCGCTTCCCGACAGCTATCGCCCGATCAGTCTCCTAAATACTTTAGGGAAAATGTACGAGCGGATCCTTCTGAACCGTCTCAAGTCAGTAATAGAGGAGAAAGATAAGGTCTGGCACGAGGGATTGATCTACAAGTTGTATCACTTTGAAGTCCCCGATAGGCTAATTAAAATAATTCGCGACTATCTAACAGATCGCACCTTTCGCTATAGAGTGGAAGGTGAATTGTCCACGCCCCGTCCAATACGCTCAGGCGTTCCCCAAGGTTCGATCCTGGCTCCTAGCCTATTTAACCTGTACGTCAGTGACCTACCTCGACTCCCGGAGGTCGAGGTAGGGCTATACGCTGACGATACAGTCTTATATGCCTCAGATAGGAATAGATCCCACCTCAGACACAAAGTCCAACGCTCCGTGACCACTCTCGGGAAGTGGTTTAACGAGTGGCGTATAGCCGTTAATCCCTCGAAGAGCGCCGCGATGCTCTTCGATGCGGATTCGTCACAGATACCGTGGAAGCTTAAACCTGTTAAGCTCTACGATAATCCGATTCCGTATGTAAGAGAGACCAAATATCTAGGGGTAACCCTAGATAGTAGGCTCTCTTTTAGACCCCACATCCGTAAGGTTAGGAACAGGGCCGCGTGGGTCCTGGGCCGGTTGCATCCTCTGTTGTGTTCGGTGAGTAAAATGTCCACGCGACATAAGCTCACGCTCTACAAGACGTGTATTCGACCAATTTTGACATACAGTTGCGCCGTGTTCGCACATATGTCCGAGTCGAGTTTCAAACGGTTACAATCGATACAGAATAGGTTCCTCTATCGTCTCACCGGGGCCCCGTGGTAAACAGCTCTCCCGTTCGTATTTCGACACCGCGTCGAACCACGCGAATCCGTTAATAAAAACAGCCGCCACTTATGTTCCGGCACCCACGGACATCCGGTGCAAACGCCGGCCGCGCAATATTTTTATTGATCCCGACGATCACATCGAAAATTCGAATAAATATTACACATCCGTCTCTCCAAACAGAGCGTGCCAGCGCCCACGCCTATAGACACTTTATTTATTAATAGGATTAAGGAGAGGCTAATTAGGCGTCATACCACATCTCCTCATTACTCAGTCCCATACCCGTCATATTCCGAATCTTTACCAAATACATCACCGATTCCAAACCGTCCTTCAACCTCCCAAACGTCATATTCCGAACCTTTACTAAATACATCACCGATTCCAAATCGTCCTTCAACCTCCCAAATGTCATATTCCGAATCTTTACCAAATACATCACCGATTCCAAACCGACCTTCAACCTCCCAAACATCATATTCCGAACCTTTGCCAAATACATCACCGATTCCAAACCGTCCTTCAACCTCCAAAACGTCATATTCTACTTCCACTTCTCAAAATAACATTCAAACCTATTATATAACCCAACCGGACCCTTCCAATTATAGAACTCGCACCATTAATATTACATCAAATGAACTATTAGTACCAGCTACAGGTCAAAACATTATTAATGAAGCATTTTTGAAGGCCTATGAAGATTTTGAGTCTTATGAAAAATGAGATATTAATTCACATTATTACACGTCACACACACACACATTACATTTTTCACATTATTATTTGTTAATTTACATTTACTTAATTATAGCACCTAATTTATTTGTAATAACTGTATTCAATTACATTTCTACTTAATTTATAAAATAATCGTTTTATTTATTATTATAAACCTCTGTTCTAAACATTATATACCTAGGTACTTTGAAATAAATAAATTACTATTCTGGTTTTTTTTTTAATAGACATAAACATACTTTACCTTTATTTCATTTTTCAGAACTTCGTTAATAGCTTTGCAGACTTCAGGTATAATTTTTGATATTATTTGGGGGGATACTTTAAATACGTAGTGTAAACTTTTATAACTGTCACCAGATGCGATGAATCTTAATGTTATTGCAAGACGATATTTAGCAGGTATGGCTTCTCTGAAGTCTGTATCTTTCTTACAAATCATAGGAGAAATTTTGTTTAGCAAATATTCAAAATTTGCAAAACTCATGCGGCAAAAGTTATGGAACTCTCCAGATGGTTCATAAAGAAGCTCATTAAATTTTTCTTCTATAAATTGTCTAAAACAAAAAAAAAACGAATTAAATCATGAAGCAAAATTACATGTCACGTAAAACTGTAAACAAAGCTTGAAATATTAATTTGAAAAATTGTATTACTAGGAAGGTATACTGTAGTTACCTTGTACGGTTTCTGTGAATTTTTATCATCCACCATCGTCGTCGTTTCCTTTTTTTTCGTTCAATTTTATTTTGCCTTTTCTTAAAATAAAAATAGGTCAACCCGAAAGTAATCGCTGACACAAGCTCGACGTCCGCCATGTTTGCCTAACCGGAATATACTAACACGTTCGCCAAGCATGGGGATGCCGTGTTTGTGTTGGGTGATTGTGGTCGGTGTTTGGCATGTGTTTGATGATTCTCGGTGTTTGTGACAAACGCCAAGCCTGTGGAGGCGGCTTTATTATTTAGTATAGAAATTAACTGCAAAAAATTAATTACTAGAATTACTATTTATCTATATGAAAATTCTTAAAAGTTATATTATACAGTAAATTATATGAACTAATCTTAAAATTCATTTTACCTAAATATATTTGGCCGTAAGAACATTCACAACTTATAGAAAATTTAAGGACAAAAGTCGCAAGCTGGCAATAAAATATTAACTGTCAACCTTTTTCCTTTGGTACAATTTTTCTCTTTCTTCGGGAAAGAAAAAGGCAAAGATATCTAAACCATGCAGCTAATTCAGATGTATTTATAATCCATATTTAGATGTCATTTATAGAAAGGCCGAAACCATGTCCTCTGTTTTTTCTTCTTCTTCTTGTATTTTTATAATGTCCATGTTTTTGCCTTCGTAGTTTTTTCTAATTTTCAAAGTGAGTTCAAACAAGATGTTTCCTTCTTATTTACAGCCATCGATTTTTATAATAATATATCTATGGTTAGAAATAAAGGGAGTTTTGTGACAACTCATATTGTATTTTTTTCTTCACATATGAATAAATACTAATATAATAATAACAAATAAATATAATAATACTCCTGCTGCACTTCATTTATGTACAATAACCATACTATATCACCCTAAACGCCACCAATATTACATCAGGGTTAAATTGCATTTACTAAATTACAAGTTACATTGCGGCAAAAAAACCAAAGTGAATGAATTAAAAATGAAAACCACAACATGCCACTTCAAGATCCCTCCAAAAACTCCCATAACATATGTAATTTTGTTTTTCATAGACAAAGATTTATTAATTCTCTGAAAATTAACTCCAACTAGTGTCCTTTTCAAACAATTAAAAAAAAAGGAGGTAGTTCTCAATTCGAATGTATTATATTATGGATGTTCAGGCTGCATAACTTCTTTTTTTATGAACCTATTTAGATGATTATTTTTTCGGTGGAAAGGGGATACCTTAAGCCTCAAAGGTGGTCTTATTTTAATTTCGGACCTACGACTTCGAAGATACACCAGGTAAATCCACAAAACTGTTAAAGTTAGTTACATTTTTGTTAAAATAAGGCCTTGTTATTGTAGACAAAAAGTATGTACATTCGTTTACAATATTGAATCATTAGTAACCAACTAGTTAATTGGAATATCGTTTCAATATTTAGATAGTACCTACTATTAAAAAAGCTCTTGATACTAACAAAAGCTTAGGTATCTGTACTAATAGAAATACAACTAAACTGATGTTAAGAGTAAGCAAATAATTATTTATGTATGAATTGATGTAATGTCCGGTAGCGTAAACGTTGATCTTTAATAAATTTTAATTAGGAGTTTTTGACGAGATCCTATTTACTTAGGTCGCCAACAGAATCAACATCAACACATCATCTTTAAAAAATTTATACAGTACAGTATTTTAATTATATATATCCCTAATAAAATTATAGGCAACGACGGCATGCACATTATTAAATCCTATTACATTGTATATTTTTAATAATTTATACAAACAGCGCTATAAAATAAAAAATCAATCACAAGCAAATATAAATAATGTTAAAGTAGGTACACAATAACTAACACATTTGTAATACTCTTGGAAGTAATGTTGTAATTTCTAATGAGTCTATTTAATGGTGAACAGTAACCTAGATTTGTACGAGATCGTTTCTCACAAATAATAATATATAGGTTCCTGTTCTTGGTATTCTTGATGGTAAGGTTATATTAATCTCTGAAAGAAGTAGGAGCACATCCAAGATACCATTCACCAACTTAAACAGAAACACGCTATCCAACAGTTGTCGACGATTGCTTAGAATTGACATATTAATTTTTTTTAACTGATCTGAATAACTCTTAAGCATTTTAATGAGGTTATCACTATATGTTAGTTGCCATAGGAATCTTTTCTGCACATTTTCTAAGCGCTTTGTGTAGACATCATAATGTGGATTCCAACAGTACTACAGTATTCGAGACCTGATCTAACAAGAGTTATTATATATTGTAAGGTTACTAGGTTACACCTGTTACGTGTATGAGGACATACACGTTGTCAGGATGGTCGAATGTAAGGTTACTCAAAAACATTTCTTTGAAAAAGCGTGACTACCTTCTGTTTTGCAGAATGAATGTGGGTGGTATACAAATGTTAGCAAGTAACACATAAGCGTCCAGAGATTATAATTTGGTATAAAGCGGGTAGGACAATGATTAATTTTATATAAAGCGGGTAGGACTGCGATTATTTTGATATAAAAGCGGATAGGTCAAGCCTTGAAGGATTCATTCGTGAAAGTAACCTCTTAGACAACGATACTCTGTCTGAATAAACCACGAATATTAAACTATTTTGGACTATTATTCCACAAGACCCACAAGTTTTAACAATATCAAAATTTTAGTATGTGGATTTTTGGATTTTAAAACTGCCTCGTTAGCCTAGTGGTCGTAAACGCGACTGCTATGTGTGAGTTTCTGGGTTCGAATCACAGCAAAATGTTATTGGGTTTTTCTTATGAAATTCTCAGTAGCAGCTCGGAGTTTGGTATTGTCGCCCTTGGGAATCTTGTTACGACATTCATGACACTTCCAAGAATTTTTACTATCCTTAGACAACGAAGTTAAGCGTTTGATAGTTACAGTTGCGGATAAGAGATCAAATTTTTTGGTGCAAAGAGAACAGGTCAAATGTTCTTTGTCTTTGATATAACTTAAACAGCCTGCACATGCAAGTTTGATGCCATATTACTCAATTCCGATCACTCATAGATGTTATATAATAATTAGTCAGTTTTAAGTGACCGTTATCGTCCACACTTAGGTACATTTATTTAATACTTATTACAATTTGCTTTGATTGGCATTACTTTGCGGACAATTAATGTAGGAACTTCATTAATTTATCCTTTATCCGAATTTTCTTTGCTACTTCCGCCTAAAATCTGATTTTTGGTTGTTACGTCTTTCTAAATGTTAGTAATTGAAATGATTAAAGAGATGCGGTCGAGACCGTAGACGCGAACGTTATTTAACCTTTTATTATGGAAAAATGTTTAAAATATTGAACAATAATAATAATAAAAATTGAATTAATTAATGATTGATTATTGAATGTTGAAGAAGCGAAAGATGTGTATGCCAGGATCGTAGCGGGAGGAAGGACATGGTCTCTGCCTACCCCGTTAGGAAATAGGCGTGATTTATGTATGTATATAATAAAAATTAATAAATGAACATAGACAGAAATGCTTATTGTGGGTGTTCCTTAGAAGATAGATATATACTCTCGCTTAGTTTTTGTAAGTATTTTTAATGCCTACAAATATGTAGTACATTATTGCTATATAACCTCTTATTGTTTATTCAGCGTAGGCCATTTAGGCGCCCAAATTGATTCACCCTGACCAGTTATTTTTTATTTGTGTGGAACCCTAAATCTTTTTCTAAAATAAAAGTAGCCTAAGTTACTCGCTATAAAATCAGCTACCTACCAGTGAAAGTCCCGTCAATTACCCGGAACAAACAGACAGACAGAGACAAAAATTAAAAAAATGGGTGTTTTGCTATAGGTGTCGTATATAATTTCATATGTATTTAGTAAAAAGCTGTTATTTTGACATTACAAACAGACACTTCAATTTCATTAATTGTATAGATAAAGGTACATTGCATTGTAGGCACATAGTCAAGTTTTTCTAGATATCTTCATTACGTAATCACAAATCTTGTGGCGGTAATCAGGTTAAGTGCAAGCACTGTAGAGAATGTGCACAGTCCAACAACACAAGTGAGAATTATGTCTGTTTATTTGTAAACAAACAAACAAATAAAACTTAAAATAATAAAGCGGATTTTTTTTTTAAACCCGCCAATATTTGGAACTACCTGTCGGATTCGAAAAATTATTTTTGTATATGATAGCCAGACCCTCGAGGAATAGTATAGATTATTTAAGATTAGGCTACAACTCACAGATAACCTTAAATATTGATTAACCGCGTGCGCTGGCGTAATCGTAAATCATACGGAAATACAATGTTCTACAATAATGTTGGCCCTTAGTATATCTAAAAAAAAAATCAGAGATAGCATAAATGCTCATCTCTTATACATAAACAACAATAAGCTATTTTATGACAAGGATTTGTTGAAAATTAAAAAGTGATTTTTAAGCATTATTTATAGACATGGTATATTAATCCTTTTACGAATTTGTATGATTTTATGGACACATAGTTAAGGAGATAATGAAAAATTAAAATAATTTGTATTTGCGGGAAGAACATTTATGATGACTACTTGGGTGCGTTGACGGCGCGTTGATGGTTGGATAAAATTAACACGGGTGAAACCGTGGGGCACAGCTAGTTTTAAATATAGATAATTTATATTTACGTACGACTGTACGCTTTCAAACTGGTTGTTCAAAGATATATAGGACACAAAAAAAATTCTTTCTACTTGGGACAGTACGACTGGTCGAATACCTCGACTCTACAGGAGACCGCAGTTAATTATATTTGTGTTATGTTCTTGCTTTGAGTAGGGTTCCCAGAGCTCATTGGGCTTGGGGTAGAAGGGTGCAAGGTTGGCAATGCATTAGTGATTCATGGTATTAGTAGCTGCTTAAAATTCAATATTGTTGGATATTGATCATTCTTACACTATCCTTGTAAAATCAAAATAATCTATAATCAATTTAGGATATAAGAAGGCACATAAGAACGTCAAAACACTACTGCCGGTTCGGAAAACTTCCCATACATCGAGAAGAACCGGTAAGAAACTCGATCGGGTTTATCTTTTTTTGTCAACTGTACAAATGTTAATATAACAGCTACAAGCTAATTTAGTGGATGCACAGAGAGGGAGTCACTTCCAGATATCACTATCATTCACGTAATGATCCACTCTTTAATAACTTTTTGACAGTAAAACCCACTTGACATGGTCCTTAAACTTGTTGTCCGGCAAATCAGTAATGTGCGTCAGGAACTTCATATAGAACCTAACACTATTACCTAAAAAACTTTTATTAGTCTTACTAAATCTAAGACCTGTAGACCGGTAAACCTGTACAACCACCACCCAGCATCTAATAAAAGTAGATTTTATTCTAATAACGCAATGAGAAAACCAAATACAATGTGCTCTGTGATACAAAAAAAAAACTTATAACAGAAGCAACAATTTTATTTAATTATTCAAAATACGTAACACATACCTACATTCTTCCATATTAGCAAACGTTGTCTGAATATTTTAATCGCTATTGCCTTCCTAATCGTTTTAAAAATGGCTTACATTTCATACAAGGAGCTTAGACTTACGACCTTTTTGTCAGGTGACGTTAAAAATAGTATACTACTTTTGCGATAAACGTTATCGGTTACAAAATGGCGTAAATCGTTTTGATTTCCGTTAAGGATGTTACTTTTCGTAGCGGCATGATTGTTTGGACTCGTTTGGAAATGGTATACCACTTTTACGAAAGATCTGTTGTAGTTCTAAAAGGGTTTAAGTAGGCGGCATAAACGTTGTACTAAAGACATTTTGGTAAATAATTAGTTTTGTTCCTTTTTTTAGTTGGAAAGTGTATCAAGAATTCGCGTACTTTCCGTTACGAGATTAAAATTTCTATATGTTTTTGCTTCCAGTGAAAATAACAAAGATAGGTATGTAAAGGTAGATCCCATCAGAAACATAAATGTGAAATGAGAGCCAAGTTCAATATTATGATAATATGCATTGGTTATTGACTTCAACGACATAAGAAGGGATACCTAAATGGGTGCCAAGTTCAATGGTCAGTCCTGAAATTTATTTATACTTAAATTACAACTTAAAATATAATTTCTTCTTATAACTTAGAATAATATATTGAAACCTAAAGTCTAACTTATCTAGTTTTTATATATGAATCATATTACAGCCTTCGCAAGTTCTAAAGCTGTGAGTTCTTATTTTATACTTCCGAAAATGTCAATATATGAGCCAAATTTGTCATGTATATGTGAAATAGTTTTTGAGTTATGAATGGGTCAAAAGTGGATCCAAATGGTTCGTATTATATTACACACGGTACCGCTCGTCATTCTGTTAGCTTGAACTTGGCTTGACAAACTACCGCCTGACTAGAATCGCTTTGGTAATGTCTCTCTACTAGTTGTAAGCCGGATTGGTGAAATACCTTCAGAGCTCCAGCTTACAGAAGATCGCAAACAAATGAACTTGTGCTATTTTCCTGTTCCTGGTTCCTGTAGTGAATATGGTTTCTGGAGCTCCTTGCTGAAGGCAGGTTTCAAGGTCTTCAAAACGTAATTTGGTGGTTCATGAGTTCATAGGCTAGGCATATGCGTTTGCCACCTTACTTAAATAAAAAACCTACCTACCTATATTAATTGATAAATAATCTATAATTAATTACAAATAAATAAAATTGAAGTGGCTGTTTGTAATGTAAAACTAACAGCTTTTTACTAAATGGGATGTAATAGATTTTTACCAATTTTGATAGGATTTACACTGGCAGAGAGCTCCGGTTATAAGGAGTAACTTATGCTACGTTTAGATTAGAAAGAAAAATCAATTCGCAAAACGACGATTTTGGGGTTTGAGACAGCATAAATGTCTATCTTCTAAGGATCACCTACAATAAGTATTTTTGTCTTTAAAATAACCGGGAGCGGGGGTAGCACAATTCGTGTGTATGCCCGATCGGCGCCATTCTGTAGACGACGCGAGCGCAGCCGTGGGTATAGCTAGTTTTCATCTATATAAATAAAATGAATGTGGTTTGCCGACAGATTTCTCAAATCCGTAGGTATGTCGTTGTGCCTGCATCAAGCAAAATCTACTGGATAGATTTTGATATTTTTTTTGTTTTATACCATAGATTCTTTTCGTTATTTAAAAAAAAAAAAACATTGATACCTTATGTTACTGAGACCTTTTTTATCTTTACATTTATGTGAAAAATCTAAAAAGAAATTATCAGATTTCACTGTTTTGCTACCTATTTGTCGTTTTTTTTTGTGGCGCCGCTGAACCACATGCCAGTGTCAATATTTTACGCCTTCCCAGTCGTTTCTAATCTTCAATCTGGGGTCAAACGAGATAAGTGGTTCCCTCGTTGGGACTATCCAGGGAGTTTTTATGACATCTCAAAATGCATGTTTCCAGTTTATATTTATAATTAATTTCTCGTATACACAATAAACAAACTATATCACGCTAAATGCCACCAATATTACATAATATAGCGTCGAAGAACCGAAGTTAAATAAAAATAAAAATCACAACATGCCAGTTCAATATCCCGTCAATAACTCCCAGTAGAGATTTATAAAGAGATTTTTTTGAGATGTAATAAATTATCAGATCGTGGGAAAGACCAAAAGAAGCATCATATTGTAAACCTTATAACAAAGCAATAAAGCCAATTTCGATAAAAGTATAACTATATAACTATCCCGGTAAGTTATAGTAATATGCTGTTATAATACACTCATCAAAAAAGTCTAAGCAACATGTACTAATTTAAATTTTAGGATGGTTCTTCAACTTATAAAGTTGTATTTTATTTTTAAAATAATATCTTTAGGGTTCTATGATGTAAAATTAACAGCTGTTGTCTTTATAAGTTCTTTTAATAACAGAAATGAACAATATTAGAATATACTGTAGAAACTAATAATAATAATAATAACTAATAATTTAATACAAAGTATGGGCTCCTCTGCTATTCAGAACTTGTCGGCAACGATTATTCATTGAATTAATGAGACTGTTTATGTCATCTTGCGGTATTCCATTCGGTAATGGAATTGTAGCAAATCCTTCAGCTGTTGGGTTGTTGTCGCTCCGTCCAAGTCTTTCAAAACACGTCTCTGGAGCATGTCCCATGCGTGCTCGATGGGGTTGAGATCTGGCGATTGTGCAGGCCAGGGCAATACCCGGATGTTCTCCGTTGCAAAGTATTCACTGGTTCGCCGAGCTGTATGTGAACGCGCATTGTCATGCATTAACCTAAAATCGGAACCAAAGGTTTGTGCAAATGGGTAGACATAAGGTCTGAGAATATCCTCAATGTAATTTTCAGCATTCATGTTTCCATTTACAAAAACGAGCTCAGTTCGCCTGTTCTTCATAATACCCGCCCATAACATAACTGTTGAGCCGCTGTATGGATGAACTTCCTGAACGCACCTGAGCCTTTCAGTATTTCCGGGCCGACGATACACTCGCACCCTTCTTGTATCAGGCTTAAACCCGAATCGCGACTCATCGGAAAACATAATTTTATCCCATTGTTCCTGGGTCCATGTTATGCGTTCTCTACACCATTCATATCGTCGAGCGCGATTCCGGTGACGTATCGGTGGGCACCTGATTGGGCGTCGAGCTCGTAGGCCGTACTCATGCAGTCGATTTCGCACAGTTTGAGGACTTATCAACACCACTTGAAATTTGTAGCCTCAAACTTATCCCTCGAGCGGTTAACATCGGCTGGTGTCTTGCAGTCAGTTGTATGTACCGGTCTTGCCGAGTGGTTGACTCCTTTTACGGCCTAGATGCTGTTCAGTGGGTTCTCCTGTATTATTGTAGCGCTGCCAAAGACGACAAATAACACTTCTATGAATGCCAAAATGTCGAGGTACCTGAGATTGATTACTTCCCGCTTGCAACATCCCTACAGCTCTTTGCATTTCATCTGCCATCAAATGACGTCGCTTCATGACGTAAAGAATATCTAACAATTCAATTTTGTCGCTAACTTTATTTAAATGGTTGGTAAAATTATAAAATCAAGACTAAACGTAGCAATTAAAACGCACTTAAATTCAAACAAATTCGCAGTCATTTGAATTTTATGAAAAAACAAAACATAATCAATTTTTTTTTTACAACCAGCCAGTATGTCATCAATAACAAAAAAGTTTACTTACCTACGCACTTTGTTTGAGTAAATATTTAGAAATTAATTAATATAAATGGAAAAATTTGTAATATCACGCATGTTTCTTAGACGTTTTTGATGTGTGTATATTTATTACCTTTTTATTTATTATTTCACTAATAAATTCATTTACAACTTTTTGTTAAACGCATCCTATTAAACCTCTGGGGTCTGTCTTAGCATGCCATGGCCTGAAGTTTTATTCAACACATTGCTGTTTGTATTATACATATGTATAGTATTAAATCTAACGTTCAGTAATAAGTTTATTATAATTTAATATACTTATACAATTGAGTTGATTTAGTAATCTTTAAGTTTGTATTTAATGTTTTTACGTATTTATTGAATCTCTAACGTCCAGTGGTATTTTATTTATAGTGTTAGATATTATACGCCTGCCATAGAAGTTATTTTTACGTGGTATTTTTGATGATTTTGTTAATGCCTGTCGTGTATTAACTTGATATTTAACTGGTAATAATATTATGAGATTGATATACCCAATAACCGTATAACCGATCACCGTATGAATTCATCGCTCCAAGCGTTTTTTTATTGAGAAAGTTTTTATGCTATCCCTGAACGAGATAGGCCATTCTGTGGTCGAGTTATAACTACCAGAAAGGACATAGCAACATCTGCGTGGTTAACTAGTATTATAAAATTGTTGTACTATATTAATACTATGAAGAAGGATGAATGAGGACAATGAATGAATAAACAGGAACATTTTCTTTTGCTCGCCTATCCAGTTATTCTGTTATCCGAACACTTGGAAAATTAACGGTAATTTGTCTTACTTTAAGTACACACCAAGAAAAGTAGGGACACGCGAGAGTTGAAGGCCCTTCGGTGGCTATTAGATAGGAATGTATACGTAAAATTCACTTTTAGTTGGCCTTATATATACAAGAATTGCTCACTTAATATAATAAGATACGTGACAAGAAAACTTTGTACCCCTTTTTAAGCGTATTGCGTGCATGGAAGACTGAGATTTGACATGGTTCAAGTTTATATGGGGAAGTAATGCAGAAAGCTAAAATTTATCCTTATCTGTTACTAATATATTAAATAAAATAAATTAATACTGTGTTAATACTAGCCCTACCAGTGCCATTTTGCCCCCAAAATATTGACATTGTCACTCAATGAAAAGTGACAGCAAGTGATATAATATTCATTGGTTAGGTTCATACTGCAAATGTCAAACAGAAATAGTTTATGATAAAAAAGTCGCTGTTCGAATTTCGATAATTGGGAGACCGCTAGTAATTATATATAAAGAAAAACAGGTCATGGTGAATCAATGCGGGCGCTTAAATGGCTTGCGCTGAGTAAACCGTAAGAGACATATCAAATTAATGTGATACATAATTGTAGATATTAAAAAGACTTACATAAAAGTTGCGAGAGCGTTTGTTTATCTTCTAAGGATCACCCACGATAAGCATTTTTCCGGGAGCGGGCATACCACGATTCGTGCGTGTGCTCGATCGACGGCATTTTGTAGTACACGCGAGCGGAGCCGAGGGAATAGCTAGTATTATATAATTTTTTTATCTGATATGCGTGCCATGCCGCTGTGGAAAAATTCAAAACCTCTGTTATAAGACTAATGCGACCCTGTTTTTCGAAATTTTCCGCTGTAGGCCTAGCTAGCCTGTTTATGAATCAGACACTATGTAAGTATTGGCTAAATGTCTCGACTCATTTCTCTTTTTACCACAAGATGAAAATCTGTTGCCAAGCACCAGTACGAGAGTTCCGGCAGCTGCAGTTGACCGTACATTAAAATTGTTGCCAACTGGATCGTGACCACCATACACAAGGTGTAACTAATAAATATGGCAGTGGCGATAAGCGTTTCGCGTTCTAGAATCGCCCGGTGTATATCCAGTAAACAAGCATGTGGAAAGGTGAGTGTAACCGACTAGTTCGCGACCATCATGCACATGGTAACAAACTTGTCAGCACGACAAAGCGACAGCCTGATGGTAGGCACAGTGCCAATAACATTGACGACTACCGTGGAATCTACAATCCATTGTCAGGAGTCGCTATGACGCCGGCCAGCTCAAATATCTCTTCACATTATGTTTGAAGAACTCCATGTTGTAGGAATTAAAGTATGAGACAGTTTCACATTACAGGAAAGATAAGATGTGGCAAAATTTCTTTGTTGTTTGTCAGTGTTTACTTTTAGTTTTATCACATTTCGGGATCAGCCAGTCGGGATCAGAGGAAGGAATGCGAGCAGGCAGGAATGAACTTTGTCGCGCTACTACAAAAAATTGTAAAAATAAAAAAAAAACTTGCGAGGGTTGACGCTCGACTACAGCGACTACGTCTTACAAACATAAAATAAATACCAGATAAGTAATAAGTATTAGATAAGTATATCGGAAAACAACAAAGTCACCGTGAGTTTATAAAGGAGACGGGTACTCGTTCAAATAGATATGGGCCTGGGTAAAAAAATATGAAAACGGTGTAAATTAATAGCTAATGCATTATCAAACAGTCACTGAAAAAAAGCGGATTTTTTTGCAATATAAAAGCAGAGATTTATATTTCGTAAAAGCGAAGTCATGTAATAAAATTCAATTAAACTATTTTTGAAGTAGAATTAATATTAAAAAAAGCTTATTTTTATTATTTTTTTAAAGTTATTAGTTTATTTATTTTGTTAATTGTGAATTATAATGATATTGTACGATTTGAAAAACAAAAATGTATTCGATTTTATAAACCACATTTCAACTAATTACACTCTTGGCTCAGAAATAGCCGTCTCTTTTCGTACATACTCGTCTGAATATTAGAAAACCTACCTATTACCTATCTATTTATGAATCTAAATCTATGAATGCATTTTTTTTAATCTTTAAAATAGATATACCTATAGGTTCTTTAGAACATACATCTCTATCTCTAATAGTGTCTGAGTTCATTTCATTTCCCATGAAAGATATCTTTACCAAAGAGAATAGAATAGAATATTCATTTAATACTTTAATTATGTACAACAGTAATAGTATAACGAGTGGACATTAATAATGATATTTTATAAGTAGATACGGTGTTGACGCTCTTTACCCATCGTGAATGGTGGGCAATTGCTCTTAGTTCACTTTCGACCTGAGACCGGCGCGGCGTAAGCGAGAACAAACTTTTATCCTTTTTTGACAACAGAGTTTCCGCCTTACGCTGTGATTTCCTATCTCTTTTGTTTCATCATGCTGATAACAAAATTTGTAACGTTTTCAAATTGCGTTTTGTAAGAGTATAACGCATCTATTTATAAAACGTCATTGGACATTAACATTTTTACTTTATTATGAATATTACCAATGGCCTATAAAATAATCCAAGATAGCATATAATTATCTTGAATTGATAAGTACATAAAAATGTTGTTTACAATTTTAATTACGCCGTGAAATAATATATATAAAAAAACAAAGAGTTTTGTTTAACCAAAAAACAAAAAGGAAACCATTTCGACCGTTTTTTTAATTTTTCGTCTGTCTGTTAATTTTTACGTCAATCACGCAGTAACTACTGAACCGAATTTAATGAAATTTGATATGATTATAGTTTAAAGTCTGGAGGTACATTTAAGTTGCATTTATAAACCGTATGTACATTTTATGGTCTATAAATTGCGTTTAGGTTGTTTATATACATATAAAAAACGATTGTGTGCATGTATGATACTGCAATACATTTTAAATATGTAGTAAAATGATAAGAAATTAATCCAAATTATTTTATCTTCACGTACTTTGCCACTGTAATTATAAACGAAAACGTACCTGTATATTTTTCAGAAGTTATCATAGATGGCGCTTTACAGGATTGGTTTATTTGTTTTAAATCTTCTGAAATATCACAACAAAGAACGTTGATATTAATAAAACTATATAATCCGGGAGTATACAACTTTTGGAAAATCGTTTTAAACACTTTATATGTAGAAAATAATACATATGAATAGTTTATTTTTCATTATTACACCCTAAAAAGTGTTTTAAAAATATATTTTAATTTCAACAAAAAATACACAACAAAAATGTGGCATTATGGTCTCGTGACGTCATCATTCATTTTATATGTCATTAATGTCATTAAATATGATAAAAGTAACAAATTTGACAAATTACGCAAGAGTTCATACGACTTCGTTGATATGACATGAATGAAGACGTCACTTTTTCTAATCGGTGTTTCAAATCAGGTGACTTACAAAAAAAACCATTTTTGCAAAGTAAAAATTAAATAGATAAACAATTACTTTTTCCAGGTTTGTATTATTTTAGACTTTTTATCTATATACCAATATTATTCAATAATTAATTTTAATTTTTAAACCTGCAGTCACTCGCGGATTATGAAATAATTTTTGTTGGGTTTATCCCGCATTAGAAATAAAATTATCAGGAAATAGGCATGATTTTTATTATCACGACATTTATTTATCTGATTTATCGATGTCATTAACCACTTGACAAGGCGATTTACACGAGTCAATTTTTAACAAAAAAGTAAACAAACTTCCATGATTTTGAAGAATTCCCTGGTGTACCTTCGAATTTGCATGTCCAATGCCAGTGAAATTAAAAGGGGACCACTCTATCTAACAAAAAAAGAATCATCTAAAGTTTCATAAACAAAGAAGTTATGGATAAGCAACCATTAAAAAAAATTACATTCCAATTGAGTAACCTCCCATCTTTTGTTGAAATAGGTTGAAAAAGAGACAGATACTCTTTCATACAGACATGGGGCTGGGTAAAAAAGAGATGTAAAAATATGAAAATGGTGTAAATGAATAGCTAATGCATTATCAAACAGTCACTGAAAAAAAGCAGAATTTTTTAAATCTGAAAGCATTGATTTAGGACATTTCGTAAAAGCGAAGTCATGTAATAAAATTGAATTAAACTATTTTGAAGTAGGATTAATATTAAAAAAAGGGTTATGTTTATTATCTTTTAAAGTTATTAGTTTACTTATATTGTTGATTGAGAATTTTAATGATATTGTACTATTTTAAAAATAAAAAAGTATTCGATTTTATAAAACATATTTCAACTAATTACATTCTGGCCCAGAAATACCCGTCTCTAAAGTATGCGGTATTATGCGAAAGTACACAAGGAATTACAAACCATCAATATAGAGCTCAAGATATGATTGTTTTTTTTTTTGTTTGGTCGCGCAAATTTTTTAACTGCCAGTTACATTTCACAAATACTTTTTGTGTTGATAAATATAGCTTTTATAATAATATGGAAGGTTATACGCTATAAAAAATTATTTCGCTATTTAAAAATGAACGTAAAGTTATGACAAGCTGGAAGTACTGAAAGTGGGAACGGGCTAGTGGAACACCGCTAGTAATTAATAAGGTCAAAGCAAAAAGGTTTGCAAGGATACCAAGACGTTTTTCAGTCTCTCTCTCTCTCTCTGTCTACCCCACCAGAGACGTGGTTTAATGAAGACAAATTAAATTCTATAGGTAAAAATAAATCTTTAAAAATAAATAAAATTGAAGTGTCTATTTGTAAAGTCAAAATGACAGTTTTTTACTAAATGCATTTTTTTTCCTAAGGTATGTTCGCCCAATAAGGACCACTTCCTAATAAAACCCACCAATTCAAAAACCCCGTTCTTGATACTTAATCGAAATCAAATCTCTTTTCTTTTTGCATTAAATGAATGTGAAGGAATAAATAACACTGAGGAGTGGACTGTGAAGGTATGTTCTTGAAATTACTGTTTTCTTTCTCAATTCTGGTATATTTTCTCCGGGATGGCCAAATGCCTAACAAGGTGCATCCCCTTGTTTCCAAATAGGGACCGGACCTTTTTTGGTATATGGAATTGTAAAAGGCTTGTTTACTTTTTTCTATGAACTAAACCTCAACTAATTTACTTACTAATATACTACTAATAGTACTACTATCATACTTTTTCAGGAAAGCAAGAAATATGGAACCATCACAGAAAAAAAAAGCGAGGTGCAGGATGGTTTCAAAGCGATTTGGTGACTGCTTTAGAAAAAGTAAAATTAGCCAGTTGTCGGAAAGTGCAGTTGCTTTGGCATATAACCTACAAAAGCGAACTATTAAGAATCATATACACTCTGGAAGTACAGTGAAGAGAATGAGAAGGAAGGCAATTTTTACGGAAGCTCAAGAAAAAGATTTGGCGGTAACGATAAAAAAGTTCTGAAATATAGGAATTCCTTTAACCCAAAACAAATTCTTTTGTTTTGCTATGAACAAAAAGGTTTTATAAATTCATTATAATTAATGCTATCATTTGATAGTCCAAATAAGGCTGTAAATTTTTTTTTTTTTATGCTTACAATTATTTCAGTTATTAATTAACAATATAAAACCAAACTGTGTTTTATTAAAATACATAAATCAAACGTATTATTCTGGACTAAAAATCATATAACCTTTTTAAGGACAATCAGTTATTTTTTTGATAAAATTTATAGATTATTCTTTCGAAAGCGATAACATATTTGTAATCATTTACTATAAAATTGAAATTCAATACTAAAATAATGTAGTTTCAGAAATACCTAAGGAATAGAAATGAGCCTTAATTAGAACACCTATTCTTAATAAAGTCCATTGACAAGATTTTTAAAATCATATTTTTTATTAAATTACTTTTAATACCTGATTTTTGTTGTACGTTTTTACTTCAGATATAAACAATTTATATTTTTGATGTTCTTTAATTTTAATTACTTCATAAATAAGATTTATAAGGATTTGCAAAAACGTGGTCTTTATTAGGTGAACATACCTTAAACTGTAAGCCAAAGGGGCTTAGGAGCTTCAGAAGGCTAAAAACACTCAGCCGCGAAAGCAAGGCAATAAAGCTTAGGTTTTTTCTATGAAAAGAAAATTCGATCTAACTATATGTATATATACCCATACATGTTCCTTTCCTCTGGGCGGAGGGAAGAAAATTTTGGTTTAATCTAGCTAGCCAAAAAAAAAGGGCCCTTACAGAACCTATTGTATTGGAGTGGTTTGCACGTATGTGGTGGTGCAATGTAGTGATCATTCACATTTGTTAGTATCTAGTGAATGCAGTGTCACTGTATTGCGTGAGCGGCTGCTAGACTCGAGGGCTCCACACCGAGGAAACGGACTTAGGCTTCAGTTGCCGCAGGAGAGGGAATTTTTGGCGGGTATGCGGGAGCGAAGTTCACCACTCGCCCCGTGCGGAGGGAGCGGTGGTTTCGCGGGAGTGGGAGTGAGCACATTTGACAGAGAGGAACGGATGGGTATTAAGTGTTAGCTTCGACGTGCTTATCCTCGAGGTCGGTGATTAATTCTACGGCCTAAGAAGTACCTTCGAAATGATTGGACGTGCTATCGAAATATCTTATCGCTAGATAAGTATGTCATGTGTGTTTCGAAAGGAGGGCTATCTATCCTTCAAGCCTTTTTTTGATCTGACTACACTGTTATCCATAATAGCCTGAAGCCTTAGACGGCTTGGTGCTTCAAGTCTGTTGTTGCCTGCGAATATAGTGTGGGCGGAAACAACGCACATCTGCTGCTAATCAATAGTTTTTTAAATTATATTTTGGCAAACAAGCATGATTGCTTGTAACACAAGAAACATCACATGCGCTTTGCCGGCCCTATAAAAACCTATTCAACCCCTTTTCAAGAACCCCGTACTGTAGTCCCCTGGGACAACTTCAGCAGGGTGCTTATTCCTCATCCGGAGCGTTCGTGGATGGAAACCGGTTTGTCCGCGAACATTTAGGTTCCATGGTTTAAGAACCACCAACATAATTCTCCTTCACAAAAAAGTTGGCCGTCTCTGGACGGCCGGGAAACAAGAAACACTCACTGTGAAGACGTTTATTTTATTACTAAATGTATGGTAGTCGCGATCCCTACCAACCGCTTTTAATCTATCCATGTTTTGACATGAAACTGTGAAATGATCCAGTCTGCCTATTAAAAAAAAAACGAACTCGGTTCCACACCGCCAAAGTTGAAACCAAAGCGTCGCCACGCAAACAACCGGTTTTAACCTCTACACGTTAACTCATACTAAATCACTGGCGAGTATTAGTATAAAGATGGTAAACAAAGGAAATGAAAATAATGTGTTTTGTAATATGTAAAAGGTACATAACGAGTTTTATTGAGAAATCAGATTTTATGGGTTTTTCTTTATAAACAGCCAGTCATGCAACTGCAGGCCACTAACTTACCGTAACTAGGACTTTAGTGATGGGATGTTAATACATGTGAGTTTATCGATTATCGAGTTTTTGCAAACGTTTGAGGTTTTGGCATTGTTTCTTTCCATTTAAGGAAAAGTGGGATTTTCTTCGAAGACAATTTTAAATATATATAATTATGTAATGTATATTAATCTACCATGCCTATATGGATAAGTCAACTTAAGAGAGGTTGGATAATTTAAAAAAAAAACTTTTCGGTCTAAGCAATACTTGCCAAGTTAGAAATCCCGTATGAAAGAAAGTAAAAAATTGTTTTGTAAATGAATTGAGGAAACGTACATTCATACAGCTATAATTAAACGTACTACTATGGATCTTGGCACCCGTTAGATTTCAGCTCTTTTATGACAGCAGCTACTCCCTGAACGTCATTTCTACCGAAATACTTCCACCCTACAGAAGCTCGAAGCCATATAGCTTTATGTTGTGCTTGGGGTGGGGGTTTCAAGGTCGGCAGCGCGCTATTGATATCTATAGTATTACAGGTGTCCATAGGCTACGGTAGTCACTTATCATCAGGTGGGCCGTATGCTTGTTTGCCACTTTAGTTGTATAAAATAAATGTTTTTCTTGGGATAAAACTCAATACAGCAGTTTCTCCAATATCTCCACTCTACAAACAAACAAACGTGCGAACAAAATGTATTTCTTGATGGCAGAAAATTTTCAGATTATACTATTGACACTAGATAATGTTTGCTGATGTTTGTTTACGTAGCATTTTCATTATCTGTTATGTTTTCTTGGAACCATAATTTTCCTTATTTTATATTTATTGTATTTAATATTTACTATAAATAACTTTTGTTATTAACTTCGTGTATGTTCTTAAATTGAAAAATGAAACATCCCGTAGACTATGTTAAGTTGTACTTAGCTCTCAAGTACATGTGCCGGAAAAAACATATAGATTATTGGTGACGTATTTCTAACATGTTTAATAGCTAGTTATCTAGACAAGCCCTCAACAGCAGTAAACCAATTCGGAAAATACGCTTTTGGGGCGTTTAAATGGCTTACGCTGAGTAAACCATAAAAGATATATCAAATTAATGTACTACGTAATTGTAAATATTAAATAGATGTATAAAAAAGTCAACGATAGTATATGTTTATCTTCTAAGAATCACCCATAATAAGCATTTATTACGGGGGTAGCACGAATCGCTCGTGTGCCCGATTTGACGGCGCGGCGTTATGTAGTCCACGCGAGCGCAGCCACGGGCACAGTTAGTACACTATATGACCAGTTTTGAGGCGTAGTGGTAGTTAGCCTTACTATTGAGTAAAAGAGGTCGGGGGTTCGAACCCTGCACATGACTGACTTTTGTGTGATAACTATAAATGTCTGAGTACTTAATATTATATATATTTTATAGTATACTAGCTGACCCGCGCAACTTCGTCTGTATCTTCGCCTGCTGGGATAGAGAGAGAGGGTCGTAGGCACAGTATAATTA
Source organism: Saturnia japonica (assembly GCA_033032175.1). NCBI lineage: Eukaryota > Metazoa > Arthropoda > Insecta > Lepidoptera > Saturniidae > Saturnia > Saturnia japonica. Next base: position 9,208,064 of record CM065331.1, read on the forward strand.
GGGTCCGCCCGCCTCACACATTCTTCTGCATTATAAAAATGCGCTCGCACCTCGCGATACTTGAACATTATTTTGCTACCGAGTTATTTTAAAACTGTGATATCTCCTAAGATATTGTCATTTAGTTTTATTGACACCGAGAGATGGCGGTAGTCCGCACGATTCGCGTTTGAATTGAAAATATCCACGGTACTTACCTACTGTGTGCGAGAAAAAAAAAAACTTAATGTTATCGTAGTTTAATCGTGTTCTTTGATCATAAACTGTGAAATTTAATTGGAAATTGCGGGCGACACGGAGTAAGTGATAGTATAACAAATAACTTACATTATAAATGAATTATATCTTTGGGATTATTTAAGGACGTAAATTTTTTTGCGGTTTACGGAAACTCCCATCACCCTTGGGGATAAAGGCTTCCGTGATCACTTTACGGAATAACTTCACCCACTCTATCGGCATTGAGCTCACCTTCACTACTTATATCTGGAACTGCCTTACTAAGAACAAGCACCAGGTCCTATTCATAGATACCCTTGGGGCGATCATCATTAGTGATTGTGATTGCATTATAGATTATACTTTTAAACGATACAATAAGGCTAATTATTATAGTCGTATGTCGAAACTCTAGTGATCTCGGTAATGTTGTTTATTATGAAAAGGTATGTTTAAAACATGTCTGTGGATCTCATTTTCCCTCCACACACGAACCCGAATCATTACAATATTCATTTAAATCAATTACTATAAAAGGCAATCTCCTTAAAAATTATATATTTGTGATGAATAACTTATTTATTTCGATAAGAATTAATACCATGTATATAAAAACACCTTCGCAAATAATTCATTACTTTAGAACAAATTTTATTACCATAAAAAAGGTTATATTGAGTAAACCTTAAAAGATAACCATATGCTATCGGGGATAAAAAAATCCATCATACATGATTTTTACGTATCTTTAACCATTCACGCAGCGAACGCAATGGAAACTCTCAAAGGAAATAAAATTTGCCCGTTTTTCCAACATTTTTCATTGATGCTCCGCTCCTATTCGTCATATCGTGATGTTATATAGCCTGTAGCCTTCCTCGATAAATGGGTTATCGAACGCTGAATTATTTTTTTCCGATTCGAACAAGTAGTTCCTGAGATTAGCGTGTTCAACCAAACAAACTCTTTAGCTTTAGAATATTTGTATATATTAGCGGTTTTGGTACTATATTATGAGCTTCGCTTAGTTTGTTGGTATTAAATGGTACGGTGTAAAACTGTGTCCACATATTTATTAATGAGAAATATATAAATGCTGTTGGTCAGGTCGGTTGTAAGCCCCAACGTTGGCGGTGTGGAGCTGAATTCGTTTTTTTAATAGACAGAATGTATCATTTCAAAGTTTCTTGTTAAAACATGGATAGATTAAAAGCGGTCGTTAGGGATCGCGACCATCATGCACATAACAGTAAAGTAAACATCTTTACAGTGACTTTCTTTTAGTTTGTTGTGTTTTGGGATCACCTGGTTAATTTTTTATATTCACTAAAATTTTAACACCAGCTAGGCGTTCCGTGACAGACAACTTTATATAATTTTCAATTCAAAAGCTTTCGTAAAATTACTGAAGAAGATTTAAGACTTAGGTACATAGAATACTTGAATCAGCTGGAACCTTAAATAAATTGTAGTCAGGACGATAAGAATTTTTGCAAAAACTGTTGAAAGGAAGCCAAATTTGTACATATTCGTGCTTGTATATAATCATTAATAATTTATTTTTTATCTTTAAACAATTTTACAACAAAACCAAAAATCTACGATATTAGTTATATTAATCTAAAGTATATCGCAGCTAATAGGGCCCACTTCCAGGCTATATAACAAATCGTAGAATCTGCGTTCCTTAAAATAAGAAACAAGACAATTTTTAAGAATAAACAAAACCAAATTCAATTTGAAGAGTTCCCTTGAGTTTCTTCGAATTTGAAGGTCCAATACCAGTGAAATTAAAATGGGACCACCTTTGAGTGAATGACAAAGAAGTCATGGTTGAACATCCATAAAAAAATATATACATTGGAATCGAGTACCCCCCCCCCCCTCTTTTGTTGGAAGTCGTTTAAATACACAACAAAAGAACTACAAAAACTTCGAAAAAAATTTAGGGCGACTTGCATCAAAAAAATTAAAATTCAGTTTTGGCTTAAATTCACTTTATTTGTGTCAAAATATATGCAACTGTCAATGTTAAAACTGATTTATTGATTTAAATATGATTCAAGGATTTGTTCAAGCCGCCCTTTAGAGTTGTACAGTATCATAAGTGTTTATATGTAGGTATATGTGTGCGTGTGTTGTAATCATTATTTTTGAATTGAATCCAAAGGTCCCAATATTCACACTAAAATATTTCTACTAAACCCTAAAGTGACAGTGGCGGAAAGAGTCATTCTCACCGAGATACTTGAATTGTTTACATCTCTATAGATACTCCTTCTAGTTAATTGATCGATTAATGATAAAGATGACGTAATCCTTGATGAATTATACATTTACAACTGTCTCGGTTACACATATGTGATTATATTGGAATCCCTGCAATGAGCTATAGTTTTCGGTGAAGGAAAACATCGTGATGAAACCATAGAAGGGTGGGTAGGGTTTTTTCTAATGCTCGCCTGGCTAACTTAAACCTTTATGTTGAAAATCTGTTGTCAAGTGATTATATGAATGTTCCGGCAGCTGCACTCGAACCCTCTTGGCTTACCGTGTCAACAGCTTGGGCCAAATCATCATTTAAAATACGTTGTAACCAAACGCCACAACATATAAAGATTAATAAAATGCCATTATACAAAAATGAATGAATGAATACTTAATTCCACTTTCAGTTTTTACACCGATGAGCTTCATGCTATAAAGCATTTTCTTCCAACTAACCAGCGGTAATGTGGAATACATTATTATTGTCGGTAGTGTAATAGGAAATTAAACTAAAAAAAAAAACAACCAAACATGAGAAAATAACAACAATCAAACAAAAATTATAAAACTAGAAAAGTAATAAAATTTTAATTAAAAAATATTATAATATAAAAATAAAATAGCAATAAAAATACATACAAAAACATACTTTTAAATGTACAAGTAAAAGTAAACGCAGAAATTTTTATCACTCTGATTCTACAAATTCTGATCTGATCTGATTCAAATAAACAAATATCGATGCAGTTACGGTTTGAAGTTGATGATTGTTTTAGCATCCTCTCTAAATACGTCAAACTTTAATGATATTGAATAAATAATACGCAAACGGGAATTGGGACAAAACGTCTTGATAACAATTTAACAAATAAACAGTTCCTACGTAACTTACATTTATGAGGCTTGTTTTGACATTTGCAATAAACATAATAAACGTTATCAATCTTGCGTTTGATAAAGTACTTAAGTAGAGCTACATTAGTAAGAAATTTTAGCTCAAAGTGTTTGTACATTGAACACATGTTAATCTAAGGCCACATTACAAGGAGCTTCACTTAGACCTAAGCCAGGAGCTAGGCGACTGATACTAGTGAACAGACAAATTACAAATAATTATGGAGACGGTCACACTGATTGCGACGTGCTTCGCTGGGTGCCACGTTAATCGCCTAGCGAGATGCTTTGAGAACCAACGCGTCTGTTAATTTATTGCGTGTCGCTAGGTGATTTCAAAATGGAGAATATTTTAATCGCTGCTGTGTAGAAAAGGGAATCGATTTGGAATCCATCAAATAAGCATTGTATTCGTTCGAATTCTTCATTTTCAAATCTCAAAAGGTAATTTTAATGTGTCCAACAGCTTCGAACCTGATGGGTATCTTGAATCTTGAATTCTTATATAATAATAATTTCCTTCCTAGTTTGATAGTCATGATTCCTCGTTCGCACCGATAGAGTGACTAGGCAACTGTAACTCACTTTCTATATGGCCACTATGTAACTTAAGACAAGCTTAGCAACTAGCGAGGCACCCAGCGAGGCTCATTGTAATATGGCCTTAGCCTAACTGTAAGAGGTTCGGCTGTGGACTAAATCAACAATACACTTATTTCTACGGCAAAACAATGGTCATGTACTTGTGTTCCAGCATATGTGAAGTTAGCAACACGCAACATCAGAGTATCATCTCGGTAATATCTCGAAGTCTCGAAATCTTGAACAGGGTGGGAAGGTTTTTCACACCCGACCAGTTGTATCTACATTAAAAGGCACAAGTTTGACCTTGTAAGGAATAACGGTACCTTTGGAACGGATCCACAAAATCCTCGATACGTTGGATAGGTTGTAGAGACTAGCTGTCTGTATTGTAAATGATGTATGGAATAATGTTCGTACCTATGGGACGGATCCGCAAAATCCTCGATACGCTGGATAGGTTATAGATACTAGCTGTCTGTATTGTAAATTATGTATGGAATAATGTTCGTACCTTTGGGACGGATCCGCAAAATCCTCGATTCGCTGGATAGGTTGTAGAGGCTAGCTGTCTGTATTGTAAATGATGTATGGAATAATTTTCGTACCTTTGGGACGGATTCTCAAAATCCTCAATGTGTTGGATAGGTTGTAGAGACGAGCTGTCTGTATTGTAAATGATGTAGATGTTACGAAATTCATCGAACTGCTTCAGCTGCACAGGGACGTTGTCTCGTTGAGCGTGTTCTATTATTATATTCTTTATTGCGCATAAAAATACAATTGGAAGACTTAACGCTAAAAAACATTCTCTATCAGTCTTCCAGTGTAGCAAAAGAAAGGTGTTGTATATTACTTTTATTATATTTGCATAATATTTAGCCGATATTCAACAGTTCCAAGTAAAACCTACATGGCGAATACTTGAAGAAATCCTCAGAGTTGGCTAGTTGGATGTTGATAGGAAGCGAATTCCACAGTCGTGCTGCTGTTACAGAGAAAGATCGGTTGCGGAAATTAGTATTAATGAAATTATCGTCTGTATAGTAGCAAATGCCAAGACAACATTCTTTATCTAATGATATATATCTAAGGGCTGGTACTAAAGTCAGCCCTTTTTACAAGAATGTTTCCGAAGGTTACGTGAACAGACTATCAACCGTATATTATAAGCAATTATGTCTCAGTTGGTAGCTTGTACGGATCAAATATCGAGATGAGTTCGAACCCCTGCAAGCCTGAGCTTTCGGTGAAGGAAAACATCGTGATGAAACCATAGCATCGTGGTAGGGCTTTTTCTAATGCCCGCCTGGTTAGCTACCACCCTCAAGTTGAAAATCTGTCACCAAACACCACTTAGGTGCTTCCCAGCAGCTGAACTTGAGACCCAGTCTTCAACTAGACTTAGCTTGCTACCATCTTGAGCCACATAGTCACATAATATCAGGTGAGATTGTGGTCACAACGCTAAAACTATAACGATTAAAAAAGTTTCCACTGGAATTGTGATAAACCAGGGCAAAGAAAGGACGGTCAAAAACTTTAAAGATATTTTTATATGCGAAAATATGTTTTTGTAAACATTTATTCGGAGCTAACGAACTTCGGTAGTTAACTTGATAATTCCTGAGTTCGATACAGACAGCACAGTTATAATTGAGAGTTCGCAATTTTTGAAACTTTCCAATTAATATGAAACAACTGTTGCAATCTTAGCGAGGCTATGTATCTTCAAATCTGAAGTGGTTCCAAATACTAAGTGACGTCTGTATCATTCACAATGCGGACAGCCTTTAGCTTTTAAAAAGAAATTATGTAAAACCAATTAAACTAGCGGTCGCCCTTAGGTCGAAATTCGACCAGCGACTTTTTGATCATAGATTATTTTCCGTTTGACATTTGCAGTATGAACCTAAACAATGAATATTAAATTACTTGCTGTCACTTTACAGTTAGTGACAATGTCAATATTTTGGGGGGTCTAAGTTCCATTGCACTGGACCGGTTACGATTCGCAGTATTAATTTATTTTATTTAATATATTTATAACATATATTATAGATAAATTTTAGCTTTCTGCACTACTTCTTCATATAAACTTTAACCATGCCAAATATCAATCTTCCATGCACGCAATACACTTAAAAAGGGGTACAAAGCTTTTGCTTCACGTATTAATATAATGATGATATTACTCTTACAAAATTATAATATTGTCTAAGAATACTTTACGATAATCTTTACACAATTATTAAAATTTTAATAATATTGTGGATGATCCTTTGAAGATAAACATATTATGCTGTTGTTGACTTTTTTATAGGTCGTTTAATGTCTAGAATAATATAGTGCATGCATTTATTTTATCCCTTATAGTTTACGTACTCAAGAGTAAACCATTCAAGCGCCCGAATTGATTCACCGTGACTAGTATTTTTTTTAAATTGCGTTGTACCCTAATTCTTTTTTTTTTAATAAAAGAAGCCTAAGTTATTCATTATAATATCGGCTATCTGCCAGTGATAGTTTCGTCATAATCTCGGTCCAACCGTTTCGGAGATTACCTGGAAGAAACAGACATATAAATTTTTTAAAAATTGGTATTATAAGTATGGAACATATCTGTTATTTTGACATTACAAACAGACACTTCAATTTTATTAATTATATAGATAAATTTAGACCTTTCATCTACTATGGAGCGTTTGATGTTAACACTGTATGTACCAGCTACTATCATAATTTCAAAATATAAAATGCGTATACCGAATTTTCGTTTATCGATATAGCTACACTATCCCTTCACTATCTGAATATCGGGGGAGCGTAACTAATCTAGCCACATCTCGAGTATCTCGCTTGTTACGTTGAATCGATAAACTTTCATTGGATTTTAAACTTTAACCTTTAGAAAATAAACCTTCTGGGTGTTTTTTCTGCTACACCTGTGTTGGCATCTCGTTTAAATTATTGGCATTTTCCGACAGGGAGCAAAGTTCTGTAACTATGTGCGGGTCGTGATTGGTCGAGATTAGTGATGGCCGTATTACGTAGCCTTTCTTTTATCGTGTTCGGTATGTTTTTTATTGAAATGAAATTTCTAACTTGTCTTTTTTTCTGGCGGAGGTAGCTAAGGTTTTCTTTTCGATACTAATAAGTATGGATAATTATTAATTATTTATTTTGAAAGAACAAAGCAATAGCAGAAATGGCTAAGAAATAACCGCTTCGTATTATGTGCTAACCGTAACGTACCAAACATAATTTGAGTCTGCAATTATGAAGTCGATATTTAGCGATTTATGTGAACGCTTTTCTGTTGCGAAATACGTAATTATATGGCTGGAGGCGATGTTGTGGTTTTTAATTGATTCAATTAACCATAAAATTGGTAGCATTTTGCGTTATATAATTTGGGTCAGTGAATTGAATAAATAATAACTAGAAGTATGGATTTTAAGTTGCGACCTAAACTCCCTGGACAGTTTTAAAAAGATAGCTGCCATTTTATTAAAGCGTTGCTTGAACTCTGAAGATTAGCAAAATATTCTATCCAAGCTACATTGGCATAATTGTGTATAATACACATGTTGCCATTAGAAAAGAAACAGAAGAAACAGTTTGCTGTCCTCCATAGTGGGCAAGTACCTATGATTTGTTTCCTCAACAAAAAAAAGTGTTATTATATTCTAGGCTTGGAATCAGTTTCTCGTAAATACGTGTTACTATGCCAACCATTCAATCACACCGTGTTTCGTATCCGATAAATTTTGTTATATGTATAATTTTTTTTGCTCGATTTTCTGCTTAGGAACAATGTCTTATCAGGTGATAAGTATAACATAATTGTTAATTGCGCGTGACTTGTGATTATCTATTAGCGCCGATTTAGAATCTTACCTAAAACAATAGAGAAATAATTCCAGTAATAGGTTCTTACAAACAAAAACGAATGGAAAAACGATTAGAAATCAATCGACAATAAAATTCACATCACTAATGCAGGCACAACAAATACAGTGGTTTTATCCCACTCGTTATGGCGATAGCTGGCACTCATGGCGCAGATAAAAAAACTTTCGAATAAATTTTGAGACGCGGGAAAAGTTGTTGTCATTTCATGTTAGCTGACACGCGAACACAGACCCGTATTTTTTAATTCGTATTTTTTTTTAAACGATACACACGTTAGACCTTTTTAGAATCGTGAACTTTTTTAAATATATTTTAAAATAAGTGACAAGTGCAAAGAGGTTTTAGTGTACGTATAAGTACGTGTTTCCTCGGATTTCGTTGAGAAACTTCGATATCGTTAGGTGAGTTGTTTTAAATAGATTAAAGATACGGATTCGTTTGGGTTTTGTAATACTCTTTAAAGTATAGTATTTTGCAATATTTGTAATTATTTTTGATATCTCATTAAAAATGAATTATAAATACAATTGGAATTTTTTTAACGCTCAATTATAATTTAACCGGAAATAATTAAAAATATATCGTTATTTTGTATCTATACTTAGATATTCGTATAATCCTTATGTGTAATTTATTAATAAAAATGAGTAATTTAAAAATTTTAATAATGATGCGTGGATTTTTATTTAAAATGTAAGTGCACTAATGCAATGCCATATACATTTTTTTCTGTTAAAAAGTTATTTTAAATTTAAACTTCATATTGGCAGAACGTTTGTATTGCTTTAGCAAATACAGACAATGTTAAATATTATGTTCTTTTTTTCGTAACTAGTTTTTCCCTTTCTTTGTGAAAGTAAAAAGGCAAAGGTATCCAGATCATGCAGCCAAGTCAGATGTATTTATAGTCCATGTTTAGTGTTATCTAAATAAAGGCCGAAGCCATTTCCGCTATTTTTTCTTCTTCTTGTTTTTCCAGTGTCAATATTTTTAAGCCTTCGTACTCTTTTCTAATTTTCACAGTGAGTTCAAACGAGATGGTTAGAACTATCTACAAGGTAGTTTTTTTATGGAAAATCAAATTTTATGTTTCCTGTTTATATTTATATAGTAATCCACTTCACGTATGTATAATAATCAAACTATATCACGCAAAACGCCACCAATACTATATAATATAAGACCAAAATTTTAAGATAATGAATCTATACAATTACTAAAAAAGAAGTGTCTGTTTTTAATGTCAAAATAACAGTTTTTTACTAAATGCTTAAGAAAGTATATACGATACTTACAAAAAAATAATTTTTAAAATTTTTGCCTGTCTGTTTATTCCGGGTAATCTTCAAAACGGTTGGACCGATTTTGACGGGACTCTCACTGGTAGATAGTTAATATTATAGGGAGTAACTTAGGCTACTTTTATTTTAACAAAAGAATTAGGTGTTTCGTGGACAAATGTATTAGAATTTAGACAAAACAAAAAAAATTAAGGTAATGTGAAATGAAAACCGAAAATGTGATAATATAAACATAATAAATTCTCAACAAAAAAATCGAAACACTCCCGAAGTTTGGTTTTGAACGAGTATTATGATTGTTTTATGCTAAAGCAAAAGAAATAAATTATGCCAATTATATATTTAGGATATTTTATGGCATCGCTTGACGGACGTCGATGTTTCAAATTAAAATTAAATTTATTTAGCTAGCGTGCTTTGTTCAACAGGTATGTTTTTACCCTTTGAGAAGAATTTGTAAAATGTTAGTCGTTTAACTGTTTTGAGCTAGTCAAGCATCTTCGGAGCAGGATCTGTCGCTATTACTCGTCTCTTCAACTCATCCCATTAGTGTTCATATGGGATTCATATCCGGGCTTTGTTCGGGTATCCATTTACAATGCCTGCGGTATGAGCCCTGGCATTGTCATGCATAAAAATGAACTCTTCGACAATAAAATGTGCGTAAGGTACCACTTGAGGCACCAGACACTCTTCGAATTAACGTGGCCCATTTAATAAACGAACGTAAGCGTCAGCGAGGTCTAGATTACAAAACCAAGTTCGGTTTCTCTATCGACGCTTGTGACTCCCCAAACCGTCTACGAATCGCCACTGTAACTAACTCTTTCTTCATTGCAGCACTGTGCAAAACGCCCTCCCTCTCTTCGATACACCTTCTTTCTTCCGTCATTATCATACAGCATTGTCTTATATTCGTCAGAAAAGAGAAGTTTGCTCTATTAAAGATATGACTAATGTAAATGCTCATATGCAAAGTTAAGATGCGCTCTTCGGTGGTCTACTCTCCATTTTGGGTCATTAGCTGATTTATGTAGTTACAGGACACGCTCCGCCATTCTTCTTCTGATGGTAGAATTCCTCACAGTCAATCCGCGATACACACGGAGCCGCTGCTGCAGTTGAATAGAGTTAAATCGACGATTTCTTAGAGAAACTGACACAATAACCGGTCATCTTCTTCAGACGTGACTCGATGTCTACCTAATCTTGACAACACTCTATTGACAGCAGAGAGGCTGAGATGCAATTGTTCGGCCACAACACGTTGACTAAGCCCTGAATTCAGCAACACCACGACTTGGACGGCTTGTGGGCGAGGTGTCCATATTTATTAAGAAAAAATCTCTTTAGTAGGACGGAATACACATTGAAAACAATCGACACATTACTCTCCACATTAATTTATTCGATGAAAATACAATTTTTTTCATTAAAATTTGTAATTGTGTAGACTAAACTGCCAGTGGAGTATATTTTTAATGATATCAAACCTATTTTTTATTTAAATTCCGCCTGAATAATCATATGAATCATTAAAAATCAAACTTCAGGGGTGTTTCGAATTTTTTTATGAGTAACTCTTCACTATTAAAAAATTAAATATAGTTTACACCTGGTTAAATAAAAAAAAAAACTGATTTAAAATATAGTTCGATACCAAGAAAAAACATTTCAAGTCCACATCCAAACAACAAGAAATTCAAAATCCTTTTGAAGATAAGTCTCCGTCCAGAAATTGACTTCATCTGTCAAATCACGAGTACATTAGCCTGTTGTGTGAAGGGTAATTGGGAGTCACTTATGAAAGGATCCATAAAAATCTAAAGTTATTTATTTCAGGTTTATTTAAACACACATTTTTATTACTATAACTAATAATTTATCAATTTGAAGCAGTATTTTAAATTTTGGAATCATACATTGGTTATGATTATAATTTAAAAAAAAAAACAACTTTACATGAGAAAAATTACAATGAAATCGCGGCAAACAACAATACACCCTTATTATCCAAACGTAATTAAACCGGATATCAAGCGGGAGCATTCTCATACGTCTTTTCATTTCAGACCTCCTCCTTTTAATGGCCAGAAAATTTCTCTTATCTCCGATTTTCTTGAATCTTCTTTCAAAATATCAAATTAAAATGTTCTTCCAGCCATTCAGCAACTTTCAGCTCAGAGCTGTTATATGGCCTTCATAATAAACAAGCAAAGATTTTACGCAAAGTGCATGCGTCAAAATTATTCCACAATACTCTCCTTTCTCTTTGTGAAATCGTATATATAAATAAAAATCTCGTGTCACGATGTATGTTCGGGATAAACTCCAAAACTACTGAACCGATTATGATCAAATTTAGTAATGATCTGTAATTTGGTCCAGCTTAAAAGATAGGATAGTTTTTATCTCATTTATTGACAAATTACAGGATGTAAATATCACTACTAAGTAGTGACAAACGCGTGCGGAGCCGCGGACATATCGCTAGTATATTAATAAATATAAATATGAAATGATAAAATAGAAATAGTAATAATATAATTAATACGTCCTTTATTTGAATAAATCAAATTGGTTCAAAGCTAATCACTAGGTTCATAGGTTTCCGAGAAAATAAAAACAAACGTCATGGTGAATTAATTCGGGCGCTTAAATGGCTTACGAGCCATAAGAGATATATTAAATTAATGTACTACATAATTGTAGATATTAAACAGATTAAAGATTGATTGAAAGATTGAAGATTGATGTAGATTGGTTTGATATCTATCTTATGGTTTACTCAGTATAAGCTATTTAAGCGCCCCAGAAGAGTCGCTTTTTTAAATTTAGTAATTTAAAAAAACTTAAAAACGTTTAAAAAATGAGCCCAATAAGCTATGCTCGTGGCTGCGCTCGCATGTACTACGGAATACCGTCGGTCGGGCACACGTGAGAATCGTGCTACCCCCCAATCCCGGTTGATAAAAATGCTTATTGTAGTATTGTATTGTATTAGAAGATAGACATATATGCTCTCGCTGACTTTTTTGCAGGTCTTTTTAATATCTACAATGTAGTACATTACTTTGATATATTGTATCTCTTATGGTTTTCCCAACTCTCAACGTAAGATGTTTAAGCACCCGAATTGATTCACCATGACTCCTTTTTTATTTATTTATTTCTTCCGTCTTCGGGAGTGTGATCATGTATCTGAATACCGCGCCAGGTTGAAATGGCTACTTATTTGGCAACGTAAGAATGGAAGAATGCTTTGTCTTCCTTCGCCGTAACAACAGCACGACTGTGGAATTCGCTTCCTATCAACATCCAAACAGCCAACTCTCGGGATTCCTTCAGGTATTCACTACGCAGGCTTTACTTGGAGCAATTGAATATTGGCTAGATTTTTATTTCTTTGCTTTACTAAATATTATGCACTCCTTGCATATACATTTCTCTTGCTCCTCTGGAAGACTGGTAGAGAATGCACTTTGGCATTAAGTCCTACATTTGTACTTTTTTTGTGCAATAAAGAATATAATATCCTAATTGATTTTTTTTAAATAAAAGTAGCCTAAGTTACTCCTTATAACATCAGCTATCTGCCAGTGAAAGTCCTGTCAAAATCGGTCCAACCGTTTCGGAGATTACCCGGAACAAACAGACAGACAGAAAGACAGACAACAATTTTAAAAATTGATTTTTTGTTATAAAGTATTGGATATACTTTCATATGCATTTAGTAAAAATCTGTTATTTTGATATTACAAATAGATATTTCAATTTTATTAATTGTATAGTATGCAAGGGTTTTTTTTTGCTGAATGTTATTTATATAGGTGAACATAATAAAATATATCGATCGACATCCTAGAAAAAGTACCTTTATGTATACATAGTATTAAATGATAATCTCACTATAAAATAAAAAATAAAATAACTACCTTTGCCAAAAAAGGACCGGGAAAAGATGAATAATACACAAAATGTTAGTAATCATCCTAATTAATTTTATCGCTTTCAAAGTATGCTCCTTCAGAAACGATACACTTACGCCAACGAATAAGTAATCCAATCATCAAAACATTTTTTAAACTCTTTTTCCTGAATTCAGTTTCGTTCTCATCGCGAATTCTCCTGTATGTCTTCTACCGTAGGAAAACGGGTGACACGTAGTGGTAATTTCAATTTAGGAAAAAGAAAGAAGTCGGCGGAAGCCATATCTGGTGAATAAGGTGGTTGCTTGAAGGTATGTGTTGAGTTTTTGGTCAAAAATTCGTTCACAATGCTGGCCTTGTGCGAAGGTGCACTATAGTGGTGCAAAACCCGAGAACTTTTTCCACAAATTTGGTCTTTTTCGTCGAATTTGCTTTCATAAACTCCGCATTACGCTCAAATAATTTAATTACCGTTTGACAAAGCAGTCAACATGGCTTTTGATCGACTTTGGCGTGGGTTTTTCGGTTTCGGTTCATTTGGAAGGCGCAACTCTGAAGCTTGTTGACTAGTTTGCATGTGAAACTCATAAACCCACGTCTGTCACCAGTAACAATGCGTTTTATGAATGTTGGGTCGAAATTGACTCGTTCTAGCATGTCCAAAGCGACTCATATGCGATTGAGTTTTTGGAGAAAATTCAGGTATTTTGGGACTAGCTGAGCGGCAACATGTTTCATACCCAAGTAATTATTTAAAATGATACGGATCGACTTGTGAGGAACAGAAAGTTCAGCGTCTTCAGTTAATCTTCAATTAGGATTTTCAGTTACTTTTTCCTTCACTTCTGCGATGTTAACATCAGTTGATAACATGTTCAGTGTCTCCGAACATGAAATTCCATTGGCAATGCAAAATTTAAGACAAACTATTTGTTCGAGTTTTTTGTCCATTATGAAATTTAAAATACACACTAGATATGATCTAACCAAAAACATCACTGTATTTAATCTAAATGACAGATGCAACTCAAACTCCGTGCCAAAATTTAAAAACAGTTGTGCCAATCAAACAAAAAAAAAAAGAATTTAGGAACTTTAAACAAATCATTCATTTCTGATACTTTCTTGACTAAATGTACACTGGCAGATCCCGAAACATGCTTGCTTATTGGATATACACTACTATGGCAGCACTATCACGACCCAGTCGGATACAATTTTCATATCCTGCCAGCCAGCAAACTTGTATGTATAAATCATGCTTTTTTCCCAACGGGGTAGGCAGAGACCACGTCCTTCCACCTGCTACGATCCTTGCCTACGTCTTTCGCTTCTTACACATTTTTGGCGTGTTCAATAATAACGCTAGTCAGTAGGGCTTTAGCACATGTACTTTATAATATTATAATACAAGTTTTTAGTACAAAACGTGTCGTGAAACCAACCGTCTGATTTTCATCTGTCTCTCTGATATGTCATCACTTAAGTACTTTTTAATATTAATGATTAGAAACAACCAGTACAAAAATAGTGGCGAATGAGGCGCCACATCACCCCCCTAAGGAGAGCATTGCGTTAATCATCAAAAATTTTGAATTTAACTCGTCTGCCTGATCGTGTGGTATATGGCTGAGGTTGACATGTAGGAACAGCGACAGGCAGTGGGACAGTAGTCGATTGCAGGTGAGACGTAGGTACAGGCACAGTCGGTGTGATAGTTGTAGGTTGCCGGTAAGACGTTGGCGACAACTGAGGTATCCTCGGTGTCGTAGAAACAGGATTTGAATCTGATTCCTCAATGAAAGCCGGTTTCACGCGGTCTACGCTTACAACCACATGTTTCCCTTTGTAGTCAATAGTTAGGGTCTTTCCATCACTTGCCCTCTGAATGACCTGGTATGGACCAGAATAGGGAAGCTGCAAAGGACGCCGGACTGCGTCATCCCGCAAGAACACATGAGAACACGTATTTAAATCTTTGAAAATAAAAGAACCTGTCTTCATATGACGTGACGCTGGTACTGGTCAAATTTTCGACATATGTTGACGTAGTTTCACAACAAAATCAAACACTTCTCCAGAAGTACCCACTCCAGGAAAATCAGCTAGCAACTCACCAGGAAGCCGAAGAGTTTCTCCATAAAGCATTTCTGCACAAGTAGCTTTAATATCTTCTTTAAAAGCTGAACGCATTCCCAAAAGTACAAATGGAAGAGCTTTTGTCCAAGAACTCCCATGACACATTAATGATGCTTTAAGTTGACGATGGATGCGTTCAATCATTCCGTTCGCTGCTGGGTGATAAGCTGTAGTTCTATTTCTTTTAGTGGCGAAACTGCACATAAGTCTTCGAAAAAGGTCGGATTCAAATTATGTACCGCGGTCGGTCGTAATAATAGAGGGAACACCAAATCGTGGTATCCTGTGGCGCCACACATTCATCAATCTTTTCATGCATGCTCGTTGGTTTAAAGTAGTCTTGACCTGACCTTTCTTAAGAACGATGCCAACTTGATTGAGGAACGTTTGTCTAGGCCTCCCTCTTTCAACGTTTCCTTTCACACTCGCATTATAAATTTGTTTGTTCCTTCCTCCCAGGAGGCAGAAACATGTGTTTAATATGTATAGTTAGTTAGAATTTCGACGGATATGGAATTAGCCAGTTCACCACTTAATTACAACTACGGCATCAGTCCAAGCCTAGGTTCGGCCACTTTGCTACCCTTGAGAATGTTACCACGCTTTCGCGGCTGGGTGTCTTAAGCTAAAAATGCCGTCTGAGGCTCCAGGGCCCTCCAGGGCTAATCTCTACTAATATTATAAAGCTGAAGAGTTTTTTTGTTTGTTAATCTCGCGCTAATCTCAGGAACTACTGGTTCGAATAGAAAAATTCGTTAATGTTGGATATCCTATTTATCTAGGAAGGCTTTAGGCTATATAACATCGCACTACGACTAATAGGAGCGGAGCTACAATGAAAAATGGTGCAAAAACGGGGAAACTTAATTCCTTTTGAGAGCTTCTATTGCGCGCGCTGCGTGAATAGTTAAAGTTACGTAAAAATTATGTGTGACAGAATTATATATGTCAAAAAGTTCAAAAAAATCTGCGATAGTATATGTCTATCTTGTAAGGATTACTCAATATAAGTTTTTTTATGGTAATAAAATTTGTTCTAAAATAATGCATTATTTGCGAAGGGTGTTTTTATAAACATGGTATTAATCGTTTTCGAAATAACTAAATACGTTATTCATCAGAAGTATTTAATTTTGAATAAAATTGCCCTTTACATCAATTTATTTCAATGAATATCTTTAAACATATCACATTTTTAATATAACTCTGCAACGAAATTATGACCATGTGCGAATTTTTATTATGCGGAATGATGTGGGAGGCGTGCGGCACCCTATAATAATTATATTGTATTATGTGACGCAGAAAAAGTTGCGCGGGTCAGCTAGTAACAGTATAGTAAGATAGAAAAAAAAAACCGTCATCAATAGCCACAGTGACTCTCTTTTACATCAGTTTGAGCTCTGAAAGGAATGTCTGTATTTATCTAAGTTGTTCTTAGAATGGGACCTTGAGATTCTCCTTCAAGGTCCGCTCTGATCTCAGGAAATGCATTTGCAACTATAAATATTTAATTGACCTTTTACCTTATTTATATTATACATATACTAATGGTACAAACGCGTTTACTACGCAGTAATTATTTTCGCCTATCTTGTTCATCATAAGAAGGCTTGCATGACATATTCACAGAACGTAAATTGTTACGTTCCCTACTAGGTACCTTAAAAACATGCATTCCGACAATCGATTATGATTATACAGACATTTTTCACGACAAAACCCTAAATAGCTTCCTCTGTACAATGATTTTTCTAAATTTTCGTTTTCCTTTTCACACTATGTGCAGCGTTACTTTCTATGTTACTTGAAACTAGAGAAAACCTAAATAATAAAACCAAGGAATAGAAAATTATTCGAATTTAGTACTTACGAATCAAAAATCGACTGCCCTTATACAGGACCAAACAGTGTAAGTTTTTGAATTAGAAAAGACAACATATCCGACCCAAAGGATGGGCTCATGTAGACAGCGCCGCGGGCGCGCTGCCTCCGCGCCGCAGTCGCGCCGCAGCCGCTCCGCAGCCTCTCCGCCGTCGCATGATTGCTATATTACTGTAATATAACTGAACATGTTGAGTTTAACTAAAAAAGGTTAGTGTTTGCATATAATAGGTTTATTATCTAATAATTTGTGAATGTTTTGATATTCATCCAAAGATAATCACAAAACTTATACTTATCTTTTCGTAGAATAGAATGTATATGGAATCCACCATGTTGTTCTCTTTGCATCAAAATAGGATGAACCCATAAGCGTGTATTTGACTTCTTACTTTTGCTTAGCCAATTCTTTACATATAGTATGCAAACACGACCTCCTTTTCTTAGTTAAATTCATCATATTTATTATGCCTACACGTATGATGTTCGTGGCTAGCAATATATTACTATAAATGTACAGTGATATAGCTATCATGCGGCGGCTGCGCGGCGGCGGCGCGGTTGTGGCACGTCCGCGGTGCCGTCTTCACAAGCACTAAATCCCAGACATACGAGCGGCGACACGTAGAACTAGCGATGACGTCACAAGTCAGTTGAACGTTTTTATGGTTTCGCTATGGCCGCCTGTCTGTCCACGGCTTAGCTCAGAGATTCTTAATACTAGAAAGCTGCAATTTAGTATGGGTATACATAATAATCACGCCGACAAAGTGGTAAAATAAAATCTTGAAAAAAATTTGTTTATGGTACATCCCCTACACGAAAAGTGGGAAAGATTTTTTTCTCTCGTGTAACCCATCGTGTGGGTTGTCGTTGGATAGGCCGTTTAAGAATATTGCGGGTATGTGAAAACTATTTTTCGATTCAGGGATCCGTTTGTGAAATATTAAGATTTAAAGTGCTAATTTTTGTTAGAGTCAATTGCCCCCTGCTGCCTTCTAAATGGTTGTTTTTGGTAGTTGTATATTTATTGAAGTTCAAAGGATAACTATCAGTAGTAAATGGTGTTTACAAGTTAACGAGTAATAATCAATAAACTTATAAATTGTACTTGGATAAGTAATTTCGTACAAATTCCATTGAAAATTATTTAATACCTCTTCTCTAAGTATTCATGTTGTGACAGGCAACTACGGAACCCTACACTGCCCGTGGCCCGACACGCAATTGGCATATTTTTTTAAATGTTGATACAATCAATTCAATTAAAAATATTTGTTTCTTGTTTTCATGTTGCAGTAAGAAAACATCATAATGGACGTCGAAAACGCCAACTGTAAAGTGAAGGTATCCGAGTGCACAGATATGGAGATTCTAGTTATAGAGAGACCATTGAAAATTGACACGTAAGTATATAAACCAGGTTTATGACGTACATGTTTGTGACGTATTACGCTTAAAACAAAGGCTATCACCGAGATATCCGCAATTAATCAACGGTATTTATATAAACTGTGGCCAATTCCGAAACAAACTGGCAACTTTTGACAAACCAAAAGAAAATCACTGGCGACCTACGGTCGTTTTCAATAACCTATCTATCCGTTGTTTCGGTTACTAAAGATAGACAAATATAACCTTTTGTTCTTACTTTTTTTCACTAACCTATCAATGGATAGTTTTTCATATCTACATAATATATATCCATCCGATATCTGAATTAAATTAAAGATATTACTTATAACAAATATGTATTAATCGGGAATAGTAAACTCAGATATGTTATAGATAACGACTTTAGTCGGGTCAGATCCTTAGCACAAATTACTCTACCCCTAAATAATAATAATTTAAATTTCATAAGTATACGAGGAAACCAAAACGAAAAGAGAGTAGTTAAGGGAAATTTCATTTGAGTTTTCTCTCTACTTGGACCAGTCTGACTGGTGGAATACCACTCTACAGATGACCGCAGCCATATAACCTTGTGTTGTGTTCCTACTGTGAGTTGGGTTTCCAGAGCTCCTTGGGGTAGGGGGGTTAAAGGTCGGCACCGCGCTAGTAATACCTAAGGTATTTATTGTCCATAGGCTGCGGTAGCCGCTTACCATCAGGCGGGCCGTATGCTTGATTAGTTGTATTGTTATGTTGTAGTCAATGTATAACCGTCTTCCTCGTGGCTATCCTGCTGTTTGTAGGAAGATAAAAAGACTCGTCCAATAGGCAATATCCAATTTTTTACACATCCTTATTGATTATTATTTTTTGATTCTATGAAGAATTTTGAGACACTAATTTGAATATTACACTTTTTTATGGCTTATTTCATACTCTTTTATCTTTTTGAAAACAGTAGCGGACATTATTTTTATGATGAGGTCATCGTCAGAATAAATATTCCATGACGGTAGCTTATTAAAAAAAAAAACTGTTTATATTCTCTGTAGCTTGTCATACTCTGTGCTTGTGATCATACCGCAGTGTGTATATTAACGTTGCCAAATAGTTACATTTTTCGTAACTAATGACCCTCTCGTGTAACATATAAGTAATTTTTGTAATTAACGCGAATTCCGTAACTTTTGAGAATATTCAGTTTTAGGATATTATTTAGTTTAATAATAGCGAATATGTCTCAATACTAACAAGGGTTTCTACTATTTAGATAAAACAACATCTATTAAATGCGCCACCGTTTTAAGGTCGTTTCGTCGCTTCACAGAAATTCCATTTCGAATATATTATGACTCGGAGAAACTACGACGCTTTTTTTAGTTTCCATCGACAGCTCTCGTCAAGATTTAGCCATTGCGTATACAAAACAATAGGGTGGATTATGTAGTTATTGTTAAAATAATATTTTGTGTGTCAGTTAAAAATTAAGAAAAATTAATACAATGTCGGCTTATCCTCGTCAAAAAGGTAAATCAAAATATGAATATCGTAAATGGTTGGAGAGGACTTCCCAAAGGAAATCCACTGCAACGTAAAAATTCACGACCGTGTCTCCGACAACGCCACATTCCGAATTTTGATTTTTAGATACCTACCCTTTGATTTGAACATCGTCAAAAACCTACCGGAATGTTCCGTGTACTTAAGGACATGTAAAAGAAATCGTATATTTTCAGGGAAATAACCGGTCTGGAGATGTTAGTGGAAGAATTGCACCGTGTATTCTCACTTGACCATGTCAACGTGCAGGACGTTCAGAAATTGATGGCTGCTTACAAATCAAATCCGAAAGACTGGAAGAAATTCGCAAAATTCGACCGATTTCGGTATGTTAAATTTATTCAAAACTTTATAATATGATATCATTATATTATTGTTCGGTCTGATCTAACAAAAGATCGGGTTCGATTAAACTGCTGAAAGCGGCAAACTTACAACAAACTCGCGACCATTTACTTACAGCGACCAGTTTAAGGTTATATATATTATTTAGATGTAGTTATTTTCCACAGTATACCAGCAGAACCGACTTCTTGTTCAAATTTCGACCGTCGAATTCAGCTCGGTTGGGCAGCGTTCGGGAAGCTACGCAAAATCTTCTCGTCCAAGATACCGCAGTATCTCATAGGCGAAAGTCTTTGACCAGTGTATTGCCAGTGATGGTCTATCGCACTGAAACATCATCATCATCATCAACATTTCAGCCGCAGGACGTCCACTGCTGAACATAGGCCTCCCCCATAGATCTCCAGAGCGACCGATCATGTGCGGCCTGCACCCAACGGCTCCCAGCGACCTTTATTATGTCGTCTTTCCATCTAGTAGGGGTCTAGATGGAAAGGCTACGCTGCGCTTTCCGGTGCGTGGTCTCCACTCGAGAACCTTTCTGCCCCAACGGCCGTCAGTTCTCCGAACTATGTGCCCCGCCCACTGCCACTTCAACTTGCTAATCCTTTTGGCTATGTCGGTTACCTTAGTTTGTCCACCAGTTTGTTACCACTGAAACATGGTCGCTAACTATGGACCTCAAGGTCAAGGTCACTTAAAATAACTGGGAGCGGGGGGTACGACGGTGTAGTGTATGTGGAACTATAATATATTTCAATGTATATAATGTAATGTATTATAAATAAATGCAAACAGTACAGTCAATACACTATCTCGAGTCTCGAGCGCACCGCGTCAGTTGCATAAGAACCACGGAGGAGAGTAGACGTGTTATAAGTAAGGGATCGTGTCGCATCATTGCTATATCACTGTACCTTTTTCATAATACATTGCTAGCCATGAAAATTAATTATACGTGTAGGAATAAAAAACATGTTAAGTTTAACAAAAGAAAAAATTTGTAAATATGCATAAATCTTTGCATCAAAATACGATAAAATAGTTGAGGGGCGGCATGCAGCGCGTCCGCGGTGCCATGCTGTTACACAAGCTCTTAGTGCGCGCCGAGCCTGTGATACACCTAAATACACTACAGACGGCATTCTTTAGTGCACGCGAACGCAGCCGCGGGCAGAGCTCTAGCAATATATAAATCACTAAACAAAAGCTTTCGACGCAGCAATTCTCCAATAAACCTATCCACACAATAATAGGTAATACACGTCATAATAATAAATTAATACAATATCTTATCAGTAAATGATTTATTATTATCATATATAAATGTCGTATAATTAAATGATTGTTATTTCAACTGCAAATTTGTCGATAAAGTAATTAATTCCAATATTAATAGGATTATAATATGACTCCCGGAACTACGCTTTGGGTACATACTCCGTAAAATGAGTTTTATTTATTTATATAAACACACATTACACATTATATAAAACACAAGAATAAATTTAAAATTTTACATAATATTATTTTAGCTAGCTTATAATCCAATAATTATAAGTGAACATAAAGTACATCAGTTGTAATTATTTCACTAAATTTTTTAACTTGAATACAGGATTACATTAAGTATAAATATATCGGGGCATCTACAGTCCTAAATAACACAATTTCATCTAAATGACTATGTTGTAATCAAACATTTTGAAATAATGTGTTTGGCGTTGTTCAAATGCACTCGACTACAATCGGAGAAATCTATATATTAATATGTGAAGCAGAAGCTTTCGGTACCTTTTTAGGCGTATTATAGCGTGCACGGAAGACTGTGAAATTCGCACGGTAAAAGTTTATATGGAGAAGGAGTGCACAATGCTAAAATTTATATATAATATCTGTTATTAATATATTAAACTAAATAAATTAATACTGTGAATCCAATATGACCAGTGCCATTGAACTTAGACACCCCAAAATATTGACATTGTCACTCAATGAAAAGTGACCGCAAGTGATGTAGATAATACTCATTGTTTATGAATACTGTAAATGACAAAAAGAAAATAGTCTATGAACAAAAAGTCGCTGGTCGAATTTCGACCTTAGGGCGATCGCTAGTGCTATTAATTTTTTACGGGCAACATAAGTTAAACACTAATACAATGTTTATCTTTCGAGTCTGTTACTGAGACCTACACCTACTTGACCTACCTACCTACCTAGACTGAGAATATTTTTGAACCATTGTAAGATACCAGTTAACGGTTTAGACCTAAAGACGCATCAGTATACTGTAGACTTTATGAAAAAGCAATTAACGAACGATAAAAGTGTAACTAATAATAAAATTTTCCCTCGACGATATTATATTTTGATTATTTGGCGCAACAGTCATTAACCTTCAAGAGAAAGATGCAAAACAAAAGATAACATCTTATCAGACCCCCCTCCTCCCCAACAGTGCTTATTAACGACAAGTATATGTGGGTTAGGAAAATTTTGAGCAAAATAAACGTTATACCTACTTAAATAAATCACGTGGATTTCACACCTTCTATTTTATCGGAAGTAAATATTGAAATATCAGCTGATTGCGTACAGCGTGAGGGTTATGTTTGTTAAACGGCTTACTGTGACAATCTAAAAGCTATTTATAGGCAGTAGAAATAATGATGGTTCAGTTGATAGCGTGTATAAATTCCGCGTCGATCGACGTGAGTTCGAATCCCTGCAAAGAGCCTGAACGCCCGGTGAAGGTAAACATCGTGATGAAACCATAGTATGGTGGTAGGGCTTTCTCTAATGGACTGCTGGCTAGCTACCACCCTCAAGTTGAACTATCGCCAATCACCTATAGGTGTGTTCCGGCAGCTGCACTTGAGAGTCAGTCGCCCACTAGGCGTAGCGTGCTACCACCTCGGTCCAAATCGTCACTTATGATCAGATGAGATTAAGACAAAACCACTCACCTTGAACTCCGATTTCTTCTTATATTTGGAGAATCTCTTGCGCAGGTCCAATTACACAAAATGTTCTTATTAGTTTTGGGCTGCAGACACCAACAGTTTATAACATATTTATCTCTCAATAGTAAAGATGGTTGCGGCGCGGCTCGGCACTCACGGCGGTGTAAGACGTATTAACACTACATCCCCGCATGGCGTGGGGTGAGGGGTCCAAGGCATTTAGCGATGCCTTAGGACACGGAAGAGTTTTTGCCACCGTCATTCACGGGAGGGTTGTACCCGTTTATGAGGTCATCAAGTGCACGTTTAGGCGCAAACAGTAACAGATATTATAGATATTTTAGCTTTTTGCACTCCTTCTCCCTATAAACTTTAACCATGTCAAATCACACAGTCTTCCGTACACGCAATACGCTTAAAAAGGTACCGAAAGCTTTTGCTTCACGTATTAATATATAGATAATCATATTTCATAATAAGCCTTTATCCTTAATCTGGCCGCACACGTCACATTATTACGTCACGCTATTAGGTTTCCGAATCAGGGATTTTTCCGTTTTTCCGTCAGCTTTGCACAGACTTCGTTTTTTTCATCGGAAATAATATACTACGAGTAAGCTTGCTTCCGAATCGAACGTTACAAACGGCCTTACCATCGCTTTAATCGATTAACCATCGATTAATTATTAGTCATAAGCATTGTCATACAATCGATTGTTTAAATAAAATAATCGATAGTTGATTTCCAATATATCCAGTTACAAAAAGTACGCAACCTTGACTTTGATATATACCGTACAAAAAAAAAACGTGTTCATTTCACAAACGCTAGAAATTAAACCTTTAGAAAACATAAAAATATTCATAAAAACGATACACGTGCACAATACACCACGCTGGCTATGACGTCCTTTCCCAAAGCTTCGTAATACGTAGGTGCGCACGTACAAAGAGGAGACCGAGGTAATAGGAAACGCGGTATAATGTATTCTATCTCATTCGGTCGCTGGCAAAATCCTATAGATGTATGTGTTTGTCTCTTTTTAGTGGCCTTTTTTCGTTTCATCGCATTTCAAATCACAAAGAAAGTTTTTACTACAAAAACAATCGATTATTGAACAACAATAAGTTGGTAATAACATTATAGAAGCACAAGTTCGTGCGCGACCGTCCTATGTTTATGAGAGACGTTTGCGGGGATAGGTACAATAGACGACAACGAGGGCGAATAATGTAGCGGGGAAGAGAAGCGCGTGCAGTTGCGTGACGTAGGCGTGCAAGTCACAGTACACTGAAGTAAACAGTATTATATCTTCATACGAACGGCCGAAACGAAATCTAGGTGCGATTACGCGATTTATAACTAATGGCGAAATGAAATATTATTTTTGATTTATTAAATTTTAAGCAAAAAATGTACATTCCCTTCTTACTACCTCACAATCACTTTTGAAACTGGAAATAAAACCCAAGTAGAAATAATTTTAATTAAATTTCTAGTGCCTAATATATATTGGTGAAAAGATAATAATGACATTTTAATATAGCATTATCTTATACGTAAGTAGGTAACCCAAGAAATACAGTCAGAGGGCAGCCCTAGTGCGTGTTTAACTACCGAGCGGCTGCGGGTAATTACAACGTCCCTCACATGGAACGGTCGCGCACGAACTTGTTCGACTGAAGTTCATACTAATATATCAGGATGTACTTCGCAGGTATACCAGGAATCTTGTCGATGCAGGCAATGGCGCGTTCAACATCATGATCTTGTGTTGGGGACCAGGACATGCTTCCGCTATACATGACCACGCAGATTCACATTGCTTCATGAAACTCCTCAGCGGCAGTCTAGAAGAAGTCAGGTATTTCTTATCTTTAATATATACAATTAATAAAATTGAAGTGTATGTTTGTAATTTAAAAATTACAGCTTATTACTAAATGCATATGAAGCTTATAAAACTTTTTAATTTTTTTAATCTATCTGTCTGTCTGTTTGTCCCGGGTAATCTCCGAAACGGATGGACTGATTTTGCAGTAACTTTAACTGGCAGATAGATGATGTTATAAGGAGTAACTTAGACTACTTTTATTTTAGATAAATAATTAGGGTTCCTCGTAAATAAAAAAATATAACGAAAAACGATTGTTTTGGACCACTTATATGGCTTAACCATAAGAGATACATCAAATTAATACAATACATAATTGTAGATTTTAAAAAGACCTACAAAAAGTCAGCGAGAGCATAGGTTTATCTTCTAAGGAACACTCATAATAATAAACATATTTTACTTTAACCAGAGGGGGGGGGGGGGGGGGGAGAACGCCATTCTTGCGTGCTCCGGTCGACACCATTCTCTAGTCCATGCGAATGCAGCCGAATCTTTATTTGTCTGAATATAATTATTACAGGTCTTAAATTTATAAATATATATGCATCATATTCTGCCATTCGTGGCTTACAAATTGTTAAACAATTGAATTTAAATTAAATTACATAGTCTTTACAAAAAAAAAAAATTGCTTATTATTAATAATTATAATGGATTATGTAAAAGTATCATTTAAAAAATCATTAATATTGTAATAGCATTTACAATTGAGTAATTTCTATAAATGCATTCTAAATAAGTCCAAGTTGCTCATAATAACAGTTGCTGATCCGTGCGAATATTTCGCGTACTAAACAATGTAAAACAATCTAAAGCTGTCATATTAGTAAATCAGATTGGTTATAAATGGCATCTTGAATATTATTTGTAATCATTTTTTTTTTTAATTTGAAAAATAATTTTAAACTATTCTAAGCTACAATTTTACCGTTACACTATGGTACACAAAAGACGAGAAAAAAATAGCGGTAGACAAGTAAACAGTTGGGAAGATGATTTTTGTTTCCATTTTAATAATTTAGCTTATTTGTTAAAAATTGTCTTGTAATGTTAATTTTGTACAACCCTAACAGACCGCATGATTACTAAATACCCTATTAGCTGATACGGCAACGCGACACGCTTCACCGTGCCACCTGGTGTATAGTGGTCGCGATCCGATCCGACACAATCTCAAAAATCAAAATCAAAATAATCTTTATCTAATTTAAGTCCTGAGAAGGCATTTAGGAACGTCAAAACATTACTGCCGCGCCGGTTCGGACAAACATCCCAGTCATCGAGAAGAATCGGTAAGAAACTCGATCGGGCTTATCTCTTGTTTTTCCAACTGTACAAGTACTATTATAAAAGGTAAAATAATAATAATTTAGTGGATGTACAGAGAGGGAGTCACTTCCAGACATCACTATCATTCACGTAATGATCCACCCTTTAATAACCTTTTCACAGTAAAACCCGCTTGACATGGTCCTTGGACATCTTACTAAGTCTAAAACAAGTATCACAATACACAATAAAACAATCTATACCTACTATAATATAATAAAGGAAGGAGTTTCTTTGTAATATTAGGTTATAACTCTCAGCTAGCCTTCATTATTGATTTTTGTTATGTAAGTCGGAAGTGGAAGCCCTCCCGAACTGCTTTATCCGCATGCGCTGGCGTAATGGTTAATGATACGTAAATACAATGTTCTACAAAAATTTTAGTCTTTAGTATATTTAGAAAAAAGTTCGAGATAGTATATGCCTATCTCTTTTAAATAAGCCAAAATAACGTATTTTGTTTCAAAGATTTATTCAAGATTAAGAAGTGATTTATGAGCATTATCTTTTAGGCATAGCGTATTAATCCGTATGTTTGGAATTTATTTCACCATCAATAGAATTTTATGAAGATAAACTTTAGAACGCATAGATTCGTAGATAATGGAAAATTAACTTAATTCAACACTAGGCTCGGGTCTGTCCGGTAAAAATATTGTCTACTCGCTGGTACCCGCGACTTCGTCTGCTTATTATTGGATATACACAGACTGATCTCGGAACATGACAAACCAAAAAAATCGCCGTTTTTGCGTAATTGAGTAACAAACATTGAAATTTTCCATTTATTATATTAGTAGGATATTCAAGTAAAATGATTAATCAGTGATTTCTTTTCAATTATACACGAGTGAAACCGCGGAGCATAGATAGTTGTAGCTTAAAATATTCATAAAAGAATTAGGTATTGTCTCCGCTGAGCGTCTTACATGAGATCCACAAAGCTTTCTTTAGAATTAAAGATTATCAATTTGAATAAGGTCATAAGTTCATGAGTTCCCTTGTGTATTGTTAGGAAATATATAGATAACAACATGTTATTTAATTAATTAAATAATTTTTACTCGACAGCGAAAAGGAGGGTTATGTTTTTCGAGCATGTATGTATGTTTCTATGTCACTCTCTGTAGCCTAAACGCCTTGATGGATTTTTGTATGGGAGGTGTAGTTAGATTCATCTTAATTGTAGAAGTGATATAGGCTTTAAAATATTGAAGTTCGAGGTCAGGAAATCAAATAAAAAGCAAAAAATAGAAAAAAGATACATACTGGCATGATTTCTTACGTTCCAAATTTAATTTTATATTTAACAAAAAAAAAATTTTTACAAAGTAGTATAAATATACAATAATTGCTCTTATATAGGCGCAACGGCAACAAAAATAATTTCTTTCAAATGTAACACATAATTCTGTTTATCATACGATGTTCGATGTCCTCATATAATTTATCGTAAATATTGAGTATCATTAGTTGAATAATATCGAATTGTTTATATAATTAAATTTTATTATAAAGATAAAACATATTAATCTAAATATTATTAAATTATTAATACATAAATATTGATTGAACTAAAATAGAAATTTATTATTGTAGTTGCATCAGTTATTTTCGTTCAATTACAGGTCGTATGTATTTGTTATCTGTTTATTCATTTTATCCCGATTATATAGATTTCAATTTTTAATTAAAAACTTTACATCAAAGAAGACATTTATTCTAAACACCCATACTTTGCTGTCTCTGAGATATTGTTATAAACTAGCTATACCCGCGACTGCTTTCGCGTGAACTACTACAGAATGCGTCGGTGATCAAGATAAATAAAAAGTATAATATGCTCTTATTTACTTTGTTGTATGATTTTTTATATATTTATAATTATATACTACATTAATTTTATGTTAACGTTGGAAGAGGAAGGCCTAGACCATATATGGGCAACAACCGGCCCGCGGGCCGGCTCCGGCCCCGTTGTAAGATATAATCCGGCCCGCGAGACATTTTGAAAAAACCCAATAAAAAAAAATATTACATTAGGTACTTATACTCACGAGAGTAACAGTGAAGCGGCAAACATCCAATCCTTTGATGTTTGCCGCCGCACTCTTTGTTAATCGCCGCCACTCGGCTTGCTCAATCAAATTCTTTGAGGTTTGCCGCCTCACGGGCGACACATCAAAAGATTTATTGCTTCTCAATTATTCTAAACTAGTTTATTCCAGATTATTCATTCATTTTGCCTATATAAGCGGGTGGATGGCCCGAACGTTAGTGGAGTTCCGATTTGGTCACTGTTGCGAACGGACGTGTCGCTCCGTTTTCAATTTTGACCATCACGTGACTTAATTGTTGCGATCTTATATTTGGAATTTATTTCAAATATATTGTTGCAATTACGACGTAAACCAACTGGTGTCTAACGCTCGCGTGGTAAACCGCACTTTTCGGTGCGTCTTGCTTGTTTTTTTTTTTTGTAAATCCACGGTTTTGTGGTCACTTGCTGGATACCTGACGGTGCCAACGAAGGCAAGTGGGGCGTGACCCGAGCAGCCCGCTGGTTGTCTCCTTCAGAGGCAAACAGCCAGACTCGGACGGGCCTGGGAATCTAGGCCTTTGCGGTTATCGCATAGTCTTGCCCCAGGTGTCTCCTGCCAAACCTTCCGATCCTGCACACTCCATCCCCGGGAACCTGTTTGGGCCTAGCCCGGTTTAATTACCGGTCTGCGTCCTCGGCCCCGGGCTTGTTAGGGCTCCTTAGGGTTGATAGGTCCTTCCTGTGTGTCATTGCACCTTGACAACAGGTCTCTTGCCGACTCCGATAGTCTTTTAAAATTTTTTGGCGCACCCCCCTGCCCCTAAGGCAGGGAGGCCTTTAAATTTAAAATTAAATAAAAATGTCCCACTGTCCTCCCTCTTCTGCCGCCATGGCAAATAACGTTGCCGAACTGGCCACTTGCATAGGCAAGTTGCAAGCCAGGATGAAAGCGCTGGAGTTTCAATACCAGCGCTATCAAAATTTCGTCGTATTACGGTGTCCCTCTCTAGACGAGGAATACCGTAATCTACCTGAGAACGCCTGCGTGCGTCGCACCGCTGCGACCGCGACCCGTCATGAGGCCGTTTCAGGTAGCGAGGCGGCCGCTTCAGGTAGCAAGGCGGCCGATGACGTCA
Organism: Saturnia japonica; assembly: GCA_033032175.1. Lineage (NCBI taxonomy): Eukaryota > Metazoa > Arthropoda > Insecta > Lepidoptera > Saturniidae > Saturnia > Saturnia japonica. The sequence continues at coordinate 9,237,865 of CM065331.1, forward strand.
CGGCCGCGACCGTTACATCCACTGGCGCCGCGCCAGTCGGCGTCGCGCCCAAACGTCCCGCGCGCAGCGTTACGCGCCTGTCCGCCACGTCATCCGGGGCCATGGCCGCGCCTACGGCCACGCCTCCTGTCCCGACTAGCCAATCGCGCGGGTCAAGCCCCGCCTCCGTCAGGCGAGGGCCGCGAAATTCGCGGTCACAATCTAGGGTTACCAAAAATAGTCCGTACGTCCGTCCCGCGCGATCCACGGAAACCGCGTTAAAGACGAAAAATTCGTTTTCGGCCCTTCCGGTCGAACAAGACTCGCCCGCGAATCCGGATCCATCTCCGGAGATGGATACCGAGAACGACGGCTTCACCGTCGTGGCGTCGCGTAAGCGAACGGCGCGTAGCAGTCCGACTGCTCAACCGGCGCCTAAGGTAATAGCTAAGGCAGTAGTCAGGGGCGCCGCCGCCCCCGCGTCCTCCCAGCTCCCCGCGCCCGCCGGCGGGAAAAAAGAGCGTGCCCCACCTCCAATCATAATCCGGGACAAGGCAGCCTGGATGGGAGTCTGCAATGAGATGCGCAGACTCAAACTCGACTACCACAAGGCTAGAAACATAGTCAACGGGATTTCTATTTCGGTGAGTTCTTCGGAAACTCACCGTAAACTAACCACCCTCCTCCGGCAGAAAGGTCTGCAATTTTATACGTATTCGCTCGCGGAGGAGCGCGTCCTCCGAGTGGTCATCCGCCGCATTCCGGTGGAGCTCGACCCGTCGGAGGTGTGCTCCTCGCTCAAGGAGCAAAGTTATCCCATCCGGGAAGTACACCGGATGTACAGTAAAGATAAGCGGCCACTACAAATGGTAGTGGCCATATTGGACCTTTCCCCCGAGGGAAAGGCCATCTTCCAGCTAGAGACGGTGTGCGGGCTCTCCGGGATTAACGTGGAGCCCCCACACAAAAACCACCAGCCTGCGCAGTGCCACAACTGCCAGCTGTACGGGCACGCTGCCCGTAACTGTCATTCTCGTCCGCGGTGCGTAAAGTGCCGAGAGAACCATCCCACACGGGAGTGCACGCGCGAGCGTGACTCCGTCGTCCCCCCGAGCTGCGTGTTATGCGGGGAGGAGGGGCATCCCGCGAATTATCGCGGTTGCCCCAAGGCTCCGCGTACCACGCGGCCACGTACACAGAGGCAGGCGGCACCCCGGGCGGCGCCCCCCGCCTCAGCCATCAAAGCGCAACCCCTGCTGGCGTCAGGGGAATTTCCCGCGCTGCCGGTCCCGCGCCAGCTCCCGGCCACCGCCGGCCCCTCCGCACCCCGCGTGGTGCAACCGCAACCCGTGCGTTCATCGCAGAACGCATGGGGCCCCCGCCGCCCCAATCCACAGCCCCTTATGGCTATGGATATTCCCGCGCCCCGCGCTCCTGCGCCCCACGCGCCCGCTAACACTGTCGTCAATAGTAACGACCTAATGATACTGCTCACCCGCGAGCACGATATCCGCGAGCTCATCGAATACAACGACCATTTGGAGCGCTTCGGTCTCATCAAGACCGCTTGCGCGTTCCCCCGCCTCGTAGAGACACTACAACGTCTCGATCGCGAGGCGAGTAGTAATAAAAATTAGGGCCTTTCAATGGCTAAGTTTAAACCGAAAGCGTTAAATCTTTCATTTTTTAACGCGCGAAGCCTACTTCCGCAGCGTGATCTCGTCGCGACCTTTCTTAAAGATCACCAAGTAGATGTTCTTTTAGTGCAGGAGACGCTCTTAAAGCGTGCTAAACGTGATCCAAAAATCGCGAACTACAATATTGTAAGAAATGACCGGGCCGGCCGCGGGGGCGGCACTCTCATTTATTACAAACGATCGTTATATTGTACGCCGGTAGATCCTCCGATACTTACCAATATGGAAGTATCCGTGTGTAGACTAGGAATGACCGACCACCCGTCCATAACGTTAGTCTCAGTTTATCTCTCGCCGAGGAAAGAGCCTCTCAGGTCTGACCTAGAAAAGCTACTTTCGCTCGGTGAATCGGTCATTATAGCGGGTGACCTCAATTGTGGACACACTTCGTTTGGCAATTGGAGAGACTCCAGTAATGGGGTTAAACTCGAAGAGCTAACGAACGTGCTAAACTTTGATGTCATAGCGCCACCCACTCCCACCGACTTTCAAGACAACTGTATGCCGACAGTGCTTGATGTAGCTCTCATTAAAGGTATCGCGCTTCGGTTACGACTCATTCGGGTCGTACACGAGCTCGACTCCGACCACCGTCCGGTCATCATGCAGCTAGGTCAACCAGACGACTCTAGCCCTCCTTCGGTCCAAGTGGTTGACTATGCCAAGCTAAAACATTATCTTGCGGACAGGCCGTCCTCGTCCAACTTAGATAGGATCCCGGACGTATTGGGGTCCGTTGCGGACGTAGATCTCGCGATCGATTCCCTGGTCGACCACCTGCAGGCCGGCATCGGAGAGGCCTCGAGAGAGGTCGAAGAGGCGAGCGATCGCCGCTTCGTACTCCCTGCCGACGTGCGGGCGTTGTTGACGGAAAAGAACGCGGCGACTCGTGCGCACGACCACTATCCGACCGAGGAAAACCGCGCACGTTTACGCGCACTTCAAAGATCGGTTAGAGCCCGTATATTAGAACTCAGAAGTCACAGATGGGACGCCCTCGTCGAAGGGCTAAGGCCGTCGCATCTGGCTTACTGGAAATTAGCTCACAGCCTCAAAATAGAGGCTTCTTATCTTATGCCCCCCTCGAGAGGGGTCCCGGTATACCGCTCGCCTTCGATAGCAGCGACAAGGCGGAGTGCCTCGCCACTTGTTTGGAGAGCCAGTGCTCTCCGAACAGTGTCGATGCAAATACCGACCGGGTCGAGGGTATCGATGGATGCGTGCGGGAGCTGGATAAGCTCCCCGCGACAGACTCCCTGTCCCCAGTCACGTCTGAGGAGGTTCTTTCCATTATAAAAAGCCTTAAGCTTAGAAAAGCACCAGGTCCCGACGGGATCAGGAATGAAGTACTTAGACTTCTTCCCGATCGCCTCATAGCTCTTTTGGTCTGCATCTTCAATGTAGCCATAGCCCACTGCCATTTTCCAGCCGCCTGGAAAAAGGCCATAGTCATAGGTATCCGTAAGCCCGGCAAGAGCGCGTCGCTTCCCGACAGCTATCGCCCGATCAGTCTCCTAAATACTTTAGGGAAAATGTACGAGCGGATCCTTCTGAACCGTCTCAAGTCAGTAATAGAGGAGAAAGACCTCTATCCGCCTGAGCAATTCGGTTTCCGTGCTAGATATTCTTGCACTCATCAAGTGCACCGCCTCACGGAGCACGTTGCATTTAATTTTGCTGAATTATATAAACCCCGCCGTACACTTGCGGTCTTTTTCGACGTTGCCAAGGCCTTCGATAAGGTCTGGCACGAGGGATTGATCTACAAGTTGTATCACTTTGAAATCCCCGATAGGCTAATTAAAATAATTCGCGACTATCTAACAGATCGCACCTTTCGCTATAGAGTGGAAGGTGAATTGTCCACGCCCCGTCCAATACGCTCAGGCGTTCCCCAAGGTTCGATCCTGGCTCCTAGCCTATTTAACCTGTACGTCAGTGACCTACCTCGACTCCCGGAGGTCGAGGTAGGGCTATACGCTGACGATACAGTCTTATATGCCTCAGATAGGAATAGATCCCACCTCAGACACAAAGTCCAACGCTCCGTGACCACTCTCGGGAAGTGGTTTAACGAGTGGCGTATAGCCGTTAATCCCTCGAAGAGCGCCGCGATGCTCTTCGATGCGGATTCGTCACAGATACCGTGGAAGCTTAAACCTGTTAAGCTCTACGATAATCCGATTCCGTATGTAAGAGAGACCAAATATCTAGGGGTAACCCTAGATAGTAGGCTCTCTTTTAGACCCCACATCCGTAAGGTTAGGAACAGGGCCGCGTGGGTCCTGGGCCGGTTGCATCCTCTGTTGTGTTCGGTGAGTAAAATGTCCACGCGACATAAGCTCACGCTCTACAAGACGTGTATTCGACCAATTTTGACATACAGTTGCGCCGTGTTCGCACATATGTCCGAGTCGAGTTTCAAACGGTTACAATCGATACAGAATAGGTTCCTCTATCGTCTCACCGGGGCCCCGTGGTATGTTCGAAGCGTAGATCTCCATAGAGATATGGAGCTTCCTTCGATACATGCCTACGTTAAACAGCTCTCCATTTTAATAATTTAGCTTATTTGTTAAAAATTGTCTTGTAATGTTAATTTTGTACAACCCTAACAGACCGCATGATTACTAAATACCCTATTAGCTGATATGGCAACGCGACACGCTTCACCGTGCCACCTGGTGTATAGTGGTCGCGATCCGATCCGACACAAACTCAAAAATCAAAATCAAAATAATCTTTATCTAATTTAAGTCCTGAGAAGGCATTTAGGAACGTCAAAACACTACTGCCGCGCCGGTTCGGACAAACATCCCAGTCATCGAGAAGAATCGGTAAGAAACTCGATCGGGCTTATCTCTTGTTTTTCCAACTGTACAAGTACCTACTATTATAAAAGGTAAAATAATAATAATTTAGTGGATGTACAGAGAGGGAGTCACTTCCAGACATCACTATCATTCACGTAATGATCCACCCTTTAATAACCTTTTCACAGTAAAACCCGCTTGACATGGTCCTTGGACATCTTACTAAGTCTAAAACAAGTATCACAATACACAATAAAACAATCTATACCTACTATAATATAATAAAGGAAGGAGTTTCTTTGTAATATTAGGTTATAACTCTCAGCTAGCCTTCATTATTGATTTTTGTTATGTAAGTCGGAAGTGGAAGCCCTCCCGAACTGCTTTATCCGCGTGCGCTGGCGTAATGGTTAATGATACGTAAATACAATGTTCTACAAAAATTTTAGTCTTTAGTATATTTAGAAAAAAGTTCGAGATAGTATATGCCTATCTCTTTTAAATAAGCCAAAATAACGTATTTTGTTTCAAAGATTTATTCAAGATTAAGAAGTGATTTATGAGCATTATTTTTTAGGCATAGCGTATTAATCCGTATGTTTGGAATTTATTTTACCATCAATAGAATTTTATGAAGATAAACTTTAGAACGCATAGATTCGTAGATAATGGAAAATTAACATAATTCAACACTAGGCTCGGGTCTGTCCGGTAAAAATATTGTCTACTCGCTGGTACCCGCGACTTCGTCTGCTTATTATTGGATATACACAGACTGATCTCGGAACATGACAAAACAAAAAAATCGCCGTTTTTGTGTAATTGAGTAACAAACATTGAAACTTTCCATTTATTATATTAGTAGGATATTCAAGTAAAATGATTAATCAGTGATTTCTTTTCAATTATACACGAGTGAAACCGCGGAGCATAGATAGTTGTAGCTTAAAATATTCATAAAAGAATTAGGTATTGTCTCCGCTGAGCGTCTTACATGAGATCCACAAAGCTTTCTTTAGAATTAAAGATTATCAATTTGAATAAGGTCATAAGTTCATGAGTTCCCTTGTGTATTGTTAGGAAATATATAGATAACAACGTGTAAGGGACACGTTCGATAATTTTTACTCGACAGCGAAAAGGAGGGTTATGTATTTCGAGCGTATGTATGTATGTTTCTATGTCACTCTCTGTAGCCTAAACGCCTTGATGGATTTTAGCATGCGAGGTGTCGTTAGATTCATCTTAAATGTAGAAGTGATATAGGCTTTAAAATATTGAAGTTCGAGGTCAGGAAATCAAATAAAAAGCAAAAAATAGAAAAAAGATACTTACTGGCATGATTTCTTACGTTCCAAATTTAATTTTATATTTAACAAAAAAAAAAATTTTTACAAAGTAGTATAAATATACAATAATTGCTCTTATATAGGCGCAACGGCAACAAAAATAATTTCTTTCAAATGTAACACATAATTCTGTTTATCATACGATGTTCGATGTCCTCATATAATTTATCGTAAATATTGAGTATCATTAGTTGAATAATATCGAATTGTTTATATAATTAAATTTTATTATAAAGATAAAACATATTAATCTAAATATTATTAAATTATTAATACATAAATATTGATTGAACTAAAATAGAAATTTATTATTGTAGTTGCATCAGTTATTTTCGTTCAATTACAGGTCGTATGTATTTGTTATCTGTTTATTCATTTTATCCCGATTATATAGATTTCAATTTTTAATTAAAAACTTTACATCAAAGAAGACATTTATTCTAAACACCCATATTTTGCTGTCTCTGAGATATTGTTATAAACTAGCTATACCCGCGACTGCTTTCGCGTGAACTACTACAGAATGCGTCGGTGATCAAGATAAATAAAAAGTATAATATGCTCTTATTTACTTTGTTGTATGATTTTTTATATATTTATAATTATATACTACATTAATTTTATGTTAACGTTGGAAGAGGAAGGCCTAGACCATATATGGGCAACAACCGGCCCGCGGGCCGGCTCCGGCCCCGTTGTAAGATATAATCCGGCCCGTGAGACATTTTGAAAAAACCCAATTAAAAAATATTACATTAGGTACTTATACTCACGAGAGTAACAGTAAAGCGTCAAACATCCAATCCTTTGATGTTTGCCGCCGCATTCTTTGATAATAGCCGCCACTCGGCTTGCTCAATCAAATTCTATGAGGTTTGCCGCCTCACGGGCGACACATCAAACGATTTATTGCTTCTCAATTATTCTAAACTAGTTTATTCCAGATTATTCCTTCATTTTGCCTATATAAGCGGGTGGATGGCCCGAACGTTAGTTCAGTTCTATTTGAACTACCGAGGTGATAACTTGGACAAGCGATATCCTAGCGAACTGCTCGAGCCGTCAACTTGCTTTGTGACTTTGTCTGCATCTTGAGTGGTTACTAATTGTAGTTTGTTATTAAGTTTATTGAACGAAAAGTAAACAAAAATGATGTCTGGTGGAAAGAAACGAAAAGTAGATACAGAGGGTCGCCAGTTTCAAGAAAAATGGACTGAAGAATTATTTTTTATCTTGCACCACGGTAAGCCTATTTGTTTGCTGTGTAATGAATCCATTTCAGTAATGAAAGAATTCAATATAAAGAGGCATTACTCAACTAAGCATGCTACGCTGCACTCACTCTCAGGACAATTAAGAACAGACAAAAACCAGAAGCTTACCGCAAATTTGGAAAAACAGCAACAAATGTTTCATAAACAAAGAACACAACTTGATAATGTTGTGAAAGCTAGTTTTATAGTTAGCTCAAAATTGGCAAAGGCATTAAAACCATTTGCCGAAGGAGAATTTATCAAGGAGTGTATGTTAGGAGTTTGCAGCATTTTGAGTCCTGAAAAGAAAAATGAATTTGAAAAAATTAGTATGTCAAGACGAACTGTTGTTCGACGTATAGAAATGATGGCTAATGATATAAAAATAACATTCACTGACCGTACGGCTGGGTTTGAACCATTTTCCATAGCATTAGACGAGAGCACCGATTTGTCTGACACAGCTCAACTGGCTATATTTATTCGAGGTGTTGATAAGAAGTTCACTGTTACTGAGGAATCGCTTGCTTTACAGCCGCTAAAAGGAACCACTACAGGAGAGGATATTTTTAGTCAAGTTTAAAATGTATTCACTAGTTTTGGCTTGCCATGGTCAAAATTAATTGGAGTATGCACTGATGGTTCACCTTCTATGGTCAGTTTACGTAAAGGTTTCATCGGAATTTTGAATAAAAAAGCAACAGAATGAAATGTGCAAAAAGATGATTTGATAGTCCTTCATTGCATTATCCACCAACAGAACTTGTGTTCTAAGTCCATTCGACTTCATAATGTTATGAATGTGGTAGTAAAAACCATCAACTTTATTCGATCCTGAGGGGCTTAACCATCGTCAGTTCAAGGCGTTTTTGGATGAAATATCAGCTGAGCAAAGGAAAAATGTTGAAACGGTTTTACGAGCTTAGAAATGAGATAGCAGACTTTATGAAAATAAAAGACATAAACCGCTATCTGAGTTAAGTGACCCCAAAATGGATATGTGACTTAGCATTTCTGGTCGATCTTACAGGCTATTTGAATGATTTAAATTTGAAACTTCAAAAACAAGGACAGATAGTAAATGATTTGTACAGCCATTTGAAAGCGTTTCAGATCAAACTACGCTTGTGGGAGTCGCAGAAGCTGTCTGGTAACAATAACCATTTCAACACACTCTCTGCGTATTAAAATATTGCTTATGCTCTATATGCTGAAGAACTCAAGTTACTTTCGGGACAATTTTCGAACGATTACTACAAAAAAATACCAAGAAGAACACAATTTTCCGTAGCTTACAAAATTCGCCAGAAGATTGATTTGTGCGTTTGGCAGTACTTATAAATACGAACAGTTTTTTTATTGAAGAAAAGTTATTATCAACACATCGTACAAGGCTGACTGACGATAATTTGGAAAATTCTTTACGTCTTTGTATCAGTGGAATTAATCCAAATATCGATGTATTTAGTTCCCCAAATTCAAGCTCAAGTGTCTCATTGATATCGGTGTATTTAACTTTCGTAGTTTGTAACAATTGCAAATTTACCAAAATATTATCACTACTTTAAAATACACTAAGTACTTTTAAACGCGGCCCCCGAACGTATTTGAACGCTAAAGTTTGGCCCTCAACATGTAAAAGGTTGCCCATACCTGGCCTAGACGAACATTCATCGATCAAATCGGAGACGTTCTGAAGAAAGGTCAGATCAAGAGTACTTTACACCGACAAGCATTTATGAAAAGATTAATGAATGCTGAAGAATGTTGTATGCCAGGATCGTAGCAGGTGGAAGGACGTGGTCTCTTCCTACACCGTTGGGAAATAGGCGTATCTCTTATGGTTTACTCAGCGGCAGCGTAAGCTATTTAAGCGCCCCAAAAGGGTTTATTAAAATATAAGCAACCTAAGTTACTCCTTTTTTAATAACTTTTTTATATTAGCACGGCATATTGATGCTACGGTCCCTGATGGTAAGCATAGTACAATCCTAACACAACGGCGACCACCGAAAGATCGTTATCCGTCGACGGTCGCTGCTGTCATGCCAGCTTACAATATTTAACTGAATAGTCACAGGCTAATTCCGAAAAGCTACACGTAAAAGCGAGTCACAATGATGGACTTTTCATTATATGTATCGTGGCTCTATCGCCATTTCCTTGTTTGTTGCTCAGCAGGGTTCACCATGTGCAAGTGAAGTTGGCTTGGGCGTCTCAGTTGTAATGATGTAATTTGTCACCCCCTACAAGTGTAAAGAGGTCTTTACAGTTCAATTTTTGACTTGATACCGGCGTGAGCGAGAAGAATCTTTTATCCCTTTTTGACAACCGCGTTTCCGCCTTACGCTGTGATTTCCTCTCTTGTTTCAACATGCTGATAACAACATTTTGTAACGTTTTCAAATTGCTTTTACTGAGAGTATAACGCGGTTAATTATAAAACGATATTGGGTTGGGATAGATATATGTATTTTACTAACCTTATTAGAATTAATTACAGCAGTGCACTGAACTTTCTTATCTCTTAATAAAAGTCATATTCTAGATGTTTCTCATAATTGCGCTAAAATATCGTGTTTTGTTAACGTTAATCAAATTTATGCGTTACTAGCTCTATTTATTTATTTAAGAAACACAAACAGCGCGCATCATATACTTCAGCCATTTTTACAATTAATTCTAAGTCTAATACAAATATGCGAACCTATTATACGCGCATTTATAGTAGCTGTAATACTAATTAATAATAATAATAATTTTTCTTCTGGACACGACACGATATTATTGTAAAAAAATACAATAAAAATGTAAATAATTAAACAAACGAAATAATAATACATAATGGCTCTGGCCTACGGCTTCGTTCCTGTTTAGAAACTTAACAAATTGCGCGCCATCTATTTATGAAATAGTTATACTAACTCATAAACTTTTCTGAGAGTGCACACAACACCACACAAAAGTTTTTATCGTACACGGGGCTAAATGAAATATTGGTTTATAGCTAAAAGCCTGAGACAATACAAATCTGGAAAAAGTTATTGTTTATTTATTCAATTTTCCCTTTGGAAAAAAATATTTTTTGGCTGTGAGTCACGTGATTTGAAACGCAGTTAGGAAACGTGACGTCATCGTTCAGGAAATAAATGAACGTTAGACTTTAGCGTTAGGAGGCGAAATAGGAACGTTTACTAGATATGCAAAAAAAAATTATAGTGTATACAAGCTGTGCCCGCGGTTGGTTGCGATCGCGTGGACTAAAGAATTCCTTTGATTGGCCAAACGCGTGAACCGTGCACCCCTCGCCCCCGGTTATTAAAAAAAATGAATATTATGGGTGATCGTTAGAAGATAGACGTGATTATGGTCTCGCTGATTTTCTTGTAGGTATTTTTAAGATCTAACAAATATTTCCTATACTAATTTGATATAATAATTACTCAGCGTAAGCCATAAGCGTCTCAAAACAGTTTTTTTTCTGAATTGATTTTTATTTGCAAGGAACCCTAATTCTTTTTTAAATAAAAGTAGCCTAGGTTACTTTTTATAACATAAGCTATCTGCCAGTGAATGTCCCGTCAAACCAGGTCTAACCGTTTCGGCGATTATCCGGAACAAACAGACAGAATTTTTTTCCAAATTTTTTTTTTTTTTTTATTATTGGTATCCTAGGTATATACACACATCAAAAAAGTCTAAGCAACATGTACTAATTTAAATTTTAGGATGGTTCTTCACATTATAACGTTGTATTTTATTTTTAAAATAATATCTTTAGGGTTCTATGATGTAAAAATAACAGCTGTTGTCTTTATAAGTTCTTTTAATAACAGAAATGAACAATATTAGAATATACTGTAGAAACTAAGATACATAAGAAACTAAACTTTTTTCTTACAAAATGAAATTTCTAAAGAAAATGTATTTATTGTGAAAGAATAGAACAATTTAATACAAAGTATGGGCTCCTCTGCTATTCAGAACTTGTCGGCAACGATTATTCATTGAATTAATGAGACTGTTTATGTCATCTTGCGGTATTCGCTCCCAATGGAATTGTAGCAAATCCTTCAGCTGTTGGGTTGTTGTCGCTCCGTCCAAGTCCTTCAAAACACGTCTCTGGAGTATGTCCCATGCGTGCTCGATGGGGTTGAGATCTGGCGATTGTGCAGGCCAGGGCAATACCCGGATGTTCTCCGTTGCAAAGTATTCACTGGTTCGCCGAGCTGTATGTGAACGCGCATTGTCATGCATTAACCTAAAATCGGAGCCAAAGGTTTGTGCAAATGGGTAGACATAAGGTCTGAAAATATCCTCAATGTAATTTTCAGCATTCATGTTTCCATTTACAAAAACGAGCTCAGTTCGCCTGTTCTTCATAATACCCGCCCATAACATAACTGTTGAGCCGCTGTATGGATGAACTTCCTGAACGCACCTGAGCCTTTCAGTATTTCCGGGTCGACGATACACTCGCACCCTTCTTGTATCAGGCTTAAACCCGAATCGCGACTCATCGGAAAACATAATTTTTTCCTATTGTTCCTGGGTCCATGTTGTGCGTTCTCTACACCATTCATATCGACGAGCGCGATTCCCGTGACGTATCGGTGGGCACCTGATTGGGCGTCGAGCTCGTGGTCCGTATACATGCAGTCGATTTCGCATAGTTTGAGGACTTACATCAACACCACTTGAAATTTGTAGCCTCAAACTTATCTCTCGAGCGGTTAACATCGGCTGGCGTCTTGCAGTCAGTTGTATGTACCGGTCTTGCCGAGTGGTTGTACTCCTTTTACGGCATGGATGCTGTTCAGCGGGTTCTCCTGTATTATTGTAGCGCTGCCAAAGACGACAAATAACACTTCTATGAATGCCAAAATGTCGAGATACCTGAGATTGATTACTTCCCGCTTGCAACATCCCTACAGCTCTTTGCATTTAATCTGCCATCAAATGACGTCGCTTCATGACGTAAAGAATATCTAACAATTCAATTTTGTCGCTAATTTTATTTAAATGGTTGGTAAAATTATAAAATCAAGACTAAACGTAGCAATTAAAACGCACTTAAATTCAAACAAATTCGCAGTCATTTGAATTTTATGAAAAAACAAAACATAATCAAATTTTTTTTTTACAACCAGCCAGTATGTTATCAATAACAAAAAAGTTTACTTACTTACGCACTTTGTTTGAGTAAATATTTAGAAATTAATTAATATAAATGGAAAAATTTGTAATATCACGCATGTTGCTTAGACTTTTTTGATGTGTGTACTTTCATATACGTTTAGTAAAAAGCTATTATTTTGAAATTACAAACAGACACTCCAATTTTATTTATTTGTAATAATCTAAATAACAGCTCATATGTGCGTTAATTTTATTGTTAACAGATGGCGCCTTGAATATATTTTCTTTCGCATCAACAGACGGCATTTCTAATGGAAAATCCTTTTAATCATTTTGTTTAGCAAAAAAAAAATTCGTTTTCGTCTAAGATGTTTTATAAGTGTAAATGCGTTTTATCTGCGCTCTATTTCGGCAATATTAAAGTCAGGTAATTGCCTGACATTCTCTTAGTCACGTATTATCCAGTGTCGCGGAATACAAAAGTACTCTGTGGTCGCGGTTGCACGTCATTACAACACAAAATAAAATTTAACTAGCTGTGACCTGCACACCACATAGGTACATAGGTTCTGCAAGGAACCTTTTTACTTTTTTTACGCTAGTTCGTGTATGTATACCATATTTCAGATCACTAAATACATATATATACACATGTTCCTTCCTTCCTCCCAGAAGACAGAGACATGTATATATGTACATGTTAGTTTAGCTCGAATTTTACGGACAGATCGCAACTTCTTTGCAATCGCGGCAACAGTCCAAGCTGAGGTCCGGCCACTTTGGCACCCTTGCGCCCTTGCGCCCTTGTTGCCCACGCTTTCGCGGCTGAGTACCTTAAGCGCTCGGGACATGGAGGAAAAGTATATTAAATATTTCATCATTTATTCCATCTATTTTTTACGGATATATTAATCTTTGTTATTTATTGACGACGGCGTTACTTTGCGAAAATCCATCGTTAATAATTTATCTGAAATTTCATAGCACCTTCCACCTGAAACAGATAGGTAGTTTTCGTCTACCTACAACATAACAACGTATAATTAGTAAGACAATACATACGATTATAGGCAGTAATATTAATCATGCCAATCACTTTAAGTAGAAATGATTTACTTGAGAACTTTTAACAGATACTACACACGTTACCTTTTCTTTTACATTTATAAATTGTTAAATTTCATGGTTTCCTTTAATTGTCTAGTCTAGTCTCTATCGATTAGTACAAAAACATAGTATATGTCGGTTTTTGAATTTTTTTTGTTGATTCGATTCCCGCTGTAATTAAGTTATATTATTTAAAAAAAAAAATGTTTCTTTTGAGTAAAATTTGATATTTTCATTATTTAACATAATTTTCCTCCATGCCCCGTTCGTTTTTTCCGCCCTGTATACACATAAAGGCATAAAAAAAATGTTCAATTTTGTAATCCTTTACACGAAAAGATAAGTTTATTTATTATCTTTAAATTTATAATCCGTTATTTTCCAGGGAATAATAACGCTTTATGGTATGTCTGTTTAGTGTCATTTAATAAAAATCACAATTGCACAAAAACACTAAACAACGATATGTATATTTAAAAATAACATTATAATTTATCTAAAAATATTTATAAATAATAATAAAAACCCATTGTTAAATTATTAATATACGTGCTTGCAGAAAATATATACGTGATTTAAACCAAGCCACCGTACAGCGCCATCTATGAATACTGTTGGAAAATAGAAATACTTACATTTTCATCTTTTGATATTACTGAAAATTATGTAAAGATAAAATAATTTGGTATTTTTTTACTTCATTTCAGTAAATATTTTAAATATAATAAAGAGTTACATACACATACATTCCTTTTTATATGTACAAACTTTAAACGCATTTATAGTTTATTTATAGTATAGAATTTGAAGTATATTGGACCAAGGGATCACGTTGTCCCATACAAACTTTGACCTCTTTTTCACCCCCTTAGGGGTAGAATTTCAGAAAATCTTTTCTTATCGGATGCCTACGTCATACAAAGAACACACCCTCCAAGTTTGAGGTCTCTACGACCAGCGGTTTAGGCTGTGCGTTGATCCGTCAGTCAGTCATTCAGGACAAAGCATTTTATATGTATTGATTATTTATTTACTCGTTTCGTTCTAATATACCTTTAATGTAATGTCTTTCATATTCTTTTTTTTTTTTTGTGCGTATAATAGTTTAATTACACTGTTTTTTAGTGCACTGATGTTGGCGTATGACGCGTCTTTATATAAATGTCATTGGGTTTCGTCAATAATTAATTTCATCTAAAGCTAGGAACAAACTTTAAAACGATGTTTGAATCATTAATTCGGAGATATGGCATCGCAAGGAAAAAGCATTTTTGAGAAATAAAATAGACGATACTAGAGATGCTCCGCAGACAGCAATAATTTTAATTAAGTCACGCCACTACAGAATTCATTAACTCCGCATTCAGTCGCGCGGTTACTAATTATGTATGTATGTATTTTCATTTGGCACACTCTGTAGCCTAAACGGCTTTAAGGGTTTTAGCACACGAGGTATCGTTAGATTCGTCTTAATTGTGGGAGTGACATAGGCTATATAATATTTAAGTACGACGTCTGGGGATCAAATAAAAAGCGATAATAGAATAATATATTTTTTAGTGAAGTTTCGTTTCCGTTTTAATAATTTAGCTTATTCTTTGGTCATATAATCGTAAATTATTAAATTTACAATTAAAATTTATTCCAGGTACGACTGGCCAGAGAACGTGCAGCCGGAAGTTTTAAAAGTTTCAAACAAAAACAATAATACTACTGACAGCAGATGTCACTGTAATAACCGACTGGAAGCTTCCGACGTCTGTCAGAATGGTAACTGTCAAGCTGACAGCCCAGAAAATGGCTCCAAGGACCGTTTTGATAAGGACGCACCAAGTGGCGACGAGGAAAACTATGACCTTAGGGACATGAAAGAAATTGGTCGGACAAGATTAGAAGTGAACGATGTATGTTACATAAATGGTTAGTTTACAGATACATTTTTTTTTTTGTGTAATACCAAAAGACGATGACAACGTACATTTTTCGTATAATACCAAAAACAGACGATATTGTAATTTTTTTTGTATAATACCAAAAATAGGCGATAATATAGGACTCATACACAACTGCAAAAAAGAAAAACTAGCCAAATCCGCATAAGAAACGGTTTTCACAGATTCATATTATTTTTATACGATATCCCAAACCATGACATATTCGAGAGAAAATATCACCTCCACTTTATGGGTAGCTATAGGAGGTACACCAAAAAAAAAATTTTTATGATTTTGTTTTAGCACTTTATCATCGTGATTAATATTTTTATACCAATGTCTAATTACAGCTTTCTAGTACTAAGAATCTCTGAGCCTAGACTATGAACTTTTTGACTATGGAACCCTAAGAACAAGAAAAACAAAGTATATATTTAAGTTTTCTTTGTTATATTATGTATATGTTAGTTTAGATCCAATTTCTGCGGATAGGGATAGGGATAGGCTAATGCCAGTTCGCGACTTAATTGCAACTACGACAACAGTCCAAACTGAGGTTCGGCTACTTAGGCGCCCTTGAGCATATTGACACGGTGAAGCTGTAAAAGCCGTCTAAGGGTCCAGGGCCCTTATGGAAAAGGTTGCTAATACAGGGTCGTTTATTAAGCGCTTCCTATCTTTAAATTTAAATAAAAGAAAGTGTGTGTGTGTGTGTGATATACCATCGAATTTTTTTATTCGTTTAAAAGGCCTGTCGATGCAGGATGCAATATAACATAACGCAAAAATCTGTCGTGGCTTCACTGGGTGGTGCGCATACGAAATGTTCAATTTTTCATGACTCTGGCGTATAAATCAGGCTAAATTTGACCGAAGGCATGGGTCATGTTGACTTTGTGGACCGCTGTGGTATTTGGCTCATTCGCTTAGACCTGCGACTTGTGAACTCCCCAAAAATCTTGGTGGCCAGTTCACATTCTACGTGAGGTGACCATGCCCTCAAATCGCTCGTGAAGAATGACCAATGTGGCATGAGCTGTGTGGCACGTGGCGCCGTCCTGTTGAAACCAGATGTCATTGGTGTCCATTTCATCCCATTCAGGTTAAAAGAAGTTGGTAATCATCGACCTATAACGCTCGCCGTTGATGGTGATGGCCTGGACAACGTCGTTCTCAAAGAAATATGGGCTGATGACGTCGCCAGCAAAATCCACACCAAACAGTGACTTTTTCGGTATGCATTGGACACTCGGATTTCTTAAGGATTGGTGTCGTCCCAAATTTGACAATTTTGTTTGTTGACGTACCCATTCATCCAAAAATGGGCTTCGTCGTCGAAGATGATTTTTCGATGAAAATTAGGGCCACTTTCCAACTGCTCCAGGGCTCATTCAACGAACACACGTCGTTGTCTATGGTCGTTTATCTTCAGCTCCTGGGGCAGTTGAATTTTATACGGGTGCAGGACCAAGTCAGGTCACAAAGTTTGCCATGTTGTGCTCTGCAAAAGGCCGAGTCCTTGTGAGCGACGCGAAATCACCTGCCTCGGATTCTCCTGAATAGTCCTCTCGGTAAGAGTATTATGACGACTGTAAAATGAGCGAATCGCGCGTAACATTGCCCGAACAGAACACCCATTTTGGTAAAACAAATTTTATCATTGCCAAGTGTTGTTGAATGCTATAACACGTTCATGGTAAATTAGCAAAACAGACTGAATAAATGACAGATGTGGCTACGACAATATGGCCACTATCAACTGTCAAAGTTCGAAAGTCCATATTAGAAGATCCGTTGAAAGGCGCTTCCTAAATTTCTTTTTACAATTATTCGAAAACATTACTTTTAAAATACTTTCTTTTTTTTAAGTATGGTCGCGATGAACACCAGTCGAACTTTGCATATGCCTATACCTATAACTATGCCTAACAATAGGCAATCGGACAGAAATCACAAAAAAAAAAATGAAATATTGTAATCATTATTCGATCAATATTTAAATAAATAAATAACATCGAAAATTTTATGCGTTTATTCATGTTAAACAAAACACCAATATTAGCGCATGACGTCATTTGTGTCTAAGTGAACGTTAGCCAATTGGTGCCTTAGCTGACAGCTGTTGTTTTTCCTATAATTTTCTGCGTTTATTTAGTACCGACTCCACGTATGACGTCACACTTTCTGCGGTAACGTTTACACTGCAATATAAAATTGTATAATACGTTTAGATGTTAATTTAAGTACTTATAATGCGTTATATAAATGAAATTATATTTTTACTATCTTTATAAATCCATATCTATTATAGATGCGTTGGGTCTACATCGGATGGAAAATCCATCGCACGTAGATGGTGCGGTCTCGCTGCATCTCTACTGTCCTCCGTTTGATAGCTGTCGGGTCTTCGACGCCAGGACCGGGAAGCCAACGCAAGTGAAGGTCACGTTCTGGAGCATGTATGGCAAAAAAGTTAAAAGGGTGGGTCATCTATATATTAATACGTGATGCAAAAGCTTTCGGTACCTTTTTAAGCGTACTATGTCCAAGGAAAACTGTGAGATTTGACATGGTTAAAGTTTATATGGAGAAGGAGTGCAGAAAGCTAAACTTTATCTATAATATCTGTTACAAATATATTACATTAAATAAATTAATACTACGAATCCTAACCTGACCGGTGCCATTAAACTTAGACCCCCCAAAATATTGACATGTCACTCAACGAAAAGTGACAGCAAGTGATGTAGATAATATTCATTGTTTATGAATACTGTAAATGTCAAACAGAAAGATCAAGAAGTCGTTGGTCGAATTTAGACCTTAAGGCGATTGCTAGTCTTTATAAATATGCTTGAAGCAAATACCATAGACGGTCTAGTACTTTTCTTTAAAATTATCATTTATAGATTATGCTCTAAGACCACATTATCACCTAATGTTAAGGTCTAAAATCAGGGCGAGTTCGTATTTAAGATGATGCTCAGCTCAGCCTAAGAAACATTTCAAGAATAGGTATTTCTAAAATCTATTTCTGTCGCGCTGTGCCCGAAACCTAACCAAAGAGAGTACGAGAGTGACAATTGCAGTTCGGAATGATTCTACTTATGTAAAATTGCTAAAATTGTAGTTTCGTGTTCCCTTTTTTCCTCCTCTAAAATTAAACTGATTTTATTATTTTTTCAATAATAATATAAGAAGGACTTTGCCTATGTCTGTCTGTATGTTAATAATTTTCTTTTTGTAGTCGTCAAATCTGTTTGCTGGATGTCTGAATATGATGGTAAAAAAAGGGTAATTTTCTTATATTTCTAAAAGGCTCCCAGTCTGACATTATTAATACTTCATATATGGAAAAAATCAAAACTTAGGGACATGGTACTGATAGATGTAGGTTTTAAGGTACAAAAATATTTGCTCTAGTACCTACCATTATCCGGGGCGGAATTAGAGGAATACGTTTATATGGGGAAAACATTGCATGCGTTCCCTCTTAAGGAGTCAGTAAACCTAAACAGATATGCTCATATAACTAAGCTCAGATGAAGTTGAGTTTTGGATGGAACCTTGAACTGTCATGTTACGGATTTTCAATTCATAAACTCACGTTAATTGACCCTATATTATTTCGTTTTAATGTCATTTTACATGATGTAGTTTGGTTGTAGCACAAGTAAAGTGGATTATAAATAATAACTAAGAACATGCATTTTAAGTTGCCACAAAAACTCCCTGGTTAGTTTTAACAACGGAGCCGCCGCGCCATCTTGTAAAAGATTCTATTCGCGTGACGTTAACGGAATAATGAGAATTTATAAAGGTATTTAAATTTATTTCAGGTAATCCAAGCCGGCAGTGATGTCGCTGAGAGTCAACAATAAAATCTATCAAAAACATTATAAAAGACAACAAAGTATATAAATACTTAATAATAATAAAAATAAACTATGAGATTATGTTATGCTTTAAATTTTAGTAATATTAACAAAGTTAAGATAAGGAAGGAAGGTAAAGATAATAAGTAGCGACTACGTATTAAAAGTTTTTGAGAAATTTAATAAAACCAGCTAAATTATTAATAAAAAGGAAATGAAAAAGCCGAGTGCAACAAAAAACACTTGACTACAAAAATATTTTAGTAATATTAACAAAGTTAAGATAAGGAAGGAAGGTAAAGATAATAAGTAGCGACTACGTATTAAAAGTTTTTGAGAAATTTAATAAAACCAGCTAAATTATTAATAAAAAGGAAATGAAAAAGCCGAGTGCAACAAAAAACACTTGACTACAAAAATATTTTAGTAATATTAACAAAGTTAAGATAAGGAAGGAAGGTAAAGATAATAAGTAGCGACTACGTATTAAAAGTTTTTGAGAAATTTAATAAAACCAGCTAAATTATTAATAAAAAGGAAATGAAAAAGCCGAGTGCAACAAAAAACACTTGACTACAAAAATATTTTAGTAATATTAACAAAGTTAAGATAAGGAAGGAAGGTAAAGATAATAAGTAGCGACTACGTATTAAAAGTTTTTGAGAAATTTAATAAAACCAGCTAAATTATTAATAAAAAGGAAATGAAAAAGCCGAGTGCAACAAAAAACACTTGACTACAAAAATATTTTAGTAATATTAACAAAGTTAAGATAAGGAAGGAAGGTAAAGATAATAAGTAGCGACTACGTATTAAAAGTTTTTGAGAAATTTAATAAAACCAGCTAAATTATTAATAAAAAGGAAATGAAAAAGCCGAGTGCAACAAAAACACTTGACTACAAAAATATTTTTCTATTTTTGCCTTTTATTTGATTCCCAGACATCGTACTTAAATGTTATATCTAAGTCGCTCCCACAATTAAGTCGAATCTAACGACACCTCGTACTCTAAAATCCATCAAGCCGTATAAGCTAATCGTCAAGGGTGGTCCCATTTTAATTTCATTTGTATAAGACTTTCGAATTTGAAGATATACCAAGGTACTCCTTAAAATAATTGACGGTGGTTTTCTTTTTTGTTAAAAATTGTCTGATCTTTAATTAAATACATTTAAATTCACATCATACTTCTTGGCAACATTACCGCCCTTTTAGCAATTTTTGGAGACCATAATTAATGTAGGTATTTTGGTTGACGCTACTTCAGTTCTCTTAATAGAATATGATTTGTCTATTTTAAATGATTATGCAATAATTATGATTAGATAAAATAAAAAACCTTTTTTTTTGTTTTGTATTTCCCTACTCTGTGTTGTTCAGTGTAATGGCGGAACCACACTGCGCTATTATGCGGCTTCTTCTGCCGCATACGGCGAAGCGTGTAGGATTTATACCGGCCGCACGCCAGGCTTTCGTATTAGGCTTCCGAATCAGGAATCAGGAGGACATTCGAATGCACGCATTTTATATAAATTATTCTATATGTCTCACATGATCTTCTATGATCCGAACGGAAATAAATCCTGACATTCGATCCGGAAGCAAGCATACTCATAGTAGATTATTCCTGATGAAAAAAGGGATCGGAATTGCTGATTCGGAAACCTAGTAAGAAAACTTGATGCGTACGGCCGGTCTAACGTATACGCGCGAATAGCGAATACTCGTATCCGTCAAATTGTTGGGGTTTTGACACTCATCAAAGCCGAATATAGTATGTTCCGTATATCACAACCGGCACGAAGTGTGGGTGGCATGTTTCTTATTCGCGAATATGACGTAGTCGCGTAACGCAGCGTTGTTCGGTCATCATATTAGACCATTTCTCAAGCATGTTCACCTCAAGTTTCAAGGCGGTAGCCTTTTTTGAAAACATCTACGTAGGGTTGATTTAATATTAAGTTTTCTAGGAGAAATTCATGTCCTTTTGTCCTTATTGGCAGTGGATTCTTCTATACATAATGTGGCTATTTCGTAGCTACTATTGATTGAGGTCGCATTTATATGTTGTTAATTTTTAAATCCACAAAGATAAATATTCATACTAATGTTGTAACCCCTTTCACACTCTTAGGGGTAAAATTATGAAACGACAAATACTTACCAAGATTGAAATTTTGACCCGAATATTATTTTCCAAAGAAAATATGCAATGTTTCGCCTACGATGTAATAAGCCCACATTCGAATAACCCTAGTATTTTAGGCCGCGGCTTGCTCATGAGTTACGACATGACCTTTTATTATGATAAATATAGATGTAGATAAATAAAATTTAATAAATTTGTTTAAAGTAATAAAATAAATGTAAGAAGGACATAAAGTACAATTTATTATATATCATATAGATTTAATAATAATCCTAAAATAAGCTCAGTGACTAGAAATAAGTCGAAAATTTATAAAGTTTTGCTATGTATTTATTTATAAATTGACAGTAATAAATCTTTAAAATAATAAGTTATTTTATTTACACCCAAACGTTTTTTATAATTAAATAATAAAACATAAACAAATCGAAAATCGTTAATAAATAACATTTGAACTGACTCGCATTATAAGATTTTGATAATTTAAGTTATTTAATCCACATCATCACTTTACACAAATAATTTTGATTTTTATTATAAAATATAATTTGGATTTAATACGCGTACATAGACAATTTATATATACAACCGCTTTGGTGTATAATTTTTTCTATTGCGAGATTTCCGTAATTAAATCAATATTTTATATCATGTTGCAATCCTAAAATGATTTTGCTGTGACACTAGAATTCAAAGTAAACTCATATTTAAATATGATTTATGTATTTACTTTATGAGTAAATAACAAATCTATTGCTCTCGCGTTATGCCCGAATGACTGAATATAGTGCGAGAGATACAACTGCAGCTCAGACTGATTTTACCTATTTAAAATGGACGAAATCATAATTCGTATTACCCTGTTTCCTCGTCCAAAACTGAACTCATTTTAATTTTTTGTTGCAAAATATTAAAAAGATTATGCCTTTATGGAACTGGGAAAATTGAGTAATTTTAAAAAGCTCTTAGCAAGAGATAATACGATATAATAACTAATGTACAGAAAAAATTAATACATGACAGTGTTAGATATAGATTTTATGGTATAAAAACCTTTACTCTAGAGTCTAGCACCATTATCCAGGATAAAACAGAGGAATACGTTTGTATGGATTAATCGCTCCCATACTTTCGCTTAATTTAAAAAATGATCTGGTAAACATCGGATAAGCTATCTACAACAATGAAGTTATTTTGAAAGTAAATACACATTTGAATATATTGCAATATGTGTTCGTTGCAAATGAAAAAAAAAAATCTGTTTTGAATATACAACATTTTAAAAATTCAGAAAAATTATCATTTCGTTATCTAAGTGAGAAGACGTAATTCTAACATGTGCTTTATCACATTTAGCAAATATTTTAATGTTTGATAGCTTTGTTGATCAAATTCTGTAAATTCGAGTCCATTTTATCCCATGGTAGAAATAGTTTGATGCCGTCAACTTCGGCCGTGGACTGGATCTCTTCTCGGATGCAATTTACGTTGCACATAAAATCACACGTTCCCGTCTTTGGGTTGAAGTGAAGCCCTTCGGAGCAGGTCACGAGAACAGCCTCCTCACCTACGCATACCCAGAATTTATCGCAATCGGTCTCATGGGCCCAGGGTAAAATGTTGCAGTCAGTTTTACATCTGTCTTCGTTTCCACCACCGCTTTCATTACCATCTCCTTCGCAGCTGCCTCCACCAACACATCCTCCGCCACTTCCATTGTCTCCTCCATCATTGTCATTATCATTGTCTCCACAGTTACCAGGATCATTACAGCTCCCATTATCTCCTCCTTCGCTGTTATCATTACAATCATTGCCTGTATCCTCCAAGGTACAGTTGACGTTCCAAGGCCAATCGCAAACTTGTTCCACAGGGTTAAAGTGAGTGCCAGGAGCGCATTCTCGTTCTACTTTCTCCCCGAACACGCAATAATAGAAGCGGCTGCAGTTGGTCTCGTGTGGGAGTAGGAGGTGTTCATGGAAGTCAGCGGGACATCCGTTGGGGAGAAGCCCGCCACCTCCACCACCGCCGCAGCTACCATCTTCTGATTCATTGTCATTTCCATTGCAGCCACCACCATTGTCAATATCTTCGCCTGGGTTTCCTGGATGGCAGTCGTCGCTATCGCAGATATTATTTGGATAATCGTCCTCACATCCAGCATTCCATGGCCAATCACAGACCTGAAATTTTTAATATTTTTTATACTATTAAACGGTAAATTTACGCGGCCAGTAAGTGTTAGAATGACATACCACCTTCCCTTCGTAACATTACGCTGATATATCATTTTCACACATCACATACACACATTAGACTAAACTAATAACCAAACTTGAGAAAATATTTTTTTATGCTACAAATACTTCATAGGTGGCAATACAAGCATGCGGCCCGTCCGATGGTAAGTGGCTACAGTACCCTATGGATGATTGTTATACCATAGGTATCATTAGCGTGCCGATCATGAACCTCAATATCGCAAAGAGATCTGGAAACATCACTCATTGCAGGAACACAACACAAGGTTATTTCGGGCCAATCTTCTGTAGGGTGGAGGTACTCCCCCACTCAGTGGAACTACCATTTAGGTTGGTTCAGTAATTTTTAGATGATGCGAGGAGATTATAATATTGTTACGACCAGTTACTACCCGATTAAAAAGATAGAAAAATCCTGTTTCCGAAATATCTCGAAGCAACTACAACCTTCTGAGGACTTCGAAATAATGTTCGCGTCGTAAACAACCGCGGTGCATGTTTGTGTAAACATCGCAGTTTACAAACACATGTATAGGGCTTATCGCCTCGTTTACGTCATCGAGTAGGAATAGAAACTAAACGTCAAGAAAGTTAGCTACGATTCACGATTTTTCTGCGATCGTTTAGTGTAGGTATTTAAGCGACTCAGGCGCGGCGCCGAAGCAGTTCAGATTTGAATTATAAAGCGATAAACAACAAGCGATATAAAATGGAAGCGAAACCACAGTGTAATAAATAAGTGCTGTGAGTTCGTGTAATTCGTAACTGTGTGAAATAGAAATAAATCTTCTTCACCTCTAACATCGGCATTTTTATTACCTACGGGTGTAACAATATTATGGTATGAATATACTATATATATATATCGATTCTTAACGTTAAACAAAAATTTAGAAATGATAATTCCGTTCGTGAGATCTCTGCCCTATTAGAATAATAGCATTGCAGTGATTACGCTTGTGAGCCTGTAGCCTTATGCTAGGAAGGGGGCTGTTCCACCTCAACTCAATCCAATAACGTCTCTTTCAATTTTGATATGTATTGTATATAATATGTCAAATAATATTTCTTTATTTCCTTACATACATACATAAATCACGCCTATTTCCCAACGGGGTATGCAGAGATCACGTCCTTCCACCTCCTACGATCCTGGAATACATCTTTCGCTTCTTCAACATTCATTAATCATTGCATGCATGCTCGTTAGTTTAGAGTACTCTTGACCTGACCTTTCTTCAAAACGTCTCCGATTTGATCGACGCATGTTCGTCTAGGCCTTCCTCTTCCAACGTTTCCTTTCACACTCGGATTATAAATTTGTTTAGTCATTCTTCTTTCATTCATCCTCTCAACATTCCCAAATCATCTAAGCATCCCTTTCTCAATCCGTGTGACTATATCTTCTTTTACACCACAAAGTTCTCTTATCACACTAGTTCTTATCCTGTCACTCAATTTCACTCCTAACATACCTCTTAGCGCTCTCATTTCTACTGCATTTATTTTACTTTCATGATTCCTTCTAAATTTAAATTTCAGTATAGTTTTGCTGTGAATTTTATTTTTAAGTAAATAAACTTCATTTTAATAATGTAGGTCTTTGCATCCGATTATTGTATTTTCTGTTATCTATAATATAGTGAAGTTCTTAATTCGATATATATTCTCCTTACTACTTCGAAAAATTATGATGCTGCACTTGAAAAGTACACTATAGTCCGGGAGTAGCGAAGAACGTCGGAGAATTAGAAACCTTAAAAGATATTGGGAAATATAAAGGACTTACCTGGATTACGGGGTTGAAGTGAGTACCAGGTGCACATTCCCGTTCTACTTTCTCTCCAAACACGCAGTAGTAGAAGCGGCTACAATTAGTTTCGTGGGGGAGTAAAAGATGCTCGTGGAAATCAGCTGGACATCCATTGGGTAAAGTTTCAGACGGTTCTTCGCAAGGTAATGACGAGTCTGTACTAGTTGGACCCTCAGAAGTAGTAGTCGAAGGTTGGGCAGTTGTTGTAGTCGGGGCTTGCGTAGTTGTAGTAGTTGGGGCTTGGGTGGTTGTTGTAGTTGGGGCTTGGGTAGTTGTAGTAGTCGAAGGTTGGGCAGTTGTTGTAGTCGGGGCTTGCGTAGTTGTAGTAGTCGGAGCTTGGGTAGTTGTTGTAGTTGGGGCTTGGGTGGTTGTTGTAGTTGGGGCTTGGGTGGTTGTTGTGGTTGAGGCTTGGGTCGTTGTTGTAGTCGGGGCCTGTGTAGTTGTCATAGTTGGGGCTTCAGTAAGTTCTGTAGTTGAACCCTCAGTTATTGTAGTTGGGGCTGGAGTATTAGCGGTTGTATCGCAATCATTATCCACACCCTCCAAGGTACAATTAACGTTCCATGGCCAATCACAAACTTGTTCCACAGGGTTAAAGTGAGTGCCAGGCGCGCATTCTCGTTCTACTTTCTCTCCTAAAACACAGTAGTAGAATCGGCTGCAATTGGTCTCATGTGGAAGTAAGAGATGTTCATGGAAGTCAGCTGGACATCCATTAGGTAGAAGACCACTACCGCCGTCACCACCGCAGCTTTCATTACCGTTACAACCTCCACCTCCACCTCCTCCACCACCACCACCACAGCTATCATTTCCATTACAACCACCGCCGCTTTCATTGTCTTCGGGTTGTTCTGGTTCGGTGTTATCATCACAATCTACATCCTCCAAAGTACAGTTAACATTCCATGGCCAATCACAAACTTGTTCCACAGGATTAAAGTGAGTACCAGGAGCGCATTCTCGTTCTACTTTCTCTCCGAACACGCAGTAGTAGAAGCGGCTGCAGTTGGTCTCGTGTGGGAGTAGGAGATGTTCATGGAAATCAGCAGGACATCCGTTGGGGAGGAGACCTCCACCTCCACCACCACAGCTGCCACCTTCATTGTCGTTACCATTACAGCCACCATTATCAGTGTCTTCGTCTGGGTTCTCTGGTTTGCACTGTTCACCATCGCAGTTGTTTCCTGAATCAACATCCTCACATCCAGCATTCCAAGGCCAGTCGCAGACCTGTAATTTATTAACCGACTTTAAAAAAGATAAGGTTCACAATTCGATTGTATATTTTTATGAATGTTCAGGCATAGTTTCTTTGTTTATGAAGCGATTTAGATGATTTATTTTTTTTTTTGGAAAGGGGACACCTCAAGGGTGGTCACATTTTCATTTTATTAGCATAGGACCTTCGTATTCCAAGATACAACAGGGAATTCCTCATCATCATCAGGGAAATCATTAAAGATGGATTCCCTTTTATGTTACTGTTAAAAAATTTCATGTCAAATTTTATAGTATACTTATCTAAAATCATTTAAGTACAACATGCAAATTTCAGTGTAATTTTGAATTAAATTATATTTTTAACTTAATTATTCAAAAAAGTGAAGGTTCTCAATTCGAATGTTAGTCATATATTTATTTATGGATGTTAAGCCGTATTATCTTTGTTTATAAACTGTGTCGCATGATTCTTTTTTGGTTAAAAAGGTGATACCTGTAGGGTGGTAGGATTCATTGGTATTGAACCTTGAAATTTGAAGATACAGAATAAAACTCTTCAAAATAATTGAAGTTGGTTTTCATTTTTCGTTAAAAATTGTCATGTGGGAAAGGAAGACAAGTTTACTTTTAACCATATAGGTATCTTTGTCGCATTACCGTATTTTCGGGAGCATTAACTTACAGAAAAGTCCTAAATTCTATATGCGTGTATTATAGAATTGTCTTCATGTAATTGTACGTAATTGCTTACTCAATTTCCATCATAACTATGAAAAAAATATTAGACTGCACTACAATGCAGGTAGTACCAATCGCCAAGATATTACAAATCATAAAAGATATTGAGAAATATATAGGACTTACCTGGATTACGGGGTTGAAGTGAGTACCAGGTGCACATTCCCGTTCTACTTTCTCTCCAAACACGCAGTAGTAGAAGCGGCTACAATTAGTTTCGTGGGGGAGTAAAAGATGCTCGTGGAAATCAGCTGGACATCCATTGGGTAAAGTTTCAGACGGTTCTTCGCAAGGTAATGACGAGTCTGTACTAGTTGGACCCTCAGAAGTAGTAGTCGAAGGTTGGGCAGTTGTTGTAGTCGGGGCTTGCGTAGTTGTAGTAGTTGGGGCTTGGGTGGTTGTTGTAGTTGGGGCTTGGGTAGTTGTAGTAGTCGAAGGTTGGGCAGTTGTTGTAGTCGGGGCTTGCGTAGTTGTAGTAGTCGGAGCTTGGGTAGTTGTTGTAGTTGGGGCTTGGGTGGTTGTTGTAGTTGGGGCTTGGGTGGTTGTTGTGGTTGGGGCTTGGGTCGTTGTTGTAGTCGGGGCCTGTGTAGTTGTCGTAGTTGGGGCTTCAGTAAGTTCTGTAGTTGAACCCTCAGTTATTGTAGTTGGGGCTGGAGTATTAGCGGTTGTGTCGCAATCATTATCCACACCCTCCAAGGTACAATTAACGTTCCATGGCCAATCACAAACTTGTTCCACAGGGTTAAAGTGAGTGCCAGGAGCGCATTCTCGTTCTACTTTCTCTCCTAAGACACAGTAGTAGAAGCGGCTGCAATTGGTCTCATGTGGAAGTAAGAGATGTTCATGGAAGTCAGCTGGACATCCATTAGGTAGAAGACCACTTCCGCCGTCACCACCGCAGCTTTCATTACCGTTGCAACCTCCACCTCCACCTCCTCCACCACCACCACCACAGCTATCATTTCCATTACAACCACCACCGCTTTCATTGTCTTCGGGTTGTTCTGGTTCGGTGTTATCATCACAGTCTACATTCTCCAAGGTACAGTTAACATTCCATGGCCAATCACATACTTGTTCCACAGGATTAAAGTGAGTGCCAGGAGCGCATTCCCGTTCTACTTTCTCTCCGAACACGCAATAGTAGAAGCGGCTGCAGTTGGTCTCGTGTGGGAGTAGGAGATGTTCATGAAAATCAGCAGGACATCCGTTGGGGAGAAGACCACTGCCACCACCACCACAGCTGCCTCCATCAGATTCCTCGCCGTTATCGTTGCAGCCGTTGCCTCCACTACCGTTATCATTATCATCACTTTCGTCTCCACCACAACTATCGGAATCTTCCCCATTCCCACCACAGCTACCACCGGATCCATTGTCTTCTTCCCCTGGATTTGTACAGTTTACGTTACGTGGCCAATCACAAACCTGGAAATTATTTTTATTTTTAGTTTATCAAAATCATAATCCTAATCATTAAAATCCTAAGAAGGCATTTATAAATATGTCAAAACACTACCACCGGTTCGGAAAACATCCCAGTCATTGAGAACAACCGGTACGAATCTCGATCGGATTTATCAACAGCTTATTTTCTTATTAAACTAATTTTTACAGAATGGCTGTAATTATATACAGTTATTATCATTTTCAGTAGATGTACAGAGAGGGAATCACATCAGACATCACCATCATTCACGTATTCAGCTACCCTATAATATCCTTTCGATAATACTCGCTTAATATGATTCTTGAACTTATTATCCGGCAAATCGGTAATGTGCTTAGGAAGTTTATTATAGAACATAACACAATTACCTAAACACATTTATTTTTGTTTTACTAAGTCTAAAACATAAAAGACTATTTTATATTTACTTCTAGTATTGAAATTGTGAGTTTTAGTTACAAGTTCAAAATCATCTTCATTTTTCCGAACATACATCATATTGTCCAAGATGTATTGGAAGGCAAAGTTAAGATACTAAATTCTTGAAATTTATTCCTCAATGATTCGCGTAGTCCCATAAATATCATAAAATGCTCGAACTGCCCGTTTTTTAATACAAATATATTATCTACCTCAGCTGCTGAACCACACAGTAAAATACCGTAGGATATTAAACTGTGGAAGTAAGCGAAGTAGACCAACCTAGCAGTAGCAATATCAGTTAACTAGCGAATTTTACGCACTGCGTATGCAGCGGAGCATAATTTCCCTGCAAAGGTTTTAATGTAAATTTTAATATAAGGTTCTAATATATTACTATTAAGTTAGCAAAAGGAATATAATATGTGTATAATTAATTGGTTTCTAGGAAACGGCTTGAACGATTTGAATGAAATTTGGTATTTAGATAATGATTTATGTACCAACATTGGTTGTTTAGGGATTCTTTGTAGTTAATATACCTTTTGGTGTTAAAAGATTTTGTCATGTTTTTCCTTTCTTTTCGCGACCTACCCCTTTCTCTTATTCCAGCAATATATAATGCAATAATAATCATGATCCGGTCTAATCTGATGCCTTTAGTATGTAGTGTAGGCCCGATTGAAAATCAGCGCTATAGTATTTTGCTATAGCATATGCTGAGCTGAGGTCCTTTTTTATCTTGAGTGCGGCATTTGTATGGCAACGTTGTAATATTATAAATTCAATTACTAATTATTTATTGTAAATTTCGTATTTAATCTGTGTTGTATTAATTAAGTCCGTATTTTCAGTATCAAATAAATTTTTTTCTTCCTTTCCTTCTTTTACATTCCAAGTTTTCCTAGATATTAGATAGACAACGAGCTCAGCTCGGTCGCCGAGGTATTTATTAGCTAATTATTACAATGCCAGTTTTTTGATAAAATAAGATGCCATGCAATTAGTTTAAGTTTTTAAATTTTGCCCGTAATTTTACGCCATAAACTCAGTTAAAGGATTAAATATGCAAAGCAGTGTGTTGCGGACAGCGAGCGGGGCGAGCGAATAACGATAGTCTAATAGTATAGAATGAACAAATAAATGAAATAATACGTGTTAGGAATAAGGTTTATAAATACGTGTTAGGAATAGATATAATAATATGAACTGAATATGTGTATTTTAAAACGATTAGGATAAGAATATAGCTAGTTGTAAGTTTAAATGTATAAATTTCACTAGTTGTAAGGATGAACCATGCCAGACTCAGAACATCTGGCATGGTGACTCATGGTACTGCCGTCCCTTTCCCACGGTTAGCCTCGCTCTGCGGAGAGAGCGCACACAGGGCGTGCGCGCTCATTGGCTGAGCGACGCCCCGCACGGAATCCATCGCACGACCGGTTGCGAGGCAAAGGGCGAGGTTAAATATAGCGGAGAGGGCGGCAGTACTACGATCAGTTCGAGAAACACTACAACAACAGCAAGCAGCGAATCACCAAGTAAACTACAGTCAAGAAAGATATTAAGAATCAACATTGTTACCACGCACTAATGTAACTTTGTAAAACGAAACAAGAATAAAACAAACGCTATTAATTTAGCACACATTAAAATATTGTGGACGTCTTTTTATTCACAATACATTGAATATTTATTAAGAAAAATTCAAATAAATGCATAGATTTCTTGAAATTAAATAACTTATAATAGACTACAAAAGAGAAGTAAATTTTTTTTTTATTGGCTAAATGCAATGACTTAATGTACCTACTACAACGGTGGAGTGCATTTTTATATTATTTTATTGGTCAGTGTCCACAATTAGACCGGATGTTAAGTAACAACTTGGCTAAAGATAAACTAGAAAGTGAACTAGTTCTAAAGTGCAGCTGCAGAAACCATCAACTTATCGGTAGTACTTAGTAAAATGAGCACTATGGCCTACTACAATCCTATATTTTCGTCTACATATGACAGTTGACGCGATCTAACAGTTAAACATAGAGTGATCATCACTTCAAACACAGCAGAATGCTTTTGCGTAGCACACATTTTTCTATCTCACTCACAGACGTTCCTGTCTTTATCTATTACAAAGAATTGATCACCTCATAATTGCAACTACCCAACACAATACTTGTATAAGATAAAATAAAACCGTATTAATCCGTACAAAATAACATAATTATGTGATAAGAAAAGTGAAATATAGCATTCTAGTATTTCACGTATCGAAATCATCAGAACTTATCTATATGACATGAATGATAACTATAAAACAGTTATAGTTAAACATGATATAGATTCCAGGAAGGGACATTGAAAAACAGAAGCTTTAGGAAGCGTATGGAGGCAATTTATTACAAAGATATACGTTATCATTTAAATGCACAGGTGAAACAAAAAGGATGAATTGTTTGATAAATTGCGTTACTGTCATCATTTACAATCTTTAAGAAGGAATTGGTGCTAAATATAGCTCCCTAATGAATCTGATATTCAATCGTCCTAGGCTTTATAGCATCTCTGACATTTCAACTTTCTATGATAAGCTTATCTAATAGCAGTTTGCAGTAAATCTCTTTTGAGATAAACCAGATCAGTAATTGATTATCTAACATCAAAGCAAAGATGTAAGCAACCACTATATTATTGTTTTGCTTTTAGTGCATCAATTGTTAGCGTAGCCTCAATAAGACATCTATACAAATAACATAAAACCCCTGTAATTGTTTTTCTTATATTTGTTAGATCAGACATCACCATCATTCACGTATTCAGCTACCCTATAATATCCTTTCGATAATACTCGCTTAATATGATTCTTGAACTTATTATCCGGCAAATCGGTAATGTGCTTAGGAAGTTTATTATAGAACATAACACAATTACCTAAACACATTTATTTTTGTTTTACTAAGTCTAAAACATAAAAGACTATTTTATATTTACTTCTAGTATTGAAATTGTGAGTTTTAGTTACAAGTTCAAAATCATCTTCATTTTTCCGAACATACATCATATTGTCCAAGATGTATTGGAAGGCAAAGTTAAGATACTAAATTCTTGAAATTTATTCCTCAATGATTCGCGTAGTCCCATAAATATCATAAAATGCTCGAACTGCCCGTTTTTTAATACAAATATATTATCTACCTCAGCTGCTGAACCACACAGTAAAATACCGTAGGATATTAAACTGTGGAAGTAAGCGAAGTAGACCAACCTAGCAGTAGCAATATCAGTTAACTAGCGAATTTTACGCACTGCGTATGCAGCGGAGCATAATTTCCCTGCAAAGGTTTTAATGTAAATTTTAATATAAGGTTCTAATATATTACTATTAAGTTAGCAAAAGGAATATAATATGTGTATAATTAATTGGTTTCTAGGAAACGGCTTGAACGATTTGAATGAAATTTGGTATTTAGATAATGATTTATGTACCAACATTGGTTGTTTAGGGATTCTTTGTAGTTAATATACCTTTTGGTGTTAAAAGATTTTGTCATGTTTTTCCTTTCTTTTCGCGACCTACCCCTTTCTCTTATTCCAGCAATATATAATGCAATAATAATCATGATCCGGTCTAATCTGATGCCTTTAGTATGTAGTGTAGGCCCGATTGAAAATCAGCGCTATAGTATTTTGCTATAGCATATGCTGAGCTGAGGTCCTTTTTTATCTTGAGTGCGGCATTTGTATGGCAACGTTGTAATATTATAAATTCAATTACTAATTATTTATTGTAAATTTCGTATTTAATCTGTGTTGTATTAATTAAGTCCGTATTTTCAGTATCAAATAAATTTTTTTCTTCCTTTCCTTCTTTTACATTCCAAGTTTTCCTAGATATTAGATAGACAACGAGCTCAGCTCGGTCGCCGAGGTATTTATTAGCTAATTATTACAATGCCAGTTTTTTGATAAAATAAGATGCCATGCAATTAGTTTAAGTTTTTAAATTTTGCCCGTAATTTTACGCCATAAACTCAGTTAAAGGATTAAATATGCAAAGCAGTGTGTTGCGGACAGCGAGCGGGGCGAGCGAATAACGATAGTCTAATAGTATAGAATGAACAAATAAATGAAATAATACGTGTTAGGAATAAGGTTTATAAATACGTGTTAGGAATAGATATAATAATATGAACTGAATATGTGTATTTTAAAACGATTAGGATAAGAATATAGCTAGTTGTAAGTTTAAATGTATAAATTTCACTAGTTGTAAGGATGAACCATGCCAGACTCAGAACATCTGGCATGGTGACTCATGGTACTGCCGTCCCTTTCCCACGGTTAGCCTCGCTCTGCGGAGAGAGCGCACACAGGGCGTGCGCGCTCATTGGCTGAGCGACGCCCCGCACGGAATCCATCGCACGACCGGTTGCGAGGCAAAGGGCGAGGTTAAATATAGCGGAGAGGGCGGCAGTACTACGATCAGTTCGAGAAACACTACAACAACAGCAAGCAGCGAATCACCAAGTAAACTACAGTCAAGAAAGATATTAAGAATCAACATTGTTACCACGCACTAATGTAACTTTGTAAAACGAAACAAGAATAAAACAAACGCTATTAATTTAGCACACATTAAAATATTGTGGACGTCTTTTTATTCACAATACATTGAATATTTATTAAGAAAAATTCAAATAAATGCATAGATTTCTTGAAATTAAATAACTTATAATAGACTACAAAAGAGAAGTAAATTTTTTTTTTATTGGCTAAATGCAATGACTTAATGTACCTACTACAACGGTGGAGTGCATTTTTATATTATTTTATTGGTCAGTGTCCACAATTAGACCGGATGTTAAGTAACAACTTGGCTAAAGATAAACTAGAAAGTGAACTAGTTCTAAAGTGCAGCTGCAGAAACCATCAACTTATCGGTAGTACTTAGTAAAATGAGCACTATGGCCTACTACAATCCTATATTTTCGTCTACATATGACAGTTGACGCGATCTAACAGTTAAACATAGAGTGATCATCACTTCAAACACAGCAGAATGCTTTTGCGTAGCACACATTTTTCTATCTCACTCACAGACGTTCCTGTCTTTATCTATTACAAAGAATTGATCACCTCATAATTGCAACTACCCAACACAATACTTGTATAAGATAAAATAAAACCGTATTAATCCGTACAAAATAACATAATTATGTGATAAGAAAAGTGAAATATAGCATTCTAGTATTTCACGTATCGAAATCATCAGAACTTATCTATATGACATGAATGATAACTATAAAACAGTTATAGTTAAACATGATATAGATTCCAGGAAGGGACATTGAAAAACAGAAGCTTTAGGAAGCGTATGGAGGCAATTTATTACAAAGATATACGTTATCATTTAAATGCACAGGTGAAACAAAAAGGATGAATTGTTTGATAAATTGCGTTACTGTCATCATTTACAATCTTTAAGAAGGAATTGGTGCTAAATATAGCTCCCTAATGAATCTGATATTCAATCGTCCTAGGCTTTATAGCATCTCTGACATTTCAACTTTCTATGATAAGCTTATCTAATAGCAGTTTGCAGTAAATCTCTTTTGAGATAAACCAGATCAGTAATTGATTATCTAACATCAAAGCAAAGATGTAAGCAACCACTATATTATTGTTTTGCTTTTAGTGCATCAATTGTTAGCGTAGCCTCAATAAGACATCTATACAAATAACATAAAACCCCTGTAATTGTTTTTCTTATATTTGTTAGAAAACGCTGATCCCGAGTACTATCAGTCGGACTTTATAAATTATTTTTGTATTGTACAGCATATTTACTGACGAAACCAAAATTATACAATAAAAAGTGAGAAAGTACGCTAAACGAAAACATAGTAAATAGTATATAATATAAATAATTATATATGTATATATATTCCAAGCCGATTTCGACTATAGTGACTGGATTCCAACTAAGGCCTGAGGTTTCTGGCCCGTAAATAACTTTCAACGAGACATAGTTACGAACCGCCGTGCGGGGGGGGGGGGGGGGGTATTGCGGAGCCGCATAGGCCCCCCACGCACTCGATTGCTCAAGCGCGTACACACCCCCTTACTTAATTCTAAGTTGGGCTGACCACCAAAAGAAAATTAACTCTAGTGTAATCGCGGAGTACCATAGCTAGTAATAAAAAAATCAACACAAACCTGTTTCTCATAGTTAAAGTAGGTTCCCTTAGAGCAGTTCCTTTCGACTTTTTCCCCGAAAACACAGTAATAGAACTTATGACAGTAAGTTTCATGAGGAAGAAGTTTGTGCTCGTGGAAATCAGCTGGACAGCCGTTGGGCAAAGTATCAGATGGTTCGTCGCAAGGCTGTGATGAATCTATAGTTGTTGGAGCTTGAGTAGATGTTGGAGCTTGAGTAGTTGTTGGAGCTTGAGTAGTTGTTGTAGTGGTTGGTGCAGCAGTAGTTGTTGGAGCTTGAGTAGTTGTTGTAGTGGTTGGTGCAGCAGTAGTTGTAGTAGTTGAAGCTTGGGTAGTACTACTACTTGGGGCTTGAGTGCTGGTCGGGACAGGTACTGTCTGAGTAATATCTTCGTCATCTACAGTTGCAGGTGAACCTGGTAAATTGCAGTTTGCCAATATAGGATGGATGCACACCTGAAAAGGAAAAAGAAGATAGTTTCAGACAAGTGTTTTTTGTTGCAGTCGGTTTTTTTGTTTCCTTTTTAATAACTCATTATTAAACTATATATGCATTTCTTTACGTTTAAAATACAATCTTAGGTAAGTGGTAAAATAAAAGGATCTCTTACTTGGTGGAGAGGTGAGAAATGTGTACCAGGAGCGCAAGTAGTCGGGTCCTCTCTTCTGAAGCCATACTCGCAGTAGTAAAACTTGGTGCAGTCATATTCGTGGGCTATCAAGTGATGGATGTCCGGTTCGCAAAGGTCACAAGGTACGAAACGGTACTCCTCGATGTCTTCTTCTAACGTAGCCTGGGCTAAGGCCAGCGTGGTCAAGAGTAAAAGCTTGACTGTAAAATATAAAAAAATTAAGTTGTCATTAATGTATAATATTAGTAATGAGTATATCAGAGGTGATTTCATGTAGTGCTGTGACTTGGTCACTAACTATACGCTTCATAAGAAAGCTCAAGGTCGCTCAAAGGACAACGAAGTTGCGTAAAAGTAGGGTTTTGTTTTTCGATCGTATGTATGTCTATTTCTTTGTTACGCTCTGTAGCCTAAACGGCTTGATGTATTTTAGCACACGAGATGTCGTTAGATTCGTCTTAATTGTGGGAGTGACATAAGCTATATAACATTTAAGTAAAGCAACTGGGAATGAAATAAAATGCAAAAATAGAAAAAACAAAATATATTGTCAAATGTTTTTGTTCAGTTGGGTTTTTTTGTTTCTTTTTAGTTAATAATTTAGCTTGTTTGCACCACTTTAGGGGTTGAGTTTCCAAAAAAGCTTAATTAATTCTCACCTACAGTGCAAAAAGAACCCGCATGCAACTTTCACGGTTCTAGTCCAAGCGGTTTAGGCTCTGTCTTGATAATTCAGTCAGTCAGTCAAGACAAGTAATTAATTTCCTATATATATATATATATATATATATGTATAAATTGCAATCCATAAAAACATGGGCGTTCGTGATAATAACCTCGTATTAAAGTGATTACCCGATAAAGAGTTATGATAAAAGATAATTGATTTATTTTATTTTTTATCAGGAACATAATCCTTTTACAAAGGTATTCGCTACCGTCAATCGTAATAACCACACAATTATATTATTGCAGCTTTAAAGTCTAAATCCCACAAGGCTAAGTGCGAAACTGGAAAAATTAAAATGGATTGCTACTTAAGGAAATAGAAATTCCCTTGACCCTATATGAGAAAATAGCTAGAGAAAGAAAATAAATAAAAATATCAGCCAGAAATCGCTAAAAAAATGTAACCATAGTTTTAGTTTTTAACAAAAAAAACGATAAACAACCTTGAAGTACCCAACGAAAATAGAATTATCTAAATCGGTTCATAAACAAAGGAAGTAATGTCTGAAGACATCCATAAAAAAAAAACTTATAAATTCGAATTGAGAAACACCTTCTCTATTGAAATCGGTTATAAAGAAAATGATAGAGGTTTATCATTATGCGCGCATCATGTAAAAGTACTGGAAAGTTTTTGATAAAAAAAAATTGTTTTACTCCTTACTTAATTGGTCCTTATCTAAAAAAATATCACTATATTCATTCAATAACATTTTATTAAGGCTTTAAGAAACTACTATTTTTATAAGCTTTACGTGTTGTTCTATCGTCCACGCCAGTGAAGCCGCGAGCACAGCTAGTGAAATAATAAAAAAAAATCTTAAAAGCCTAAGAAAGCGATCTTAACTACGGCTTGTTGGGTTAAACTCTTTGCTTACAGAACTATAGAAAAAAAAATTGGTTGATTTATTAAAATATTTTACAAGGACTGGCTGCCTGTACTAACACGCCATATTAAATATGATACTATTTAATATAATGTTGAAGAATCGTGTCGATGAAATTGTGGAATCCGTACTAATGACTTACTATTCGTATTATTGACTTTACTATTGACTGGGTAACGACCGACTGGAAGACATTCTTGAATTGTGCGATAGTAAAGATGTCATCTCGCTGCGTATTACATAAATTATTTTAACATTTTTGTCCACGTTTATTATTAATGGTAAATTAATTACCATTGAAGATTCGCCCTCAAAGTTAAAGTACTCATTTTATTTAAAAAAAATGACCTCGAAACCTGACGGCGAGATAGTTTTTTACAATTATATTTCCTACTTGTTAAAATTAACTTCGCAGGACGCGAAACGTGGATCGCAGCCGACCGTTACGAAGTAGCCACGAGTCCCTTTACAGTCGTATAACGGTCTTTCATTACATGACGATTTCAAGACTTTATCATAAAAACACGTGCGGAGTCGCGGTGCACCGCAAGCTAGCGAAATAAAATTTCTAATCCCTTCGCGTTTTTAATTAAGAAGCTTAATTATTGTAATTTCTCAGAAACCATTTCCCTATCATATCGACTAATGCTAATATTCTTATAACATCTTATCTTGACCCATATCAATGTTGAGCTGAGTTATTATTACTAGCGATCGCCCTAAGGTCGAAAATCGACCAGCGACATTTTGATCATAGACTATTTTCTGTTTGACATTTGCAGTATTCATGAACCTAAACATTGAGTATTATCTACATCACTTGCTGTCACTTTGCGTTGAGTGACAATGTCAATATTTTGGGGGGCCTAAATTCAATGGCACTGGTCGGATTATGATTCGCAGTATTAATTTATTTAATTTAATATAATAGTAATAGATATTTTAGATAAAATTTAGCATTCTGCGTTCCTTCTCCATATAAACTTTAACCATGCCAAATCTCACAGTCTTCCGTGCACGTAATACGCTTAAAAAGGGTTAGAAAGTTTTTGCTTCACGTATCAATACAATGATTAATAATAGTTACTTCTATTATTATTGTTATTATTAATTCTATCATTTGAAGTTTACAAAAAATGTTTATAGTTTTAAGTTTTCACTTCTGTCGGCAGTCCTCATTACTGATTTGAAATTTTTTTATGGATATTCTTTTTTGTTCGAAAGGGAATAAATTTGAAATATAAAGACACATATAAAGGTAGTTCTGAGATTAAGGTTGAAATATTTACAAAGCTTCATAAAGATTTCGGAAACCTTTTAGAACAAGAGCAAATTGTTGACAGGAGACTAAGATTTAGTAGTTACACAATAGAGTTAAAAGTATTTTAAATGAATATATCGATGTGTAATATTTATATCTATATTAATACATCTGTAGTTCTGTCTGTGCCTATATGTATTTTTCCCCGATAGACATCTTATATAAAAGAACACGAATATTATAATAATCTGTTTATATGTCCAGATTTCTCTCAAATAGTGCTACACCGATTTTTATTAAATAGATTACAAAGAAAACTTATGTTACTGCTTAATTGGTAGGCTATAAGAATTGCAAATTATTATATTACCATTAATTTTATAGTATTCGGAACTCGTAAAAATATTTATGTAATTTTTTTTTGTACATTTTAAATTCGTTATGGATACAATCGACTTTCGGGCTCGAGTAAGCCAAAGGTTGCCTGCTTTAGAACGCAGTCCGAGGAAGAAACGCGCCATGCGTTTGCTTTGTCCACGGGGTTTCCCCGTTTAACCTAATAGTATTATATCGTAAAATTCTAACATACCTAACATAGTTGCGTCTATAGGACGCTTCACACTTTATGTTCACTAAACAGCACTATTGAATAAACACAATAACACACTTGGATGAGACTAAATTAAATAAATCGCATAAGAATTCTTTTATATATTTAAGAATTATCATAAAATTGATTACGTACGATAAACACATGTAGATTAAGCGGATAAAGAAATTAATTGCTTGTAAGTCTGTTTTTGATAGCTTTAAGCGCATTATCATTTTTATATATATATATAATTATATTTGTCGCACCGTGAACCAATGGCACCATCTACCGGCTAGGGTGTTCCCTCCTTACGACATCGGCTCCTTCAAACGTAACGTGAAGAGATATTTATGCAGGCTGGCATGACAGCAGCTACTGTCAATGGATTTAGATCTCTCGATGGTTGCCGTTCTTTTTGAATTGCACTGTGCTTACCATCAAGGATAGTGGCGGTAATATGCCGTGTAACTATTAAAAAAAACAAATTATAAAATCCTAACAGAATGCTAAGTGTTTTATTTACAAACTCACGGCTTGGCTTCTGGTAGACGATTATTGTGGCCTTCCAAAGCTTGTTATACAAGACTTCACTAGAGGGATCACTAGCGGGTAGCCAACCATGAACCCTCTTCCTCAAGGAAATCTAGAAAACCTCCGCACCGCAGGAACACAGCACATGGTTATTTGGCAGCGATCTTCTGTAGGGAGGGGGACCAAGTTCGGCGAAGCTGTAAAAGCCGCAGCGGCTTCAAGGCCTTTAAAACTAACAATATAGTCAGTTCTAAAAAAAAAATTTGTGGAGGTATTCCATCAGTCAAACTTTCCCGCACACCCACCGTCGCGACCTCCGTCTTTCACGGCAAC
Source organism: Saturnia japonica (assembly GCA_033032175.1). Taxonomy (NCBI): domain Eukaryota; kingdom Metazoa; phylum Arthropoda; class Insecta; order Lepidoptera; family Saturniidae; genus Saturnia; species Saturnia japonica. The sequence goes on from CM065331.1 coordinate 9,278,255, forward strand.
TCAAGTCTATGTCCGTTCTTCGGTGTGGAACCCTTGAGTCTGACAGTCACTCGCGCGATACTGGTGACACTGGACTTGCAATCACTTAGCTTCCCACACACAATATGTTCCTACATACGTGCACACCACTCACATAGATTCTGTAGGGACCTTTTCTTTTCTTTTTGACGCTAGTTAGTGTAGACCATATTTCAGATCACTAACAAATGATAAATGATATTGGTGGATTGACATATATCATACGGCGGAGATAATTTTTTTTCCTATCATAAATAGGAACTTGTTATAGGGTGTTACTGAATTACATGACAAGGTAAATTGAAAATTAATAAGCCCCCGGCACAAGTAACCTATTCATTGAACCATTTGAGCCCAAATGCGATAGCTCTGCTTTAAGTCGGTGAGGAGTTAGGTATCCTACAGATTCCAGATGACGCTGCAGCATTAGGTCAAGGTTTTTGTAATATTATTCATGTTACAGAATATCAAAAAACGACTCAATCCGATATGTGGAAGAAGCTGATAATGTTCAAACGGCTGAAAAGATTGTCTTTGACCGTAGCTAAGAACACTCTCGACCCAGTCACCTTTCAAACAAAAAAAAACTAAATCAAAATCGGTTCAGCCGTTTTTGAGCTACGATGTCACAGACAGTCACACAGATACCCTCGTTATAGTGGGATATAAAAAAATTAAAACGAATATGAATTCAGATTTTACTGAACGTTACTTCAGCCCGGAAAAATAACTGAGTTCCTAACATATAAATGTACTCCGCAGGAGGTAAAACAAATGAAAGGTTCAGGGGAATTACCCGAGAGAGCTCTTAGGATCATATTTTTTCGCTATCAGTGAGTGCATAACAACTACGTAACTACTGGCTTTCATACTGATTGCAAGTAAGCTTGTTATCGAAGAATAAAAATACAAATATGCATAGGTATCAATAAAAAAATTTACCACTGTCACTCTAAAAAGGGCATTTTATACATCGATAACAGTGAATAAAAACTCTTTCGCTCACAAGAGAATAAAAACTTTTTAGCACGAATTATATAAATTATGAAAGAAGTTAAAACTCTTGTAATAAAAATATGACTTTATTACTATGTGTATAGTGTTCGCGATCTTTATTTGTATCTTTATAACCGGTTTCATTACCTCTTTTACACTGACTAATCCCTACGCGCGACAAACCAAAAGAAAAATTAGTAATAAGTTTATCAATATGTGTATGGTGTTTGCAATTCTCACCACCACGGTTTTTTTACTCTATATTATATCTCTCGCGTAACGAAAGGACCCTAAACCAGAAGTATCCTTGAAGTGTCCTTGAAATTGTACTCTCAATTAGTCATCGCCCAAGAAGTTTTCTCGCAGTCAATGGTATAGAGTTCATAATTCGTGGAAAAAAAATAATCTCGGTCCTCGTATCCCTCGAATTACTTTTTCACTTGTTGTGTAATCTACTATTTAAGCATGTGTATTACTGCAAAAAGCTATGTGGCAAAAAAAAAATGCATTTTATTATATTACTTTTAGCCACTTTTCAGACTCGACGCGCTTTGACACGCGATTGAAATTTCGACAAGACAATTTTTAACAAAAAAAAAAAAAAAAAATGAATTACGATGATTTTGAGGAGTTCCCCGGTGTATCTTCGAAGTTGAAGCTCCAATGACAATGAAATTAAAATGTGGCCACATAATTGGTTTTTACACAATTTTTTTAACGACACTCCACACGAGAATAAGTTGGAAGAAAAAAAAACCTTTCCACTTTACGTGTATGTGTGATACCCTAAACAATAATATTTTTACAACTTAGTCGGTGTGGTTAATATGTATACCCATACGGAATTATTGTTTTTCAGTACAAAGAATCTCTGAACTAAACCGCGGACACTTAAGCAGACATAGCGAAAACTATAAGAGTTCCTTGTTGACTTCGAAACCCTAAAAATTTTAAATGAAAACATATTATTCAAAATAAAAGCTTGTTAAAAAGAAAATGCAGAACAAAAACCCTACAAAAAAAGTTTGCGCAGTCGAGGTTTTTTTTTTAAATAGTTAATTTTGTTTTTCATGTTTCAAACGGTAATGATTAAGAATAATTTCAAATGATCCTTGTAGCATTGCAATAAATTACCAGGTGTTTTATTATTATGAGAAAAATTTAATCTTTCATATTATATAAATAATATATCATCCAGAGATACTTACTTGTTACTGGAAAACGATAAACAATTAGTAAGATAACAAATTCTTTAGTATTATGTATTGCATAAGAATTAAATTGCTTTGGTGAAAATCTTTTTTTATAGTAGCATTGCAAATTGACATTACTGTCATTATAAGCACAGTACAATCTTAACACAACGGCAACCACCGAAAGATCGAACTCCATCGACAGTCATTGTTGTCATGCCGGTCTGAATTAATTTAACTGGATATGTACAGGCTGATCCCGAAACGTGACACACAAAAGCGAGTCACTATGTCGGACTTTTCACCATAAGTATGGGGATCGCGACCCAGTCGGGCTGTACAGCACCAACACCCGCTATCCGCATTTCCTCGTTCGTTGTTATTTTTCAGGAAATTGGATGTTTCCACCAACCACGCGAGCATTAGGATGTTAGATTTGAATTGAACGAGTACAAAAACGCTTCATTTAAAACCACTTAGCATATTCTGATTACAAATGTCATATCTTGAAAACTTACAAAGAACGACTCTCTTATTACAAAGTTATGCCACTTCGTACTCGTAGAAGGAACTTTGGCATCTTGTTTCTTTTTAAATTGCTACATGGAATCACAGACTCTCCCTACATTCTTGAACGCTTGAACTTTGCGATTCCACGTTTGGGCAATCGGTTTTTATAATAGAACAATTTTTACTTGCCTCATTGCAGAACAAATACTTATCGGTCAACATTCCCCAGTATATCGTATGCCCTCTGTCTGTAACGCTGTTCGCACAAATATTGATATATTTTCAGGTTCTGTTACCTCTTAAAAATAATCTTAAAACACTTAAATAATGTAATTTCTAGGATCTTAGTTTTATGATGTTATTAGTTTATTTAGTTCTTGTACCGCCTAATGTCTTTTTCCTTTAACTAAGTGCGTACTGTGTCCACATGTAGAAGAATGCAATCATCGCATAATATTTCAATATTGCTCATTTCTAAGTATATACCTAGATTGTGTTTTAAAAATATTTATATGTGCTTGTGATTATTTTTATTTTATATAGCTATTTGTATCTTTAAATTACTAAAGATATACAATGTAATAGAATTTAATAATGTGTATGCCGTCGTTGCCTATAATTAGGATCACATTTAATTAAATTATTGTACTGCATAATTTTTTTTAGTTGTCTTATTTTAACCCTTGTTCCTGATAATATAGAAAAATCTTATCGGACAAAATATTAGAAAAAAAAAACAATTATTACTATTTATTGTCACACAAAAGAAGTACAAAGAAAACGCAAAAACATGAAAAAAATTATAAATCCATCATCCATCCCTTTTCCTTGTGTCTGTCTATCCCTATCTCTCCTACCCTATCACCGATGTGAGTTTGTGTTTAAAATTACAACGGCGAACACGGAAAGCTTGACTGCGCTGTTAATTAATTATTGTAATAACCTTTTATCGCTAAACTTGATTCAAAAGCGTGCATGGTGCGTGCTAAAACAGAAGTGACTGCAAGAGGAGGCCTCCAAAGTTCGTGAAAGCTGTTGTCTGATGAGTCCTCCTTTTACTCCTACATTCCATTATCCCGTATCGTTGTGCATATGTTGTGATCGGCCTGGGAAAATGGCCCCAATTTAATAATCCGGCTAGTTGTTAAAACAAATCGAACCAGCGATTACAAACATAAAATATTGAAAACAAAATGGAATAAAAAAACGTTATGACAACAGGATTATTGGCAATCAGCATTAGTCGCTTGTGACGAAAGTAATCGAACGACGCTGTTTATCAGCTAAATCTTCGGATTTAGCCGGAAATCATTACTAAATCACATATAAAATTCACGCTCAATTGAAATTATTATCTGCTTTCTTTTGCTGCATTTGAAAAAAAAATAGCATACATTTCTTACAAACGGAATCAAAGAATGCATATCTGAATTGGAATATAGGCTCTAGAGATGTCTGTGTTTGGATTAAAGTTGTGTCTAAATCATTCACGTGAAAAAGCGAGATAAATTCAAACACACTACAGCTGGTATTCCATCTAAGAACAGTCACTAGTAATGGTGGATTCTATATTTCGTGCTTTGTGTATTTGTTGATTTGACTGGCATATACTTTTGCTAAATCACAAAGACTTCAAGGCAAATATACATAAAAAAGGAAAAGCTTAAAAAAGTTTGCCGTTTTAGTGAATATTAAAAAAAAATTAATGTAGAAAAATACACCGGGTGATCCCGAAACACGACAAACCAAAAGAATGTCATTGTGAAGATGTTTATTTTATTACTATGTGTATGGTGGTCGCGATCCTTACCAACCGCTTTTAATGTATCCATGTTTTAACACGAAGCGATGAAATGATTTAGTCTGTCTATTAAAAAAAACGAACTCAGCTCTACACTGCCAACGTTGGACCAAAGCGTCGCCACGCCAGCAACCGGTCTGACCCGCTGCAGTAATTGGTTTCAAATCTTAAAAAATTGTTTAAACATACAGACCGACTATTGTTATTTATATATAGGTACAGGGATATGAGATTAAAACCTGAAATACATACGAAGAATTATTAGGAAGTACCGGAAAGCCCCTCTTTACCGTTTCTTTGATAAGAGGCGATATCGATAACTTTCCGGGGAAATATTTCGGCGTAAACAAATTTTTAATATTTCTCTTTAACACGTTATTTAGATAAAAGTATTAAAGTTAATTCCTTTTTGCCTTAGGCTACAATGTCACCTGGTAAGTGACGATGTGGCTCAAGATAGTGGAAGACTGTGTTCATTGAGAGAAGGTAGCCATTTTAACCCAATTAACCCAATAACAAAGTGAATTTTTTTATGAATGTTGAGGCTGCGTAACTTGTTTATGAACCAACTAGTTGTGCCCGCGGCTTCGCTCACGTGGACTACAGAATGCCCGCGCGAATTTTGCTCCCCCGCTCCCGGCTATTTTAAAGACAAAAATGCTTATTGTGGGTGTTCCTTAAAAGATAGATGTATACTCGTATAATATATATACGATATGTATATATATCATATGTATTATAGATAAATATATCGCTAGGAACTTTCATTGTGAACAAGTTCCGCTTCTTAAAAGTTGAGTTTATGTACAACGGCAGAAATATCTGTACCTCAAATATAATATCATAAGTCATACGAAAATCAGTTCATAAGGAATTAACACGGAATATTTGGCGGGATCTTCGAGTGACATGTTGCGGTCTTCATTTCTAATTTATTAACTTAAAGTATTTTGATCCTATATTATGTAATATTGGTGGCGTTTTGCGTGATATAGTTTGGTTATTGTGCATACGTTAAGTAAATTATAAATATAAAGTAGGAGCAGGCAATTTGAGATGTCACAAAAACTCACTAGATAGTTCTGACAAGAGGGCCACCACCTTTTCAGAAGACCTCACTTTGTTTAATTATTAGAAAATTTTACGAAGGCTTAAAATATTGACACTGGCAAGTGCTTTTTGTGGCGCCATAACAGGAACAAGAAGGAGTTAACTCAATAAAAAGGAAAGTTATCCTATCATAAATTAGATGTAAAAGTAACAAGTGCTAACATTATTTATGTAGATGAAGTAGAAAGCATAAACTAATTATTGAAAAAAAGTAATAATTATAAACGGATATTGAAATACCTAAATGATAAAATATTAATTTTTAATTATAAAATCATTAGCATTATAGGAAAAAGAGATTACATTAATCCAAACTTCGATTGAAATTATTATATGATCAGATAATTACATTTTTATCAATTTAATTTTAAAAGTAAAGTTTAAATACTTTATTTAAATCTATACTAATAGTAATAATAATAATAATTAATACTTATACTTTTCATATACACAATCAGCTATACATAGAAATTAACCCGCATAATAAATTTTCACTATTTTTGTGTTGGGGTATAAGGGGGCGTTCAAGTATTACATAACACAATTTGGGGAAAGGGGGTCTTGTAAAACGTTAAGATGCGTTACAAGGGCGGGAGGTGTTCCGAGCCTCTAAAATTAGTTTTTCTATTTCATGAATATTTACTGCAACATTTTTCCGATTTATCCGATAAAGACAGCGCCGCCAACGCACCCGTGTATCCTATGATAATTGTTCTCGCTTACCGCAAGTACAAATTATGTTAATTTTTCATTATCTCCTAAACTACATGTCCAAATATCATGTTATAAAGGGCAAAATTAACTTCATAAAATTGTCTTTATGGTGAAGAAGCTTTTGTTCGTAAAAATTAATATGCCATGCCAAAAATAATTCTCATTAATCATCTTTTCAAATTCAAACAAATTTTTGGCACAAACTACCTTATTGTGGCTTACGTATAAGAGTCAGGCATATGCTATCAGCATATGCAGAAGTAGGTACTAAGGATCAATATTTTTGTAGGACTTTATATGCACGTATCATCAACCATTACGCCAGTGCACGCGGATAGAGCTGTTCGGGAGGACTTCCACGTCCGAATTACTTAACAAAAATCAATATTTAAAGCTAGCTAAGAGTTGCAGCCAAATGTTAAATAGTGTTATACTGACTGACTGGTAGTTCCAGAGATTAACGTGTTTAATCAAACAAACAAAAAACTTCCGCATTATTATATTATAAGCATAGAATGTATAGATTAAACAATTATATTGATAAAACAATTGTGCTTAAACCCTTGATTAATCGTATCGAATCACTACAATGAGCCTTAGCTAAAATTCATAAATATCTCTTCAGGTTACGCTTAGAGGACCCGATGTTGTAAGAAAGAGGGAATTACACTGGCTGAGATAAGGTTCCACAGCTTCACGGTACGACAACGATAAGTCTTTTTAGTTCGTGCCGAGATGGAGGTTACCGTAAAACTGTGACTCTGAAGCCCAGTGCGGTGGTTCTGTTCTGAAAAGGAGTGGAGAGTATTAGATTGAACAGCTCTTCAGAACACTCACCAATATATATACGATAGAACCCTGCGTTGAGGCGGCTCGATGTATTTGGAAACTTCTACATCATTAAAAATGCGAACAGCCCGTCTCTGCAATTTGTCTAGAGCATCGAAGAGGTATTTTGCGGATCCATCCCAAAGATGCGAACAGTTCTGAAGTTGTTATGAAATTCTACATTTTATCGCTAGGTGGCGATATGGGCACGCCGGATATAATAATGGGTGCGCCCATAATATGTGTAAATTGAATAATCAATCACAGACATAAAAACAACTTTTTAGATAAACCTCACAATATGAGGAACATCTTAGCACATTTTATATTTTATAAATTTTTCTACTTGGGTGAGCCCGTCTGGTGAAATACCGTCACCCTACAGGAGGTCGAAGCCAAATAACATTGTGTTGTGAATTAGGCTTCCGCACAAATAAAAAAAACTGGTCATGGTGAATCAATTCGGGCGCATTTAAATGGCTCACGCTGAGTAAACCATAAGAGATATAGCAAATTAATGTTCAAAGCAGTTGTAGATATTTAAAATACCTATAAAAAAGTCAGGGAGAGTATACGTCTATCTTCTAAGGAACACCCACAATAATCATTTTTATCTTAAAAATAGCCGGAAGCGGGGAACAATATTCGCGCGGGCATTCTGTAGTCCACGTGAGCGAAGCCGCGGGAACAGCTAGTGTTTAAATAAAAAACGAAACAAATAAATGGACACAATAAATTGATGTATGGTTTCCACAGTTCCTTGGGGATGGGGGGTTTATGGTAGGTAAAGCGCTAATGATACTTCTGTTATTGTAAGTGCCCAGAGGCTACGGTAAACGCGTATCATACGCTTGTATGCCACTTTAGTTAAATATAGTTGCTAGCAAGCAATGTATAAAATTATTCATATTTATACATTGCCTAGGCATGCTATAGAATGCCAAACGAGAAACCGGCAAAGTATGAAACCGTGGCGCTAGGTTAGGTTAGGTTGAACTTGCAAACAAGCTTCTCCGAGAATGACTATTCAGAGGTCGACTGGTCATACTTGGCCTAAATGGCATTTGGCGTTCTATAGAATGCCTAGGCAAAGTATATAGTAATTATCTTTATTTCAAACATTGCCTATAATATATATATACAAAACAGTTTTTCGAGAAAAGAAAACAGGAGCGCTCATTGCGTCACTCCTTCTTCCCAGGGTACTGCGGCCCAAACTTTGGGAATTCCTGGAACAGTGCTAATGGAGAAATGATGATTCATTTTTTTGCATACAATGAACGATTGCAACTGGACAGATAAAGATCAGTATATCAAAACACTTTTATTATCATTGTCTGACCTTAATTATTTTCAGGGAAAACAGAAAAATAACCTAAATTGAACAGGTCAATGACATAGAATTATATTTACCCCAATGTTATTTCAATATGATGTCAACTTCAACTAAAAAAGTAATAATTATAAACGGATATTGAACTACCTAAATGATAAAATATTAATTTTTAATTATAAAATCATTAGCATTATAGGAAAAAGAGATTACATTAATCCAAACTTCGATTGAAATTATTATATGATCAGATAATTACATTTTTATCAATTTAATTTTAAAAGTAAAGTTTAAATAATTTATTTAAATCTATACTAATAGTAATAATAATAATGAATACTTATACTTTTTAAATACACAATCAGCTATACATAGAAATTAACCCGCATAATAAATTTTCACTATTTTTGTGTTGGGGTATAAGGGGGCGTTCAAGTATTACATAACACAATTTGGGGAAAGGGGGTCTTGTAAAACGTTAAGATGCGTTACAAGGGCGGGAGGTGTTCCGAGCCTCTAAAATTAGTTTTTCTATTTCATGAATATTTACTGCAACATTTTGCCGATTTATCCGAGAAAGACAGTGCCGCTAACGCACCCGTGTAGTCTATCATAATTGTTCTCGATTACCGCAAGTACAAATTATGTTAATTTTTCATTATCTCCTAAACATTATATCAATTATTATTCACAATAAAATTTTACTTTTATAATTATTACATGTACATACATAACTACAGATTAAAATATATTATGAAAAGGAGTCCCTTTAGGCAAGGTTCCGAAGATACTGGCAGCGTTCCCCCTTTGAATAGCTAGACTAATTCTTTGTCCGAGGTAGCTGCCAGCTCTTCGGTCTCCTGTGATGTCGACTAACCTTTTTACTATTTCCTTAAAAAGCCTTGTAGCGCTAGGACCCCACGGGCCAAGGGTCTCGACGCCGAATGGGACAAAATCATATTCAGAGCCCAGACCCCTATATTTGCATGCCTTAGCTTTTTCAGCCGCCTCACAAGCCACACCAGCTCTGTTGCTGGTTCCAAGTAGATGAGGGGCCAGCGTGTCTGAACAGGTTGCATCCCATACTAGCACCCGGCCCATCTTCCATGGAACCAAACTCATACCGTCCGGCCTCTTGCCATCGTCTCTTGCAATACCAGTCGGCTCAAGTAAACTTGGAACGTTGACGGTGGCAAGTGACCGGCGTATGATATCGTTAAGTGCGGCATGTCTCGAGAAGCGGCCTGCACTTTTTTGACATGAGGAACGCAGACCGGAACCCCAAGCCGTAGACAGGTTGCGATTCGGAGCGTGTCAGGTTCAAGAAATGTTCCTGTATTTGACGAAGGATACGCTTGAAGCCAGTAGCCGGCCTCATGCGCACCCACGGCCAAAAGCCTAGCACGCGCCGAAACCCGTACTACAGCTCGAAATATTATCATAAATCAATTTGCAGTTTATGTCGTCCCAGCTCCTCTGTGAATTTGGAGAAACTGGAAAATTTTGACCTGGGCATGCAATTAAGAAAGCGTTTCTAGCTTCTTCCAAGCCAGCAATCTCAAAGTATGAAGGGGATACCCTTAAAATTTTACTTATGAGATTTGCTGAACTATGGACAGAAGATAGGAAGGCTGGTAAAGCGACACTGGAAATTTTGCGAATCCCTAAACCACCATAACGGATGGGTAAGGATGCTTGGGTCCAAGATTGCTCGTGCAGCTGCATATTAAGAATCGATTCTAAGGTAATTTTGATTAAATCGTCTACTTGTGTCAAAAGATCTGGGTGATTCCAAAAGGAGCAGCAACGGAGCACATATGTAAATTTAGGGACGAAAAGACAGAATTTTAAGATGCAAAGTGCATAATGTGGACTAATTTCAAGGAGACGGGCAGCAGAATTTTGGAATTTAGTAATTGAAATATTCAAAAATTCAGAAATGATTTATCAAAAATTGGAGAACCTAAAAAGTAAAGGGAATTACTGTTTACTATCTTAATATTTGGAGCCAAAATATTAAATTTTTGTTTTACGTCATTTAAATTTAAGTCGCAGTTATTTATAAAAAGTTCGCATTTGCTAAAATTAAGCTCCAAACCAATGGCTTCAAATTTATTTTTGATTAAAAAAAGGTCCGAAAACACAGTATCCACATCACCTCCTAGGGTTCCGTCGTCCAAATACCAAACGTTGAATTTAGAATTTAAAGTTTTGATTATCGGATTTATAGCCAAACTAAAAATTGCAGGCCCAAGGGGATCACCCTGTTGACAACCTACTTCCGAGGACAGTTCATTAGAACGATATAACAATTTTGTTGGGTTAGCGTAACTGAGAAGAAGACATTGACTGAACAAGACTCTCCTAAACTACATGTTCAAATGTCATGTTATAAAGGGCAAAATTAACTTCATAAAATTGTCTTTATGGTGAAGAAGCTTTTGTTCGTAAAAATTAATATGCCATGCCAAAAATAATTCTCATTAATCACCTTTTCAAATTCAAACAAATTTTTGGCACAAACTACCTTATTGTGGCTTACGTATAAGAGTCAGGCATATGCTATCATCATATGCAGAAGTAGGTACTAAGGATCAATATTTTTGTAGGACTTTATATGCACGTATCATCAACCATTACGCCAGTGCACGCGGATAGAGCTGTTCGGGAGGACTTCCACGTCCGAATTACTTAACAAAAATCAATATTTAAGGCTAGCTAAGAGTTGCAGCCAAATGTTAAATAGTGTTATACTGACTGACTGGTAGTTCCAGAGATTAACGTGTTTAATCAAACAAACAAAAAGCTTCCGCATTATTATATTATATGCATAGAATGTATAAATTAAACAATTATATTGATAAAAAAATTGTGCTTAAACCTTGATTAATCGTATCGAATCACTACAATGAGCCTTAGCTAAAATTCATAAATATCTCTTCAGGTTACGCTTAGAGGACCCGATGTTGTAAGAAAGAGGGAATTACACTGGCTGAGAGAAGGTTCCACAGCTTCACGGTACGACAACGATAAGTCTTTTTAGTTCGTGCCGAGATGGAGGTTACCGTAAAACTGTGACTCTGAAGCCCAGTGCGGTGGTTCTGTTCTGAAAAGGAGTGGAGAGTATTAGATTGAACAGCTCTTCAGAACACTCACCAATATATATACGATAGAACCCTGCGTTGAGGCGGCTCGATGTATTTGGAAACTTCTACATCATTAAAAATGCGAACAGCCCGTCTCTGCAATTTGTCTAGAGCATCGAGGAGGTATTTTGCGGATCCATCCCAAAGATGCGAACAGTTCTGAAGTTGTTATGAAATTCTATATTTTATCGCTAGGTGGCGATATGGGCACGCCGGATATAATAATGGGTGCGCCCATAATATGTGTAAATTGAATAATCAATCACAGACATAAAAACAACTTTTTAGATAAACCTCACAATATGAGGAACACCTTAGCACATTTTATATTTTATAAATTTTTCTACTTGGGTGAGCCCGTCTGGTGAAATACCGTCACCCTACAGAAGGTCGAAGCCAAATAACATTTAAAAAAACTAAATAAAAAAAAACTGGTCACGGTGAATCAATTCGGGCGTTTAAATGGCTCACGCTGAGTAAACCATAAGAAATATAGTAAATAAATGTTCAAAACAATTGTAGATATTTAAAATACCTTTAAAAAAGTCAGAGAGAGTATACGTCTATCTTCTAAGGAACACCCACAATAAGCATTTTTATCTTAAAACTAGCCGGAAGCGGGGAACAATATTCGCGCGGGCATTCTATAGCCCACGTGAGCGAAGCCGCGGGCACAGCTAGTGTTTAAATAAAAAACGAAACAAATTAATGGACACAATAAATTGATTTATGGTTTCCACAGTTCCTTGGGGATGGGGGGTTTATGGTAGGTAAAGCGCTAATGATACTTCTGTTATTGTAAGTGCCCATAGGTTACGGTAAACGCGTATCATACGCTTGTATGCCACTTTAGTTAAATATAGTTGCTAGCAAGCAATGTATAAAATTATTCATATTTATACATTGCCTAGGCATGCTATAGAATGCCAAACGAGAAACCGGCTAAGTATGAAACCGTGGCGCTAGGTTAGGTTAAGTTGAACTTGCAAACAAGCTTCTCCGAGAATGACTATTCAGAGGTCGACTGGTCATACTTGGCCTAAATGGCATTTGGCGTTCTATAGAATGCCTAGGCAAAGTATATAGTAATTATCTTTATTTCAAACATTGCCTATAATATATATATACAAAACAGTTTTTCGAGAAAAGAAAACAGGAGCGCTCATTGCGTCACTCCTTCTTCCCAGGGTACTACGGCCCAAACTTTGGGAATTCCTGGAACAGTGCTAATGGAGAAATGATGATTCATTTTTTTGCATACAATGAACGATTGCAACTGGACAGATAAAGATCAGTATATCAAAACACTTTTATTATCATTGTCTGACCTTAATTATTTTCAGGAAAAACAGAAAAATAACCTAAATTGAACAGGTCAATGACATAGAATTATATTTACCCCAATGTTATTTCAATATGATGTCAACTTCAACTAAAAATTCGAATATTTGATTGTCTCGTTTTCAATTGTTGTAATTGTATTATGACTTTTTGTAGGTATTTTTATGTACATTTTGCAATATCCACATTCATTTGAAATATCTCGACTCACCACGACCAGTTTATTTTATTTATTTTTGTTTAACATAAATTCTTTTTCTTTCTTAAAAGTAGTCTAAGTTACACCTTGGGACATTAGCTAAGCAGTGAAAGTCACGTCGAAATTGGCTCAACCGTTTTGGATATTACCTGGAACAAACAGACAGAGAATTCTTTTTAAAAATTGGCGTTTCGCTTTAAATACCGTATATATTTTCATATATATTTAGTAAAATCCTTTATTTTGACATTACAAACAGACACTTCAAATTTATTTATTTGTTTATTAAATAAATAGGGCTAAAGATATTGATTGTTTGTTTGTTTGAACGCGACAACCTCTGGAAGTACCAGTCAGACTAAAAAAATAAATTTTTGTATTGTATAACCTATTTATTCAGCAAAGTTAACTTAATTTTACTTCACATAACGATATAGGCTACATGAATGCATTTGAGGCGACGCGGTGTAGAATTGCTCGAATAAATGTATCTCCGAGGGTTTCCGTGATACCTACTAGTTCGTGATAAAAACGGTATAGCTTAAAATCTCACGTTACATTATTTTTTAAATAGATACTAAAAATGATTTTTTTTTTAATTCACTCCTATTTCATGGGTTATAAATGAAAGATTATTGTGTAAAGTGTGTCTGCACTAATTTCAGGCTACTAGTAAGAGGTGCCAAGTGTTTTCGCAAAAGACCTTTTTTTAACGAATTGGTCTATCTATATATTAATACGGGAAGCAAAAGTTTTCGGTATTCCGTTTCCTCGGCGTGAAGCCCTTGGGCCAGGCAACCGCCCGCGCAATACAAGTAACACTATACGTGCATCACTTAGCTACCTACATACAACATTACACACGTATGAACACACACACGTGCACACCATATAGGTATATAGGTTCTGTGAGGGACCTTTTTTTTCTTTTTTTGCGCTAGTTAGTGTAGAAAACATTTCCGTTTACTAAATGCACATACGCATGGTTCCTTCCTTCCTCCCAGGAGGAAGGGAACATGTCTATGAGTATATTTTAGTTAGTTCGAATCGTAGGTGTAGGGATTCGATTAGATGGCGACTTATTTGCGAACGTGACGACCGCCCGAGCCGAGGTCCGGCCACTTTGGCACCCTCGTGTGAGTCGTCCTAATAACTTTCACGGCTGAGTGCCCTCTGCGCTCGCCCCCAATTCCGGTGAAGCTGTAAAAGCCGCAGCGGCTTTAGGGCCCCTAAGGCTAACAGTGTAGTCAGATCTAAAAAAAAAGAAGCTTTTTAAGCATATTGCATGCACGGAAGACTGAGGTGTGGCATGGTTAAAGTTTATATGGAGAAGGAGTGCAGAAAACTAAAATGTATCTATAATATCTATTACTAATATATAAAATAAAATAAATTAATACTGCGATTCCTAAATCAACCAGTACCATTGAAGTTAGACCCCATCAAAATATTGACATTGTCACAACGAAAAGTGACAGCAAGTGATGTAGATAATACTCATTGTTTATGAATACTGTAAATGTCAAACAGAAAATAGTCTATGATCAAAAAGTTGCTGGTCGAATTTCAAGCTTAGGGCGATCGCTAGTACAAATAGAAAAGTTATAAGTATACGCGAGGAATTCCCGCCTAAGTGACCTTTTAGTTTTAGCGCCTCGGCTTAAAAACGTTAATATTCTGGGAATTATAAATACCAGATTTTTACAGCCACGCAAAGTCATATAAATTCATAATTTTTAACTGATTTAAAAAAAGGAGGAGTTTCCCAAGTCGAATGTATATTTTTTAAGGATGTTCAGCTTTCAGATGTCTTCTTTGTTAATGTACCAATTTTGATGATACTTTTTTCGTTGGAAAGGGGATACTTCAAGGATACTCCCATTTTAATTTCATGGGCATTTGACTTTCAACTTCCAAGTACACCAGGGAACTCGTGAGAATCATTAAAGTTGGTTTTCATTATAAATTGTCATGTAAATATGACAAATTATTTAAAGAAAGAAAGAACATTTATTTGACACTAAAAATGCGGACATAATTAACAAGAGATTACAATAAAAATATTCCTAATTAAATTTATACACATACAAAAGCCGTACTTAAGGTCAAAAGACCTCAGTTCAGCATATGCTATAGCGCTGGTTTTCTTATATCATATAATAAATACCAGTGAAAAATGAAATATTTCACACCTTCCCAAGATGCTTTCTTTCACTAAAAAGTAAGGCTCCTTGTTAATGCTTTCAAACTTACTATACTATATAATATAGTATTCTACTATATTAGGCGTCCGAGTACTATATTTAAAAAATATACATAGTAGGCGACACTACTATATTTTTATTAAATAAAAAAATAAGGCATAATTTATTCCAAAAGGATTCAGCGTAAAAAGGAGAGCAAAACGCAACCACTTTCTAAACGAGACTTAGTTGGTATCTCTTAATTGATTTGCCATTATCATTATTATTTCTCTATCGAGTAGTAATAGTACATTATTGCAAAGACCATGAAATAGGCAGTTGTCATTTCCGCCGAGGCTTATATAGTGCTTTTCTCAAACATGCATGGAAATATTGTCATTATTTTCGAAAAAAGAACACGCGAAGTATCGAATTCATGGACAAAGAAAATTAAATCCATTGCAGGAGCGTTTTTTGAATTTCGAACATTACAACGCTCCAGCAATGTCGCATGAAACGGCGTGCTAGGGTAATTAAATACTCTTTGATTGGATCTCTTTTACCATTCTCGGCATGTCCGTAAATTCAATACTTCGCGTGTTCTTTTTTCGTAAATAATGACAATATTTTCATGCATTTTTGAGAAAAAATTATTATTAAAAAAAATACCTATACCATTTCTTTATAACCTACTATTTTGTTTTTTTTTTGCTGTGTACTATTTTTTTCTTCAGCTTATAGCCTCGAAACTACTACATTTGATATAAAAATATTTGGAACCCTACTCCTTGTACACTTCGAACCCACGTCAATGGATGCGGTGTTCTAGTGTGTCACCGCTGATCAATCATCACTTAATCAAGATAGCTTATCAAAAAAATATACTTAACATTATTTAAAAAACAGACAAAAACTAAAGGAAACGCGTGATACGATTGCAATCATATTAATCCATAATAATTAAATGATAGAGCTTTGTCGTTGTGCACGCATCATACAAAAATTACTTGATAGATATTGATATATTTTTTTTTTATTCAATAGATACTTGTTTTTATGAAATAAAAAAAAATCACGATATTTTCATTGTATAAAAAGTTATTAAAGTTTTAGGAAACTACGATTTTTATATGCACTACGCATTTGCTGTCTTCCACGCAAGTGGAGCCGCGGGTACAGCTAGTTATAAATAAACCGGCCGAACAGACCTTGTTCTGTCCTTTTCTAATAGTCAATTACTCAATTGAAACAAACCTATCAAAATAAGTGGAACCAAGTTCCTTAGCGCAGCTTGTGGGTAGAAGTCGACATGTAGAAATCGTCACGTAAGGAAAAATCGTTATTCCTCCTTCCATGTAATTTTTTCTCGCTCTCTCTCTCCGTCTCTTTATATTATATACGAGAGTGTATGTGTGTGTGTCCGAGTATCCAAATTCGAGCAGCATATATACAACTTTTACATCGTTGTTTTCTTTGTGTATTGTTCTAATTTGTTTAAACTCGCTAATTTCAGGAACTACTGGTTCGAATGGAAAAAATGTAGTTTTGTATAGCCCATCTATCGAGGAAGGCTATAAGCTATATACGCTTCACGCTACGACTAATAGGAGCGGAGCATCAATGAAAAATGTTGCAAAACCGGGGGAAATTTATTTCTTTTGAAAGCTTCCACTACGTGCGCTGCGTGAATGGTTAAAGTTATGTAACAATCGTATGTAACGAATAATAAAATTTGTCCTACAATAATGAATTATTTGCGAAGCTCTTTTTATGTTTTTATATACATGGTATTTAGTCCTTATCGAAATAAATATGTCATTCATCACAAATATTTAATTTTAAACAAAATCACCCTTTCCAGTAATAGATTTAAATAAATATCGTAGATATCACAGTTTTAAAATAACTCGGCAGCAAAATAATGATCAAGTATCGCGAGCGCATTTTTTTAATGCAGAATAATGTGGGAGGTGGGCGACACCTAATAATACGTTGCCTATGACCCACTCTCTCTGTCCCTTTTTCTCACTCTCTTATATGGCGCACACGAAGTTACGCGGGTCAGCTAGTATTGTAATAATTTATTTTACATAAAAATAAAATAAAGAAATACATTACAATAACTGGCAAAGTTCTACTTCATAAAATCATAAGAGATATTATATGTATTTTCCAAATTTATGTACTGCAATAATTAAAATATAACTACATATAAGTATTGGATACCATCCAACTCGCCGCCAGAAGGAAAAGTAAACTACCAAGTACGAGATGCGTCGACAAGTCGACTTGCGAGTTCTTTAAAAGGGTTGCGTGCACTTGGACCCAACGGACTTAGCCCCTACCAAGGGCTGCATACTCGCGCCGCTTAAGATTCTCTGCTGAGGCAGCTGCTGCGAAGTAGGTAGAAGATAGGATGGTGCCAAAGTATCGACGCAAGTGGCATACCATACTAAGGTCCGGTCCATCTTCCAAGGCATGAGCATCATACCTTCGGATCTTTTGCCATCGTTACGCACCAAACCGACTTGTTCCAGGCTAGCTGGCAAATTGATGCTGGTAGAAACCCGACGGAAAACGTCATTGAGGTTAGCGTGGCGCGGGATACGAGCCGCGCGCGCTCTAAGAGCATGTAGAAGAACTATTGCAAAGGGAGGATCCTCCGACCAGACGGGTGTTATGTCTGGCGGGCAGCTGCCCAACGGTTGTAGTCGGGTTCTTGTATATACACTCAATCGAAGAGTTAATTTCTAAAGCGCGATGCAGGATGCGTCATATGTGGCTCGATAGATGTCGCTGTGTGTCGCTATGTAGATGTCGCTACATCACTCCCCTCCGAGACCGGAGGTCGATAGCAGGTTGAGTCGTCCATACATCATCTAGTGATGCTTGCCGGGCCAGTGGGATGTTC
This sequence comes from Saturnia japonica, assembly GCA_033032175.1. Lineage (NCBI taxonomy): Eukaryota > Metazoa > Arthropoda > Insecta > Lepidoptera > Saturniidae > Saturnia > Saturnia japonica. The sequence goes on from CM065331.1 coordinate 9,296,538, forward strand.
CAGTGAGTCGGAACCAGATGCCGCAAGGTTCACGGTGAGTTGGAACTATCTGCGGTGATGCCCCAGTGAGTCGGGGTGATTGCCCCAGTGAGTCGGGGTGATTGCCCCAGTGAGTCGGGGTGATGCCCCAGTGAGTCTGGGTGATGCCCCAGTGAGTCGGGGTGATGCCCCAGTGAGTCGGGGTAATGCCCCAGTGAGTCGGGGTGATGCTGCAAGAATGCTCCAGTGAGTCGGAGTGTTGCAGTGCTGCGTAGTGACTGGCTGCTGCGTCGACCAGGAGAGAAGTGCGTCTCTGCTTGTTGACCGGCCGAAGTGCAGTGTGCTGTGCCAAGGTCGCTGAGAAGGCTGTGGGTGATGACCAGGAATGCGCGTCCGCTGCATGCTGGTGGTCAGGATACCCGTAGTAGCCGTGGATGCTGGCTGGCTGTATGACTCGCTGCTCGAAAGCTTGTGGAAGTGATGATGACGTCACGATGTAGCTGTGCGAAGAAAGATGCGCTGACGATCACGTCGGGGTCACCAGTGTAGAAGAACTATTGCAAAGGGAGGATCCTCCGACCAGACGGGTGTTATGTCTGGCGGGCAGCTGCCCAACGGTTGTAGTCGGGTTCTTGTATATACACTCAATCGAAGAGTTAATTTCTAAAGCGCGATGCAGGATGCGTCATATGTGGCTCGATAGATGTCGCTGTGTGTCGCTATGTAGATGTCGCTACAAGCATACTAGGCCATGATGATCGTGGACTGTGGGGTCGACTGTATCACCCTAGATGGCAGCGATGTGGAGACATTCAAGGTACTCCTAAACGTTTCTTGTTGTTTTAACTGATTTAACTGTTTTAAATTATTTAATTGTTTTAATGGTTCTAAATGATTTTTGACTAATATTTTGCTGTAGTAAATTTAGCAACTTCGCTCCTTGCGCGTGGTGGGGCAGAGTACCCTACCGCACACGTTTGTTTGTTTTCCTAAAAAAAATTTTAGGACCATAATGAACAAAAAAAATTAATTACCGGTATCCATAGTTTGAATCATGATTTATGGTTTTCAGTTCATAAAAAAATCCAATAAAAAAGTAATTAGTTAAGTAGGGTTTGAGCAAAATCTTCCAGTTTTCCGGCTAACTTTTTAAATATTTATCTTTGCTTATTCGGACTACTACTAATATTTAAAACAAAAAATAACCAAATCAGCCTAGCCTATTCCATGGTCCCGCCATTCTCAAGTGATGCGAAAACCAACAACCAGTATTTAATTTTTATATAAATAAGAAAGAACCATCTAAATTGGTTCATAAGCAAATAAGTTATGTCAAAACATCCATTAAAAAAAAAACAATCGAATTAAGAACTGCCCTCCTTTTTAATTAATACGCTTTTATTTTAAGAAAAAAAAATATTGTAAAAAAAGCGTGGGGTGCTTTTTAAGATATTATCAAAATAATATTTTTTGTACTCATATGTGTCATTAGAATATTTATAACTATTGATACCATGGATCCCACGCTTTTTTCCTACAATAAAATACATTTTTTTCCTAAATTTTTTTACACTATTCTTAATTAAAATTTATTCACTATTTTTTTGGAGGATTTTTAATAAAAGCGTGTTTTAGTTGTTTTTTTTTTTTAACTATTACCTATTTTTTAAAGGCTGTTAAAAGTGCAACAAAATGTTTAATTGAGTTTTAGAGTCATATCTCATATCGTACAGAGTTTTTGGCTATAATTCGGTATTATGTGACTTATACATTATAATTTTTATTATAAAGTTAATGAATATGTTACTAAACTACATTTTTGCTTCTTAGCATGAAAATAAAAAGCCAAAATCCTTCTTAGAGCTATATAAAGTGCCAAATAAACAAACAATAATTATAATATAATGGTACCTTCAAATAAATTTATGTCTATAACGCCACCTTATGGACAATATTGAGCTGTTTTATTATGTGGATTTTGAAACCTGAAAGTTATATTAATGCCGGTTACTGCCGGAAAGTTGAAAATAAGTGAGTCATACCCGTTAAAATAAGTCTAAATAATTACTGAATATAGCGTCATCTGTTAACGACCGTACAAACCATATTTGGTTACAGAATACTGTTATGTAGTTTGTTAATTTTGTGAAGAAAATTTGTCAACTGACATATAAACAAGGTGGCTAGAAAATAGTGCTGGAATAATATACAAATTTTTTACCAAAATTTCGAGAGATGGCGTGACTAGTGGTTACTATTTAAAAACATCACGCTTTTCTTGTTATTACCTATACATTTTTTTTTAATATTTGTCCCAGACAACACTAAATACATTTTTGGAATTCAATCTTTAGAGATACACATAAATTTTTTCTTTATTTACTTTATATAATAAACAAATATCTTACGTTTATTCTTTTTATCATTGTGTTGTTTTAGCTAGGTATAACAGTAACAATAATTAAATACTATGGAAATGATTAGAGGATTGATAAGGGCGACAGCTATGCTTGAGGTGCTGAGTTTGATTCCCAGGTGGAGCAGAGTGTTATTGGGGTTTTATATTAAATTCTCAGTAACAGCTTGCAGTTTGGTTTTGTGCCCGATTGCAATAGGCTCGCCCCCTAATACATGGGACCTAAAAACATACCCGGCGAACTGTGGGTGTACTGTTACACCTCTGCCTAACCTTTGGGGATACAGGACATGATGGTATGTTATTAAATAAAGAAACGTATGCTCAGAATTATAACACTATAGATGTCTTAACATAAATGTAAATAATCAAAAATGTTCTAATAGTTCTAACTACTCGACAACAGATGACGCAAGTAGTAACTCAAGCGAACCTTTTGAAATTAATATCCACTCTTCCAAATTGCTTATGAAATCAAAATAATACAAAGATTAAGACGAGATACATATTTATAATTTTAACAAAGGGAAAATAAAGCAATTTGCGATTCTCCCGGCGCGACGGCAGGGCACGCTCGGCAGTCGGCGGCCATCGAGCGGAATAACACGATAATCCAATCTTGGACAGATGTTTACATCCGAATCTCATTATAATTTAGGGTAAACGTTATTGTTGTTGACATCTACGAATTTATTATTAAATATTATTGATATTATTATCATTTATTGTTGCTGCGAAAAAACTGCGACACCTCACACCGGTATTCAAAAATAATTGTGCAAACCTCTAAATAGGATATATTTTTCTGGAGCATTTTTTTAGTAAGAACAGTAATAAGTAATTGAAAAATGGCTATTTATTCCCTTAACTTATATGCTTTAAAAACAACTAGCTGTGCCCGTGGCTTCGCTCACGTGGACTACAGAATGCCCACACGAAACTTGCTCCCCGGCTTCCGACTATTTTAAAGATTAAAATGCTTATTGCGGGTGTTCATTAGAAGATAGATGTATACTCTCCGTGACTTTTTTATAGGTCTTTTTAATGTCTACAATTATGTATTACATTAATTTTCTATATCTCTTATGGTTTACTCAGCGTAAGCCATTTAAGCGCCCGAATTGATTCACCATGACCAGTTTTTAGTTTATTTTTGCGGAACCCTAATTATTTTTTTTAAAAGAAATTAGCCTATATTACTCCCTATAACATCAGCTATCTATCAGTTAAATTGCCGTCAATTTCGGTCCAACCGTTTTGGAGATTCCCCGGAACAAACAGTCAGAGAGCAAGACAAAAAAAAATGGTTTTTGTTATAGGTATCTTAATATCGTATGCATTTAGTATAAAGCTGTTATTTTGACATTACAGACAGACACTTCAATTTTATTAATTGTATAGATTATTACTTGCATTAATCCATTTCTTATTTAATTTTATTAAAATATTAATATAGAATATAAAATATGATATAGGTAATTAAGTTACATGGACCCCACTTTAGAAAAGGCCTCCTTCAAAGAATGCCATGATTTTTGGCAACATCCAACCAGCTCTTGTCTGCGATAGCCTCTAATTCATCCTTCCACCGTGCCTTTGGCCATCCTTTGCGTCTGTATCCATGAGGCCCGCTCCACAGAGTCCATCTCTCAATGGTACTACGAGCCATATGTCCTGCCCAACTCAGTTTTAAACGTCGGGCGAAATATGAAGCATCCATTAATTTTGTATGTTCCCTGTATTGTGACTTATTTTATTTTTCAGTTTGTAAAATACAATTTAGAAACAACGGCCGACCACGGAGACATTAGCAAACTGCTGTCATGCTACTTCTCGGCAGCTGGATATGCAATGGCTGAACCCAAAACGCGACAAACCAAAAGAACCAAAACAATTTTTCAAGTAAAGTTTATTATAGCAAAATCATGGTAGGTATTAAAAACTGAATTTTCAACGGCAAATTTTTTTTTTGCGTTATGATCACTGTTGCAACATAACCTAAAGAAATCAGTTAGTTCATAGCCTTATGAAAACATATCCCTTAGATTGCGAATTATAGTGTTTGTTCACAATCTACCGACAGTTTATAATCTCACCAATGTTTAACCATGCCAAATCTCGCAGTCTTCCGTGCACGTAATACGCTTAAAATGGTACCGAAAGCTTTTGCTTCACTTATTAATATATAGATTAAACTTGATAGTCGAAACGTATGTTTTTAGGTTACCTATGTCCAATATTTATGACGCAAAAAAAAACGTTTCGTACTATTTTGTGGTGACTTTTTATATATAATACCAATATTAATTTTTACAAAGATACGATAGTATCATAATATATTGATTTTTTAAATAATATATAGACTATGGAGTATCAATTATAAATATGTTTACCTTGATAAGATGGAGCCGCAGCGAGAATATACCGCATTTCCTTTATTTAGAATTAGGGAATCGAATTTGTAATAGAAATAGTGTATCCACCGAGTTTTTGGCGGAATCTTGAGCTGCTATGTTGTGTTTTATATTTTGATTCAATAACTTAAATTCTTTGACTCTATATTGTGTAATATTGGTGCTATTTTGCGTGATATAGTTTGGTTATTGTGCATACGTGAAGTGGATTATAAATATTATCTGTAAATATGCATTTTGAGATGTCAAAAAAACTCCCTGAATAGTTCTTAAAGAGAGCCACCGTCTTTTTGGACCCACTTTCAATATTAGGCAACTCGCACTTTTGTAACAATAACTAGCTATACGACCCACGGTTTCACCTGTGTTATAAAAAAATCCATACAAATTTTGGATCCCCGTTACAACACCCCTTTAGGGGTTGAATTTTCAAAAATCTGTTTTTAGCGGATGCCAACGTCATAATAGCTATGTATCTGTGTGCCAAATTTCAGCCTAATCTGTTTATTTATTTCACATTTACATCCTATATTGTTATTAACTTAGCCTGTGTTAGTAAAACTAATAGGGTTGCCAACACTATTATATAATCTAGTATTCTACTATATTAGGCGTCCGAGTATTATTTTTCTAATAAAATAAAAATAAAGCAGGAGAAACTATTTATTTTTTATTTCAAGCTTTTACCTCTTTCTGAAATGATACATTGTCAATTTTATTATTTGTCATTATCTTCATCAAATGTCTATTAAACTGTAAAAAATATTCCTATAAAAAATAAAATATTTATTTGAATAATTTTACCTACATATTAAGCAAAGCTGCACTACATAGCAATAACAGAAACTTGCATAGCTACTAACGCATTTTATTAATTCAGTCCAATGGTGAAGGAACAAACTATCTTGTCTACTTAATCATATCTTCAGGACACCATTAGACCTACCATACAGTCAACCAATCAGGGAGCATCCTTTTTTACGTATCATCAACACACGCTTCAGCAAATGTTCCTAAAAATAATGGCCTGAAGACATTATGGTACTGAACACGAAGAGCATTATAGCCAAGACAAGCATGTAGGGACCAGAGGTTGCTGGTATAGAAACACTGACCGTAGGCTTTGAATAGTTATATCTTTACTCTTGGCGTACAACGAGCAAATCTGCGAACCAGCGTAGTGCCCCTCACCGACAACGCCATGCGCTCTTTCTGATGTCTTTGTCATCTATCATATTATTCGTAACGTATAGAGGTATTTCAACTCCGAAACTCTTTCTAAAGCGGGTCCACTAACTCACAGATAAGATTCAAGATAACACGGGGAATAAATATTATATATATTAGTCTTATTAACATTATATTAAAATAGACGGAAAGTTTCCGACATATTATTTCTTCATAAACTTATACATGGTAGTGTTGATGCAGCGGATCTGACAAAGCCTCCGAGATTCCCTATGAAGTGTATCTTTTGGAGTATCTATATCTATCAAAGATATCCTTTGGAGTAACTAAAATGAGGTCACAATTATGCTGTCCCATTATTGGAAGAAAGTTACAATGCAGTAAATGAAATTGACATCTTTCAAAACTCTTATAACAATTTTAAGCCCCCGTTTTCCTTGTGCGAGTGCGGTCTTGACGAGGGATCCGTGGATCACATTTTTTTTAATTGTCCCAAACTATTTTGTTCTTTATATGACCTTCTTCCTAGTTATATTCCTCGTCTTTCTAATGTCAATACATTACTTACATATGTCCATTCTACTTTTATTGAAATATTTAGTGTCTTTATTTATCGTAATTATATAAAATTGTTCGTGTCTCTAAAGATTATAGTTTAGCTTTTTATTTATATGTTTAACATATGTAATTTTATGTTTTCCCTGCAGTTCCCATAACAAGGATTAAGTATATATTTGTGACTGTTTTATGTTGCTATAATGTATCGTTTTTATGGGTTTTAATACTACAGTACATCGAACATTTGGCAACTAAATTCTATAATGTATATTTGTCACACTTGACATTGGCAAAATTACCAACATAAGCAGAAGCCAAAATTAATAAATAAATAAAAAACATTTTAAAACTGCTACTACTAAATCTTTTAATAAATAATATTTTTGTTGTATTGTTCAAATGTTAATTAGTCTTTTCATACAGCATTTTATTTCTTATTCGCTGGTTTCTTTATAAAATTTTATCGCAATATCACAAATAATGTTGAACATACCTTAATTGTAATTGGTGTGTCTAATAAAATAAATAAATATTTAATGCCATTATATTAAAGTAAACTGCACATATTTTCAGTAATTTCCTGAGACCACCGATCGAAGGACTTAAAAGCACCTTGTCGTCAGAATCACATATATTAATAGCATATACTCCATTGATATAGCAATCGACTTGCATGCTGCCAAGTCTGTCATAATGATCTGCCAGCATCAACATGTTGTGATGATAACGCATTACAATATTTACTTATATACATATGGGATAAAGTATTGTGTAGCAAAATCAACGATAAATGGAATTTAAAAGCTGCGAGTATTCAAACCAACGCGATGCCAAAGTACAGCTTGATGCAAGACAGAAGCAATTAATAAAATAACCACTTTTTATCTTCCATAAAAATATAAATGAAATGATGTTCGTTGGTAAGCGATTTAATTAAGAACTGCTCCACCGATTTGGCTAATTATATTTTAAGCGATAACTATATTTGAGAAATAATGTTTAAATGTTTACAGGTTTTCCATACATTATTCGTCTCTAAACGTCAAAATGATTACTTAAATAAAGTTATCTGCCAATTTAACAGTTATCCCTAAAGTTGTCTGTCCACTGACGTGAAGTTGTTGAAAAATCGACCAATAGAATTGCATAACAATCTAGAGTTGCAATTCTATTGGTCAAAATTTGTTAGATGCAATTCTATCCACTCCACTTCCTTGGACAGACGCTTAAAGGTCTGGTCAAACAGCGGACGGCCGAACGCGGCGGCGACGCGACGTGACGCGACCGCTAATCGAGCGCCGAACGCGACGTCTCTATGTGATATATTCTACATTAACTAATATATTACAACTCTGCACGTCCCGCCAGCGTCGCGTCACCGTCCCGCCCCGTCCGTTGTTTGACCAGACCTTAAATGTTAGTAATAGGATCTCACCATTTGAAAGATGGATTTACATAATTCTTGTTTTGTCCTATTCGTTATGATCCTGAAAAAGTTTTCGGGAAAGTAAATTTGGAGTAGGTGCACTATGGTCGAGTTATGACCCTTGGAAATAGCAAAATAATATATGCAGGGCCAGCTAGTATACTATTATTAATGATTGATCTAATTTTGTCTAATTTTGGTGTTTGAAAAGGAAGAAAACTTGACAGAAATATGTGTCCAGATTGATGAGGATGAACTGGAGCAAGTAAGTGAGTTTGTATACTTGGGATCGATGTTTACCAGGGATGGAAAGTATGAGAGAGATATAGGAAGGAGAGTAAATGCCGGTAATATGGTGAATGGGACGTTACACTCTTTTATGAGCAGCCAGAGTATTTCTATGAAAGCTCGTTTGGCTGTGCATAGAGGATTGTTGGTTCCAACACTCATGTACAGAAGTGAAAGCTGGGTGTGGCAGAAAAATCATGAAAGTAAAATAAATGCAGTAGAAATGAGAGCGCTAAGAGGTATGTTAGGAGTGAAATTGAGTGACAGGATAAGAAATAGTGTAATAAAAGAGCTTTGTGGTGTGAAAGAAGATATAGTCACACGAATTAAGATAGGGATGCTTAGATGGTTTGGACATGTTGAGAGGATGAATGAAAGAAGAATCACTAAACAAATTTATGATGCGAGTATGAAAGGAATCGTTGGAAGAGGAAGGCCTAGACGAACATTTATCGATCAAATCGGAGACGTTCTGAAGAAAGGTAAGGTCAAGAGTACTTTAAACCGATGAGCATGCATGAAAAGATTAATGAATATCGAAGAAGCGAAAGAGGTATGCTAGGATCGTAGCAGGTGGAAGGACGTGGTCTCTGCCTACCCCGTTGTGATATAGGCGTGATTTATGTATGTATGTATGTATTGATCTAATTGGTCATTAGGAATAAGCTTCACAGGTGCGTTGGCGGCGACACGGTGGAGATTTGGCTAGTTAAATACAACAAGACAATCCTGAACTAAAAAGAAAACCAACATAAATGATTTTCAAGAGTTCCCTGTTGTATCTTCGAAGTAGAAAGTCCAATACGAATGAAATTAAAGTGGGATCACCCATGAGGTATCCCCTTTTCAACTAAAAAGAATCATCTAAATCGATTCATAAACAAATAAATTATGACTGATTATTCATTAAAAAAACACAAAATAGTCATGAGGTCTGCCGACAGAAGTGAAAACCTAAAACTATAAACAAATATTTGTTATTTTTGGATATCAAAATCATTATTATATTTTTGGTTTGTTTAATTTTTAGGATATATTTCTACAAAGATTCCGTTTATCGTTAACACGTCACGTTACCATGTCGATGACGATTTACATAAATTGACTCCCTATAGAAGTTTTCACTTCAAAAAAACATTCGAATTGACCAAACGCCGTCTTTTTTTTTCGAAGTCGGTTAATAAAGTTGATTCTTATAAATATATTGCATAAACTCGTCCATATCTCGAAAGTCCCTTCACAATTAGAGCGTGACTGAACAGTTAGGGGGAGAAATATGTTTGTAACTGATACATCTTCACGCCGCGTCCCGTTGGGGGATGACATAGAGACTAAACAATGTATTTATAAATATTTAGAAACTTTTATGTTTTAGTCCAAGGGTTGTGAAATAATATCTGATCATGATGAAGCGATAATGGCTCGGTGGTAGTTTGTACGGATACCGCGTCTATCGACATCAATTCGAATCCCTATGTTGAGCTATCGTTGTTGGAGATATGATGAAATCAGAGCGTGGTGGTACAGCGTTTTTTAATATCCGCCTGAATATCTATCACAGTTAAGTTGAGCATAGTAGACAGCTTCACTTGAGAGCTAGCTTTTCCACTAGGCTTAGATTTAAACATAAATCTATACTAATATTATAAAGTTGAAGAGTTTGATTGTTTGGTTGAACGCGCTAATCTCAGGAACTACTAGTTGGAATAGGAAAAATATTTTAGTAGTGGTTAGCCCATTTATCGAGGAAGGCTAAAGGCTATATAACATCACGCTACGACCAATAGGAGCGGAGCATCAATGAAGAATGTTGTAAAAACGGGAGAAAATGATTACTTTTGAGAGTGTAGCGACATTGATATAGTGATATCTATCCTCGCCATAACTGACGCATCCTACATCGCGATATTAAAATTAACCGAACAATTGAGTATATATATATACAAAAACCCGACAACAACCGTTGGGCTGCTGCCCGCCCAGACATAACACCTGTCTGGTCGGAGGATCCTCCCTTTACCCCGTACAAGAGCTTCCATTATGTGACGCAGACGAAGTCGCACGATTCAGCTAGTCTATTATTATTACATTAGATCTAACCTAATGTACAAATGTGAGGATACTTATATTTGAACATTTGTCTTTCAAAAATGCACTGAACGGCTGGACAGAATTTAATGAAATTTTGCATAGAAACCGATTATGTGTTGGAGTTAAGACAAATGATCATTATTTTAATCGGCTAGAGAAGAGGGTAGGCCACCATAAGATTAACAGAAAGCCTTTTCGTTCCAATGTTATAAAAGGAAGGTATTGTCCAATTTTCATATTTGTCTGGCTGACGAAATAGGAGAAATTGTGTCCGACGCGACCACCATTTTTTTATTGTTATAGGTTTAGCCTCGTTGCCATAATCTCACCTGATCTTAAGTGACGATGTGCTCCTAGATGGTAGCAATCTAGACCCATTAGAATACTGGCTTTCAAGTGTGTGTAGTGTTTATCGGTGTATGGTGACAAATTTTCAACTTGAGGGTGGTAGCTAACTAGGCTGGCATTTGAAAAAGCCCTACCTCTATACTATGATTTTATCTTGATGTATTCCTTGACCGGGTGCACAGGCTCATTGCAGCGATTCGAACTCACGTCGATCGATGCGGAGTCCTTTCACGTTACCAACTGAGCCATCATTACTAGATCATTCATCATCATTAGACTTAGTAAGACTAATAAAAGTTTTTTAGGTAATAGTGTTAGGATCTATAACAAGATTCCGAAGCACATTACTGATTTACCGGACAACAAGTTCAAGGACCATGTCAAGCGGGTTTTACTGTCAAAAGGTTATTTAGGGTGGATCACTATGTGAATGATAGTGATGTCTGGAAGTGACTCCCTCTCTGTGCATCCACTAATATATTATTATTGTACCTGTTATATTTGAAACATTTGTACAGTTAAAAAAAAACCGATCGAGTTTCTTACCGGTTCTTCTCGATGTCTGGGATGTTTTCCGAACCAGCAGTAGTGCTTGACGTTCATAAGTGCCTTTTTAGGGCCTAAATTGAATAAAGATTATTTTGATTTTTTGATTGCAAAACGATACACCATGTATAATAACCTCCACACTGGTTCATTTAGGCGTTTCGCACTCATGATTAGTATAGTATATTCAGAAGTGAAGCAGAGTAATAGGATCGATACCCGACTGGATCATGACCATCAGACATCCGTTGATAATCCGTCATAGTGACTCTTTAGGTTTGTCGCGTTTTTGATCATCCAATATATATCCAGCTGCCGAGATGCTTGCAGAATCGCATGATAGCGGTGACCGTCGACAGATTACAGATCTTTGGACGGTTACCGTTGTTTTTGGAATCTACTGTGCTTACAATCAGGTACAGTGATCTCAATTTGCCGAGCTATTCTTTGTCATTTCTTGTCATTTTGTTTGTTCGTTTTCATAATAATAATATATAATTCCGGAAAGGGTTGATATACCCCATTTCGAGGTAGTCCAAATGACACGTAAAAAAACGTACCCGTAAAAACACCTTATTGTATCACCTCGAACGTAACCTGTCAATATTACCACATATCGATTGACGTTCATGTCATAAGCGGTAGCGGTTATTAGTTTTAAAACTAGAATAACAATATACGCAACTGTGGGTAGAGTTTAAATGTGAGGGTATGACAATAGTAACACTAGCGATAAATTAAGGTACAATAGACGCATCCCATCATTATGCGTTGTGATGTTAAAGCGCGCAGACGCCTTGTTTGGTCTTTTATGTTAGAGTCATTTTAATTTTAATCTTACTGTTTGCGATTAATACGAAGTCGCTTTTTTTTTGTTACTTATATTGATTATTCTTACTTTTGCAAAATGTTTATACATTGTTGAAGTTAAACTTCTTGCAGACCAAGACCTAGCTACATAAAAACCTTGTATTTTGATATTATATTATATTGATATTGTGTTTTGATAAATATTATTCATGTACCAAATTTTTTTTTTATCAAAATTTGTTCAGTTTGACCAGCCACCCTCACTTAAAGCCACGGGGCGGCGCTGGCAGATTAGACGATTTTAACTCGCCTATACATGAGGATTCTTTTATAATAGGTATAAGCCATGTAGCAAACGACCAGGTTTTTTGTAGCCAACTATTGGTATATTATACGGCTATTCTGAGAATTGAGTGGCATGTAAGCTTCACGTACCAGCAGCATCTTTTAGAAGCCCTCACATATTTTATAATCGTATTGTTAGGACTACTTACAGAAAACATTCGTATTTCATTCGAGTGAGCAGCAGTACGAATAAGTTGGTGAATGATTTAAACGTTGATTTATATAATACAACTGTGCAGAAGTTGAAAGCTCTTCTAAATTTTTAATTTCTTTTGTTAATATTTTTTGGTTCTTCCGTCTACTTTATTCTTTATTTTTTATTCACATATATATATGTGAGAATTTGTAAATGGCCTTCATTAATTTATATATGTGTCAAAGACACGTTACGTTTATGCACATTTCATTACTAGATTAAGATAAAGAGTAAGAGAAAAACAGCCATACATTGTATATTTTAATTGCCTCATCAGCCTAGTAGTCTATGAAATTCTCAGTAGTAGTTTGGAGTGTTGCTTTCTGCTCAATTAATGGCAATAGGCTCGCCCCCTATTACATGGGACCTAAAAACATATCCGACGAACCGTGGGTGTACATTAGTACACCTCTACCTAACCCTTCAAGGATTTAAGCGTGATCGTAGGTTATTTTAAGAAGTTTCAATTCTATCACATGTACGGTGCACGCGCAGTTTCCTCCTTTCACTGAAGTTAAAAAAATACTGAATCAGAATGACTTATTGCAATTGGCAAAGCTTTTGACTCGTACCATTTCCCATTTCGGATTCACCGTCACGCCATCTCATCGACCTGTAAGTCCGGTTTACGACACCCGTCTAACGAGTTCGATCCCTGCTCCAATGTAAGCACTGGGCTGGGATGAGATCGAACGGCGCCCTTGTCTTATTGAATTTGTGTACACAAATCCATTCCAGATAGGAATAAATGAAAGATAATATACAAGAATACGCTGTTTAAAGAAGAGTAAATTTTACAAAGAGTTGGCCGTCACGTGACGCCCGGCAAATTTGAAACACCTTAATGAATATTTTTTTTAAAGTCTTCCGTTGTGTCGACTTCGACGCACAACCGTAGCTTACTACTAATTTACGATTGTCTTAAATATGCAATAGGCATAGAGGTGATTGATTGATTGACTGACTGTATCTGTACCTGATAAATAAAAACACCGGGTGACACGATAAACTAAAAGAAAGCCACTGTGAAGATGTTTATTTTATTACCAAGTGTATGGTGGTCGTGATCCCTACCAACAGCTTTTAATCTATCCATGTTTTAACATGAAAATTATCCAGTCTGTCTATTAAAAAAACGAACTCGGCTGTACACGCCAAAGTTAGATCAAAGCGTCGCCACGCCAACAACCGCCAACATTGATTCCAACACCGGTCTGATCCACCGCATTAAGGTAGGACCGCAACATGCCGCCGTGCCGCTCCACTTGATATGCCGCATTATGGCGGTGCTGCATTGCGCGTCGTGGCGCTGCGAGTCAAAATATTCTTTGGAAGGCAAAGTGCAAAGCACAGTGCAGCGCCGCTCTGGTGCGATAGTCCCCATATAAAATGATACATATTATATTTTGACGCTTTATTCCGCGCCGTGCTGCACCATGCAGCGACGCCCGGCGCCGCTGTAATGGGGTCGTACCTTTAGATGTCTCACATCAAAATTTAAGCAACGCTCACGTGATACTTCCGGTGTTAGATGCGTCGATAGGCTGCGAACCGCTTAGAATATGACTAACCCCACACCAGTTTCCCTCCACCATGGTATAAAAAAACTTTAACAATCGTCATTCACTTGTAAGATGAAAAGCAAATAGTTTATAAACTCCGCTTTTTTAATCAAGATCGTGATCACCATACACTAGGTGAGACTTCCGTCATAGTGACATCGTATCGTGTTCAGAGATTAGCCGTTGTTTATCCACTAATCAAGTGGTAAGGTTCTGTATCCATCTAGACTTAAAATACACATGGTGATTCATTTATTTATAAAAAAGGCAATGCTACAGAGAACAAACTGAACCTATAACAACAAGACAACTTTTAACAAAAAAGAATTCCCTGGTGATCTTCGAAGTTCAAAGTCCAATACTAATGAAATTAAAAGGTGGTCAACCTTTGTATATCCTATCCAAAAAAAAGAATCATCCAAATCGGTTCATAAACATAGAAACAAAGAAGTTATAGCTGAACATCCATAAATTCAATATACATTCAAATTGAGCAGCCTCGGCTTTTGTTGAAATCTGTTAAAAAATTTTAAATAAAAATAAACCATGATAGAATCTACCCTCCGATTAAAGCAACGCACAACAATTTCCTAATAAATTTGTATCAATCATTAACACAATAATAATTTACGGTTTACTTAAACATAATATCTTGAGGTAGTTACTTCTTGAGGTTTCTAGAAGATGGTGCTTGATACGCGTAGGTTAATTTTGCTCAGTATCTCCGAACATTGAGCATTGATGAGCATTTTCATTAAAACGGTACAACCCCTATTTTAGCCTCTCTCTCAACTTCATATTTTTTATTGGAATTATTTTAACAGTAAATTTGGATGGGAATTATTATTATATTCTTTATTGCACAAAAAAAAAGTACAAATGGAGGACTTAATGCTAAAAAGCATTCTCTGCCAGTCTTCGAAGGGAGCAAGGGAAAGGTATATGCAAGGTGTGCATAATGTTAAGTAAAAAAAAAGTTTATAACGATTATTAAGATTATATATTATTAAGAAGTATTCAATTGCTCCAAGTAAAACCTACGTAGCGAATACTTGAAGGAATTTCGAGAGTTGGCCAGTTGGATATTGATAGGAAGCGAATTCCACAGTCGTGCTGCTGTAACGGCGAAGGATTGGTCGCGGAAATTAGTATGATGACTTGGTATACTGAGAATTAAAGAATCAGAAGACCTTAGCTGTCTATTATGCGTATCCGCGAGAGATTGAAAAAGTGTTTTTAAATATTTAGGGGATTTGGGATTATTAAGTACGGAGAAAAGAAGACAAAGTATTCTTATATTCCTACGTTGCCGAATAGGTAGCCATTTCAACCTGGCTCGGTATTCAGAAACATGATCAAACTTCCGAAGACGGTAGATGAAACGGATACAGTTATTGAGTAGACGATCAAATTTATTTAAGAGATCTTCTGAGAGGTCCAAGTAAGCAACGTCTGCATAATCCAGAAGTGGTAGAAGAAGAGTATTCACTAGGGAAATCTTAGTATTAACAGGAAGAAAGTTTTTCAAACGCATGACAGAATGAAGAGAAGCATAAAATTTTCTACTAACTTCCTTGACCTGCTTCTGCCCAGCATAATTTAGTATCGAAGATGATACCAAGATTTTTCACCGTAGTTAAGTAAGGAATGGTACATTTATTGTATTGAAGAGGAGTCAATGAATTAAAGTCTATTTTAGCAAGCTGTTTTGAGCTACCAATTATAATGGATTGACACTTAGTTGGATTAACATAAATCCCGTAAGATTCAGACCAGGAAAGTAAACTTGAGAGGTCCTTGTTTAAATTATTGATTATAGAAGGAAGATTCTTTATTTCGCAATGCAGATACAATTGCAGGTCATCAGCATAGAGATGGTAGTGGGATTGTAAAATAGGCGTAAGTAAGTTTATAAAAATAGAAAAAAGTAACGGAGAAAGAATGCCGCCTTGGGGAACACCAGCTTCTAGAGCACACCAATCTGATTCGCCATCATAGACGCGAACAGCCTGGTGACGATCTCGGAGATAAGAAGAAAACCATTCCAGTGCTAAGGGTGAAAACTGAAGAAAAGAAAGAGCGGCAATCAGAAGATCGTGGTCAACAGCATTAAATGCATTGCTAAAATCAATAAGGAACAATACTGTGACCATACCTTTTTCCATATTAGATCTAACATCTTCCGTGATCTTAAGCAGAGCAGTAGTAGTACTGTGGGCGGTTCGAAAGTCAGACTGAAATTGATTTAATAGATCGTTATCAGTGAGGAAAGAAGTAACTTGTTTATTGACATTAGATTCCAAAATTTTGGAAAGGAAGGGAAGAATAGAGATAGGTCGAAAATGATTAGGAGCTGTGGGATTGGTAACTTTAGAAAGCGGAACAATATAAGCATTCTTCCAAGAAGCTGGATAAATCCCCGTGGTTAAAGAAAAGTGTTGCGGACAGCGAGCGGGGCGAGTGAATAACGATAGTGTAATAGTATAGAATGAACAAGTAAATGAAATAATACGTGTTAGGAATAGATATAATAATATGAACTGAATATGTGTGAATATGTGTATTTTAAAACGATTAGAATAAGAATATAGCTAGTTGTAAGTTTAAATGTATAAATTTCACTAGTTGTAAGGATGAACCTTGCCAGACTCGGAACATCTGGCATGGTGACTCATGGTACTACCGAGAGCGCGCACACAGGGCGTGCGCGCTCATTGGCTGAGCGACGCCCCGCACGGAATCCATCGCACTACCGGTTGCGAGTCAAAGGGCGAGGTTAAATATAGCGGAGAGGGCGGCAGTACTGCGATCAGTTCGAGAAACACCACAACACCAGCAACAGCAAGCAGCGAATCTACAAGCAAACTACAGTCAAGAACGTTATTAAGAAACCACATTGTTACTACGAACTACTGTAACTTTGTAAGAAACAAGAATAAAACAAGCGCTATTAATTTAGCACACATTAAAATATTGTGGACGTCCTTTTATTCACAATATTATCTGGTCCTTCGGAAGCCGGTTCGGAAGAAAAAAGAACAGAACATTTCGCCGATCTACAACAACGCTTGAAGAAGAAACGACGTGTTATCAAGACATCTGTATCCACGAACGGCGTACCCAGATCAATGGTTGTTACGAGAAGCCAGGGAAACGCAATGGAATCACAAAACAGAAATTTGTATCAATCATTAACACAATAATAATTTACGGTTTACTTAAACATAATATCTTGAGGTAGTTACTTCTTGAGGTTTCTAGAAGATGGTGCTTGATACGCGTAGGTTAATTTTGCTCAGTATCTCCGAACATTGAGCATTGATGAGCATTTTCATTAAAACGGTACAACCCCTATTTTAGCCTCTCTCTCAACTTCATATTTTTTATTGGAATTATTTTAACAGTAAATTTGGATGGGAATTATTATTATATTCTTTATTGCACAAAAAAAAAAGTACAAATGGAGGACTTAATGCTAAAAAGCATTCTCTGCCAGTCTTCGAAGGGAGCAAGGGAAAGGTATATGCAAGGTGTGCATAATCTTAAGTAAAAAAAAAGTTTATAACGATTATTAAGATTATATATTATTAAGAAGTATTCAATTGCTCCAAGTAAAACCTACGTAGCGAATACTTGAAGGAATTTCGAGAGTTGGCCAGTTGGATATTGATAGGAAGCGAATTCCACAGTCGTGCTGCTGTAACGGCGAAGGATTGGTCGCAGAAATTAGTATGATGACTTGGTATACTGAGAATTAAAGAATCAGAAGACCTTAGCTGTCTATTATGCGTATCCGCGAGAGATTGAAAAAGTGTTTTTAAATATTTAGGGGATTTGGGATTATTAAGTACGGAGAAAAGAAGACAAAGTATTCTTATATTCCTACGTTGCCGAATAGGTAGCCATTTCAACCTGGCTCGGTATTCAGAAACATGATCAAACTTCCGAAGACGGTAGATGAAACGGATACAGTTATTGAGTAGACGATCAAATTTATTTAAGAGATCTTCTGAGAGGTCCAAGTAAGCAACGTCTGCATAATCCAGAAGTGGTAGAAGAAGAGTATTCACTAGGGAAATCTTAGTATTAACAGGAAGAAAGTTTTTCAAACGCATGACAGAATGAAGAGAAGCATAAAATTTTCTACTAACTTCCTTGACCTGGTTCTGCCCAGCATAATTTAGTATCGAAGATGATACCAAGATTTTTCACCGTAGTTAAGTAAGGAATGGTACATTTATTGTATTGAAGAGGAGTCAATGAATTAAAGTCTATTTTAGCAAGCTGTTTTGAGCTACCAATTATAATGGATTAACACTTAGTTGGATTAACATAAATCCCGTAAGATTCAGACCAGGAAAGTAAACTTGAGAGGTCCTTGTTTAAATTATTGATTATAGAAGGAAGATTCTTTATTTCGCAATGCAGATACAATTGCAGGTCATCAGCATAGAGATGGTAGTGGGATTGTAAAATAGGCGTAAGTAAGTTTATAAAAATAGAAAAAAGTAACGGAGAAAGAATGCCGCCTTGGGGAACACCAGCTTCTAGAGCACACCAATCTGATTCGCCATCATAGACGCGAACAGCCTGGTGACGATCTCGGAGATAAGAAGAAAACCATTCCAGTGCTAAGGGTGAAAACTGAAGAAAAGAAAGAGCGGCAATCAGAAGATCGTGGTCAACAGCATTAAATGCATTGCTAAAATCAATAAGGACCAATACTGTGACCATACCTTTTTCCATATTAGATCTAACATCTTCCGTGATCTTAAGCAGAGCAGTAGTAGTACTGTGGGCGGTTCGAAAGCCAGACTGAAATTGATTTAATAGATCGTTGTCAGTGAGGAAAGAAGTAACTTGTTTATTGACAATAGATTCCAAAATTTTGGAAAGGAAGGGAAGAATAGAGATAGGTCGAAAATGATTAGGAGCTGTGGGATTGGTAACTTTAGAAAGCGGAACAATATAAGCATTCTTCCAAGAAGCTGGATAAATCCCCGTGGTGAAAGAAAAGTGTTGCGGACAACGAGCGGGGCGAGTGAATAACGATAGTGTAATAGTATAGAATGAACAAGTAAATGAAATAATACGTGTTAGGAATAGATATAATAATATGAACTGAATATGTGTGAATATGTGTATTTTAAAACGATTAGAATAAGAATATAACTAGTTGTAAGTTTAAATGTATAAATTTCACTAGTTGTAAGGATGAACCATGCCAGACTCGGAACATCTGGCATGGTGACTCATGGTACTACCGAGAGCGCGCACACAGGGCGTGCGCGCTCATTGGCTGAGCGACGCCCCGCACGGAATCCATCGCACTACCGGTTGCGAGTCAAAGGGCGAGGTTAAATATAGCGGAGAGGGCGGCAGTACTGCGATCAGTTCGAGAAACACCACAACACCAGCAACAGCAAGCAGCGAATCTACAAGCAAACTACAGTCAAGAACGTTATTAAGAAACCACATTGTTACTACGAACTACTGTAACTTTGTAAGAAACAAGAATAAAACAAGCGCTATTAATTTAGCACACATTAAAATATTGTGGACGTCCTTTTATTCACAATATTATCTGGTCCTTCGGAAGCCGGTTCGGAAGAAAAAAGAACAGAACATTTCGCCGATCTACAACAACGCTTGAAGAAGAAACGACGTGTTATCAAGACATCTGTATCCACGAACGGCGTACCCAGATCAATGGTTGTTACGAGAAGCCAGGGAAACGCAATGGAATCACAAAACAGAAATAACACAGTCCGAGTATTCGAAGAATCGCCGCTATCGCCAGACACACAGAGGGCTGAGGGCACACCCCGACCGGAGGGAACACCCTCTGTACCTGTTACTCGCACTGACGTCAGAACAGGCCACCTTTCACCGCCACGCTCACACAGATCGACGACGAGTGCGACTATGCAATCACGCCTCGCCGAGCTACAAGCGGAAGAGAACCTAGCCGCAATTCGCCGTGAAGAACTCCGTATGGAGGCGGAATTAATAAAGAAACGCCTCGCCGTCGAGTTAACGTCGATACGGGATGAAGCAGAGGACGTACGTGAGCAAACGAACGAGGAGCCAGATGAACGTATTCACCGAGTGGATGACTGGCTCCGCTCACAGCCCGAAGCTACATGGGGGGAACAATTACCGTGTACCCGTAACGACGCGCGGCAACAAGACGAACGCAGGCCTGAACGACGTGCCCGTTCGCAATCACCGTCGCAATCGAGCAGTGATATTAAACAGCTCGCCGCGATACTAGAAAAGATGACGCATACTCATCCACCCCCACGCCAAGCCGCCGACTTACCTGTATTCACTGGAGCGATCAACGAGTGGCTGCCATTCAAAGCAGCTATGAGGGACTCCACGCAGCTGTATCGTTTCTCGCCGATAGAAAACATAGCGCGCCTACGTAACAGCCTGCGTGGGGACGCCCGCGACGCAGTTGCAGCGCTACTACACACCGCGAACAATCCAGATGAAATCATGCGGACACTGGAACAATGTTTTGGCAGGCCGGAAGTAATTATAGACAAGGCGCTGGATGATATGCGGAAATTACCACGACCGGGAACTACCGCAAGCGAACTGAACGCGTTCGCAGTAAAACTACAAAACATAGTCTGTGTTTTACTAAATCTCGACAAGCGGAGCTACCTGTACAACCCGATGCTGGCTCGGGAAGTATTAGAAAAACTTAGCCCACACCTGAAGTCCCGGTGGTGCGACTATGCGGAAGAGAACGAGGGAACAACGGATCCAGAGGTCGTTGTATTATCACGCTTCCTAATGCGTGAAGCGAGCCGTGCGTTAAAACACACATATGCGCCCGCCACCGCTTCGACAGCGACCTCTAGACGCGAAGTATTGAAGCCTGCCGCACCGCAAGTCGCCGCCAGAAAGAGACAGAACGTCTTTGCTACGGTGGACACAGAAACCGAACATCTGTGTCCTAGCTGCGATAAGCCCCATCCGTTGTCTCGGTGCCCGCAATACAAGGCACTGAACGTCGAGCAACGGTGGGAGCTAGTGAAGAGCAAAGGCGTCTGTTTCAAATGTATTGACAAACGCCATCGTCGTGTGTACTGCAAAGGAAAGCCGTGCGGTATTAACTCCTGTCGTCGTCCGCATCACTCGTCGCTTCACAACGACAGACCAAGCGATAGCGAAGAGCAAACTCAGAACAACGTGACACCGTCAACGAGCGAGACGGTAATGGCTGTCGCAACAACTATAGAACCGAGACAGATTATACTAAAAATCTCTCCGGTGACTATATCGGGGCCCAAAGGAGCGGTGAACACGTACGTTCTGTTGGACGAGGGCTCGACTATATCGCTAATCGACGAGGACTTGGCCAAGGACATCGGAGCGCATGGACCGTCACATCCACTGCAACTACAAGGGGTCAATATGGGCAAAGAGTACACGAATAGCCAAATTGTACAAGCGAAGTTGTACGAACCGGGCGGCAACAAGAAGCACGAGTTCCGAGCTCGAACGATAAAAGGACTCCGACTGCGCGAACAAACAGTGTCTCTAAGCACACTCCAACACGCTCACTTGCGCAATTTGAAAGTGAAGCAGGTGTGCTATGAGAAGGCGAGGCCGCGTATATTGATAGGTACGGACCACTGGGAGATGATCGTATCCAGAGAGCTACGCGTCGGCAAACCGAACCAGCCGGCGGCGTCGAAAACTCAACTGGGTTGGGTGGTGCACGGAAACGCACCACACGTGATCATCGGCCACAGCGAAGCCCTGCTACACATATACGCACCTGAATGCAACACTGGCAGCGAGATCCGGAACGAAAGTCTACACGAGCTCGTAGAACGGCACTTCAAAATAGACGCGCTCGGCGTAGCCCGCGAACCGAGAATCAGCGACGCCGACAAGCGCGCGACGCGAATACTCGACGGAACGATCCAACAACTCAGTGAAGGCTACGAAGAAGGTCAACCGTGGCGCCGCGACGACGTAGTACTACCTAATAGCTACAATATGGCGCTACGACGACTTCACTCGATAGAAAAGAAAATGGATCGTTCCACAGAGTTTGCGGCAGCGTATACAAGTCAGATCAAAAACTTGTTTAAGAAGGGCTACGCCGTACGCTGCGAGGGACACGAACAGACTAGCAACATCAGCTGGTTTTTACCTCACTTCGCTGTATTCAACCCGAACAAACCCGGCAAGCTACGAGTAGTAATCGATGCCGCAGTACGCAGTGGAACTACGAGTTTAAACGACGAGTTATTAGAGGGACTGGACCTGCTACGATCGCTGCAGGGGATTTTATTCCGGTTCAGAGAGAAGCCCGTCGCCGTCACTGCTGATATAGAGGAAATGTTTCTGAGAATACGAATACGCGAAGCGGACCAGCCGGCACAACAATTTCTGTGGCGAGGCAACGACCGAAACAAGCCGCCACAGAAATATAAAATGAGATCGTTGATATTCGGCGCAGCAAGCTCACCGTTCATAGCACACAGTGTACGCGACCACAACGCTGAAAAGCATGCACGAACGCATCCAGACGCGTTCAAGGCAATAACGCAGAGCCACTACATGGACGACCTGGTGGATAGCTACGACAATGAAGAAACAGCTATCCACACTATAAGGGAAATACAAGAAGTCCACTCAGTAGCCGGCTTTACGTTACGCGGATGGAGCAGCAACCGAGCGAGCGTACTCAGTGGAACATCGGACGAGCTACGCGCACGATCGCCCGCACAACTTGGCGGGCATGAACAAGAAAAGATCCTGGGCCTATACTGGAATGCAGTTACGGATGAACTAGGGTTTAACACGTCCATGCATCGGGTACCAGCCGATGTACGCGCACGCAAGCGGGCACCTACAAAGCGAGAAGCTCTGAGTGCGGTTATGTCAATCTATGACCCGCTCGGCTTACTCAGCCACTACAGCGATAACGCGACCAACTTCCGTGGGGCGGACACCGAGCTACGCGCCGCCTACGCCGAATGGGCACCTGCGCTACGGGGGGAGGGGCTACAGCACAGCGTCGAGTGGCGCTACATCCCGCCCGGCGCGCCTAACCAGGGAGGTGCATGGGAGCGGCTAGTGCGGTCGGTAAAAACCGCGCTCGCCGCCACTTTGAACGAGCGTGCGCCTAAAGAAGAGGTGCTCCAAACCGCGCTCGCAGAGGCCGAGCATTAGATTAACGCGCGGCCTCTAACGCACGTGAGCGTCGACCCGCGGGACCCAGAGGCGATCACTCCCAACCATTTTCTGCTTGGGAGTTCGACGGGTATGCCTACGACGGGGACCTGCGACACGGCGGACCGGCGTACCTGGCGAGCAACCCAGGCGCTCGCCGATCATTTCTGGCGGCGCTGGGTTAAGGAGTACCTCCCTACACTGGTGCCATGCGGGAATTCAGCCGACAGCACGCGCCCTCTGAACGTCGGGGACTTGGTCGTGGTTGTCGACTCCGCCTTGCCGCGCAACACCTGGCCGCGCGGAATCGTCACGGTAACCTACACCGGACCAGATGGAGGAGTGCGGAGCGCCGACGTGAGGACGAGGAGCGGTGTGTTCCGGCGCCCGACGACGAAGCTCGCCGTCCTGAGAGGAGAGTGAGGCTGCGCAAGCTACGCCGGGGGGAGAACTGTTGCGGACAGCGAGCGGGGCGAGTGAATAACGATAGTGTAATAGTATAGAATGAACAAGTAAATGAAATAATACGTGTTAGGAATAGATATAATAATATGAACTGAATATGTGTGAATATGTGTATTTTAAAACGATTAGAATAAGAATATAGCTAGTTGTAAGTTTAAATGTATAAATTTCACTAGTTGTAAGGATGAACCATGCCAGACTCGGAACATCTGGCATGGTGACTCATGGTACTGCCGAGAGCGCGCACACAGGGCGTGCGCGCTCATTGGCTGAGCGACGCCCCGCACGGAATCCATCGCACTACCGGTTGCGAGTCAAAGGGCGAGGTTAAATATAGCGGAGAGGGCGGCAGTACTGCGATCAGTTCGAGAAACACCACAACACCAGCAACAGCAAGCAGCGAATCTACAAGCAAACTACAGTCAAGAACGTTATTAAGAAACCACATTGTTACTACGAACTACTGTAACTTTGTAAGAAACAAGAATAAAACAAGCGCTATTAATTTAGCACACATTAAAATATTGTGGACGTCCTTTTATTCACAATAAAAAGTTTATGATAGAAGTCACACATGGGAGAATAAGCTTATAAATATATTGTAGCATGACACGAGCAATATTATCACAACCCACAGCTTTGGAATTGAGAGTTAGGAATATTTTTATAATTTCATCTTCACTAGTAGGAGAAAACTCAAACTGCTCAATCTGAGGACGGGGTAAACAAGTAAGAAAATTAAGAGTAAAATTTTTAACATTCAGTGTGAGCTTAGTAGCACTTGCAAAATGTTTATTTAACAAGTTCAAGTCAATAGGAATTTTATCGTCCCTATTCAAGGGTTTGGATAGTCCGAGCGACTTTAGAAATTTCCATAAGCAAGCAGGTGTGGATACTTCAAGTTGCTTATAAATATAGCGACGTTTGGCGTTCCGGCACAGAAGATTACATCTGTTCCTTAAGGCCTTGTACAGCACCCAATTTCCATAAGCAAGCAGGTGTGGATACTTCAAGTTGCTTATAAATATAGCAACGTTTGGCGTTCCGGCACAGAAGATTACATCTGTTCCTTAAGGCCTTGTACAGCACCCAATTTCCATAAGCAAGCAGGTGTGGATACTTCAAGTTGCTTATAAATATAGCGACGTTTGGCGTTCCGGCACAGAAGATTACATCTGTTCCTTAAGGCCTTGTACAGCACCCAATTTCCATAAGCAAGCAGGTGTGGATACTTCAAGTTGCTTATAAATATAGCGACGTTTGGCGTTCCGGCACAGAAGATTACATCTGTTCCTTAAGGCCTTGTACAGCACCCAATTTCCATAAGCAAGCAGGTGTGGATACTTCAAGTTGCTTATAAATATAGCGACGTTTGGCGTTCCGGCACAGAAGATTACATCTGTTCCTTAAGGCCTTGTACAGCACCCAATTTCCATAAGCAAGCAGGTGTGGATACTTCAAGTTGCTTATAAATATAGCGACGTTTGGCGTTCCGGCACAGAAGATTACATCTGTTCCTTAAGGCCTTGTACAACACCCAATTTTCATCAGACCTGTGACATTTGAACTTACGAAATGCACGATCACGCTTTAACATTGCCCTACGTATTGGATCTGAAAACCAAGGAGCAGGACGATGCTTGATTTTTATGGGACGAACTGGGGCATGACGGTCAAAAAGATCAACAACAGTAGTGTTCAGGAAATGTAGCTTCTCATCTACTGTAGACAGAGTTTCTACCGCTGCCCAATCAATGTTAGCAGCGTCACTAAGGAGTTTATCGGTGTTCATACGGCCAAAATTTCTTTGAGAGAGGATTATAGGTTTAGGTATTTTAATTTTAAGGGAGGCATATATCAAATCATGGTGCGAGAAGGCTGGCGCCAAATGTTGCCCATAACTAAATAAGAGATTGGTGTCCGAAGTTATCATCAAATCTAAGAGAGAATCAGAGTTACTAGAGTGGTGCGTGGGTGCTAAATCTAAAATACTAAAACTAGCAGATTCGAGAATCGATCGTAATTTGAGGCATCTGGAATCATTACGAAGCAGGCACGTGTTGAAATCACCCATAATGAATATACGGTTATTATTTGCCATAAGATTCTCAAAATGCAGTTCCAGTTCGGAGAAGTAGTTAACTGCTGGAGGACAGTACATTACACCAATAGCAAACTTAAGACCTAAGTCAATTTCAAGAAAGAGAAATTCACACGAAGCGTTGTTGCTAGAAGTGGAACTCAAAATAATTTTAAAGGGATAAATTCTTTTCAAGTAGATTGCAACGCCACCACCTCCCTTACCAGTGCGGTCGTTTCTGACAAGTATATAGTCTGGAATAGAATATAAAGAAGATGGAAGCGACGGCTTGAGCCATGACTCAGAGACCAGTACAGCGTGTATCAGTGAAGAATCAAAAGTGTCTAAGATATCATCGTAATGACATGGGATACTCTGTGCGTTTATATGACATACATTGAAATTTTTGGGGCAAGCAACAAAATCATTTTCCAAAGTTTTTTTAAGGGTTGTGAAATTATTATTTACGCTCTCATACGAGCTATCGCTCTCAGCAGTAATAAACGATTCACCAGAAGAAGACATCATAAAAAGAAACAGTAACCATTAGTTATTACAATTGTTATCCTTAAAATAATATGATATAGTTTATATGGAAATAAATAAAAACAAAACTAAGTTTCCCCTCAACCCCAGAGAGAACTGATAGAGAATGACGAAAAACTTGCGCAAAAAATAAAAATAAAAATAAAAAATGAAGTTTACAATGTAAAAAAAGGTACAAATATAGCAAAAAAAAAAAACAACAAAAATTTACTACAATCTAAGAGAGCTAAAAAATTTTTTTACAACTTTTAATATAGTAATGAGAATATAATATGTATATAAACAATAATAATATATGTATATAAATATATAAATAAGTTCGAAACAATATGTTATGTAAAAAAGTAAAAAATAATAATAATGCTAAACTTAATATATAATACTAATATAATTTATAAAGTAAAAAGTTTTAACAAATGATTATATCAATTTATCTATCGGTTAATTGAGTGGTTTTAATATGTGAAGTTAAAAATTATTTTTCATAACAAAAAAGAACAATAAAAATGTATATATAACATTAACTCATCTACTAAGTTAATACAGAACAACTGAGTTTAACATTAATATGGATCAAATCAATCAGAAATATATCTATGCAACAAAACGAAATAGTAAACAAAATAATACAATTATACTGAATAACCCGAGATAAGCATGTTAAAGATATTCAAATATACACTGAACGTGAACGGTACTATAGCGACTTCGCTAAGTAACTTAGTAACATAACTAAGAAATGTGAAGTAGGTAATTGGAAAAAAAGTTAGATTGTAAACAAATATCGAAACAAAATAAAACTGAACTACCTTAGTTACTAACAGGATATCATACGATCATCACAGCAAAAGTTACTTTTTGGAGGTTGTACGTTTAGATTTCGTGACTGTCTTCACGGATATCGTTGGTTTAGCAGTATCTTCGTGTTTGATCTTATTCAAATCAGTGAGTGAAGTGATTCGTTGACGAGATCCGTTCGGCGCCAGAACGAAGACATAGCCTTCCCTGGTCCAACACTTCTCAATACCAAACCTCTCACGAGCTGCCATAAATGCATTATGCCGCGCTCTAGTCAGAAACTCAGACATAATAACTCCGGTGTTTTTAAGTTTAGTTTTGCTGAACCAGAGCTTGTCACGGATTGCTACACTTTGAACCTTTAATAGAATCGGCCTAGGTTTTTGAGTCGCTGAAGGTCGTCCCATCCTGTGGCACCGTCTAATATTAGCGACAGTGAATTCCGAAATGTTTAGACTTTCTTTGATAACCTTCATCATCACCTCTACCGTTTCTTGCTTCTTCTGCTCTGGCACTCCATGAAGTAAAAGTATTTTTCTACGTGACTGCATCTCGAGACTGTCAACTGTGCTGGCCAGTATCTCCATCTGGCGATGAAGACTTCCCAGTGCCTCCACGATAAAAGACTTAAACGTGATAAAATCAGTAGAAAGACTTACAGTACTGGGAGTAGTGCTGGGTGTCTTCATTAGTTCGGCTTCAAAATTCGCCATACGCTCGTGAAACATCACCATCATATCTGCCACAGATTCTTTAAGTGACTCCATTATGTGCTAAGTTGCTATTTTCAAGGAGATAACACTCAACGGACAGGTAATTTATACTAGCATTGATTTATTACTATTAATTGTATTATTTAACTAAAATAAATACAGAGAAGAAATTTTCGCAGGTTAATTACCCGCCTACCCTCGAGTTAAATTAAATTATATTGTGGATTTTTATGTACAATTCGTAAAATCTGTAATGATAAATAAATAAACCAATTTACAAAAAAGAAATGGCACAGTGCCCATAATTTTGGGCTGTCCCCAGGTAATATTTAGTAATTTAAACAAACTTTTCGCGATTATTCCGTTTAGACCTCCCGACACATTGAGATTTTATTTAAAATACAAATGTTATATTTCATCTTAATTAATTTATATCATAAATTAACGATTTTTCGTTATTTTTGAACGTAATATTTACCAATTTGCCTTTTATATATTTAAAAATGCAACGGCAACGGATATCTCGACGTCATCTTATAAAAGTAATGTACATTTTAGTTACAAAGTGAATTGCGAGCAGACATGTTTTCGGACTCAACTTGAGTAGAAATTTATATTCAGTTATGTTACTAAAAATTTAATACATATAATTTAAATTTCATTGTTCGATAACGTTTCATTCGTATTTTGGCTTTAAAAGAGTAGGCTTTAAAATTAACATTAAACAAAGAAATTGAATTGCTGTTAAAATTATTTTAATCCATGAAGTAAGACTCTGTGTTACTTCGGTTTTGTTACTATTGAGTGAGAAACCTTATAATTAAGATATTACCTTCCCAAAATGCGTATGAATTTTTTTTACATCGCGATGTGTAATGTGGTACGATTATTTCAGATTTAAACTGTAGGTAACGAAGAAACCGCTTTTGTATTTATATATAACTGGGGTTCCAGATTTGAGACGCGTATTCCAGAGATTTGTGCGTTCAAACGAACAATGAAGGTTGAATTAATATAATTTTTGTTTAGTGACTCGGTGGTCCCATGCCATGGCTCGAAATATCCACTTTACAATTCCTTCTTCCGTCACCTATTGCGAGCTGGTGAGGGTAATTTTTAGTGCTACAGGGAACTCGTAACCCTCTATTTGGGCGGCCTCTCTGGTAAATAAAGAAAGAGGCTAAACTGCCGAGGTGAGCCAAACAAACAAGTCTCTAGGGTTGTCATGTACAGGTGAATTTTATATTAGAAATGTTTTTCGAACCCGCGCCATCGTAGTAGATTTGGCACTTTAGTACTTCTGTCAAGGTTTATTATACGTTTTTTATTTTATTTCAATGCTAGCTGTGCCCGTGACAGTGCTTGCGTGGACTACATAATGCCGTCGCTCGGCCACATACGTGGATCATGCTACCTCCGCTCTCGTATGTATTTAATTAATAAAATTAAAGTGTTATAAAGAGTAACTTAGGCTACTTTTATTTTAGACTAAAAAACAGGGTTCCGCGCAAATAAAAAAACTGGTTATGGTGAATCAATTCAGGCGCTTAATACATCATACGCTTACTCTGAATATACCATAAGGGATATATGAAATTAATATACTACTTATTTTTAAATCTTAAAAAGATCTTCATTGGACCATTGGACCTACAGACACCATAGGACAACTAGATGCCGTGAAGGATTCCACCCTTATATCGTGGAAATTCCCCTGATTCGCACGATTATGCATCGTCGTTCATTATGCGAACGGCAAAGGAGTAGAATTCACTCCCGTCATCTGTTTTCCCATCCACTTATAACTTAGGAGTCTTCAAGCGAAGAGTGAATAGGCATTTTATAGGTAAGCGCTTGCATCGTCGGCTTCATCCTTACTTTCCATCAGGTAAGATTGTAGCCAAGCGCATACCTGTATTGCATAAAAAAAAAAACATTGTTTAGGTTTATGAATACTGCAAATATGAAACAGAAAATAGTCAATGATCAAAAAGTCGCTGGTCGAATTTCAATCATTGGGCGAAAGTTAGATAACTTAATATTACTTATATAAAATAGGGTTTATGTAGAACTATTAAACAAAACCTAGTATTAAATAAAAACATATTTAATTGGCAACCCTAACAGCTAATATGTGAGTGACAGCCGATCATAAATAACCGACGCCACGACGTTTGGGATAGGGGACGGATCAAGGGTTCATGTCACCCACGACCGACCTTACACTCGAACCACAACTCATAGTACTCAGAGCTTGCTAGAAATTAAACATGACATAACATACCATCACGCCTGTATCCGCCAAGGGTTAGGCAAAGATGTACTAATGTACACCCACAGTTCGTCGGGTATTTTTTAGGTCCCATGTAATAGGGGGCAAGCCTATTGCCATTAATCGGGCACAAAGCCAATACTCCGAGCGGTTTTTGAGAATTTCATAGAAAAACCCAATAACACAATGCTCGACCTGGGAATGGAACCCAGGACCTCGAGCATAGCAGTCGCACTCAGGATCATTAGGCTAATGAGGGAGTTTATAATGAAAAACATTTACAACCTGATGTCATTACCTTAATTACGTCACATCCTGTTAATACAGATATTAATAAGTATGTTGGGTAACTTATTGTAAATCGTTGTATATAAATAATGGAATCAATTTCAAATAATTAATAAATTATTATTTATTTTATTATTACGTGAGCAATGAATTTAAATAAATATTGATTTTTCAGAAACGATTGTAAGAATTCGACTCGTTCGATTGTATGATAACGTTTTACTTTCCAAATTAATTTTTTCAAGTTTTCCAAGTTTTTTAAAGAATATTGAGAGAAACACACTACTACATACTAAATACTAGTTTTATTTGACGGTTTCACCTGTTTTAAATTTATTTAGCTAACTCTTCACTGCGCCACCAATGTACCCGTATCGTTCTTCTCACGTCTCGTAAATGCTTAGAGATTTCCAGTTTGCCTGAAGTAACTTCTCTGGTCCATAAAACAGTTGTGTGAAGTTTTAGATAACCTTTCTCGTAAAATACATTATGGTGGAAAATCCAATCTGCGAGCTGGTCGTCCTCCAGATCTGCTACTTCCCCGAGGGGTATGATACTGACACTGAACCACCAAGAAAGAATGAGCAGAGTCCACTTACCGAGCAATTCCTCCTTGTTGTTCAGCTTCTCGGGTATCACAGAACTGGCGTTAGCGTGCAGCGTTATGTTATGATATGTGGGCTCCATCTATCTGCAATTGGACTCTTTCTAGGTCCATTGTGTGTAGATATTCCGGCCGGCTATTCCAGCCAGCCCAGCTCCGACCAGAAACGCAGAAGCCTCGTGGAGCATTCACAGGCTTCTCGAAGCGACCTCAGGTTTTTGAGGATTTCTACCCGTTGGATTGCAACTCTCGCGCATTCGAGGATTACGTCGGTAGCGGTTTCTTCACCCTCCATGCATGCTCTGCACATGGGGCTGTCAGTGACACCAAGAACCTAAAGGTGTTTGTTAAGTGAACCATGGCCAGTTATAGTGCCTACCATAACACGTAAATCACTTCTATTAAGACTGAGAAGTCGCCGCGAGAAACGCGGTTCAGGGATGGGCAGTATACCCCTCGACTGTCTACAGTCACTGGCCGTTGTCCATCGATCTTTATGTAAATCTGTTGTTCTCCGATGCAGCCACGAGCTAATCTGACTGAACGGCAGACGTAGTATGGGTAGAGGACCTATCCGCAGACTGCTCGAATCTCTCTTTGCCAGTTCATCTGCTGCGTCATTGCCCAGTGATCAGTTGTGTCCTTTGATTCACTGTAGGGTTGCTTTATTGTTAATTGTAGCCCATTCCAGTGCTTTATGACCCTCGTTTATAAGCCCATATTCATGTATCTTACTCTTCAGGGTAGCGTGCAGCGTAAAAGTTGCGTGAGCCACGGCGGATAAATAAGGCGATGCCTTAAAGATGCGAAGTGCACGTGCCCTTAACCGACACTCGAAGCTGTCTTTTTTGAAACAAGCGTCCGTTACCGCGACGGTTCATCATCATCATCATCATTTCAACCGCTGGACGTCCACTGCTGAACATAGGCCTCCCCCATAGATCTCCAGAGCAACCGATCTTGTGCGGCCTGCACCCAATGACTCCCAGTGACCTTTATTATGTCGTCTTTCCATCTAGTAGGGGGCCGTCCTACGCTGCGCTTTCCGGTGCGTGGTCTCTACTCGAGAACCTTTCTGCCCCAACTGCCGTCAGTTCTCCGAACTATGTGCCCCACCCACTGCCACTTCAACTTGCTAATCCTTTTGGCTATGTCGGTTACCTTAGTTTGTCTACGGATCTCCTCATTTCTGATTCGATCTCGTAGAGAAACACCAAACATAGCCCTCTCCATAGCTCGCTGAGCGACCTTGAGCTTTCTTATGAGGCCCACAGTGAGCGACCACGTCTCTGTGCCGTATGTCATCACTGGCAACACACACTGGTCAAAGACTTTCGTCTTGAGGCACTGAGGTATTTTGGACGAGAAGACGTCGCGCAGTTTCCCGAACGCTGCCCAGCCGAGTTGGATTCGTCGACTGACCTCTTTTTCAAAGTTGGACCTACATAACTGGACTGTTTGTCCCAGGTAGACATATTCTTCAACAACTTCTAGACAAGAGTTCCCAACTGATACTGGGGTGGGCACCACATGGATATTCGACATGATTTTTGTCTTGTCCATGTTCATTTTAAGGCCCATCTATTGAGAAACTTTGTCGAGGCCATCGAGCATTGTGCCAAGATCTTCCAGCGATTCTGCCATGACTACGATGTCGTCAGCAAATCGAAGGTGAGTGATGTACTCGCCATTGATATTGATGGCGAGTCCTTGCCATTCCAGGAGCTTGAAGGCGTCCTCTAGAGCGGCGGTAAACAGTTTCGGAGATATTACGTCTCTCTGTCTAACGCCTCTTCTCAAAGGAATTGCCTTCGTGCATTACTCCTGTACTCGGACCGACATGGTGGCATTGTTGTACAAGCACTTCAACACTTCGATATATCGATAGTCAATACGGCACCGCTGGAGAGACTGCAACGCTGCCCAGGTTTCGACCGAATCAAAGGCTTTTTCGTAGTCAACGAACGCTAAGTATAAAGGCAGATTATACTCCTCAGTTTTCTGTATAATCTGCCGCAGCGTATAGATGTGGTCTACGGTGCTAAAGCCTTTTCGGAAACCGGCTTGTTCGGGTGGCTGGAAGTCATCAAACTTGTGCTCGAGACGATTCGTGATGACCCTCGAAAAAAGCTTATAAACATGGCTCAGCAACGAGATGGGCTGATAGTTCTTTAATAAGGTTTTATCACCTTTCTTGAAGAACAGGACCACCACGCTGCCGCTCCACGTTTCCGGCGTTTTACCCTCGAGTATAACGGAATTAAAGAGCTTTTGCAGGACCTTAAGTACCGGTGTTCCACCCGCTTTAAGAAGCTCTGATGTAATTCCGTCATCACCCGGCGCCTTGTTGTTCTTAAGCTGCTTAAAGGCCATCCTAATCTCGTACAGGGTGATGTCGGGGATATCTTCGGTATAGTGTAGGGTCAGCACGGCTCTCGGATCTTTAGCCGGGCTGGTAACAGGCTTAGTTGACGAGGTATATAACTGCCCATAGAACCTTTCGATCTCCCTTAATACCTCTGGCTTGGTGGACGCTACGCTGCCATCATCCATTTTCAGCTTCGTCAACTGGCTCTGCCTAATAGATGCATTCCTTGCGAACACTTTGGAGCCTTTATTCCGCTCTATCGTCTCTTTAATACTTTTGGTATTGTAAGACGGTTACCAGACGCGTAAAAGAAATTGCTCGGCAAAAGTGACCTGACATTCTCGCCCAGCAGCCCAATGACCAACCACATTATAAAACGTAATTTTTTAAATTAGGATCCGTAAAATATAAATAATACACAACTGTAATTCTATACTAATATAAATTAAGAGCTAAAAAAGAGGTAATAGTCCAATAGGTGTGCTCCGGCAACTGCACTTGAGAGGTAGTCTTCCACTAGTCTTAGCGTGCTACCATCTTGAGCCATATCGCCACTTAAGATCAGGTAAGATTATGACCACAACGCTAAACCTATAACGATAAAAAAGTCTCCGGAACTACTACTCCTATTCTGAAGATTCTCTCAGTATTAGGAAGGTACGTTATCCCTCAGTACTATTAAATGCTATTCTATTCTTATAATGTTTTATATTATAACTAGCGATTTTCTTGCGGCTTCGCTCGCGACATAGTTGAGATATGTTGCATATATTTTGCTTTCTAACTGAATTACTAAATACCAGTCTTCATCTCCTTCTTCACAGGGGTTGAATTTCCTAAAAACCGTTCTTAGTGCTCACCTACAGTGTAAAAGGAACTCGCATGAAAATTTTCACGTTTCTACCCTCAGCAGTTTGAGTTGTACTTTGATATGTCAGTCAGCCAGTTAGTAATCCTTTTATATAATACTAGCTGTGCCCGCGGCTCCGTTTATGAGATAACAGAATTGTTGCTTGAAGATGTCGTGATCAAAAGATAAAGTATATAAGGTGTAAAACAAAAAAAAACAAAATCTATCCAGTAGTTTACTGCGTGATGCGCACATAACGGCAAACCTCAGTTAGACAGATAAAAACCAATACTGTACGACAAGTGAACTATCTGAAAGTTTTGAACTATGGCCAAACATTTTCTAGAATTACAAAAATAATATGTTAATAAATACAGTGTGTAATATTTTATAAAGATTTTTATCCAATTATATTCATGGGATGGTAGAGATTAATGAAGAATTATAAAACCATTATAAGACCGGTCTTGACGTATGGATTTGAGTGCTGAGCAACGAAGAAACTTGATGAAACAAGATTACACGTGGCAGAGATGCGAATGTTAAGATGGATGTGTGGAGTAACTAGAATGGATAAGATCAGAAATGAGTTTATTGGAGGAAGTCTTAAAATAGCACCAGACACAGAGAAGTTGAGGGGTTATAGGCTAGCATGCTATGGGCATGTCAAGAGGAGGGATGAAAGTTATATAAATAGAAGAATGTTAAGTATGAAGGTGGATGGATATAGGAGTAGAGGAAGATCGAAGAACGTATGGATGGATTGTGTGAAGAATTATATGTGTGAATACTGAGATGATATTTGATAGAGTAGAGTGGTTGAAGAAAACATGTTCTGGCCGACCCTACTTACTTAAGTAGGATAAGGGGTAAGAAGATGATGATGGTAGAGATTAATGAAAAAGTGGGTTTTGATCAAAATTGGTTGCTAATTTTTTTACCATTTATCGCTTATAGTTGAACATCCCACTAGCCCAGCAATTGTATGTCTAGTTTTTTTAATGTCAAAAGACCAGCTAACAGGCGAACGGCCGTCTGATTGTATTTTTTTTAAAAGGCAAATTAACGATACTCTCCCTGATGGTAAGCACAGTAAAATCCAAAGATAACGGCGACCAACCATAGATCGTAATCCTTCGACGGTCGCTGCTGTCATGCCTTCCTGCATTTATTTAACTAGGTATGCACATGCTGTTCCCGACACGTAAAAACGAGTCACTATGCATGGTAGTTGCAACCCAGTCGGGCGGTACCGCCCAATCTGCATTACCTCATTAGTTGCTCAAGGGTGTACCACGTGCAGGTGAGGTTGCTTTTGGAAAAAGCTATGAAACCTGTTTATTCAGCTCTAACGTACGCGTTAAAAAAGGTTACTAAGGAACATTACCGTTATAGCAATTCGCTTAGATTTTAGGGTAGGGGGAGTATATCCAGCCAACGACAGGATGTATTTTTTTTATCGTTATAGGTTGGCGTTGTGGCCACAATCTTATCTGGTCTTAAGTGCCTCATTAACCTTGTGCTCGTAAGCGCGACTGCTATGATCGAGGTCCTGGGTTCGATTCCCAGGTCGAGCAAAAAGTGATTGAAATTTTCAGTTGCAGCTCGGGGTTTGGCTTTGTGCCCGATTAATCGCAAAAGGCTCGTCCCCTGTTACATGAGACCTAAAAACATACACGGCGAACTGTGGGTGTACATTGGTACACCTCTGCCTAACCCTTTGGGTATATCGGCGTGATGGTATGTATGTAAGTGACGATGTGTCCCAAGATGCTAGTATGCTAAGTATAGTGGAAGTCTGGCTCTCTAGTGCAACACCAGAACACACCAACAGTTCAACTTAAGAGTGGTAGCTAGCCGGGCGGGCATTACAGAAAACCCTAACACCATGCTATGATTTCATCACGATGTTTTCCTTCACCGAAATCTCAGGTTCATTGGAGTCCGTTCACGCTACCAAATGAGCCATAAGGTTCCCATGTTCGGAATGGTGTTGACGGCATAGTATCAAAAAGTTCCTCAGAGCATTCCCCATTGTTCTACTAACACACATAGTGACCTATAGGTCCGTTCCTCGGTGTGAAACTCTTGAGTCTGGCAGCCGCCCGCGCGACACAGGTGACACTGCACTTGCAATCACTTAGCTACCCACAATATTATTACTGTTTTTTAGGTCCCATGTAATAGGGGGCGAGCCTATTGACATTAATCGGGCAAAAAGCCAAACTCCAAGCTGCTACTGAGAATTTCATAGGAAAACCCAATAACACTTTGCTCGACTTGGGAATCGAACCCAGGACCTCGAGCATAGCATTCGCACTCAGGATCATTAGGCTAATGAGGGAGTTTACAATCAAAAACATTTACAACCGGATGTCATTACCTTAATTACGTAACATCCCGTCAATACAGATATTAATAAGTATGTTGGGTAACTTATTGTAAATCGTTGTATAATTAATGGATTTAATTTCAAATAATTAATAAATTATTATTTATTTTATTATTACGTGAGCAATGAATTTTAATAAATATTGATTTTTCAGAAACGATTCTAAGAATTCGACTCATTCGATTGCATGATAACGTTTTACTTTCCAAATGATTTTTTTCAAGGTTTCCAAGTTTTTTAAAGAAGATTGAGGGAGACACACTACTAAATACTAGTTTTATTTGATGGTTTCACCTGTTTTAAATTTATTTAGCTAACTCTTCACTGCACCACCAATGTACCCGTATCGTTCTTCTCGCGTCTCGTAAATACTTAGAGATTTCCAGTTTGCCTGACGTTACTTCTCTGGTCCATAAAATAGTTCTATGAAGTTTTACATAACCTTTCTCATAAAATACATTCAAAATCAAAATCAAATCAAAATCAAAATAATCTTTATTCAATTTAGGCCCTAAAAAGGCACTTATGAATGTCAAAACACTACTGCCGGTTCGGAAAATATCCCAGTCATCGAGAAGAACCGGTAAGAAACTCGATCGGGTTTATCTCTTTTTTTTTTTTTGTTAACTGTACAAATGTTACAAATATAACAGGTACAATAATAATATATTAGTGGATGCACAGAGAGGGAGTCACTTCCAGACATCACTATCATTCACATAATGATCCACCCTATAATAACCTTTTGACAGTAAAACCCGCTTGAAATGGTCCTTGAACTTGTTGTTAGGTAAATCAGTAATGTGCTTCGGGATCTTGTTATAGAACCTAACACTATTACCTAAAAAACTTTTATTAGTCTTACTAAGTCTAAAACACGGTACGACTTATTTATCTTTATTTCTAGTATTTACATTGTGCTGATCTTTGACAAAATCCAGCTTGTCTAAGTTTTTACGGACATACATTATGTTATCAAAGATGTATTGGGAGGGCAAAGTTAAAATACTAAATTCCTGGAACTTGTTCTTTAGTGATTCGCGGGGTCTCATATTGTAAATTGCTCGAACTGCCCGATTTTGTAATATAAATATGGTATCTACCTCAGCTGCTGAACCCCACAGCAAAATACCGTAAGACATTAAGCTATGAAAGTAAGCGAAGTAGACTAACCTAGCGGTGGCAATATCTGTTAACTGGCGAATTTTGCGTACTGCGAATGCAGCAGAACTTAATCTTCCCGCCAAAGTTTTAATATGCGGACCCCACTGTAATTTTGAATCAAGGGTAATGCCCAAGAAGACAGTACCATCAACTAAGCCTACTATATTCCCTTCTATCTTGATACTACTATCAACACTCCGAACATTGGGCAAGACAAATCTCATACATTTGGTTTTGTTTGCATTTAGTAGTAAATTATTTAAAGCAAACCATTCAGAGATTTTAAATAAGGTGTTGTTTAATTGCCTAAGTTCCGAATCTATTCTTTTCACTTTGAATATAAGTGAAGTGTCGTCTGCAAAAAGTAAGCATTATGGTGTAAAAACCAATCTGCGGGCTGGTCGTCTTCCAGATCTCCTACTTCCTCGGGGATATGATACAGTCACTGAATAATCAAGAAAGAATGATCAGAATCCACTTATCGAGCAATTACTCCTTGTTGTTCAGCTTCCCGGGTATCACAGAACTGGCGTTAGCGTTCAGCGTTATATTATGTTATGTGGGCTCCATCTGTCTGCAATTAGACTCTTTCTAGGTCCATTGTATGTAGATATTCCGGCCGGCTATTCCAGCCAACTCAGCTCCGACCAAAAGTGCAGAAGCCTCGTGGAGCATTCACAGGCTTCTCGAAGCGACCTCGGGTTTATGAAGGTTTCTGCACATTGGGTATTCCAGGATTACGTGGGTAGCGGTTTCTTCACCCTCCATGCAAGCTCTGCACATGGGGCTGTCACCTAGAACCTAAAGGTGTTTGTTAAGTGAACAATGGCCAGTTATAGTATACATAACACGTATATCACTTCTATTAAGACTGAGAAGTCGCCGCGACAAACGCGGTTCAGAGATGGGCAGTGTACCCCTCCACTGTCTACAGTCACTGACCGTTGTCCATCGATTTTTATGTAAATTTGCTGTTCTCTGACGCAACCACGAGCGAATCTGACTGAACGGTAGACGCAGTATGGGTAGAAAACCTATCCACAGACTGCTCGAACCGCTCTTTGCCAGTTCATCTGCTGCGTCATTGCCCGGTGTTCCGCTGTATCCTTTGATTCACTGTAGGGTTGCTTTATTGTTAATTGTAGCCCATTCCAGTGGTTTATGACCCTCGTTTATAAGCCCAGATTCATGTATCTTACTCTTCAGGTAGTGTGCAGCGTAAAAGTTGCGTGAGCCACGGCGGATAAACAAGGCGAAGCCTTAAAGATGCGATGTACGCGTACCCTTAACCGACACTCGAAGCTAACTGTCTTTTTTGAAGCGCGCGTTCGTTACCGCGCGGGTAACCAGACGCGAAAAAGAAATTACTCGGCAAAAGTGACCTGACATTCTCGCCCAGCAGCCCAATGACCAACCACGTTATAAAACGTAATTTTTTAAATTAGGAACCGTAAAATATAAGTAATACACAACTGTAATTCTATACTAATATTAATTAAGAGCTAATAGGCCAATAGGAGTGCTCCGGCAACTGCACTTGAGAGGTAGTCTTCCACTAGTCTTAGCGTGCTACCATCTTGAGCCATATCGCCACTTAAGATCAGGTAAGATTATGACCACAACGCTAAACCTATAACGATAAAAAAAGTCTCCGGTACTACTAATCCTATTCTGAAGATTCTCTCGGTAATAAGAAGGTAGGTTATCCCTCAGTACTATTATAGGCTATTATATTCTTATAAAGTTTTATATTATAACTAGTGATTTTCTTGCGGCTTCACTCGTTTTATAGTTGAGACATGTCACACATATTTTGCTTTCTAACTGAATTGCTAAATACAAGTCTTGATCCCCTTCTTCACAGGGGTTGAATTTACCAAAAACCGTTCTTAGTGCTTACCCACAGTGTAAAAGGAACTCGCACGCAAATGTTCATGTTTCTACCCTCTGTAGTTTGAGTTATGTTTTGATATGTCAGTCAGCCAGTTAGTAATCATTTTATATAATACTAGCTGTGCCCGCGGCTCCGTTCATGGGATGACAGAATTATTGCTTGAAGATGTCGTGATCAAAAGATAAAGTAAACCTATAACGATAAAAAAAATCTCCGGAACTACTAATCCTATTCTGAAGATGATTTTATGTATTTTATTTAAATATTATTATTATTATTATTATTATTATTATTATTTTTTTTTTTATATTATATTTTATTTTATTATATATAAGGTGTAAAACAAAAAAAAATGAAAATCTATCCAGTAGTTTATTGAGTGATGCGCGCATAACGGCAAACCTCAATTAAACAGATAAAAACTAATACTGTACGACAAGTGAACTATCTGAAAGTTTTGAACTATGGCCAAACATTTTCTAGAATTACAAAAATAATATGTTAATAAATAAATACAGTGTGTAATATTTTATAAAGATATTTATCCAATTATATTCATGGGATGGTAGAGATTAATGAAGAATTATAAAACCATTATAAGACCGGTCTTGACGTATGGATTTGAGTGCTGAGCAACGAAGAAACTTGATGAAACAAGATTACACGTGGCAGAGATGCGAATGTTAAGATGGATGTGTGGAGTAACTAGAATGGATAAGATCAGAAATGAGTTTATTGGAGGAAGTCTTAAAATAGCACCAGTCACAGAGAAGTTGAGGGGTGAGCATGGTATGGGCATGTCATGAGGAGGGATGAAAGTAATATAACTAGAAGAATGTTATGTATGAAGGTGGATGGATATAGGAGTAGAGGAAGATCGAAGAACGTATGGATGGATTGTGTGAAGAATTATATGTGTGAATACTGAGATGATATTTGATAGAGTAGAGTGGTTGAAGAAAACATGTTCTGGCCGACCCTACTTACTTAAGTAGGATAAGGGGTAAGAAGATGATGATGGTAGAGATTAATGAAGAAGTGGGTTTTGATCAAAATTGGTTGCTAATTTTTTTACCATTTATCGCTTATAGTTGAACATCCCACTAGCCCAGCAATTGTATGTCTAGTTTTTTTAATGTCAAAAGACCAGCTAACAGGTGAACGGCCGTCTGATTGTATTTTTTTAAAAGGCAAATTAACGATACTGTCCCTGATGGTAAGCACAGTAAAATCCAAAGATAACGGCGACCACCCATAGATCGTAATCCTTCGACGGTCGCTGCTGTCATGCCTTCCTACATTTATTTAACTAGGTATGCACATGCTGTTCCCGACACGTAAAAACAAGTCACTATGCATGGTAGTTGCAACCCAGTCGGGCGGTACCGCCCGATCTGCATTACCTCATTAGTTGCTCAAGGGTGTACCACGTGCAGGTGAGGTTGCTTTTGGAAAAAACTATGAAACCTGTTTATACAGCTCTAACGTACGCGTTAAAAAAGGTTACTAAGGAACATTACCGTTATCGCAATTCGCTTAGATTTTAGGGTAGGGGGAGTATATCCAGCCAACGACAGGATGTATTTTTTTTATCGTTATAGGTTGGCGTTGTGGCCACAATCTCATCTGATCTTAAGTGCCTCATTAGCCTAGTGCTCGTAAGCGCGACTGCTATGATCGAGGTCCTGGGTTCGATTCCCAGGTCGAGCAAAAAGTGGTCCCAAGATGCTAGTATGCTAAGTATAGTGGAAGTCTGGCTCTCAAGTGCAACACCAGAACACACCAACAGTTCAACTTAAGAGTGGTAGCTAGCCGGGCGGGCATTAGAGAAAACCCTAACACCATGCTATGATTTCATCACGATGTTTTCCTTCACCGAAATCTCAGGTTCATTGGAGTCCGTTCACGCTACCAAATGAGCCATAAGGTTCCCATGTTCGGAATGGTGTTGACGGCACAGTATCAAAAAGTTCCTCAGAGCATTCCCCATTGTTCTACTAACACACATAGTGACCTATAGGTCCGTTCCTCGGTGTGAAACTCTTGAGTCTGGCAGCCGCCCGCGCGACACAGGTGACACTGCACTTGCAATCACTTAGCTACCCACAATATTATTACACACAATATGTACATACATACGTGCATACCACATAGGTACATAATTTCTGTAAGGAACCTTTTTTCTTTTTTAAGCTAGTTAGTGTAGACCATATTTCAGATCACTAAACATATACACATGTTCCTTCCTTCCTCCTAGGAAGAAGGGACATGTATGTAAATTTAAGTTAGTTTAGTTCGAATTTTATGGATAGGGAATTAGAAAGATCGCGACTTCTTTGAAATCACGGCAACAGCCTAAGCCGAGATCCGGCCACTTTGGCTCCCTTGCGAGCTTGTTTCACACGCTTTCGCGGCCGAATGCCTTAAGCGCTCGCCTCCAAGCCCGGTAAAGCTGTAAAAGTAATCAGTGGCTCTATTTGTTTAGGGCACCTCGGGCTAACAGTGTAGTCAGTTCTAAAAAAAATTACAGTGCCCAGATGATAGGTGACCCCTGGTAGGTCTCTCAGATAGGTTAATCCCACGGTAGTCACCTATATTATTAGATTGCACTATGCTCATCATGCGGTAGGTCACTTCACCTAGATACGTTAAAAATCTTACCGAGTGTCTTGCATGCTGGTATAACAGCGGCGTTGGAGTGTCGATCTCTCTTGTTCTTGTTTTGCCACCGCAAAAAACAATTGCCAGTGTCAATATTTTTAGGCATTCGTAATTATTTTTATACAAAATTGTGATCAAGATGTGACATCTCAAAATGCATGCTCTCAGTTTATATTTTATAATCCACTTCACTTGCTCACAACAATCAAACTATATCACGCAAAATTCCACCAATATTACATAATATAGAGTCAGAAAACAATGTAACGAATTAAAAATATTAACATAAACATGTCACCTCAAGATCCTGCCTAAAGCTCCTGTCGATCTCTTGGTGATCGTTACTTTTGGATTGTATTGTTTATTTTGCATAACTAAATTAACTATAAACGAAGAAGTAAAACTCGAGGTGTCGTGGGGGCAATCTTTAGTATGCTCTAACGAAG
The DNA here is from genome assembly GCA_033032175.1 of Saturnia japonica. Classification (NCBI taxonomy): domain Eukaryota; kingdom Metazoa; phylum Arthropoda; class Insecta; order Lepidoptera; family Saturniidae; genus Saturnia; species Saturnia japonica. The sequence continues at coordinate 9,339,447 of CM065331.1, forward strand.
TTTCTTTGGATATATTATGGTCGATATGGTCAATGCTTGAGATGCAATCTATATTACAATTTATAAAACTGAAGTGTCTGTGTGTGATTTTAAAATAACATCTTTTTATTAAAGGCATATGAAAGTATAATACGATAGCTATAACAAAACCCCATTTTTTATTTTTGCTTGTCAGTTTATTCCGGGTAATCTCCGAAATGGTTGGACCGATTTTGATGGGACTGTCACTGGTAGATAGCTGATGTTATAAGGAGTAATTAGACTAATTTTATTTTAGAAAAAGAGTTAGGGATCCGCCCAACTAAAAAAAAGCCGGTCATGGTGAATCAATTCGGGCGCTTAAATGGCTTACGCTGAGTAAACTATAGGAGATATAGCAAACTATTTTACTACATAAATGTAGATATTAAAAAGACCTACAAAAAAGTCTGGGAGAATATATGTCTATCTTCTAAGAAACACTCACAATAAGCATTTTTGTCTTTAAAGTAGCCGGGAGCGGGGGAGCAAGATTCGCGCGTGTTCCCGATCAATGGCATTATGTAGCCCACGTGAGCGAAGCCGCGGGTACAGCTAGTTTTATATAAAAAATCCCTAATCAACGGGACTCGTACCATCGACCACTCGTACTGTACATAGAACAGTGCGTACAAATCTGGTCATAACACAGCTGAACCAATTTTACGACTGTCATTTAAAAATCTTACCTATATATTTATATGTTTGTTCTCCTTTTAGCGTCACACTAGACAATTTTTTCAGATTACCTACCCTTCCACGATAAGTAACTTCGTTACCAAAACAAGACCTAATAGAAAATAATTTCGAAATCGATCTTAATTTCCGTTTACCCTTTATCGTTTACGTCAAATATATAGAAACAGATAACTTGCATGCTTTACGACTTATTCCCAAAGGTCTGTGAGACCTACGCAATTATTTCTGAGGGCAAACGTAACGCTGTTTTATTGCAAGCGAGTCCCCATATTTTTACGTTGAATTATAACATACTAACGTACTGGAATAGATATTTAAAACAGTATTCGTCATGTATATCGCTTACTAGAAGCGATTGAGAAGAGTTTATATTGACATAAATTATTAACGCGCAATATTCACTCTACTGTCTCCATTATATTTAACAATGCTTTGAAAAATGCATATTGCCTGTGATCCTTAGAAGATAAATTATATACTGCCGATGAGTAGGTTCTGTAGGTCTTTTTAAGGTCTACAATTGTGTAGTACACTAATTAGATATATCTGTTATGATTTACTCAGCGTAAGTAATTTAAGTGACCGAATTAATTACCCACTACCATTTTATTTTATTTGCATGGATCTATAAGACTTTTTTTAAGTAGTTTATAAGTGAATTTCTAAAATTAGCCTTTAAAGTAATTTAGGCTAATTTTATTTTAGAAAAAAGAATTATAAGGAGTACCTTAACACATCATCTTGCAAATGGCTTTCTTCTATCTACATAATATGTAATGTAAATTTTCTTAAAATAATAAAATAACAATAAATAAAATGACATGAACTAGTATGAACTGAGGAAGTGAGAACTAAATCAGTCCCACGTATGTCACAAATGGCTAAAGCAACGCATACGCCGTGCATTTCATGGTGGTTATCGATTTAGTGAGGACTCACTGCATGCCTAATGTTTGGCTGACTGACCCCTTAGGAGAACTGACTTGACTCAGTGAGATATAAAAAGAAAAAATACGATTAATAATATCAGCTTGAAAGTGTTCGCCGATTTTTATATTCCGAGAAATCCACATTTCTATATATTTCCCACATACAGTCGTAGTACAAAAACAATTCTCAAGCGTTCAGGTTTCCTCATGGATTTTCTTCTACATCAGCTGATAGTGTTACTGTAATGTACGCAATGAAACACGGACGGTCGCAGAATGAATGAATGTGTATTATCGCAAGCGCATTGACAAAGGTGAACGTGGGGGTACATATGAAAAACTTAATCAATCTATACATTACAGTTACCAATTTCAATTAGTATATAGTAATCCCGAAAACATCGACATCGAATCGATATTCCACCGGTCTAAACTACACGACCACCACGACTGGATTCACAACATAAAAATAAAAAGGGAGGAACTTGGTGAATGCCATGCTCTCACAACAGCAAATGGAGGTCGCTTTTCATGTATTTTCGCAAATCAAAAGCACAATTTAAGAAAACTTATTATCATATAGAATATTTATAAATTTGTTACATTTCCTACATCTTACTTTCTTAACTTACACATATATAAATGATCACTTTGCGACAGATCTGTCAGAAGGGCGCTGGCGGATAGAATGACACTATGAACACGTCGTTCAGGGGTGGTAGGTAGTGGTCCATGTTGCTAAAAGTTAGTATTAAAAAAAAGATAGTACCCTCATGCAATTAAGAAGTGCTTTAGTTCGATCTTCTGCCCCAGAAGACCTTTTTATTAGCTAGTTGGAGCACAAAATTAGCAAACACCAGGGGCCTTATTTGTAGCTCCTCGGGAATAAAACTCCTAGTGCCATAATCAATATTGTAAATTGGTGTTATTGTATAACAGCACAATGTTTATCTGGTAAATAGTACAATACTCTGAAACTTGGTACGTGTGCCAGGGAACTAGTACATCTACCATCCCTGAGTTATCGTCAGAAGCTTGTGTTACCCCTTCCACCATCTGATGAAGATCTGACATCGCTAGATTGGCATCGTATACCTATCTAGCGTAGTGTCCCATGGCGCGTATCCAGTGTACTTTTATACAAATAGTCGTCATATAAAACATATGGACTCCGATGCATCCAGATCGGTAGAAATGGCCTGTGTAGATTTAATGAAGTTCTCGCCTGACTATCTTCACCACAATAAAAGAAGAGGTAAAACCACAAGTCCATAGCATAGATATTTTGCTGCAATATGCGCATGCATCATAAAATTTCACTCCTCAATTTTTTTTTCATAACGCATCTCAAACAATGGCATTTCTAGTACTATTATATTTTATTCAATGTATTTTTATTGGTAATTTCACTGAGTGATATTATAACTTTATTTTTCGTTATTTATAACAGTATGTTTGTGGTTTGATGTATGTAAAACACATTTTTAGTGGTGGAAAGATATTAAAATGTTGGGCGGGTTTTATAATGTCTCAAATGGTTTATAGTTTTACGGTAACCTCCATCTCGGCAGGAGGTAAAAAGTTCTCTAAGACTTATCGTTGTCGTACCGTGAAGCTGTGAAACCTTCTTCCGGACAGTGTGGCCCCTCCTTACGACATCGGGTCCTCGAAGCGTAACCTGAAGAGATATTTATCTAGGTCAGCATGACAACCGTTGATGGATTTAGATCTCTCGGTGGTAGCCGTTGTGTTCGGATTGTGCCAACAGGGACAGTACCGTCAACCTCTCTAGCTACTGTTAAAAAAGATACCAAAACGGTTTGAACGACACGTAGTTGGATTAAAATCTATATATAAATAAAAATTAAATTATGTACGTTGTTAAGCGTATTACATGAGAACGGCTGGACCGATTTGGATAATATTTTTTTTAATGTTTTAATATTACGGCACCTTTACGATAGTACTTAGACGTTAGCCTCTGCGCCCGGTAGCAGCGCGAGTCCCACGCGCAAGTGACCGAACTTCGATTTTAAATATAGGGTAATTTGACAAGAAAATAATTTTGCATACACCCAACCAATATATGAGCCCGAACACGTTCTATAATTTGTGATATGAATATTTATATATTAATACGTGAAGCAAAAGCTTTCGGTAACTTTTTATGTGTATTACGGGCATAAAAGACTGTGAGATTTGGCATGGTTAAAGTTTATATGGAGAAGGAGTGCAGAAATCTAAAATGTAATAAAATATCTGTTACCAATACATTAAATAAAATAAATTAATACTACGAATCCTAACCCGACAATAATAACATTGTCACTCAACGAAAAGTGATAGCAAGAGATAGATAATACTCATTGTTTAGGTTCATACTGCAAATGTCAAACAGAAAATAGTCTATGATTAAAAAGTCGCTGGTCGAATTTCGGCCTTAGCGCTATCGTTATTATAAATAATTAGGTGGATTATAAACTTTTTCCTACATATTTCTTTATGACAATGACATTATGTCATCGATAATAAAAAACTGTATAACATTTTAGACAATTATTTTTTTATACATCGTGTAGTAAATATGGGGAAAAGTGCTAAAAGGTAATTTTTTAATAATTTTCATGTATAAAAACGTACAATAATATATTATAGAAATACAGGGTATAATGGTTAAATCCCTCACCACTTTTCTCAATGACAGTGATACGAAAATTCTAAATCAGTAGTCACTTTGACGTGCGTATGCGAAATCAAAGCGCCTTCTCAGGGACAAAATTAAGAAATATTAAAAGAGATAGTTATATTTACATTAAGATAGGGAATAGATTAATTTTTTTGGAGATTTCTTTCTACTTGGAGCAATCCGACTGGTGGAATACCCCCACTCTACAGAAGATCCCAGCTAAATAACCTTGTGTTGAGTTCCTGCGGTGTGTAGGGTTTCCAGAGCTTCTTGGGGCAGGGGGTTTATGGTCGGCAACACGTTAGTGATAGCTACACGCTAGTGATATTACAAAAATTCATAAGAGGACATTCAAGTATTACGTAACGCAATTTTTGAAGACTTGAACCTCCCTCCCCCCATGTAACATGTCGTAACATTTTTTTGTACCCCCTTCCCATGCATAAACGATAGGTAACACCCAAATCAGCATGTGAGCATGAGAGCTTTTATAGGCCAAGAACAGCTGATGATGCAAATCTCCCTGTTTTGAGGACATTACAGTATGAACTCACTTTAAGAATAAAAACAAAATAAAAATGACGTACAGTCGAGGGATTCCCCGTAAAACGTAAACGAAAGGAGTTGCCAACTTGAGAAATTTTAATTGCCTAGTTTTTTTATATAAATAAAAAAAATTGTTGCGTAGCGAGTTGTTGGAACCTCCCATCCGTCGTTGCAACGCATCGTAACGTTGTATATGACCACCCCTCCCATCAAATTGCGTTACGTAATACTTGAACGCCCCCTAACCTACCATAGCCACTTACTATCAGGTGTGGCGTACGCTTGTTTGCCACTTTAGTTGTATATAAAAAAAAATATTACGAATTGTTTTAGTACTTTCTTTGTAAGATTCGAATTCAAATTCTTAGATGTAAATTTTAATAAAATCTATTTCCTTTTTACATGGAACAATCTCACATACACGGCCCGATTTTAAACTAAACATATCTTGTGAAATACCTAGTGAAATATATATATATATTTATTTTTTGCTATAGATTCAGCTTTTCACAGTCTCACCTGATGTTAAATGACGATGTGGTCCAAGATAATAATACGTTAAGCTTAGTGGAAGACTGGCTCTCAAGTGCAGCTGCCGGAACACACCTATAGTTGCTTGGCGACAGATTTTCAACTTTAAATTGGTACCTACCAAGCCAAACTGAAAAAAGCCCTACATCACCATTTATCACGTTTCCTTCACCGAAAGTTTAAGCTCATTGCAGAGGTTCGAATCCATCATCATTGTTTCATCTAGCTGTATATAATATTTATTACAGTCGTAGCAGGAAAACTGACAAGGAAACACAATCGCCGATGCTGAAAATATTCAAAGATATAATGCAGCGTGAGAATGAGTAATATATTTTTTTTTGTTTTAGAAGAATTTATTATTCTTGACAATTATGTTATCTTTTTTTGAAGTGAAACTTATTAAGCAGGGACAAGAATTAAGAGTGAAATTTCAAGGACATTTAGGAATAATTCGTTAATTAAAAGAGAAAAATTATACAACGTAGAAAGAAGGAAAAAGACAGCTATATGTACATTGTATATCCAGGACACAGCTTAGGTTAAAAAAAAGAGGAAGTGCACAGATATAAAATTATTTAGAGATTTCTCTCTACTTGGGACAGTCCGACCGTGGAATACCTCCAGTACACAGCAAATGGCAGCCAAATAATTTTGTGTTGTGTTCCTGCGGTGCCCAGCGTTTCCAGAGCTCTTTGGGGTAGGGGGAGAGCTTCAAGATCTGGTGACGCCTATAGCATTACAAGCGTTTAAAAAACTACGTCTCTTTTTTTTTAAGAAGTTTCACTTCTATCAGGTTCAAAAATCAGACATCACACTGGTTCACTTGTCGCATTATTATAAAACAATTTAAAAAAGTGGTGCCTTATGAAGCTATGAAAATTAGTTGTCGAGCACCTATAGGTGTTTTCCGGCAGCGGCACTAAACTTGAGGATTATTCTTCAACTTGGCTTAGTGTGCTTCCATTTTCGACCCCATGATCCTTTAAAATCAGGTGGGATTGTATTTAAATACTAGAAAAAAAAATAATAGAAAAGGTTTATCTCATCTGAATTGTTAACACCTAGTATGAATATGATCCGATACTTCACTAAAACGTAACTCTTTTTGCAGTGATCCGGAAAAGAGGAATTTACTGAAAGAACATCAGGAAGATAAGAAGAAGAAGCAATATTCTGAATCCAAGACGAGGAGCGATCATGTAAGATTTGATTATACCACTAAATAACTATGTGGCCTAAGATGATAACACGTTAAGCCTTGTGGAGGGATTGGCTTCCAAGTGTAGCTGCTGGAACGTACTATAGTTGCTAGTCAATAGGTTTTCCACTCGAGTTGCGACCATCGTGTTAAAATGCACCAGATTTGATAGCCTTTACGAACTTTAAGAGAGATAAGCTATAGAGATTTGTATCTACTTAGGCAAGCCAGACTGGTGTAATAACTCCACCCTACAAAACATCGCAGCCAAATATCCTTTTGTTGTTTTCCCGATGTGACCAGACCTACCACAACGCCTTGGTGATGTAGGATTGAGGGTCGGCAATGCGCTAGCGATACCTATGGTTTATGGTATTAGTTGTATTTAAAAAAAATAGCTTCTACATTGGCAATTTACTTTGTAGTTTAGGTAAAGCTTGCCTCTGTTTTAGAGGTTTTTTAACTAACTTTAAAAAAGCAGGAGGTTGTCAATTTGAATTTATTTTTTAAGGATGATCAGGCATAACTTGTTTGTTTATGAACCGATTTAGATGATTATTTTTTCGATGGAAAAGGAATACCTCAAATGTTGTCTCATTTTAATTTCAATATCTGGGCGACCGAGCTGTGCTCGGTGTCTTACAAAGAAAAAACAAGAAAAACACCTATCTACGTAAACTTGCAATGTAAAACATTATCTAAATGCAAAGTTTCAGCGAAATCGTTGGAGCCATTTCCGAGAAACCAATTACATATATATATATATATATACACAAGAATTGCTCACTTATTATTAGGCCCTTACATATGAAATTAGCTTTATATATGGTAAAAGTAAAATGAAAAAATATCATGAAATTATAAATTTAATCAATAGAAGTATGTATCATTATTATCTATGCACTTTCGCCATTTTAAAAGTAGTTCACAGATTCCATTCCTGAAAAAATTGTGGGAGCAAGAATCAATAAAACCTTTGAAGGCAATTTGGACAGCCTCATCGGAATTGAATTTATTTTCCTTGCAAGAAATTGTCCATATTCCGAAAAAAGTGGTAATCTATTGGAGCAATGTCCGGGGAATATGGTGGGTTTCGGAGACATTCCAACCGCAGTTCCTCTAATTTAGTGACCGTCGGTCGTAAAGTATAGGGTCTAGCGTTGTTCTGAAGCAGCAGTGGGCTTGAGATATTTACCAGTCTCGGTTGTTTAACGGCTAGCTTTTCCATCATGGTTTGCAATTGTTCACAATACAGATCTGCCGATATAATCTGGATAGATCTTACGAAGCTGTAGTGTATGACACCAGCACTGGTCCACCAAACACTCACCAGTACCTTTTTCTGAGACGACTTTCACTTGGGACAAAATTTGGTCGGTTCTCCTGGGTTCAACCACAGTGATGAGCATTTCCGATTGTCGTAAAGTAACCATTTTTCCTCACAAGTAACAATACGTTTCAAAATACCCTTGTTATTGTGACAGTTGAGTAATGTAATGCAGAACTCGATAGGTTTTTGTTGGCGTGCTTCAGTCAATTCATGCAGTACCCATTTCTCGAGCTTTTTCACTTTTCCTGTTTGTTTCAAGTGATTTTTTTTTATCACTCACACCTCTGCCTGCCGCTAACTCTGATGTGGTTTTGGAATGATCCGCTTCAACGATCACCTTTGATTCTTCATTTTCAACTAGGGTCTCCGGCCGTCCACGTTATTTGTTTCGTAGGTCAAAATTTCCAGAACGAAAACGTTGGAACCAAAAACGTACCGTGTTTTCTTTTACAATCGCTTTCCCATACACATCATTAATCCTTCGAGCTGATTCTGCAGCGCTGATGCCACAATGGAACTCGTGAATAAGGCGATATTGAAATTTTCTATTTTGTGAAAAGAACGATGTCAAAGAAAAATGAAATGGAGCAATAACAAATGAATAACTAAATTCGAAACACAACACACACAAGCCTAAATTTGGAATAAATTTGAATTTGGAATTTCTAACCAGACGCCAGATATTTGAGATCAAAGTGACCAGTTCAACAAAACGCCAATTTCATATGTAAGGACCTAATATAATAAGATTGGCATTGGACCTTCGACTTCGAAGATACACCAGAGAATTTATTATAATCATCGAAGTCGGTTTTCTTTCTTATTAAAAAATAATCTTGTTTATTGTACCTTGGCAAATTGACGGTACTGTCTCTAATGATAAGCACAGTACAATCCTAACACAAGGGCGAACACCGAGAGATACACTTTTAGAAGTGTGCAAAGGAATTGCACGTTCTAATTCTGTCCAACCTGTTCAACCGTATGTCAACTAAACTCTTTGAGAGTTGCCGATCTTATCCGGTTGGCATTGCCAGAATTTTGGACGAAGCGATTCTCTACAAAGTTTATTATGCGAACGGCTAAGAAGTGAAAGCGTCTATTTTTCCGTCCACCTATAATTTGATGGCCTAGCGTGTACCGACACTGCTACGATCGACGTGAGTTCGAATCCCTACAATAATGAAGCTTTTGATGAAAGAAAACATCGCGATGAAACCATACTATCGTGGTAGAGCATTTTCTAATGCCCGCCTGGTTAGGTACCACCCGCAAGTTGGAAATAAGTTGTCCTATAGGCGTTTTCCGGCGTTACTGAAATCTTCATAGGCCCGTCGCCACTAGAACAATAGCGTACTTACTTACCTTTGAGTATCTGACTGATGTACTACGGTGCTAAAATAAGAGAAGTCTCCGTTGGAGATGATATCCGTATATATATATATATAGACATGCTTATATAGGATACTTATATAGTTTGTTGTGCAGCCAAGGAATTTACAACAGACTGATATAAATTTTTAGTACCTATTTCATAAAATAAATATAAACAAACAGGGATATTTTTTTACAATGGATAGGTTTGCGTTTGACCATTATCTCACCAGATCGTAAGTGATCATGTGGTCTACGATGGAGCACGCCTGCCTAGAAGGTACCTATTTACTCATAGATACCCAGGTTATAATTATCGGGAAATAAAAAAATCTGGCAAAGTGTTCCACTCTTTAGCGGTGCGCATTATAAATGTGCTAGCTTTGTGCGCACTAGTGGAATATCTACCATAAATCGATGACGCTTCACCGTGTCTCTTGTCGTCCGATGGTTGAAAGGGAATGGGGGAATTAAGTTGTACAATTCCAACGCACACTCGCCGAAATGTATCCGGTAAAAACCCGAAAAACTGAATAATTATTTACTAGCAGGTACCCGCGATTTCGTCTGAGTATTATTGGATATACACAGATAGATCTCGGAACACGACAAACCAAAATAAAATCATAGATGCGTTTTATTATATTTATAGGATGACACTGGTTAAACAATGGCTTTTACCGGGATAAAAAGTACCCTATGTGTTGTTCCAGGTCATAGACTACCTGTCTGCCAAATTTCATTCAAATCCGTTCAGCCGTTTTTGCATGATTGAGTAACAAACATCTAAACATACACACTTTCACATATATTATATTAATAGGATTATTAAAAATTATTTACCTCTTGAACGAATTTAATGTTTTATTAATTGCTCCGACATGATTAAAATCGGATAACACGTCACGTGAGACTGGCGTCGCCAACGTGTTGCCAAGTCTTGCGCGTTTGCGGAGATCTACAGCAATATACTGCAACAGTCGTCACTGTACTCGGATACTTGAGTAGCGTTATGTGAGAAATTATTACAGATGGTCAAGACCTTTTAACAGCAAATGGATTACATGATGTATCATTTCAGGTGACTGTTGATTCAAGCGGTACAGAGCGTTGTAAAAAGGCAATACCATACAGGACACACGAGCAGAGGAACTTTGAATATGAACAAGATAAAAGACAAAGTACTGTAAGTCAATATTAACGGCTTTGTTACGCACTTTGTTACGAACTATTTTACGTGTTTGTTACGCGGTGGTTATATTCATCCCGTTTTTTTTTTTATCTTATTGATAATACTTTAAATCCTATCTCAATTATCATCAAATTTGGTTTATTTTATTTTTCAAGTATTATTGAATTTTATTATGGCTTATCAGTTGACGAATAACATAATCTTTCCGTGTATAAACTACTATGTAGGTACTAATTCACAAAAAGAATTTTTTTCTTTTTTCAGCCTTTTCCAAGCGACAAAAAGGAAAGCTGGTGGCTGTGGGTGAGTCAGTATATTAAGAAAAAAAAAAATATCCTTAGATCTATTAATTTTCTTCTTCTATTCACCAAAGATGAGTGTAAGTGGGCTCAATTAACATCTTAAGACTTGAGAAACCCGAGTCAATTAGTTTATGCTATTCAGTAATAGGGCCGATTTTTCAATTTAAGGATAACTTTTTGTTAGATTTTTTTTTATTTGACATGTTTTTCATGTATTTATATATCAAGACGTTAAAATGATTCTTCAAATTAATTTATCGAACCATCGAAAAATCGACAAGTAAAATCGCATCAAACGCTAGAAATGCAATTCTATTGGTCGAAATTAGCAAAGCTCCGCTACTGAAGTGGACCTAGTTTTAGGTTGCTATTCCACTGAAGCGGAGCTGTGTAAATTTCAACCAATACAATTGCATCACTAGATTGTATTGGTCGAAATTTACACAGCTCCACTCCGCTCCGCTTCGGTGGACATGCAGCCTTAACCAGCTAAAAATTGGTATGTACCTAAAGGGTATTGGAATCATTCATTTTAAATGCATAATCAGGTACTACGGATCAATAACTGAATTGCTGGAGTGGTATATATCTTTTAAAAAAATTGGGAAACTTATTTTAAGTACCCTGGTAACATTCTCACGCACGGTCATACATATTTATACAGTATTGTTATCTGATTTTCAAGGATATAGCTAAATGCAGGTCCCATGTATGATTTTCTAAAGATTCCATCTGCCTTTCTCTCAAATTTCTGAGGAAAAATAAACACTGTTGTATTATGATATAAAAAGTAAGATTAAGTATTTATAGTCGGACCTTATGTAGAGAATGAAACACTTTCGTCTTATTTGTTCTCAGGGTGATACCGAGAAGGCCGAACGCGAGGAATCTTGCTCTTGCGTGTCCTGTGCGTTAGTATGCAACTTTATCGATTCAACATGAAGAAACCGATACTGAGAATTTGGTTTCTTATCCGGGCTCTGTAATTTTATATTATATAGTTAAAAGGGGGCATGCAAGTGACGCAAGTATTTCTTAAGCAGGTCTAAGGGGTAGGGGTGAACCCCTCTCTAATTAAATATGTACAATATTATAAAAGTTTTGATAAGCCTAATCCAGTTTCTCGCTGCCTTGTCTTGTTGACTGGGATGTCTTCCGAACCGGTAATAGTGTATTGATATAAAAATTAAATAAACACAATGTGTATTCTCCAATGTTATACACTTCCTTTTTATTTTTATTTTGGGTAGTATGTAGAATTCTGAGACAAAAATTTGAATATTATAGTATTTTTAGATTTATTTCTTGCTTTTTAATATTTTTGAAAATAGCAGATATTAGGTATTTTTATTTTGACATCATCAGCCGTATTTAACAGGAACTATCATTGTTATCTGTCGATTATTATACTCTGTGCTTGTAATGATACCACACTGTGTATACCAACGTTGACAAATAGTTACATTTTTCATAACTTTTTATCTTCTCGTGTCACAGTGTAATTTTTGTAATAAACGCGATTTCCGTAATTTCTGAGGATATTAAGATTATTACACTAAATTTGGTATTTTACCAAAAAATCGGCTCAAAAGCGGCCAAGTAATTACAAAAACATAATAAAAGCTAAGTATTTTCATCATTTTGTGATACATTTCTGATGGTTCTTGATTGAAATCTTATATTGTTTAATGATAATTATTATTGTAAACAGATTGGTTTAAAACAGCAACTTTAGAATTTCTTGCCGGTTCTTCTCGAAGGACAGTGCCTTCCGAATCGGTTGTAGATTGTAGAGTCATTGAATATAGAACATATTATCAACTATGTTGTATAATTTATATATTTTAACATAACTATACCTATATAAGTATACTTTTAGTAAAATAGTAAAGAGTCGTTACGTGTTATCTGTAAAAATGATACGGGGACGTTTAGAATCATGGACGGAGCACATTTGGATAGTTTTTGAAATTTATGCCCGTCTGTCGGTAGGTTTGAACGCCAATCACGCAAAACTACTGGTCCAAATTTAATTAAATTTGGTAGGATTGTTATCTATAATCTGAAGCTACATTTAGAATGTATTTTTAAATATGTGTACTATTGCTTTTAGTTTAAGTGCATAATTAGAGATATAATGCTAAATGAAAATATTTCTACATTCAACGAGTGATGTAACGCATGATATTGGCAACTGGCGATAAAAATACTGTTTATATTAAAGTATTATAAATCATCAATCAATGATTTCTTTTAAATTATATGCAGGTGAAACCGCGGGGCACAGCTAGAATAAAATAAAATAAAAAATCTAACACACTAGTCAACTACATAACGTTACTGTATCGATTCCCACACAAGCAGTCCATATGCGGACGGCGAGTGGACCGCGAGTTGGCGTGGCAAGACATCACGTACACCCCGTTGAAAATTGCTCTCTAACTACTCGTCAGTTCGTTAACACGCGATATGCACTAGTTGACCACGCGGCGTTCATCCATTGACAACGAGTGGACATCGAGCGAGGAGATGGTGCTGGTTGGGTGCCGAGTTGACAAGTGAGTGATAAAGCCGCTATTACCCACTGTTAATATATTGTATAATATTTCCAGACTGAAGAAACTGGCTAGCTCCGAATTTCTGTGCATCGGGTGTCTTCTGACAATATTCACTCTATCGGTCGTGGTGGCGTTCCTACTCGTATTCAGGAGTGTGCCGACAACGGCGATTGAGGAAACAGAACTACAGAAATCTGGAACCAACTCAGATAGTGAGAGATTGAAGAGGAAGATCGACCTGATGAAAGAGGCACGCGAATTCAACTTGGATTTCCCAACGAGAGTTAAGTAAGTTGCGATTTGTTTTTTTTTTTTTGCGAATTAAGGATACGCAAGTTGCTGAAAAATATATTGTGCACATAAAATCTTTACACGTGTGTGAATTATTTATGATTTAATATTGTTACGATTTCAGTAACAAAAAAAAACCATATTCTCCAAATCTCTACAAACGCTTAGAATGTGCTCAATACTTCGAGTACGCGGTCAAAGGTTCGAGGAAGCATTATATTTACTTACACATACAAAAGGTCGGATTGCGTCAATAAACAATTGTATAGAAATAGATTGTTCTTCTTATTTTAAAACGATGACACATGTTGTTTACAACACGTTTACAAGTTATTTGAGTATATAAGCGAGCTGTATCCCGAGCCAAGACAGTTCCGTTTTTACATGCGAAGTGAAAACAACAAGCGATATAAAAGAAGACTTCTACAAGAGGACCATAGACGGAGAAACTGTAAATACGACAACACTAAATTCGAAAAACGATTTGTGAGTTTGTTTGAATTGAGTTTTTGATTGGGAATAAATTGTTTACGTGAATTACAACGGCATTTTACTACCCACGGGTTTAACAATATTTACACAATACTTGCTGGGCAGGCAGACGTCGTTCTGTCTTTTCCAGTAGTTAATGGCTCGATCATAGCGCCACCTATCGGAACATAACATGCTGCAACATGCAAGTTTCAGAATAAACGTCTATGACGTGAAGTTGCTCCTGCATGAATTTCACTCGACTTAACAATGTCTTTGAACGCGCACGGCTATTAAGAGTTGTATTTTGCGCTATAAAATTTTCTTTATCCACACGTTCACTCGTAGAACGGATGGCTGATGAGGTCGAAGAGTTCTCGAGTGGTAATAACGTGCCGAAAGGCGCAGTGTGAGCAGACCCGCAACAAGGTAGTTCAACGACCTGGTAAAGATTGCGGGAAGCCTTTGGATGCGTGCAGCACAGAACCGGTCGTTGTGGTAATCTATGGGGGAGTCCAACAGTGAACGTCTTTAGATTGAAACAATGATAATGAGGCGTTCACTGAATCAGTAGCGTGCAATCGCAACTGCCACGGCTACAAAAAAGATGTATCACTTTAAAAATAAACTTTTGTTTTTAGAAAACCGTGGGAGGATTCGATAACAAGACCTTTGGACGGACTGAGTGCCATCTCTGGTGGTAAGCTTCTTTTTTGTTTTTGCAGTTAGAAACAAATATCTTAGCATACCATAGATTCACCGTGCGGGTGCCGGGTCCATCGCGTGGTAGAGAGAGGGAAACACGAGCAGCCCCCGGGACTTGCGACCCAGGTATAGCTTTAGGGTAGGTTTAGGTAGGTAGGCACCCTTATGATGCACATCAGCGCTCACCTTGACTGCCTTGAAGCCAGATTTGGTAAGAGCCCGTTCTAAAATAGAACTTAGTGCTGTTCTCGACAGGCTGAGGTCTTTTAGAAGTTATAGAGAGATTTCGCTGGAATACTCTCGCTCCCTTAATCTTAGTTTTTTATAGTATTTATTACCTAGATATCATGTGTCTCACTTGATAGGTCAGGAGTAGCAGGTAAGGAAAAAGTAATGTTAAGTTTTTTTATATTAAACTTGGCAATATGACTCTACAGCACCTGATAATAAGTATGGTACAGTCCAAAAACAAAGGTGATCGTCGGTGATAGATTCCATCGGTAGCCCTCACTGTCAATGCTGAAATTCCTCTTCATATCTCGTTTGAAGGACCCAATACCATAGGAAGGAGGATACACATTGGCTGGAAGACCATTTCGCTTCCGCACGATTACTACCATATAACATGTTTATATCTTCCACTGTACAATTATGAGAACCATGAATCATATTACACGAGTAGTTTAATTACCTATGTAATTTCAAAAAAACTCTTGCTTTAATTATTAATATGCATTAGATAAATGATTACTAAATTGTTTCTGGGATTCTCAATTAAAGAAGGAAATAGGAAACCTTCCTATTTTATAGGACTTACGTCGTTTCTGAAATACTTGTGAATTAAAAATCAAGAATTCTAAATTAATAAAATATCTACACGCTTGATTACATCCCACAATAATCTATAACTAACCTCAAACAAGTCTAAGTCCTAACTGAATGATGATGGTAATAAGCTATTTAGTTTACATAGTGCAAGCTGTGCTTACTGTGCATTGAAATCAAATGGTAAGGATCAATTAGGTAATTGCCACTGAGGTATAAATAATATGAACATCTTCTGCTTCTTGCACTAATTCCACATTAGGTGGGCTGATACAGCACGTCTTCTTTTTTCATTTCAGCCTATCATTGGTCATATCAGCATTTACTTCCCGTAAATGTATATTCTTTTTGACACGGTTCATCCAAGTCTTTTTAGCGCGCCCTCTTCTCGCATTACCGCTTACTATCATCTCCATTATCTTTTCCGCACATAAAGATAAAGTGCTCTAAACATGCTCAAAGTCAGAAATGGAAATGGGTAGGACACATTTCAAGGTACAAAGAAAAGAGATGGGCGCTAGAAGTAACAAGATGCCCAGGACCTACAGGCAAGAGGAGCAAAGGTAGACCACGAAAACAGTGGGCTGATGATATTATTGAAATTGCTGGGTCAAACTGAATGAGTATTGCCCAGGATAAAGATAAATAGCACGGGTTAGAGGTGGCTTTTATCCAAAAAGGATCCATATCACTAACACACTAACAATAAATTTATACATTAAGAATAAAATTTTCAAATTGTAGATGTAGATTGTAAATTGTCTAATAGATATGGAATAAAGAAGCTTTATTATTATTATTATTAAAGATAAAGAGATAACGATAACGTTTATTAGGTATCACAATTTAAAATAATATTGCCAGGGGTCCCCGCACTGGGCTTCGCCTGTATCGCGAGGAACCAGTCAACAATGAAATAAAATAATTAAACAGTTATATAGGTTAAACTAAAGAGAGTTACATATGAATAACAAAACAGAAAATAAAATACTAATGAAAGCCAAACAAAACGCTATACAATGAAATTCAAAAACTTAAAAGTTAGGGTACTTTAACCAGCGTCTCTGTCTCAGCGTAATTTAACGATAGCAGCAAATCAAAAATTTGTTTAGACTCTCATCCCTCCGTATAGTATTTCCATACCAAGCATAATCTCCCACAGTTTAATTTTTCAGTTACTGGTACTACTTTCAGGGTTTTTATAGGTACAAATATGACAACAACGTTATTATTTATCTGTATTAAATTTATACATTTTTTTCAACTTTTAATTGTTGCGTGCGTTATGTATTTATAAATAATGTCACCACTTTTTTTCAGAGCACGTGGTTATTGCTTCTTTTGTTTCTATACGGCTAACTTATCATTCCATATTATGTTTTATTTTGTTTCAGATTTTGCACTACCAAGCTTTCGGGATTTGGTGAGTGTATGTTAATGATATTTATTCTATGTTTATAATTATAATACGTAAAATTAGTTAAGTTCGCCTAATTTCTTTAAAAAACATCCATTAAGAAAAATAAAGTCGTTTCTAAAAAGGCATATTTCACGCAAAGAATATTACCAGAATAAATATCTATCATGAAAACTTACAAATAGTGCAGTTATACCAGTAAAAATAATTATAAAAACAATCTTTTCATATAGACGGTTAGTGGTCCTATATGCGGCTGCTATGCACGAGATCCTGGTTTCGATTTCCAGGTCCAGCAAAGTGTTATTGCGTTTCCTATGAAATTCGCAATAGCAGCTCGGAGTTTTGCTTTGTGCCCGATTAATAGCAATAGGCTTGCCCCCTATTAGATGGGACCTAAAAAACATACCTGGCGAGCTGTACAAAGTACACCTGACCCTAACCCTTCGGGAATTAAGGATACGCAAGTTGCTGAAAAATATATTGTGCACATAAAATCTTTACACGTGTGTGAATTATTTATGATTTAATATTGTTACGATTTCAGTAACAAAAAAAAACCATATTCTCCAAATCTCTACAAACGCTTAGAATGTGCTCAATACTTCGAGTACGCGGTCAAAGTTCGAGGAAGCATTATATTTACTTACACATACAAAAGCTTATAGCTCGGATTGCGTCAATAAACAATTGTCTAGAAACAGATTGTTCTTCTTATTTTAACGATGACGCACGTTTTTTACAAGTTTAAGTATCTACTAGTGATTTCGTGATCGTCTTGTTTGAGTATAAAAGCGAGCTGTATCTCGAGCCGATACAGTTCTGTTTTTACAAGCAAAGTGGAAACAACAAGCGATATAAAAGAAGACATCTATAAGAGGACCATAGGGGGAGAAACTGTAAGTACGATAACACTAAAATCCAAAAACGATTTGTGAGTTTGTTTGAATTGAGTTTTTGATTGGGATTAAATTGTTTACGTGAATTATAACGGCATTTTACTACTCACGGGTTTAACAATATTTATAAAAAACTAGCTGGGTAGGCAGACGTCGTTCTGTCTTTTCCGGTAGTTAATGGCTCGACCATAGCACTACTTATCGGAACATAACATACCCTCGACATGCAAGTTTCATAATAAACGTCTACGGCGTGAAGATGCCCCCGCATGAATTTCACTCGACTGGACAATGTCTTTGAACGCGCACGGCCGTTATAAGTTGCATTTTGCGCTATAAAATTTTCTTTATCCACACGTTCACTCGTAGAACGGATGGCTGATGAGGTAGAAGAGTTCTCGAGTGGCAGCCACGTGCCGAAAGGCACAGTGTGGGCAGACCCGCAACAAGGTAGTTCAAATACCTAGTAAAGATTGCGGGTAGCCGTTAGATGCGGGCAGCACAGAACCGGTCGTTGTGGTGATCTTTGAGGGAGTCCAGCAGTGAACGTCTTTCGATTGAAGCGATGATGTTGACACGTCTACAAAGTCAGTAGCGTGCAATCGCAACTGCCGTGGCCACAAAAATGATGTATCACCTTAAAAATAAACTTTTGTTTTTAGAAAACCATGGGAGGATTCGATAACAAGACCTTTGAACGGACTGAGCGCCATCTCGGGTGGTAAGTTTGTTTTTTGTTTTTGCAGTTAGAGACAAACATTTTAGCATTCCATGGATTCATCGTGCGGGTGTCGGGTCCATCGTATAGCAGAGAGAGGGAAATACGAGCAGCTCCCGGGACTTGCGACTCAGGTGTAGAATTAAGTGGGCCCCCTTATGATGTACATCAGCACTCACCTTGACTGCCCACGATACCCTCCCTGCCAAGCCAGATTTCGAAAGAGCTTGTTAATGCTGCTTTAGATACCCGTTCTAAAGTAGGGTAAAGATTATTTTTTGATATAGGTAGATACAAATAAGACAATAACGTTATTATTTATCTGTATTAAATTTATACATTTTTTTAAACTGTTAATTGTTGCGTGCGTTATTTATTTATAAATAATGTCACCACTTTTTTCAGTGCACGTGGTTATTGCTTCTTTTGTTTCTATACGTCTAACTTATAATTCCATATTATGTTTTGTTTTGTTTCAGATTTTGCACTACCAAGCTTTCGGGATTTGGTGAGTGTACGTTAATAATATTTATTCTATGTTTATAATTATAATACGTAATCTATATAAAATACGTAAAATTAGTTAAGTTCGCCTAATTTCTTTAAAAAACATCCTTTAAGAAGAATAAAGTCGTTTCTATAAAGGCATGTTTCACGCAAAGAATACTAGCAGAACAAATGTGTATCATAAAAACTTACAAAAAGTGCACTTAAGCTGGTAATAAAAATCATAAAACAATTTTTTCATATATACGGTTAGTGGTCCTATATGCGGCTGCTATGCACGAGATCCTGGTTTCGATTTCCAGGTCCAGCAAAGTGTTATTGCGTTTCCTATGAAATTCGCAATAGCAGCACGGAGTTGAGCTTTGTGCCCGATTAATAGCAATAGGCTTGCCCCCTATTAGATGGGACCTAAAAAACATACCTGGCGAGCTGTACAAAGTACACCTGACCCTAACCCTTCGGGAATACAGGCGGAGTGGTAAATAATAAATCATATATATCGTGGCGATACAATGGCGATATTAATTAAACACACAATTTTCGGTTACGCAATTCTAGATTTTAGACATAATATAATTTAAAAAGATCAAAGGGCAATGTAGTTGGTCTGAGCCATTAAAAAACTAGCAAATAATATTTTTTTAAAGTGTAAACTTCTATAGACACTCTGTGCGATTTAAGTACGCCGTAAATCTTTTAATTTCGCGTCACCGACATGTATAAATATATCTTTAGATATAGGTATGAGGGGTTCAATTTATTGTCAAATTATATTTTTTACTCGGAAATTCCAAAGTTAACTTTCTTGCAAACGAGCAATGTACGATGAAAATTATAGGACACATAAACTCGTTCTTTTGTGATCGCGATCGTAACAGAGAGCCAAAGTTTGAGTGAAACAGAATATATTATTATTTCAGTACAACAGAGTGTGACTGCATATCGTATGCATGGACTCACTCAACAGATCTATGCTAACTATTGCTCGGTTTTAATTTATAAATTTTAAGTTTTCGGACTATAACTAATTTAAAAAAAAACACAGGTACATCAAATTTTTAAATTTTCACATCTGTCGGCAGCTATTTTGTTTTTTATTACAAATATTAGATACCTATTATTTTGCAGGTTGGTGTGGGCTAAGTGGTTTTTTTGAAATTTCCATTGCAAAGTAATCAGGTTATTCGTTGTTCTGCAATTGTTTCCTCTCTCATTCCCCCCATCACACCTGTACAGTGTAATTAAATGACTGTATTTATTGGATCGGTAGTATTTCACGACGTCTCGTAATTGTATTCCTCGAGCTCAACGGGTTTACTAGGACGGGAACGTATGTCAAGCCGCGACTCAGTCACTAGGGTTGGCAGACAGCTTGTATTGTTTATATATAACTAATTAATAATTTTGAAGAGTTTCCTAGTGTATTGACGTCCTTGAAGGTCCAATACCAATGAAATTAAAATGGGATCTCCCTTGAAGTATCCCCTATCCAACAAAAAAAGAATCGTTCAAGTCGGTTATGTAGTAAACAAAGAAGTTATAGATGACCATCCTTAAAAATTATGCATATACGTCCATCTTTTATCGAAGCCAGTTAAAAATGGTCTCGTATCCCTATCTCGTTCTAACACAAGCGTAAACTATGCTCTTTCTCTTTATTTTATTTTAATGGACTACTTGGATTAGACTACTTTACTGCGTGAAAAAGAACATATTTATTTGTAATTTAACCATCGGACGACCCATGTGCGTGAAGGAGAGATCACCTCGGTACTGACATTCAACGCGAGCGTAGCTGCGGGTACAGCTAGTATATTAGTATTAGTAGATCGACAAATCGAAAGAGTTCAAGAGTGAAATACTTTCACTCAGTTGAATCATAGAATTGTTTTAAAATTTATAATTTTTATCTTTATTTTTCTTGTTATTATGGATTCCATTTAATTGTATTCCATAAACATAACATATCATACCATCACGCCTGTATCCCCGAAGGATTAGGCAGAGGTGTACTAATGTACACACACAGTTTGCTGAGTACGTTTTAGGTCCCATGTAATAGGGGGCGAGCCTCTTGCCATTAATCGGGCACAAAGCCAAACTCCGAGCTGTTTTTGAGAATTTAATAAAAAACCCAATAGCAATTTGCTCGACCTGAGAATCGAACCTGCGCTAATAAGGCAGTTATGAAGTTATGAACTGTAAAGCGATAAAATCTAAATCAGGCTGTTTTTTAACATAAGATATAACACTTTGTAAATTGTACCCGTGCGAAACTGGAGCGGGTTGCTAACTATGTATAAAGTGACTGTTTTTATGGGTTATTCTACAATACACTGAACATTTAACAAGTATATTCTATAAGGTGTATTTGTCTCAATTGACATTGGCAAAATTCCTTACGTAGACAGAAATCCAAAATTAAAAAAAAAACCCCATCAATCCTCACATAATACATTTACTCCTTCTTCGGTCTCCTATAAACGAGATATCGGAATCGATATACACTAAAGCATATAAATATCATTTACCAACTAAGAAGTGTATAAACACATAAATCTTGGAGTAATTGAGAAAAAAAGAGTTGCCGCTTTCCCCGCCGGAGCCGCAACAAATCACTTAAGACCCGAAGACCTCCGGAGACGGGGAATAAATACCGCGGGAAGGACAGCCAGATCCGCCGTATGATTTGTCGTCCCCTATACACTACACCCGCGGGTTTCTTCGTTTACGTACTTCTGCGGAGAACGACGCTTTTTCCGAGTCACATTTTATTTATAACACCCTTGGGAATTTCTATATTTATCGGTGACAATAAACAAAAAAAAGAGATCTCTACGGTCGTTTCTGTCAGTGCTGTGGAATTATCATTCTACAGTCAGTAAGTTCGAGTCACGATTAATACATATTCTGATGGGACGATGAGTCAGTGATAGCGTTTTCCAGCGTATGTATATTTTTTGGTCACGCTCTGTAGCCCAAAGGGTTTGTTTAATTGACATCTTAATTGTGGGAATGACATAGGCTATATAATATTTAAGTACGACTTGTGGGAATCAAATAAAAGTAAAAATATAAAAATATATTTTTAGTCAAGTATTTTTGTTAAGGTCGGGTTTTTTGTTTTCTTCTTGATAATAGGTTACCCCCATGATTTTTTAAAACATTTTTATACTACGTCTTATATCGTTACATAATCGTAAAAAAAATGTCTCACTCCAAAAAACTTATATTTTAGTTTAAAAAAAAAAAAGTTAAATATATTAACCAATTTTGGACACTTTAAAAGCCGTCATTTTGGCGCGCTGTTGTAGAAGAACTATTGCAAAGGGAGGATCCTCCGACCAGACGGGTGTTATGTCTGGTGGGCAGCTGCCCAACGGTTCTTTTTTTTTTGTTTTTAACTGACTACACTGTTAGCCTTAGGGGCCCTATCCAAAAACAGAGCCGCTGCGGCTTTTACAGTTTCACCGGACTTGGGGGCGAGCGCTTAGGGCACTCAGCCGCGAAAGTTTCTGACGACCCGCTCGAGGGTGCCAGAGTGGCCGAACCTCGGCTCAGGCGGTCGTCGCGAATGCGAAAAGGTCGCGATCTAACTAATTCCCTAATCCTAAGAGAATTAGAACAAACTAACATATACTCATATGCACGTTCCCCTCCTCCTGGGAGGAAGGAGTGGACCATGCGTATGTGTATTTAATAATCGGAATGTTTTTTCTGCACTAACTAGCGCATTAGTCTAACTAGCGCAAAAAAAGAAAAAAAAGGCCCCTTACAGAACCTATGTACCTGTGTGGTGTGCACGTGTGTGTGTTCATACGTGTGTAATGACAGCTAAGTGTTGCACGTATAGTGTCACTTGTATCGCGCGGGCGGCTACCTGGCCCAAGGGCTTCACACCGAGGAACAGACCTAAGCTTGGGGTGCCGCTAGAGAGGGTGGACGTGACGGGTGTGCGGGAGCGAAGTTGACCGCCCGTCCTCTGCGGAGAGAACGGTGGTTACGCGGGCGTGGGCGGTGACACGCTCTGTTTGGAGAGGCGGTGGAATAGAACGCGTTTGCTGTTTCGATTTGGTCGAGCGGATCAGTGAAGATATTACGCGGCAGGCGTTTACTCCGGCAGGCATTGGGGTCGGGAACATAAGAAGCTGCCGCTTTGATTAAGGGATTCGCGTGGTTCGACGCGGTGTCGAAATAAGAGCGAGTAAGGTGTTTGGCATAGGCATGTATCGAAGGAAGGTCCATATCTCTATGGAGATCTTCCATACGAACATACCAAGGGGCGACGGTAAGGCGGTGAAGAAACCTATTCTGGATGGTTTGTAAACGATCCCAATTATATCTTGGCATATGTGCGAACACAACGCAGGCTTATGTCATAATCGGTCGGATACACATCTTGTAGAGCGTAAGCTTGTGTCTCGTAGACATTTTGCTTGCAGCACATAACAGAGGATGCAATCGGGCGAGGGCCCAACGGTTGTAATCGGGTTCTTGTATATATACTCAATTGAAGAGTTAATTTCTATAGCGCGATGTAGGGTGCGTCGTATGTGGCTCGATAAATGTCGCTATGTGTCGTTATGTAGATGTCGCTACACTATCGTGACGTCATAGTTTAAATCAATAACATCACAAGTGAATGTGGTAATAATATTGTGTACTGTATTCATCATATTGGTTTTTATTTTTATTTTATACCTATTACATGTTACACGCAATGTAATAAATGAAGAGAATTTTTACATACTTTGCCTATGCATTCCATAGAATGCTATTAGGCAAACTATTCATTGCATCTCCCATTCACATCTACAGAATTTAGCCTTTTTTATCAACAGTTTTTTTTAACAATAAAAACAAATAAGATGTTGATAAGCCCGATCGAGTTTTTTGTCGGTTCTTTTCGTTGATTAGGATGCTTTCCGAACCGGTGGTAGTGTTTTACATTCATAAGCGCCTTCTTGGGGCCTAAATTGAATAAAATATATTTTGATTTTTTGATCGTTATAGATTTAGCGTTGCGGCCGCAATCTCACTTGATCATGTGACCACGGGACCCGAGATGGTAGCACGCTAAGCGTAGGGGGAAGACTAGCTCACACATCAATTGCAGCCGCCGGAACACACCTATTGGTGTTTGGAGACAGATTTTCAAGCCAGCCAGGCGGGGGCATTCTAAAAAGCCCTACCAACATGCAATGACGTTTTAAATGATTGAAATCATGAATATTTTAAAATATTGTTACCATGTTAAGTATTCATCTACTAATCTACTAATTTACTAATCTTTCGGTGGTATTTTTTACTTGGGAATATGTACACGTATTTATAAGTAGTACCGTACAAGTATTATAGATAATTAAAAAGACATCTCCGGTACAAAAATACCTTACCTTGTACATTGTGCACATAAAAAAAAATATAAACTAGCAAATGAAAGTGTGTCTGTCTGTCTACAACGAAATGCAACTTTTTTGTTGCACGACATAATAATGTTCTAGTCAAGGAGCTGGGGACCCTAACATTTACATTAATACATATTTAATCGAATATAACTAAAGACCGCGCAATAAAAATGAATAAATATTACGATCTATGTAATGAGCTAACCAAAAATGACTATGCGGTTACCTTCAAAATTCTTTAGATTAACTAAAATTAACAAATAACATGGGTGAAACCGTGGGACACATGTAGTAAGCTATATAAGTTGACGCTAGGACTCTAAGGAGCGGAGCAGTAACAATTATGGACTAGAAATCTGACATCCAGGTGAATATGTGTAGTAAGAAATTTCTTTGGAGATTTCTTTCTACTTGTGGCAGTTCCGACTGGTGAAATACCTCCACCCTACAGATGATCGCAACCAAATAACCTTGTGTTGTGTTCCTGCGGTGAGTAGAAACTTCCAGAGCTCCTTGGGGTAGGGGATTCAAGGTCAGCAATGCGCTAATTATACCTATGGTATTACAAGCGTTTATAAGCTACGGTAGCCGCTTTCCATCAGACTGACCGTATGCTTGTCTGCTACCTTTGTAATATAAAAAATCGATGATAGGATATAGACAAGAATTGCTCACATAATAGAACTATTTATTGATCGTCCTAAGGTCGAAATTCGACCAGCGACTTTTCATAGACTATTTTTTATTTGATATTTAAAGTATTAATAAACAATGAGTATTATTTATTACTTGCTGTCACTTTTCGTTGAGTGACAATGTCAATATTTTGTGGGGGTCTAAGTTCAATGGCACTGGACGGGTTAGGATTCGCAGTATTAATTTATTTACGTTAATATATTAGTAACAGATATTATAGATAAATTTTAGCTTTCTGCACTCCTTCTCCATATAAACTTTAACCATGCCAAATCTCACGGTCTTCCGTGAACACAATACGCTTAAAAATGGGGTAGAAAGCGTTGTTTCACGTATTAATATATAGATAAATTAAATTAATATTTCATAACCAAGACTAAGTCTGGCTCCTCGCTTTAAACATTTACCCATTCCGCAAGTCTCGTTCAAGAAATGAAACTTGACTTTTACGCCGTGTTTTTATACTTCGCCGGGCCCTTTGTACGACGGCGTAATGATACGGCTGCTGGCCACGGAGACTCCACCGCTTGCATTCAATGTACAGAATAAAGTGCAACGTTGCACTTGATGGTACTTTGTTCGTTTTAACCAAAACGAAGATATTTCTGAGCGACTGTTAAGTACCTCTATTTGTCAACACGTAGTCTGTATGTTTGTCCGCTTACTTTTCTAAACCAAATTAGGGTTGCGCCAAGGTGACAAGTGCGTAAATTGAAATATGGTTTATAAAATCAAATATATTTTTGTTTTTAAAATTGTACAATATCATTAAAATACACAACCAACAAAATAAGTAAACTAATAACTTTAAAAGATAATAAAAAAAACCCCTTTTTTAAATATTAATCCTACTTCAAAAATTGTTTAATTAAAGTTTATTACATGACTTCGCTTTTAAGAAATATCCTAAATCTCTGCTTTTATATTGCAAAAATCCGCTTTTTTTCAGTGACTGTTGATAATGCATTGGCTATTAATTTACACCGTTTTCATATTTTTACATCTCTTTTTTACCCAGCCCCATGTCTGTATGAAAGAGTATCCGTCACCTTTTAAAGATAATCTAAAAGTTTTTTTTTATTCCATAAACTTAATAAAATAAATATTGGGACATAATTTCACACACGGCCATTTAATTCCATACTAAGCAAAGCTTGTATTGTAATAACTACACAGCTACATACATATATAGACATTTAACACCCAGACATACAACTGACAATAATTATGCTCATCACACAAAAGTCAGTCGGGGCTCGGAGATCGAACCTGCGACCTTCCGGCTCAATAGTAGGGTTTTCTACCACTGCACCACTTATCCCATTACTGTTCAATTATTTTTTTGTGTACAATCTCGAAAAAGTTTGATTTCTTCTTGCTAGTCCCCCACAGAAGATGGTTCTTCTTACGTGTTACCTCCATATTCCTTTTTAGTTCAAAAAGTCCACCGACCTTTAGCTGATCACCAACCTCTGCTTCTATTATTTTAGACGCGTAAGAACTACCGGTGCCATAGACGCGCAGTTATGTATTTGTATGTACACATCTAGTAATCTCTCATCATCTCGGAGAGTTTTTTAATCTAACGTCTGGCCCGCGGGACCGCTCATTGTTCTGGACAGACAGACAGACCGACTACTCTTTTGTCGTTGCGTTTTGTTTTGGACCTAGGGGTATCTATACTGCACTCGGTTGATTATTTCTTTTTTTTAAAACGCCAAGCCTTTGTCATTTTCACGTCAAAGGGTTCGCGATACCCGTTCGCGTCTTTTTTATTCGCTTCTTTATTTGTATTGTAAATTAATCCGTACCAAACTTTATAGATGTTGTCACATTTTTATTATTTCTTTATGGCAACTAATTGCGTTTATTCACAATTCTGCCAACATCTCGTAAATAGAGTATTGTTCTAAAAATTCATGTAATCTTCAAACATAGGTCTGACAAAATGGCGGCTCTCTCGTTGAAAATGTCCAGGGGGGTTTTTTGTAGCTACTTTAAATTCATGTTCCTAATTATTATTTATTTATGATAAACTTCCCTTGGCACAATATTCAAAATAAAGAAATGTCGCCAAAACTACGTAAGTTCAAGAATGAAAAAAAAAGTCACCAGATAACTGTTTAAGATCTCGCCAAAACTTTATTGTTACATTTATATATTTGCAGAAAAAATATTGGCATCAAATAAATGATTAAAAAGGGAACAAAAAACCCGACTGCATCAATATTACAAATTTATTTTTGAAGTGAAAACTTCTATAGGAAGGGATGGGATATGGAATAAATTCATGTAAGTCGTCATGGACATGGTCACGTGACGTGTTATCTAACGAATATTAAAAAAATGTTTTCTTATGTTACACAATTATGTTTTACAAAGTTAGTATTTCTTATTTAAATTTTTATTTGTATTTTCTTAATTATATTATTAATATTAATAATAGTTACTTCTATTATTATTGTTATTATTAATTCTATCATTTGAAGTTTAGGAAAAATGTTTATAGTTTTAAGTTTTTACTTCTATCGGCAGTCCTCATTATTGCTTTGAATTTTTTTTTTCTGTTTTTGCTTTTTATTTGAATCCCAGACGACGTACTTAAATGTTATATAGCCTATGTCACTCCCACAATTAAGATGAATCTAATGACACTTCGTATTTTTAAATCCATCAAGCCGTTTAGACTATATAGTGTTCCAAAGAAATATATATACATACGCTCAAAAAACTTAACCCTCCTTTTCGCAGTGGAGTCAAAATAACTTTTACGTTACATTAGCCACGCTGTTACTTTTTTAAACATTATCAAGAAATAGCACTTGTTATCTATACCAATCATTACAAGAGATCGTTCATTTATTGTTTGATTTAATGCCTTAAAAATATAGTCGCATGGATTCAAATAATTATAAAAAAAAATCGAAGAAAAACCAGTTGACAAATAGCTTTAAAAAGTATGTAACATTGAGATAGATCCGTGAGGGGAACTCTGAAGCTATAAGAGATATATAAATATGGTCTAAAGAACCATGAAATCGATTTTAAAGATAAGATAAGTTGCATTTATCGATTTTCAAAAAAACTCATACACGAGTCAGGAATCGAATCTGATCATTTTTACAAAAAATATATACATTATTTATAGTGTAGGGATTACGTATTTCTTTACTGGCCTATGTCAATGTTACACTCTTGTATATTTAAATGGGCATCTCATAGCTTACCCAATGTAAAAAAAATGCTAATCCCTAATTACATTATCAAAATATTCTTGGCTATATCGCCCGAATTGAATAACGGTTATTTCATCTTTCCGCGACAAAAACCTTTGTTATTAGTCGTTGAGTTGAACCTGAAAATGTTTAAATCTGAAACTAATAGTGGAAAAGTTGGAAAATCAAAAAGAGAAATGTTAGTAACTGAAATGATTAAAAAGATGCGGTCGAGACCGTTAGACGCGAACGTTATTAACCTATAAGGAATAAATGTTAAGCTAATAATGATAAAAAATACTTAAATAAATAATAATATCAATCTCAGTACCAGCAGTCAGATTTCAACAATTATTTTTGAATTAGACTATCTAATATTGAGAAAGATTTTAGATATAGACAGTTTTACGGTAACCTCCAATTCGGCACGAACTAAAAAGTCCTGCATGACTTATCTTTGTCGTACCGTGAAGCTGTGGAACCTTCTCCCGGACAGTGTGTTCCCTTCTTACGACATGGTATCATTTATGCATAACTTGAAAATATATTTTTGGAGGCGGCATGACAGCGGTAACCGCCGATGGATTTAGATCTCTCGGTGGTCGCCGTCGTGTTAAAACTATATAACACGTTATATAGGCTACGTAACTTTACGCTATGATCCCAAAAAGCGAAGCAGTAACAATGAACGTCCAACAATATGGCAAACTGCATTAAAATGAGGGATGTCAGAACAATTATAGATAGATTTCAAGGGAGGTAGATATAAACTGGTTTACTTGAAACTAGCGATCGCCCTAAGGTCGAAATTCGACCAGAGACTGTTTCATCATAGACTATTTTCTGTTTGACATTTGCAGTATGAACCTTATATAATATAATTGAGTGACAGTGTCAATATTTTCGGGCGTCTAAGTTCAATGGCACCGATCTGGTTAGGATTCGGAGTATCAATTTGTTTAATTTTAATATATTAGTAACAGATATTATATATAAATTTTAGCTTTCTGCATTCATTTTCCATATAAACTTTAACGATGCCAAATCTCACAGTCTTCCGTGCACGCAATACGCTTAAAAAGGTGCCGAAAGTTTTTGCTTCACGTATTAATATATAGATACTGCTTTAATGAACAGTGAAATGCGAAGGTGATAGTCTAAACAGTCACGTAAGTCAGTCGCGGCGTGATATACGTTCGCTTTCTGGCGTGTAATTAGAGAAGTCATAAAATAGGTACATGCGAATCATAAATATCATTTAATTACGTGGATGCATGTATCCGGATTACTGCATCTGAAGGAAGCGAACGAAGTTTGCAAGGATAGAGAAAATTGGTTCTCCGTTTATTCTGTCTACACCGGTATTAGTGTTTACGGTCGTAAGCATTCTCCAATGATTTTATTGGGATTCAAAGTTGCGTCCACTTGACAAGGAAGACCTTCTTCTTCTTCTTAACTTGGCAACTAGTCCTCTTTATTTATAACCATTACAGCTATATTATAGGGTGAAGAATTGAGGTTTGGAGTCTGAAAAAGGTACGACGACCTAAACTACAGATCTCCAGACCCTCGTTCTCTTGATTACAAGTTCTTTACAAGTAATTACATTAAAACAAACACATCAGTAAATATGACCTATAGTCAAACACATACTAAAGTATTGCCGCATATAGCCGGAAAATGATTTACCCAATAAATTAAGAATATGATGAGCATTACAGGAGTAATCCAAACTGTGACAGATAGAGACGTTGCT
The DNA here is from genome assembly GCA_033032175.1 of Saturnia japonica. Taxonomy (NCBI): domain Eukaryota; kingdom Metazoa; phylum Arthropoda; class Insecta; order Lepidoptera; family Saturniidae; genus Saturnia; species Saturnia japonica. Next base: position 9,369,721 of record CM065331.1, read on the forward strand.
GAGATTATTAAGAAACAATAGATAATAAATTCTCCGTACTGTTGTATACAAGTAAAAGTAACCAATTATAAACAATGCGTTTAGCTCTTTGTGTAATAAGAACATATATTTGAAGGATAGGGTTTAATTTATTAAATAAATGAGGGCCTAAAAATCAAAAGAATTAATCTGAAAATTTTAGATTGAGTGCAATCGTTTCACATACATGGTCCTTGTCTTATGATGATTTCAGTATTCTAACAAAATGGTGGCTCCCTTGGTAGTACGTTCTAGAATGTTTTGTGGCATCTCAGAATTTTATGGTCCATGTTATTATTTCCAATCCACTTCACTTGCGCCCAATAATCAAGCTTATTAAGCAAAACACCACCTGTATTACACGATACAGGGTTAAAAAACACAAATTTATATGAATAATAAACAAAAACCACTACATAACAGTTTGTGTTGTTTTAATGTGTGCTTTGTTTTGCGTAACATTAAAGATTTTAAGTCAGCACATACAAAGATTATATTAATACATTTAACTCACTCGTAGGTAGCGGTTTGGAATTTTATAGTGTCGTACGGAATCCACGTTATGATGTTTATGTGAATAAGATAGATAGGGTTCAAAAGAGGTTTTTGTGGCATTTGACATATAATTTACATTTAGGTATAAAGATGCTTACATACCAAAGCAGACTTCAGTATTTTAATTTAAGCTCTTTAAAGGATCGCAGAGGGTTGCTCGACCTCACATTCTTGTACAAATTGATAAACGGAATCTTGGATGCACCCGTGATGCATAATGCGAGTGGATTGTTCTTGTATTCTGATTAGCGTGTTTTAGGACACGGCAACGATTGTTCTACCGTGTACCGTGTTTTTTTTTATGCCGGACGACCCTGATTACCGTATAACAGAGCAATTACCGTAGCAATGGCAACACTGTAGGCTATAAAATAAAGTACGACTAATGAAATAAAAAGCAAATAAAGAATAAAATAATTTTAGTCGTGTTTTTTTTTGTTTTATTGCTGTCGGGTTTTTGTTGCCTTTTTATAATTCAGCTTGTTTAATAAAAATTGTTGTGTATAAAATATTGTTCGCAGCGGTTATAGTTACCTAAGAAAAAATATTATAATAAAGTTGTACAGATATTTTTCATTTATCTACCGAATACGTTATTCAATTAACAATTTCAGTTTCGTAAATAAATAACGTCAAATCTCGAATTTGACTAAACAGTGTAACGTGCGAAGGTTCAGTGTGTTATTTGCAATAATTTTCCGTCCCTTTCCGTCTCACGGTGTTAGACGAGTGCGGTTGTGATTTAACTACAGGCACACGTCATATGTTTATAATTACAGTTTGATGCCGACTTCGCGTTAAGGGGAAGCTTGTGTTTTGTATTTTGACGTGAAAATATCTTTAAATTTAATGTCGTCATTCAAATATAAGCCCAGCACCCGACCAGCACCACCTCCTCGCTCAACGTCTACTCGCTGTCGACGGGTGAACGCCGCGTTCACTATTCAATATCGCGTATCAATGAATTAACTAGTATTTAGTGAGAAATTTTCATCAGGAAGTACGTGGTGTTGCGCACCACGCCGCGCCAACGACGCATCGTATTGCGTTTACAAATCGCGGTCCACTCGCCGTCCGCATATGGACTGCTTGCGTGCAAGTCGATAAGTCGAGTTGATAAGTGTGTGCTTAATATAGGCGATGAGATGCTAGTCGGGTGCCGGGTTGATAGGTCACTGATGATCTTAAATTTGCCTCCCTAAGGCGAGAAGATCCAAAAATTGATTATAACAAAATACGAGAATACAGTTTGGCATTCTAGCTACATACATGTCATCTACATCCAACTCGATAGTTAAAGGATCAAAGAATAAATAATTCGTTAGGTAGAGTGAGAACAATGACGCTACATCCACGGGGGAGAAGGACGCGCCGCCGTTTTAAAGTCATTTCGCCACGTCACATAACTCTCATTTTGTGTAAATTATGGCTCGAAGTAGCTACAATCCTCGTTTTAGCTTCAATCGACAGCTCTCGTAAAAATTTAGCCATTGCGTATAAAATTTGTTGGTGTGAAATAGTTATTGTGATCAAGTTAAAAATTAAAGAATACTTAATACAATGTTGGCCTATACTCATTAAAATTCCAAATAACAATAGAAAAATCTTATGCGAATGGCGTGAGCTTCAGCTTCTGCAACCCAGTTACATCTATAAAACACCATATGACAGAGTGAAGCAATGCCGGGAACGGTTAAAAAAATAAAAGCGTCAGAGCGAACACGTATTCCTCTAAAATAAACGGTGTATATTTTTATTCTTATTTTGATAGACACGATTGCACGAAACATCTCCGTTACACGAGGAACATAAACTGGCTTACACAAAAATCACCGTTTGATAAAGCTGCCATGAATAAATCACTCAAGTTTCCCGAACTCGGCACGAGAACTATCGTCTACTCTCTTACCGATTTATAGTAATATAGAAGATTACGTTTAAATCCGCAGTGACTTACGGTGCGGTTTAAGGTATTCGGTACTTCCCATTGCTTTCAGCGCTTTACGTTTTATATTTTGTTTTGCAATAATGATAAAATTTCTAGATTGATCGAACATACTCCAGTCGTTTGAAGCCAGTGACGCACTGAATTGACAAAGTGTCACGATTCCGTCTGGCAAATGATAACCTACGAAACCCCTGTCTTGTCAAACGTCTTTTACCCGATTTTCTTGCTGTGATTGCATGATTTCACATAGCAGTCTACCCGATTCAATGTAAATAGTAACGCAGATTTATATTTGACTGATATAAGCCACAGTTCGATTTGTATTAATTAGTATGCTGAATTGACCAACACAAATCTTGACGGGGTTCTATAGCAACATAATGCTTCTTGGTGCAGAGTTCGTAAGCTTTACTGTTGATCCGAGAAACCCCTCGCACATGACTGACTTATGTGATGAGCATAATTTTCAGTTTATGGCTACTTAGTTTGCAATTAAATGGCCGTATTTAAAATGGGGTCTATATATTTTAATATTTTAATTTTGCATATTACTATTCAAAAAACTGTATTTTTTTTCTTTCTAACTATACTGTTAAGGTGCTTATACACTGTGTCGGCGGCAAATCGGGCGGTTTTGTCGTACGAGTGTACTACTTGGCACATGCCGCAGAAATTGGCAATAACCCTAAGCATTATTTCAGTTGTAACAGCTGCCGGCGCAGCGTGACATCTCGTTTTTTGCGGCAAGCCCGCTGAGTACGACAACCAGCGATTTATTGTGGAAGAGTATTTAAGGGCCTACTGAGCCTTAATGGCTTTGTCAGATTCATCAGGATTGGAGATCAGACATAGACAACGATAGGACCTATTTCTTTCAAATATAAATAAACAACACCGCGATACAGATCACGTGCTTACGGTACAACGCCATCTAGTTGCATAAATAACAAAACAAGAATCTTTAACATTAAAATTTTTATAGGTTCAGAAAGTTCGACTGAGCCTTAAATAACAACTTAACTCCTGATATGCTTGGTAAAGTTTTAACTCGACAAGTTTCGGGTCAACGTATTAAATGTCGAAGTTTCGTAATGAAATTGCTGATTTAAAATATCCAATACATTATTATTGATTTCATTTGTATATACTTGCTGTTATTAGTTCTATACAGAGTTTCCAGACGTCCCAATTCCGACCCCAAAATTAAATGTCCCGCGAGGGATAGTTTTGCTACTTCTTATAGGGAATTTAATTGACGGTGCAGCGCTAAGGAAGCAATAATGGAAAGTAAGTCTTCAGAAAACTATAAATAAGTAATTTTTGCGTAATATATTGCTTATTTATATAAACTAGCGGTCGCCCAATGATGGAAATTCGACCAGCGACTTTTTAATCATAGACTATTTTCTGTTTGACATTTACAGTATTCATAAACAATGAATATTATATCACTTGCTGTCACTTTTTATTGAGTGACAATGTCAATATTTTGGGGGGTCTAAGTTCAATTGCACTGGTCCGGTTAGGATTCGCAGTAGTAATTTATTTTATTTAATATATTATTAACAGATATTATAGATAGATATTTTAGCTTTCTGCACTCCTTCTCTATATAATCTTTAACCATGCCAAATCTCACAGACTTCCGTACATGCAATACACTTAAAATGGTGTTCGAAATTTTCTTCTCACGAAATTATATAATGATTCCTCTAAAGACTTAACCGCTTTACAGGGTCAACAAGACTGTTATTAGTATAGTAAAGTGACGTATTTTCAATAAAATACTTTTTCTAGTGCTTAATTTCTATAGTTATGCCTTAGGCTTTAAGTTAACTTTCAAATAAAAGGAAATATTGTAAAAAGTACTAATTATTATATACATTTTTTTATCATGTCCCGCTTTCAACGAAAGAATCCCGTTTTGCCCAAAAAAATCTAGCAACGCTGGTTTTTTCAATGATTCTATGATATTAATATTTTAGTGGAAATGTTGTCGGTGATCATGTCCATATAAAGGTGTTTCTTTGTTTTATCCCTGGACAATGGAACTAGATGACTAAAACAATTATTTAATTAAATATTTTAATTTAATACAATTTATAAGCTAGAGGAACTGTCTCTTTAAATGCCTCTGCCGGAACACCTATAGGTGCTTGGCGAAAAGAAAAGAAAACCAACTTCAATCATTTTGAAAAGTTCCCTGGTATATCTTCGAAGTTCAAAGTCCAATACCAATAAAATTTTAAAAGTGGTCGTGGGTATCCTCTGTTTAACAAAAAAAAGAACTATCATCTAAATAGGTTATGGTTGAACCACCATTAAAAAACATTCGTCTCTTGTTGGGTTTTTTTACACTGTCACTACACTGGCTCTATCCAAAAACATAGCCGCTGATGGCTTTTTCAGCTGTACCGGGCTTGGGGACGAGAGTTTAAGGGACTCAGCCACGATGCTGAAGTCGGTTTAAAATGCCCTACCACCACGCTATAGATTCAGCAAGATGTTTTTCTTTAATCTTAAGTGATAAATTGATCCAATATGGTACTACCATGCTGAACATAGTTGGAGGATTGGCTCTCAAGTACAGCTGCCGGTACACACCTATAGGTATTTGGTGACAGATTATCAACTTGTGGGTGGTAGCTTGCCAGGCGGGCATTAGAAAATGTCCTACCACCATGCTATGGGTCCGTCTCGTTGTTTCTTGCAATTAAATTATGCTATTAACATCTTAAGAATGACCGTGAACATAAAACGGTTCAGAAAACAATAACTTTGCGTCGGCTTAATTGAAAAGCCACAATAAAGTAGCGAGGCCGCGAGTCCCGGGCCCCACCTGCAACTTTTAAATAAAGCAACCCCCCTAGACATATTTATTATGAAGGGTTAATACACGGAATGGCTGCGAAATATACCCCTTTAACTTTGGCTAATGGTCGCATCTATTACGGGTAATTTGGTGTTGAGAAATTTTAGTGGTAATAAGTGCTCTCTATGCCGTTGTGGTTTCGATGTTTTGTCACTGTTAAGGTCACGGAGGTCTCGAGTTCGATAATGGGCTCTTGGAAAATCTTACGTTACTTACTTACTAACTTCAACATGTTCTTGGTATGCGGGACAACAGTTTTGGAGTTGTAACCTTTGTTTTTTAAAAGCCTTTAAATGTTGGTTCAGTTCCGATGACAGTGCATTTTTATGATAAACATGGACTGAATCAACATCTAGAATTAGCTTCAGATAAAGGAATTCTTTAACGTTCAACAGCTTACATACAACATTCAGTAAACATATGGATTGGTCTTTGATCGCCCACTTTAAATTGAACCATAGCCACGGTCAGCAGCACAGAAAATTTTACATGCACACTTAATTATGACAGCCTGTTTTAACGATAAAAATTAAAACCTTATTTTTTGTTATCATTTCTCGTGTCCTTTCTTTAGTTCAAATACCGATTTTATTCGCAGAACAATCTAGAAATTGGTACCAGATCAGCCGAATTATCTAGCGCCTTGGGCAGTAGTAACGTGTTTGATTTTCAAAACAGTGATCGTTTGAGAGGTAAGGATTTAATATAATAAAAAATGAACTTTGTTTCGATTCAAATTTAATTAGTGTTATGCAAAATTATAGATATTAAAATTGCCGTCGGCTAAAATCTTAATTATAGTGAAAATTAATGAAGTCAGTTATTGCCGTGGAAATAGATAAAAAGTAAAAATAACAATTCAAAAAAAGCATTTTCTGATAATGTATTGATTAAAAAAACCTTACTAAGTTGTACTTTTAAACCAATGAACGTTATCAACATATGAGTGGTCAGTTTTTTTTATAGTATCTATCTCTTAGAAATATGTTACCTGGCCGATGAAACCCCCAGACGGCGCTTTAAGGCGAATTTTTAAAAGTTATAAATAAATAATTATATCGAGAAAACTCGCCAGCAAAATGTAAAAATGCTAAATTATAGAAAGATAGACATTTTTCTTTCAGTAGTAATTGCTGTTTCTGACCTTTAATAATTTTCAGTATCGTTGTCGTGCTTGGGTATAAAACATGTTATTAAAATCGTTTCATTTTCAGAATTCTATAGAAAGCTTATACAAACCGACGCACAAATAAGCATGCTGAAAAAAGGTGCAACTGATTTTACTCCTCTCAAATCGGATGACGAAAAGTTTAAAAATATTTTAGATAGGACAAAAAGATCGCTTAACGTACATAAACAATCAAATATTAAAATAGAAAAGGATGGAATTACAAAATGGAAGAGAGACTATGCTAAACATTCTTCAAAAACAGAAAATGATAAAATTAGAAATAGCAAAATTGTTAAACATGCTCTTGAATCAGAAAAAGTTAATATGAAACACAATAATGACGATGCTGCTAAAAATATAGAAGAATTAGAAAAATCACAAATGAATACAATTAATGGAGAATTTGCTAGTTACCCAGATAAGCGGGATAATTATTCTTTAGATGGACGAAATAAAATCAACGATGCAATAAAAGGTATCACCATTGAGAAGAATAAACTACTAGTTAAATACAAGCCCGGTGAACGCAAGAAAGTACCTAAATGTTCACACGCTCCAAAGGAAGCCAAATCACACGAGAACCAATTAAAGCATCCATTTTATAAGAACACACAAAGACTTGACGAAATGTTAGACCGTTTCATGGAGAAGGGCTTGCCTGGAATTTTGGCTGACACTTTCAGTGCAGATGAGCTTTTTAAGAACAAATGCAAGCACCCGAATGTGGATGGTGTTAAGGGGACCGATAAAAATGGTTTTGATAAAGCGAAAACAAAGGTTAGTATAGTTAGCATTAGTACAAACAATGGTTAGTACTATTAAAAAGCAAATCTTGGTGCTTTCGTTGAGCTTTATTACAAGGGAAGGCATGTTGTAATAACTTGATCATCTTTTCCAATTTAACTTTTATTGGACACGAATCGGGGACAAATTACCAATCTAACTGGTTTAATTAAATTTTGATTGCTTAATTAAGCAATTAATTAATTAATTAGCAACGGGGTTAAAGCAGACGTAAATATACTAATTCGTATATAATATAATTTCTCAAATATTTACAGTCTCAAACATCAAAAGAAATTAATAGAAATGATATGTATGAATTTGTCACTGAATCTAGAGATACGGAAACCTATACAGATGGATATGATGCCGTGCTTAGTATATCAACACTTTTGTAAGTAGATTAATTTATATTTCAACCGCTCATAAATTAACAAATAGATGGCGAAAATGGGCCGAATCCTTTTATCGCAAGCTTTTTTTTGTTTATCTAACGTTGCTTAATCTTAGGTATCATGTAAGCCATGCAGTTTAAGTACCTAACGTCATCGTTTACTCAGTGAACTATCACAAATCATCATTACATATTAACACCTATATATTTTTTTACCGACTCAACGAAACACGGGAGGTTACTCAATTCAAATATACTGTACAGTCAAACTCTGTATAAAACGGAACGAAACGCACGTTTCATGATGTGGGCCAGTTTGATTGGTGAATAGTAGTTGCCAACCATTTTGGTGTTCCTTTCACCCCCCAACCCCTTCCTATTCCAACCGCCTCTTCTCTCGCGCGCGCACCTGCACGAACATCGTTACAGATATAAAACTAAGAAAATTCAGAAAACCTGTGAATCTGGTGGAATCCAAGTGACCTCATAAAAACTGGTGAGTAATTGTGATATATCCAACATATACATTGCTTTTTTTTAATGGATGTTCAACCATAACTTCTTTTGTTTATGAATCGATTTGTATGATTCTTTGTTTGATGGATAGAGGATACCACAAGGGTGTCATTTGACTACTTTGGATACACAAGGAAAGGAAGGAAGTTAGTTTTCTTTATTTTGTAAATTATTTTGTTAAAGTAGATCTTCTTTTACAGAAACCCTGAATTAAAAAGTTTTGAAGATATGTCTTCAAGTAAATATTTAGGTAGAGGTTTTAACTATCGTAAGTTAATGCAAGTCGACGAAGTTGATGAGGAGAATTTAGGGTATGAAGATCTGAAGGAAGTTCTAACTGATGATTTGGAAAGTCATGATGACACCGACAATAGTGGTGAACGAACCAAAAGAAATGAGGTAAAAGATTCCTTTTTGGATGTGCAGACTGCTAAAATTTATATAAAGCAGACCACAGATTAGTTGCCTTATTTAGCGTAGACATAAACAATTAAAGTGTCAGTCAGTCATTTCAAATTCTTTAAGCTTATCTTGCAGAATATATTGGTAACTATAAAAGTAAATGAACTGTATTTGATGGTAAGCACAGTGCAATGCAAAAACAGTGGCGATTACCGAGAAATCAATATTATATTATCAGTTGCCGCTGTCATGCCAACCTGCATAATTAGAAACTAGATATGCACTTGTTGATTTCAAAACGCCATGTGTCTAGGTGACGAGCTTTTCACCATATTATGAATGGGGTCACGACCCAGTCGAGCTGTATAATGGTACCCCTGTATAAAGATTAATTACCGCATAGATTAGTTCATCTCAATTTTAGTGCTTAAAACTTATTAATATAGGACAATAGTTTATCTCAATTTGGAAATTCTTGGTTTTTATTTTACAAGAAATAGCTAATAAGTAAAGATTATGCTGCTGATTTATGTGAATAGACTTTAGAATAGTCGTATCGAAATATTTAAAATGTTTCAGGATGCAAAATACCAATCACCAAGTTTCTACAACCAAAACTGGAAAGGACCAATGCCTCTATACCCTGACGAGATTAACTCCATTGTTAGACACGCTGCACTAAGTGCTAATAATCCGGGAGTTTTCAAAAGATACGAAGCTGAATCTCATCTTAATACTAAAGATGAGTCCCCTGAAGTAGAAAAGACAAAGTCTAATGTTGGTGATATCCAATACATAGAAGATTATTTAATTAATAAATATGATAAGTTGGCTCAAGCATACAGCGATTATGGAGTTTTGGATGGAAAGAAGGAATCTGTGAGGAACGAAAAAGATGAAGGAGTTAAAGCAGCGGCTAATAGAATTAAGCTGTCTATTGATAAAAGTTTATTTAAAGGCGGTTTTTTTGATAGACTTAAGAAAGGTAAATTAATTATCTTATTAAAATAATACCTGAGTTCTAGGTTACTTGGAAAAAACAACTTCTCTAGGTAAATAAATCATTAGAGAAGTTAACAAAAAATTAAATACATAATATAAATATATTTAAGAATTGCTCAATTAATCGTGTTAGTTTAGAAAACTGCTGAAAATACATATTATCATCATATATTCCCTTTAATCAGTCAGAAAAAATGTTAGACAGGTAATCTTCAAATTTTAGCCAAACGAACTATATTATTACGTTTTATTTTATGAATTACATATATTTATAAGATAAACAAGTGATGGACGATCAAAGATTGATTGCTCAACCAATCAATTTACTTTTAGTTATTTAATTATAATTCTTTAGAAGCGTAACGAAATAATGATGAAAGTGAATTTTTATGATGCGCGCGCATATTGAAATAAAAAGTCTACTCCATGAAGTTGCCTTATAAGCTACTGCCTTACTGTGATGAGGATACTCACAGTCGATGTTATAAATGTCACATAACATTGATTTTGACTAACTATTCAAGAAGTAAAACTTTTAAACGAACAGGCATAAGTACATCCATTCTATTTTTTTATTCCCTTGCAGTCGCCTTTGTATATAATGAAGTTATTTAAATAAAGATGTATTTCTGCGTCCGTCCGTAAATATAGGAAAAATTACAGGTGCAAAGGCTAAATTTACACCCAATGATGTATTTAAAAATATAATAAATTGGTACATCTTGACAATGGTTTTTATAAATAGGTACACAGCCATCAGAAGGTATTAGAATCGAAGTCAGACCATCGGAAAGTTCTCAAGATCACAGAGAAGATAACCCATTACAAATTTATAAGTATTTACAAAAACATGTTAAAATATCTCACGATATAACGACACCAAGTGCCAACAGCCATTTATTACACAGTTCAACAATTTGGCCACTAAAAGAAAAATTGGAGCCGATGAATACACCTAAAAAATACGATGAAACACAAAGCACTGAAAATTTCGAAAAGGAATACAAAAATGATGATTCGGAAGATGATCTACTCTTCAAATTAAATAAAGGGATGAGATCTTTGAAATCGTTCGATGCGGATGATGATTTAAATGAAGACGTACAAAATGGGACCGATATTTTTGATTATAAAGATAATATAAGTGCAGATGTAACAAATAAATATAATTACGTTACATTTAATCTAAGTGAGGATATTTTAGGATTTGATCACCATATATTAAAAAGAGAAATTAAAGATAAGGTTACTTATTCTAAGAACAAGAACCTAAATCCTAATGAAGCAAAATTAGTTACTCAATTAAATTTTAATCAAAATACTACATCTGGTAAAGAAGAGATAGAACATGGATTTACTGTGCATCTAGAAGAAAATCTTTTTAAAATAATACTGATGATGTGAGTAATGGGCTAGGTTTGAGTGACTTTTTCCTGATGCTAGCGAATTTCTTTAGTTTTTTAGATGGCGTTGACGTAAGTGATAGTAAAACAAACTCAAGGTAAGAAAGTGTCCACTCACCTGTTTTGAACAATTTCAAGTTTTACACTCAAAACAATAACTTGTAATTCCAGTGCAATGACGACTAAGCAAAATATTACCAGTAACGCCATATCAGAAGACACAACACAAATATACTATCCTGTGTACGATTCAGAGATAATTGAAAATATCGGACACAGATCCAGAGTTCTAATGTCTGTTGAAGAGAAAAATTTGACTGAAGATAAATTTAGTAATACAGGAGAAGCTGACATAAAACGAGAGGTTGCTGGTGATATCAATACAACTGGTAACTTTTGTTAACTTAGTTACAGGAGAAGTTATAAAGGTATTTTTAAAGACCCAATAAATTACATTAAAAATCTTAAACAAAAAGAAAAAAAAGCATTTCTTTTACTTTTCGAAAGCAAATCAGTGAGTAGTATTCTTAATAAGCATAAAAATAGTCTATAGTACCCGGGGATGGTGTAGCTTCCTATTAATATAATAACTTTTAGAATTGAACCAGTACTTTCTTTGTTTACTTGCTCAAATCACACTCATAAACTGGAAATATTTATTAAAGTAATAAAAAAGAAATGGTTTCTGAAATAAAATTAATATACTATTCACAGAATTTAGTATGACCACCAATGTAACTGTAGAAGACTCTATAAAAGTGACTCCATCAAATGAAACAAAACCTTCCATTGAAACAATTATTACATACACTAATAAAGATAACAACGTATCGGATACAAGAAACAAAAATATAGTAAAAAGAGATGTTGATGATACAAATTTAATATTCTGGAACGATATGTACGATGAGGAATATGGTGTTAACACAGATCATTTAGAAAATAATGTGCGAGACAAACATTCAGCAAAACTGAATAATATTGTTCAATCGTCAAGTGCTTGGCTTAAAGATAAAGTTAGAAAATTAACGGATAACATTCGTAAGAAGACTGTGAAGGAAGATAGTGATGGGAAACAGAGGGCATCTGCAGCAATTTCTAAATCTGAGTATGTTGAATAAATAAACACTCTCTTTCTGTCAAACTATCGACCAAGAGTTGCATAGAAGTCATTAAAAAAATTTTCAATAACATAATAGAACCAATAATTATAGAACAGTTCATAAAGTAATGTAATTATATAATTTAATTAATAATTTACAGATCAACAACGGCTCTAAATAAAATTATCAAGAAAATTAACAGAAGAGATTTGAAAATGATTGGTGTAAGTACTTATGTTTTTAGCTCCCGAATGAACCAAAGCCAGACCGAAGTGACAGATTTTTTACTCGACAGTGAGCGTAAGGAAATGCTTTACCACCATTTAATACATACTAAATATAGTTTGGCTCAGTTATCCAAAAAGGGTCTTCCGAAACGAGAACACGCAACTTATCCTGATCTTGCACAGTTTCTTGTTGATTGTTGGCCTCTACTATGCCACGCCGGTGATACCTGGATGGACTAACTGAGCGACGACAATTTAGACGTCATAAGTACGCTCTCTTGACCGCTCGATCTTCTCCCATTGTCTGTAAATGGGCGAATGAGCGAAATCTATGAGACTTTGTTTTGTCGATGATGTTGAGCGTGGCCACCAACTCCTTATTTTCAGAATTATTTCGGATCCTTTAAATGCCATTATCTCTCTGGACAGGTGCCATGATTATATAACATAATACACACTAGTATAATCTAACCTGAATATATTACAGTAATCGATTCCTTAGCAGCTTCGTTTTCGTTATCGAACGCTTATCCATCCAGATACTCGTAGATTAAAGATCCTCTGTTACTTTGAGAAGCATCTACGAAAATATGCGCAACGTCTAAAAATGAAAGATTTTATATTACAGGAGGATGGAGACAGTGGTAAAGTTGATTTCGCTGCCTTGACAGCTAACATGAAGGAGGTTTGTAAGAAAGCCGCTAAAGCTGTACAACACACTAGAAATTTAGAAGGTAACACTTAATACGAGTCTTATCTTATTGAGATAATTGTTATATCTTTTCATTCATCTTTTATTGGTCTAATTAAATTTTTTATTAAGATACGATAATTTTTTCGAGTTGGCTTGGTCATGTTTGTAACTTTTGTATGCAAGGATGAAAGTGGTAATAGAACTAGTAACTTACCTCAATCAACGGCAACCTTTAACGCATCTCAAACCTGATTTCAGGTTTAACTAAAATTGGTTATTGTTTTTATTTTCAATACGTTGCTTGAGTAAGAAGTCATAATCATCCGATGATGTTACTAATATACTATTATTTTTGGCTATCACTAGAATTCTTATATTTTTTTAAGGTAATTTAGTCTGTTCTAAAGAATATTACAGCAATACAGCAAGTACTATTACCACCATCTAAAAATATTAAATGTTCTAATGTAGCCGAATGGTTGAAGTATATGATGATGATTACAAAATACATTCTTGAAATTAATTGAATTATTTTATAAATAACAGTAAGGGAAGGGTCAAAAGAATCGGCGGTTGCTTCCTCATTAATGCAGCAGCTAGTGGGATTGATGACCGATCTCGTCGACTACCAAGTACAACAAAGAACCTGTCTTAGTAAGTAGACATTGCTGCTTCTTTTACTATCTCTATTCTTATATCTAGAGGTGTGAAATAAAAGAGCAGATAACTAATCATGATAGTATCCAAAGTGCTTGATGAAGTATTTTAATTGAATTAGCAACCTAAAAATATTTTTGGTGGAAACACATGAGGCTTGAAAGGTGGCTGACTCTCATAGTAATTAATCAACCCTTTAGTTTCTTGAGGACAAATTTTCAACTTTATTGTAGTAACTAAATAGGTGAGCATTAGAAAATACCCTACTACCTACTATCATGCTATTGAAGTTTTCCTCTACCGACAGCTCAGGACGATTGTAGGATTCTAATCCACGGCGATTTGCGCTATTTTTTCTTCTTTCTTATTAACATAAAATAAATTGGTATTTTATTCTCAGAACTTCCACCAGACCTACAGAATTTTCTAGAATGGTTGACGTCAAACGATAAGACTGAGGATAATAAGAGAGGTTTCGATGATGTCGAAAATATGATGTCTGTGGATAATATGGCAAATTACGGTGAGCTCTTTGCTACTCTGTTATTGCAATTTCTTTGAATAGCACTGAGTAATGCTACTACATTATAATAGGATCTCTAGGTTTCGAACCATAGTTTGACTGATAACCTGGTGAAGGGTGCAGGAATTCACTGAATTCCAGCAGCGAAAAAGCAGTCGTTATAGCAATATTTAGGGAAGATTGTGTCCAGCAATTGATGTATGTACAAGGTGTCCAGAAAGGGTATCGGGTATTTGTAAGTTCAATGAAACAAAAATTATTTGTATGCAATAAAAAAGTTTATTGTTTATTATTAGCATATGAATTGGAGAATTATTTGGAAAAGATGATGTTATCCAAATGATGACCGTTACGTTGCTGGCACTCTTCTAAACGGAAACGAAGATTGGCGATAACACGTTGACACATAGCTATCGATATTGCTGCCATTTCTGACCTGATGTTTTGCTATAACTGGGTTAGATTCGTCGGATTGTTTTGATAAACCTTACTTTTAAGGTATCCCCATGCAAAATAGTCAAGCGGGCTAAGGTCGGGGCTTCTGGGAGGCCAGTTGATGTTACCCCTTCGCGAAATGACTTTATTAGGGAATAATTCGTTAACAACTTCCATTGAGTCATTTGAGGTATGGCAAGTGGCCCCATCTTTCTGGAACCACGTTCTTGAGTTGAAACCTGCAAACATCCATTTCCTAATGCTATCGTCACTTGGCGCGTGGCGTGTACGATATTCCGCACGATAGAGACGTTGAGCAGTCACTATTGAATCACCATTACGATAATACGCTCGTACGCAAAATGCGCGATGCGTCCCCGAGTACTGTTCCATCGTGACTAAAACTCCACAAAATGGCGGACGCCACGAACCCCTCCCCGCACCCTTTAGACGCCCCGTTTCGAATGTGGCGCGAAAACAAATACCCGATACCCTTTCTGGACACCTTGTACTTCGGTTAAATGGATGAATGTGAAAATAATAATTTAGGCTTAGTTACTACAACTTTAAAGTATCTTTGAAGGGAAAATCAGAAAGAGTAATAAAGTATTCCCGTAGTGTAATGTAAAAAAGAACAATAGATTTCATATTGTTTAAAATTACCAATACGTTGGAAGTTGATGTCTTACGCTTCAAGAAGTACTAAAGCAGTATTACAACGCATAAATTATTTAATTCAGATAAGTCGACAGAAAACTACATGGACCTCCTGACACCTGTCACGGAGACGGAAATCCAGACTTTGGGTGGATCGGACAGCCTGGGTACACTTCACGCTGTCCAGGACCTTATGCAACAGTACGAAGAAATGAGTGAGGAAGACAAGGTTAATATATCTGTGTATAGTTAATGTAATGTAAATGTAATTAAACGATTGTTGGAGTCGCAAATACTATAAAATGAAGTAGGTCTGGTTGAACTCGATTTGTGTTTTAATGTCGAAATGAATAATAGATCCATGAAGACATCGGAGTTTCATTTATATGGTCAAATTAGAAAGGAGAAGATACGCACAAGAACCAAAGTTAGCGACATAACTATAAAAATTGCTAGGCTTGTGGGCGGGTTATGTAGATTGTAGAAAGGATGTCCGATGGGATCGAAGATTATCAAGTAGCAACTCGTGCCTGCAAAACGCAATGTAGGCAATCCCTTCACAATGTGTACGGTGACTGGTGAAAGTGCGAGATGTAGCTGGATACGAGCAGCACAGGATCAGTCGTTGTAGCGATTTTTGGGGGAGCCAATGTCTAGCAGTGGATGTCTGGTTGAAGCAATGTGAACCTAACTACGACAAACAAAAATGCTCTACAACACTAGATTATAACCTGACCATTCCGATCACTAGAATACAAAGGAGATATTAATTAATTAATTGGAATATTGTTCGAAAGTCGTAAGTGCTTATATGGGTTTTAGTGAACAAAAATATTGGTTTTCATTTTCAATTTCAGAGCAAGATGACCGGTATCAGAGAATATCTGGAAAATCAGTTGGACTACCTTCAGAAGCGGCTTAACTCTATGGATTATTACAATGTAAGTTTTACCAGTGTTTATTAATAATCAGTTATACTCGTGGGTAAATTCGGTTACATTTCAACTAAATAATTAATTCGTACTCATCTAATCAAAACTAAAACAAACTCACTATTCAGATGTTTGTTACACTGTGGCCGTACTTACAGTTTCTATTGTTTGCACTGCTCTATGATTTTCTTGCTGATTTATTCTTTTTATCACGTATTGTTTCCACTCGGTTGTCCAAACAGAACTGTCTTGGCGATTTTTTTCGATCTAACTATACTGATAGACATACGGCCCCTCAGATGGCAGAAATAAAAGAAGGGGAAGTGTTTTATTTTTCGACCATTGTTTGCTTGCTGACGTAATCGGACCGTTTGTGTGTGTGTGTAATGTTTCGTGTATACACTAGACGA
The DNA here is from genome assembly GCA_033032175.1 of Saturnia japonica. Taxonomy (NCBI): domain Eukaryota; kingdom Metazoa; phylum Arthropoda; class Insecta; order Lepidoptera; family Saturniidae; genus Saturnia; species Saturnia japonica. Next base: position 9,386,423 of record CM065331.1, read on the forward strand.
TTCTAGATATTCCAGAATAGTGTTTTGTTTTTCTATAATGTAGGCTATAACTGCACAGAGACATTGCTTCGATAAGCTTGATCTGTATCACGTTGAGTTCTTCTTCCTTCGGATCATACGTGCGAGACTCGAAACCCCGAAGCTATAGTTTATAGTAGTCCTCAACTCGGTGCGAACACAAAAATTCATATACTCAGATCTTTATTGTGATGCTGCTAAATTCCCTTCGAATCCCGGTCAACGCATTGTCTTCATTACAACTTTATAGGGACGTTTAAAAGTCGCAGGTGATTATGATGTGTTTCTTCCTTTCCCACCTATTACTTAGGAAGTCTTTAAACGAAGACTTCATCGGTCTCATCTTCATTTCCCATTACTTGATATTGAGGTCAAGCGTGTTTTAGGTAGATACCTAAAAAAAGTTTGCGTGGATCTTTGTACGCACGTAAGAAGTTTGAAGTATCTTTTACCGTAACAAAACAAAAATAACTCCAAAAATTTTATTCCTCGTTCCACTAACACGGTGAAGTTAGCCATCAATGATAATAATGTAAACTCACTTTACTGATTTTCGTGAAAAAAATATTTAATATTGTATAAATAAACATTATTTTGAATTTGATTAAAATCATGTCTATTAAATAGTTCAGTAAAATAGGGCATTTTAAATGAATCCAATTATCATTGATGGCGAAATTCATCACATTATTGGCACGTGGGATTAAATATTTGGAGTTATATTTGTTTTTTTACGCCAAGGAGTATTAACTTCTTACGGGCGTACATAAGTACTTTTTTGTTGTAGTAGAGATAACTGTTGTAATCGCTTAATTTTTGTTTTACGACCTGAACAAAAGCCTCCCTACTTATTAAACGATATATTATATGTTTATAATAAATGCATACACATTTATTCAATTAAATTATTAAGGCTTTTTGATAGACCACGAACGACATGAACTGGTAGGTCTTGAAACATGATATTCTGCAAAAAATGTTCCGTAAATAACATAGGTGGGAGCTAAAAAAAATCGTCTCCTAAGGGGATTAAAAATACAATGATTCCTGAGCTGTTGCCGTTAAGGAACCCTGTAGAGTACATAGCTAATAAATAATATATGGATAATAATATTTCAGACTTATCCGAAGACCGATTTTCCTCTAAGATACCGAAGGAGTCTACTCAACAAAGCACTCAAAGGCAAAAATAATCAAAGAGCCCGACGAAATTTGCGTAAATTTGTAAAAATTTCAGGTAAAAAACATACAAAAACAACTGCAAGCGTAAACGATTATTCAAGTCTGAATGATTTAAATAGGAATTTGAGAGCGAGGTCGAATACAGACAAAACTCAATCGGTTCCTAAAACGAAGGAAAAAGTTGATTTGAATAAGGGAAATTTTGAAAACCGTGATAGACGTGAATCAGCTCTCGTTGGAAATGAGAAACTTGATCCGAAGGATGTATACCGAGAGTTATTGGTGACACGAAGAAATTAATAAATGTCAATATTAATATAATTTAAAATGAATATTAAATTATATATTTTTTTAAATGTTTTATTCACCTATATTGTGTAACTAGTATTGCCCCGCAACTTTGTACACGTTTGTAATTATTCAGTAATTTTATTTTTACTCTTTTTTTATCTGGTTTATACTAATAGCAATAGGGGCCCTGGAACCTCAGACGGCTTTTTCAGCTTCACCGTAGCTTGGGGGCGAGCGCTTAAGGCACTCCGCCACGAAAGCGTGGTAACATGCTCAAGTATGCCGAACGTTGGTTTGAACTGGTGCCGTAGTTGCAATTAAGTCGCAAACTGGCTAATTCCCTATTCGTATAAATTCTAGCTAACTATACATACTTCTGCCTTCGGGGAGGAAGGAAGGAGCATGTGTATATGTATTTAGTGATCTGTTAATTTTTGTCTAACTAGACCAAAAAAATGATCGCCTACAGAACCTAAGTACCTGTGTGGTGTGCGCGAGTGTGGGGTGCAGTGTAATGGTGTCTGTTAGTAGCTAAAGAATGCAAGTGCAATTCCACATGTATCGCGCAAGCTGCTCCTAGACTCAAGGGCTCCACACCGAGGGAACGTCAGGCTTGAGTTGCCGCAGGAGAGGCTAGTAGACGTGTCGGGTGTGCGGGAGCGAAGTTTCTTTTATTTTCACTCATATTATTGATAATTCATATAGCCTTTCTCAGCTGAGGAATTAGATTTACTTCCTGTAACAAAAGTTAATAAAAAACTATTTTCAATCACGCTATATTAGCCTTAAGGGTCTGAAGCCTCAGAAGGCTTTTGCAGACAAGGCTTGTTTTATTATCACTGTTTTGACGGATGGGAGCTAACCTGGAAAATGTGTCCGACCCGACCGACTTTAAAAAGAGACAAACTCATACATTTATGGGATTTTCAAGACTATGGCCTTCGTGGAATTAGCCTAACTGTGCTATGAACCGACTTGTACGCACTGTTGTATGTCTAGTACGAGCGGTGAATGGTTATTTTTAATGTACTAATTATGCTTGTAATTAGTATATATCTTTATAAATAATTATTAATGTTATTATCATAGCTTTATAAACAAAAACTTTTAAACAAAGTATTAAAAAAAATCTCGAGTATATACAAACAATACATACATACGTACAACAGTGCGTAGTCTGGTCATAAAATAATATTATATAGCGAAAGGAATTGTCTTATTAACCTAGTGGTTCTAAACGCGACTGCAGTGCTCGAGGTCCTGGGTTGGATTTCTAGGTCGAGTAAAGTGTTATTCGGTTTTTCAATGAAATTCTCAGTAGCAGCTCGGAGTTTGGCTATGTGTTCGATTAATGGCAATTGGCTCGCCTTCTATTACATGTTATCTAAAAACAAACTCGGCGAATTGTGGATGGTACATTAATACACCTCTGCCTAACCCTTCGGTGATATAGGCGTGATGGTATGAAATGAACTTCCTCTTTCGGTTGTCCCACGACATTATTTATTATTAAGTCATTTATTTCGGTTATGAATTCAACAGGTATATATTTCCTAGCTTCTTATTAATTACGTTTTATACATAGACGCGTTATACTCTCACTGAAAGCAATTTGAACACGGTACGAATTTTGTTATCAGCATGTTGAAACAACAGAGATAGGAAATCACAGCGTAAAGCGGAAACTCTGTTGTCAAAAAAGGACAAAAGCTTCTTCTCGCTCGCGTCGTCGCCGGTATTACGTCGAAAGTGAACTGAGGACAATTAATCGACCACCATTCACGATTGCATGTAAAGAGCGTCAATGCCGTATCTACTTATAAAATATCATTGCTTCGTATTATAGTAAACAATTGTACAAACGTTTATTCCCAGACGTAAACTAGTTAATAATACAGGCTTGGCCTGCATTTTATTGCGCCTCGCAGACGGTGCTATGAAAAATTTAACTTCTCTTAGGTTATTGCAATGCATTTTATTGCGAACCGGGGGTCCCTGAAGTCTCGCATTACTATAGTAATTGGATTGAGTTGTTAGCTATTCCATATGCATTCAGCTTTTAGTTGATTTTAACTATTAATATTTCTCTCATCTTTAAGCAATTAATAAAATTTAAGTGTCTGTTTGTAATGTCAAAATAACAGCTTTTTACTAAATGTATATAAAAGTGTAAATGGTACTTAAGACAAAAAACAATTTTTTTTTTCTCTGTCTGTCTGTTTGTTCCGTGTAATCCCCGAAACGGTTGGACCGAACTTTGACGGGACTTTCACTGGCAAATAGCTGATTTTATAATGAGTAACATAGGCTACTTTTATTTTAGAAAAAGAGTAGGGTTCAGTACAAATAAAAATAAATTCGGAAAAGAAACAATTAAGGAGCGCTTAAATCGCTTATGCTGAGTAAACCTTAAGAGACAACTATATCAAATTAAAGTATTAAGTAATCGTAAATCAAAGGATTTACAAAATGTTAGAAAGAGCATAACCTTCTCAATCTTATAAAGCCCACCCGTAATGAGTAATTTTTGTTTTTAAAATAACCGGGAACGAGGGTAGCGTGATTCACGCGTGTGTCCAATCGACGATATTCTGTAGTCCACGCGAGCGTAGTATCGAATAAATATCCACTTATCTAAGGTCCATGAGAGATATGGAGATTTATCTCCACTTGGGCCAGCCCAACTGTTCAAATAATTCCAAACCTAGAGATGATCGCTGTGTTGTGTTCCAGCGTTAAGTTGGGTTTCCAGAGCTCCTTGTGGTAGGGGAGTTCAAGGCTACAAGGAGCCTAGATATGCCTATGGTTACAAACGTCTATAGGCAACGCCTACCCACTTACCATTAGGCTTTACGTACATTAGTTTACCAACTAGTTTATATTTTAAAAACTGTCTGATTAAACCAATCCTTATGGAAATTTCAATATGAAAATATTACTTTCAAAAAATTTACAATTTAAAGTTTTAAAGTGGCTTAAAATATAAGTGTTAATAGAAAAAGATAAGTTTTTTAAATGAATTTTAGACGAGAAGCGGGTTTATTTAAATTGGTTATAGCGATGGAGTTAGATGGCGTAAAGCGTGTAAACGAGATCACAATAACGCCCCATTCAGCCGGTTAATGCGCGGTTAAGCGGCCATCATTGCGTATAAACTAAGTTGACAACGCCTCAAAAGATTCCTTGGACAGAATTTTCTATACTGTAATACTATAAAGTTCAAAGGAGTGTTTTTCTTTTGTGTTTTTTAAATACCTGAGAAAACAAACAAGCTGTCTGGTCCGCCTGATTGTTAGAGGGTAGCGTAGCCTATAGACGCTTGTGACTATAGGTATCAATAGCGCGTTGCTAACTTGGAACCCTACTTCTCCAAGGAGCTCTGTAAACCTTACCCGACATAGGAACAGAACACAAGGTTAGTGACTTCTGAAGGGTTGACGTATTTCACCTGTGAGGCTGCCCCAAGTATAGAGAAATTTTCAAAGAAATTTCTCTGTGCCCTACTTTTCTTTTTATATCTACTATTAGCTGTGTCCCGTGGCTTCGCTCACGTGGACTATAGAATGCCCGCGCGAATTTTACTCACCCACTCCTGGCTATTTTAAAGACAAAAGTGCTTATTTTGGGTGTTCCTTAAAAGATAAACGTATAGTCTCTCTGGCATTTTTAATGTCTACAATTGTGTGGTACATTAATTTGCTATATCTCATATGGTTTACTCAGCGTAAGCCATTTAAGCGCCCGAATTGATTCACCATGACCAGTTTTTTTTTTAATTTGTGCGGAACCCTAATTCTTTTTCTAAAATAAAAGTAGCTTAAGTTACTCCCTATAATATCAGCTATTTCAAAATAAAGATGTGTATGTGTATTGTATTTAGTTTATTTTTTATTATTTTTTAAATTTCGTAAATCTTTCTGGCCCACCCTGTACTTTCAAATGCATTTACTAAAAAACTGTTGTTTTGACATTACAAACAGACACTTCAAGTTTATTTAATTGTATAAATCAGTTGATATATAAATAAATCAAATATTTTCATGGTTACTTTTTGTATTTTAAGAGATGGCGCGGCGCTGTCGATTTTTGTACTGGGTATTGTTTGATTTTTTACATCGTGTCTGTGGATTCATTTTTATAAAGAATTGCAATTATATTTAATTGTATAGATTGTGCACTTATAAAGGCCTGGTGTATTTTGATCTTTGAATTTAAATCTGCTTTTGTAACTATTTAATCTAATACTGAGCAACTATTGTACATGCAATGATGGCTCAGTTGGTGGCGTGTACGGACTCTGCGTCGAACGACGTGTGTTGGAATCCCTGCAGTGGGTCTGAGCTTTCAGTGATCGAAAACGTCTTGATGAAACCATAGCGTGGTGGTAGGGCTTTTTTTATTACCACACGGTCTAAGTACCACAATTAATTTCAAAATCTGTCTACAAATACTTATAGGTGTGTTCCGCCTGCTACACTTGAGAGCCAGTCTTCCACTAAGCTTAGCGTGCTACCGTCTTGAGCTACATCGCCACTTAAGATCAGGTGAGCTTGTGGCCATAACACCAAACCTATAACAATAATAAAAATGTATATATGTAATTGGTTTCTCAGAAACGGCTCTACCGATTTGGATGAAATTTTGTATTTAGAGTGTTTTCTATCTCTAGGTTTTTTTTTGTCTTCAAGCTCAGCTATGTCGCCCTGTTATGTTAATGATACTGCCCTTTAGTGGTCGCAATGAAATAAATAAAATATTAAAATTAAAAAAACTCATGGTCACCCTACCTGTACCGCCATGATGTATTTTAATAGCGTGTTGACACGCCATTTTCCCTCTCATTCAATGTGTTTTCCTACAGAATAACATTATTCTTTAACTTAATTTCCAAAACAAACAAAAGACGGGAAGTATCGACTGCTTTAAGATGCTTCGAGAAACATTTTGTACAGAAAATATCAGTCCATCCTTTATGGGGTAAGCAGAGATTCTAATAGTACCAAATATTTTCATAATATTATTTTGATATTTCTACGTATCTATACAATTAGTAAAATTGAATTGTCCGTTTGTAATGTCAAAATAACAGCTTTTACTAAATGCATATTATGAATGTATATACGAGACCTATAACAAAAAACCCACTTTTAAAATATTTGTTTGTCTGTTTGTTCCGGGTAATCTCCGAAACGGCTCGACCGATTCTGACTGGACTTTCACTGGTAGATAGCTAATTTTATAGGGAGTGACTTAGGCTATTTTAAGTTTAAAAAAGAATTAGTGTTCCGAAAAAATTAAAAAAACTGGTCATGGTGAATCAATTCGGGCGCTTAAATGGCTTACGCTGACTAAACCGTAAGAGATATAGCAAATTAATGTACTAAAAAAATTTTGATATTGGAAAGAAATACAAAAAAGTAAGGGAGAGAGTTAGTTTATATTCTTAGGAACACCCACAATAAGCACATAACCGGGAGCGGGAGCAGCACGATTCGCGCGTATCTCCAAACGACGGCATTCTGTAGTCCACGCGAAGTCGCGGTCACAGCTAGTCTACAATAAATTCGAACATAAGCCGCGTCTCATGTATTGAATAGTGATGTACCTAAAATGCATTATCGATATGCAGTAACGAGTTGTATACGATAATTAGTGTAGTACATTATCGACATTATGATGCCGAGACTGCACTCTAAAGGCGACTATTAGACTAGTGGTGTTCTTGTTGATTACTTCTTAGAGAGCTATCGATATGTTGAAAACAAAAAAGTTCTAATTGTATACCACAGTCCTTGAAAGTCAAAGATACCACCACGTGGTGGTTACGTCCATCTGCTAATTAATTAAAATATATAATTATATATATGATTATTTATTTTTAATTGATATTTGTTTAATTATCTTAATGATTTCGATGATATGTTTTGTTTTGAAGAAATAAAGAGTTTAAAAAGTTCAGTTTGCGGTTTCTCACTTGGCCGTAAAATCTCCTCACCCAGATGTAAAAAATTATAAATTCGTAAAACTTACACGTTTATAACGTATCTTATTGAATAACTAGCTGTACCCGTGGCTTCGCTCACGTGGACTATAGAATGCCCGCGCAAATATTACTCCCCCGCTTCCGGCTATTTAAGGTCAAAAATGCTTATTGTGGATGTTCCTTCGATGATAGACGTATGTATACTCTCCCGGTTATTATACTCTCATGTTTAATTTTTAAAACATTATCTTTTATTCCTGGAGAATATTTATACGCTCGCTTTTGCAAAAACATCTTAATATTTTCATTTTTTATTCATTTAAAGTATGTAATACTAATCATTTTTTGAAGATAGTGGGAATGAAGTTCCGTGCAAAAGTTAGTTTATCGTATGTATTTAAAATTTATCGATAACAATGCGCATTCACTCATCCCTAGTGTAGAGCAATGCTATAATTTTCGTACAAAATACAGCACTTTACCTCTGCGGATATTTTCGATACTAGACTGCTCACTGCCTTCATATACAGGTTGATGTAAAATTTAAACTGAAATACTTTCTGTGTTCTGTTGGTTTTTTTAATTCTAATTTTGGTAAAGATTGTTTTATTTTATTTATTTATTTTAATAATTTAAGAAAACTAACAGCTAATTACAGAATTAAATCACATAATGTAGATAGAATGAAAACCATTTACAAGTTTTCGTATATATGTATATCAATAAAAAAATATAGTAGCTGGAAGAACACAAAAATCTTAGTCAAAGAAACAGAATTTTAGAAGAGTTTAATTACCGCACACTTGTTTCGAATAAATTATTGTTTAGTTCATTTACCAACTTATTTGTACAGTTATTAAATAGTAATTTAATAATGTTTATATTGTGACATATCGAAATATTGTATGTGTCTGATAATGATTTAATAAACTCTGACGACATGACTGATTAAGCTTATATTTACATAATATGTATATCTGTTTTATCGATAGAATGGTATATAGCTGTGCTATGATCCGATAGGTGGCGCTATCATCGAGCCATTAGCTATTGGAAAGGACAGAACAACGTCTGCTTATCCAGCTAGTTTATTATAATGATCTAAAATAACATTTAATTTGAATAAAAGTATTTAAACCGCACGCTGATTTGTTTATCACCACCGCATTGGCTAGTCTATATAAATGATATTTTTTGGCTGATTATCTTTTGTTTCGTTTTATATCAGATAAAGACTAATTTTGACAACAATTTGTAAAATAGTTTCCATGTCAAATTATTTTTCCATGTTTTTATTTTGAATTAATTTATATTTGCCCCCAGTAATTTGTACGATCCGTGAGTTTATAAGCAATCCAGTGAGATTTTAAACTGTTGGTGAATTGTGAATGGACACAAATAATTTTGAACTCTTAACGTACATAAATAAGCAAAATCATTTTTTTCCAAGTTATGATCTCATTGAGCATAACCTAAATAATCCTTACTTTATGAAAATGTAACCGTTAGATTGTAAATTTTGAGTGTAAGCTTACAAGCTACCGACAGTTTACAATCTAACTAGATTGTTAAAAAGCTAACTGTTCGTAAAATTATATGGTAAGATATACATTTAAAAATATAAATTGATCATTTGCTTAGTACGTCGTCATTTAAAGAGTTATTACACTCTACTGCACTGTGAATCCATTTTTTGTAACTTCCAGTTAGCTATTGACTCTCGCTCCTGTATCACAATAGTGACTGTCTATGGGTCACCGTCTCTCATCAGTCACCATGTATACTGTACTTGGTTTCGGGAAAAGTGCATTTAATTTTGTCTTAACTAATATAAAAATTAAAAAACGAAACAACCTGTATATACGGTAATGAGCGCGCACGTACAGTCGCGATGTATATTTAAATTTGATGGGCGGCCGCAGTACAGTCAGCTTCAGTGCACATATTTTGTGTTTACTTTTATATATACTTACTTTTGTACTCGACAGCACTTTAAGTTATTTAACTTGTAGATTTTTTTTGCGGTCGTTGTTGCTAGGTGTCACTCTATAATGAAGCTATTTTTTTAATTAACAAGCTGAGACCCACGGTTTAACAAAAAAATACAGATATAAAATACCTACTGAATAATTTATTTCTTAGAGTTTGAAATCGTCATTCAGTTATGAGAAGCACGAACGCTTCTATTTAAAAAAAGACTTCCTTTAGTAAAAATAGTCTGCAAATGACTTCTAAAGAATTGAAAAATTCACAAACTTTTCTGTGTTCACAATTTAAGAACCCATACTTATGGGACGGAAAATAACGTCGCAATAGAACCAACAGCTAGCAAATGTCAAACTATAAATTGTCAATGTCACAAAAATATAAAACTCGTTAATTAATTTATTTATATTTTGTTTTTCTTCATAATTTTTCTCTATTCTTTTTTGTTGTTTTTAATGCTATTTTTTTTAATTCAATTTTATTTAGGGACTTTTGTCACTGAGGACATACCAGTCCCATTATAACTTATATACACCCACATCACAAAGGTATATTAATTTTACATTTATCGTTTAAGACTATCCTATAATTATGTATTCTGGAAAACTCCATCAAGAAATGATGGACATCATTACCACACGGATTACAAAATGAAGAGTCAACCATTTTCATGAGATATCCAAATTTTCCTGATGGAATGTCTCCAGACCTTAACCTAAATGCCGTAACAACACAAGTTCTACCCTTATTGACTTCTAAAAACCAAGTTATATTAACATGTTTACCAAAATGTAGTGTATATGCTGTGACAGTCTTAAAAGGCCAATGCATTGGGAGGTGTATTTTTTTTCTTTTTGCTATTTACAAACTGACGTATTAGTGTATTAGCCAATGGCCGTCCTAAATAAATAAATAAATGTTTTATTACACCACATAAAGGTATGAAAAAACAGAACCTTAGAAAATATATTTTTTTAATCAATGAATATTTCGTAAATCGATTTCAAATGTTTTCGAAGAATTCTCTACACACGTACAGACGAATATTTTTTTTACAATATTGCAATATGTATTTAGCTCACACCTGTACATTTTACGAACGATCTACGTGAATGGAATACTTCTCATTTAGATTTGGTTTACATGAGAGCCCTTTGCAAACTGTAATAGTTTCGCGCCGCCTTATTTTAAAAGACTATAAAAAATTATTTCTATTCGATTACACTTAAAGTACTTTTTAAATATTTAAAATCCTCTTTTTTGGAGACAATTTCACACTACTTCTCTTTCAAAATACTTATTTGAACTTACTGGAAGTAGGGTAAGAAAAATGCGCGGTGAAATTTTTAGTAAAATTCATTAGATTATCAATTTGAACATTATAATTTAATCTTGGAACAACCAATCAGACTTCTATAATTGTTGTTGTATTTTATATTGTACTAGCTGACCCGCGCAACTTCGTCTGCGTCACATAGTAAAAGCTCGCAAAACGAATAAATTTTCCCCATTTTTGCAACATTTGTTATTAATGCTCCGCTCCTATTGATCGTAGCGTGATGGTATATAATCTATAGCCTTTCTCGATAAATGGGCTATCTGACACTAAAATATTTTTTCCATTCGAATCAGTACTTCCTGAGATTAGCGCGTTCAATCAAACAAACAAACTCTTCTGCTTTATAATATTGGTATAGATTTAATAAGAAAGGTTACGGGCTTTAAATAGGTAACTTTACACTAAAACCCCGAGGCGCGGATTTATAACTTCAAGCAATTTGTACGGGAAGTGAGAACAACGTAGGTTGGCGACGATGCAAGTGGGGAGTTGGGTGAATAAATGTAAGACGGGTGAAACCCTGGGAAAAAGCTAGATAGAAAAAAAGAAAAGTAAAATGGTTATCATTGGTTCAGTTGAAAACGTTTACTAACATATCAAACAAAGATAGTTGTGTGATGCTATGATGGGACTGAAAAGTTCTTTTTGAGCCCAAGTCCCTAAATTAAAAATAGATTTAAAAAAAACAGCATAATAATATAACATTTCTTAAGCTAATAATTGTGTGATATATATGTAATTCAATAATAATTTTAATAGTAATTAGTTCCGACATTTCATTAATTTTATGGCTGTATAATATAATTGCTTCTTAATTTTGTACGCCACAAATTGCAGAATATGATGCAACTATTTTTTACAAATTTAAGACCTGTATTGACCATATTCAGATATTTAAAGTTATTGTATTGTATTTTATAAATTATTAGTTACACGGAAAAATCTCTTATTTTGCCAGAATAGACAATATTTGAACCACTGATACAGGCCCGATAGCTATTATGAAAATGGTATCTTTTCTCTATCTCGTTCTAACAAGCGTATACTAACTATGCTGTTTCTCATTCGAGTTGGGGATCTGTATGCATCAAATCTATGGATTCGACTTTAATATAATAATAGCCTTCAATATTAGCGGCATGTAAACTGAAACTAAATCTATTTTTTATAGCAATACCTAAGAGATATCTTACGTGAGATTGATATCGGATATTTATTATATAGATTAAGCGATTCGATGAAATAAATTACATTGAGAAATTCCAGCAGTTTTTGATCGATTTATAATTTGGCAATTGACTAGCTCATCTGACGGTAAGTGACGGTGTAGCCGAAGATGGTAGCAAGCTACGCTTAGAGCCTAGCCTAGCATAGCAAAATAGCTAAATTGCTGGTGTAATAAAAAAATTTGCAAGGGAAAAATTATAAATCCAATGAAGTGATGATAAACGCCCTTAAAGCATGTGCATCGACCATAATAGGATAGTACTTCGAGTAATTAAAATATATTGTACTTATCATTTAAAAAAAAAAAAAATTTGTATATAAAAAAGTAATGTCATACTAAGATTTAATTATTTTTTTGTCCAACGCTTTTTGGTCATAGACTATTTAGTGTTTGACATTTGCAGTATGAACCTAAACAGTAAGTATTATCTACATCACTTGCTGTCACTTTTCGTTGAGTGACAATGTCAATATTTTGTTGGGTCTAAGTTCAATGGCACTGGTCGGATTAGGATTCGCAGTATTAATTTATTTTAGTTAATATATTAGTAACAGATATTATGTATAAATTTTAGTTTTCTGCACTCCTTCTCCATATAAACTTTAACCATGCCAAATATTACAGTCTTCCGTGCACGCAATACGCTTAAAAAGGTACCGAATGCTTTTGCTTCACGTATTAATTTATAGATATGAGTATCGCACTACAGGAGGAAAATAAGTACTGCGTAATAAAAAAATAATTTTTTCCTTAAAAAATGTCCATTATTTATTTTAATTTTATTACACTTGGAAAGAATTATGTTAAGAAAAACCGTTTCTTAAATATAATACTCTTATTTAGATATAATGATATTATTGTAAAACTTCAGTCCGCTCGAGTGGAACACATGGGACCGGCAAACTTCTTAAAAATAGATAAAAAAGTTTACCAATAAATATTCCTACAAGCGGTAAGCTCCGAGAAGTCCCTTTGTTTCAGAGATTTAAATGGCTTATAAGTTAAATTTTCTGTTTTTTTTTTTTTTTATTGTAACACGGTATATTGAAGGCACTCGGCCTGCTGGTAAACTTTGTATAATCCAAACAGAATGGTGACCACCGAAAGATCGGATATCCATCTATATTAGCCGCTGTCATGTCAGTCTTCATAAATAGAAACTAGATATGTACTTAATGAACCCAAAACGCAACGCGCATAAGCAAATCGCTGAGCGTGATCTACCGTCTGTACCATGGTGAGTGTTCTGAAGAGCTGTTCAATCTAATACCCTCCTCTCCCTTCCACAACAGAACCACCGCACTGTGCTTCCGAGTCACAGTTTTAAGGTAACCTCCATCTCGGCACGAACTAAAAAGTTCTCTATGACTCCTTATCTTGGTCGTACCGTGAAGGTTTGGAACCTTCTCCCGGCCAGTGTGTTCCCTCGAGTACAACATCGGTTTTGTCAAGCGTAACTTGAAGAGATATAGACTTGAGATTGCAGGACGGCATAACAGCGGTGACCGTCGTTGGATTTAGATTTCACGGTGGTTGTGTTTAATACTAGGAACAGTATTGTTATATAAAAAACCTCTGTGATAGGGTTTTCACCATATAGATAGTGGACGCGATTGTCGAACTGTACAGTCCTACTGACTTTGCATTATTACAGTAGGTACTATATACTAATTATATAGGAGATTGTTTGAGAAATTTTGTTGCAATTTTTATCGTGATGGTTATATCATGAAGCCCTAATAGCTTCGTGGTAGCGTCTTCGGATACCGCGTTAACACCATAAGTTCAACACCTGAGCTTACGGTAAAAGAAAACAACACGATGAATACTTAACATGGTGGTAGAGCTTTTTCTAATGGCCACCTGGCTAGCTACCACCCTCAAGTTGAACTATCGCGAAGCACTTGTAGATGTGTTCTAGCAGCTGCTCTTGCAACCAAGTTTAGGTTAAGCCCGGTTATTTATTGAAATAAAACTTCTTGTTCATTTATAATCATAATTATATTCCACTTACTTAAGTTAACTTAAGTTACTTAAGTTAACTTACTTAAGTTGGGCAGATGAGATAGTGGTGACGGCAGGTCGAAGATGGCTAGATAGCTTACAGACAGAGATAAGTGAAAGAATTCGGAGGAGGAATAATTATATGCATAATATTTTAAATGTAATAATTTGCGTTAGTTCCTAATTATAATAGTTATATTTTTATAGTTTCTAATTTCCTAAATTTCCATATATTAATCATGTTATTTGTGTGGAATTAAATAAAGCTTTACTATTACTATTAATTACAAGTTACACAAATGATTAAATATCAAACATTTACATATGCGTCTACTAAAACGTATGTAACCGGACAGTCTTTTTCTCCTATATATAAATGTACTCTGCGCTGTCTTACGTTATTCTTCAACGGGAAAATGATCAGTGACACAGATGCCTGCTATAAAGTAAACTTTATTGATGAGCATGTGTGTGTGTCTACACAAGTTTCTCTAAGCTTAACATGTTTAACCTTGGGCCATTTCGTCGCTTATCATCAGGAGATTAACACGCTTAGCCTAGTGGGGGGAGGACTGGCTCTCAAGTACAACTGTCGGAATACAATACATAGTCGCTTGGGGGCTGATTTTCGATTTGAGGTATTTATCACAATATTTGCCATCACTGACAGTTCAGGCTCATTGCAGGAATCAGAACTCGGGTCTATAGACGTGATATCCTTGCATGCTACCACAAAGCTATCTCTAAATCACTAACTACATTACGGACTGAAAAAAGTGGTAAATGGTTGTGGCAGAAAAAGCATGAAAGTAAAATAAATGCAGTAGAAATGAGAGGGTTAAGGAATATGTTAGAAGTGAAATTGAGTGACAGGATAAGAAATGTGTAAGAGAAATTTGTAGTCACACGGATTGAGAAAGGGATGCTTAGATTGTTTTGGCATGTAGAAAGGATAAATGAAAGAAGAATGACTAAACAGATTTATATAGCGAGCGTGAATGGGATCGTTGGGAGAGGAAGGTGTAGACGAACGTTTAACGATCAAATCGGGGACGTTCTGAAGAAAGGTCTGGTCGGAAGTACTCTAAACTGACGAGCGTGCATGAAAATATTGATGAATGTTGAAGAAGCGAAAGATGTATGCCAGGATCGTAGCAAGTGGAAGGACGTGATCTCTGCCTATCCCGTTGGAAAAGAGGCGTGATTTATGTATGTATATATTAATGTACAGACTAAGATTTCGACAAAAACTCGCATTTATTTCTCTTAACATCAGGTGTACTGTATACCTGTTCGGTACTTTTATTATAAAAAATAAAAACACAATAAATTGTATAGAGTACATATTGAAATGTGAAATTGGATCATCAATTGATTCCTACAAGACATTACGGGTCAATAAAATTCTTTTGCGGCATAAAATATTTACATCCGTGCCGACCCCAAGCCGGCGGCGTCGTAAAGATGCGGGGTTAATGTGACGGCCCGGCAATGTACGACTCATAGGGGCTTACCTTATGGGGTGATTTCTTCACTTCTTACGGTCTCAAGTCTCTATTCCGGGATGGGCAGTGAAGCGGTTGTTTTATTTTGCGTTCCTTTCGTTTCCAATTAATGGGCAATATTTCCCAAAAATATTTCCCGTGATGGGAAGAATGAAGAGATGAAAAGATTGAGTCATTTAAAAAAAAATTGCTTGTACAAGAGATCTTATTATATTAAGTGAGCAATTCTTGTACATATATAATTGGAATTGATTTCTCGGAAACGGCTCCAACGATTTCGATGAAACTTTGCATTTAGATAATGTTTTACATTCGCTCAGATATTTTCTTATTTATTTTACCAAAATGTGTGGATGGAAAAAACATAACAATTGTAGACATCAGACTGATCGCAAACACCGAACTTCAACTGTACACCTGCCACATTGACACGACTAGGTATATTGCGTTCCGGGATCTGCCGGTGTACATTCAGTAATCAAGTAGATTAATACAGATTTTATAGTAATGATGGCTCAGTTGGTAGCGTGAACAGACTGCGCGTCGATCGACGTGAGTTCGAATCCCTGCAATGAGTCTTAGCGCCCGGTGAAGGAAAACATCGTGATGAAACCATAGCATGGTGGTAGTGCTTTTTGTAATGCCCGTCTGGTTAGCTACCACAACACAACACAGAAACTATAACGATAAAAAAATCTTTACTCAGCTTGCTCGTGACCACCATACAAATGGTGACAGGCCCGTCACAATGTCTCTGTTGGCCTTGTCGCGTTTAAGGATCACCCAGTGTATGAAGCCACCGAGATTCTTGTAGGATGGCATGACAGCAACGACTGTCAATAGATTGACGATCTCTCGACAGCCACCGTTATTTTTGCACTGTACTGTGTTTACAGAAATCCTGTTACTCATACGATGGTAACTAAAATAAAAAATCGATGGCTATCAACGTCATACAGTAACGTGACGCGTTAAACTGAGTCACTATGTCTAGCTTTTACCAAGGACGTTTGAAGAGTCATTTGACATTTAATCAAGCGACTGATGTGACTTCTAATACCTAAGCCTGTTATAACATAACATCTAAAGACGCGCGTTGGTAGTAAAATCGAATCGTATAGCGTGACGGGAAACGGCATGACGCTCTTTCATGCCGTTACGCCCCCCCCCCACCCTTACGCCAACGCTCCCGACTTCATAGCATCAGCGCGTGCGCATACTAGACTTTTTTATTTTACTCCATTTTTTTTATTGATTTTTTTTTTAATTAGAAATTTAAATATTCACTAAGATTTCTCACATATACTGGACGCGCGGCGACCCGTAACTGCCAACTTCTTTTTAAAAAAATTGATTATTATGAAACCATAACATGGCGGTAAGATATTTTCTGATAACCACCTGGCTAGCTACCACCCTCAAGTTAATAATTCTACAAGTCAAGTCTGTCCTGGTCAGTCAACAACACCCTGATTGACCAATGCGATTACAACGAGGATTCCCTGACCGACAACGCGATAGTTAAATACAATGAAAAATAGAGACACAAAAGTTTTTACAAACATTGTATTCTCTACACAAAGGCTTTGACGGTTATATAGTGGCTTTATATGCCGTCATATGTTGCTAGGCACGCCCCCACGGGTGGGCGGGGCTTCCACAAGGCGTGGTTCACTCGGATGATGCGGTTAGAAAACTTTGGATATGACGTTCGATGAATAATCATCTATTTACTAATACGTGAAGCAAAAGCTTTCTACCCCTTTTTAAACGTATTTATTGCGTGTACGAAAGACTGTTAGATTTGGCATGATTAAAGTTTATATGGAGAAGGAGTGCAGAAACCTAAAATTTATCTATAATATCTGTTACTAATATATTAAATTAAATAAATGAATACTGCGAATCCTAACCCGACAAGTGACAATGAACTTAGACCCCCCATAATATTGACATTGTCATTCAATGAAAAGTGACAGCAAGTGATGTAGATAATACTCATTGTTTAGGTTCATGAATACTGCAAATGTAAAACAGAAAATAATCTATGATCAAAAGGTCGCGCTGGTCAAATTTCGACCTTAGGGCGATCGGTTGTTTTAATAATTTCATAATGAAAAAAATTGTTACAGGCTCAAATCTGTCTTAACTTTTAATATTATCCTGCAAGTATGTTACAAGACATTTTCTTTGTGTTACCTAATTATAATATAAAAATGTTAACGCAGCAATCAAGAATATCGTAGTAAATAATGAAAAAAAAATCAGAGGCAGTCAAACACGTATATGATAGAGTCGAGCATATTTATTGTATTAATGTATATATACGTATACTTGTACATAGGCCGCTATAATACGCGTCACTGGTCTGACGCAAGCGCAATACATCACACGCATGTCGAGGTCATCGGTGACTCGAACCCATAAATTTTTCCCCAAACAAAAATCGCTCAACGTGGCTAAAGATGTTTTCGCTTTAGTAATCTTTACGCGCCTTTAAAGTAAAATGTATTTAACTTGTAGCAAATATTACGATTATACTAAAAAATAAATAAATAATTGATTAACATTTAAAATAATATAATTACAGACATATAGACATATTTGGAGTCTTAAGTGATGTAAAAATGCCCATAAAAGCAAAAGGCAAAGTTCACAAAATAGCTGTTAGACCAGCATTTCTGTACCGCAGCGAAGTCTGGGCGATGAAAAAAACCCACCAACAAAAACTCTACAAGACAGAAATACGTATGCTATGATGGGCAGAAGGAGTCACACTCAGAGACAAGGTGCGCAATAAACATATTAGAGGGAGCTTCAAGATTGCAGAAATAACGGATAAAGTAAAATTAAGTAAGATGGTACGGTCATTTACTCCGATGAACGACGACCATGTCGGGAAAAAACCTTTCTATGACTACAAAGAATAAGGGAAAAAGAAGACTTCAATTCACATGGAAGACGAAGGTTCAGAATGACATGAGAGAGATGAGACTTATGGAAGATGACGCACAAGACCGAAGTAAATGATGTCGCATGACTGGGTAATCCGACTCCGCATAACGCATGCTTTTTACCTTTTTAAAACTGTACCTTTACTTATATTTGTAGCTGATAAATAAATACACCAGATGATTCCGAAAGACAACAAACCAAAAGAAAGACACTGTGAAGATGTTTATTATATTACTACGTGTATGGTGGTTGCGATCCCAACCCACCGCTTTTAATCTTTCCACGCTCTAACATGAAACTTTGAAATAATCCAGTCTGTCTATTAAAAAAAACGAACTCGTCTCCACACCGCAAACGTTGGACCAAAGCATCGCCACACCAGCATCCGCCAAATATTATTTAGTCGAAAAACAAATTGAAAAATAGCTATTTGATTTGTAAGTTATTTATTATCACAAGCCATTATTTAACTTACTTTTTAAGTATTGGATTGAATTGAATCTTAAAACAATTCCTTAACCGATTGAGCTGAAATTATAAACGAGCTTTTATTTAATATTGAATTTGTACTAAAACGAAAATAATAATTTTATGCAAGGGCTTTGATGAATATAATTTTTATACGTGAATAGATACTTGGATCGATCAAAATCCTATGTAACTACCTACTTACATAATCACGATGTTAGAATAATTATTGAAAAAATACATATTTATAGTTATCTATACTAATATTATAATGCAGAAGAGTTTCCTTAAACACGCTAATCTCTAGAACAACCTGTCGGATTCGAAAAATTCTTTTTTTATATGATATCCAAGTTCACGATGTATAGTAGGAACTATATAATATTAGGCTATAACTCTCAGCTAACCTTAAATATTAATTTTTGTTAAGTAAATCGGAGTTGGAAACCCTCCCGAACTGCTGATTCCGCGTGGGCTGGCGCTATGGTTAATGATACGTAAATAAAATGTTTTACAAATATATTGGTCCTTAGTATATCTAAAAAAATCCGCAATAGTATACGCTTATTTCTTATAAATAAGCCACAATAAGGTATATCACAAAAAAAAATTGTCGAAGATTAAAAATTGATTTATGAGAATTATTTTTAGGCATGGCATAGTAATCCTTATGAACAAAAGTTACTATATCGTAAAGGCAATTTTATGAGGTTAAATTTGGCCCTTCAGAGCATTTTATTTGGATAATAATGAAATTAAAATAATTTTTACTGGCGGAAAGTGAGAACCATTATGATAGGCTAAAAAGATGCGTTCTTTGTCGGATAAAATTAACACGGGTGAAACCGTGGTGCGCAGCTAGTACTTAACATTCTGTTGCATCAAGTAAAAAAAAATAAAAAATTAAAAGCAGGTAACACGCAAGAAATTTATTTGATGAAAATTCCCCTTTATCTCATTTTTTATTCCCTGTCACGTGTAGATACGGTGCTGCACTCGTAATTTTTTTTATACTATAAAGGTGGCAAACAGGCATACGGCCCGCCTGATGGTAAGCGACTACTATAGTCTACAGCGCGCGTTGCCGATTTTGGGGTGTCCTGGTTTGCTCTGGAAACTCTATTCACCACAGGAAGAAAACACAAGGTTATTTCACTGGGATCTTCTTTAGGGTGGAGGTGGAAGATCAATATTTAATATGAAATTAATGTTTTAATTCTAAAAGGACACTATTGAGGATTTATCTATCATATCGATTGCCGAATCTATGTTAATAAATACGTATTTATGTCTGTACATGTAACTTTTCCAAATTTCCTAATACATATCATTTATAAAGCACACTGTAATGCCACTGCCATTACAAAAATCGTTGTCTGTTTTGTCTGTCTTTCTCTATGTCCGTATTTAACTCAAAATGAGCTTGACCGATTTTAATGAAAGTGTTTTTACGGATTGTTCATGTTATAAGTTATATGATTTGCTTGCTATATGAGTTTTTAATCGGTTTTCATGAAATTTTCTAAAGGAGAAGTATAAATCATTATATAATTGATAAGCTATAAGAATTGTCAATGATAATTTTAGAAATCGTAAGGATTACAACAGTTTTTTACTTTAACTAGCGATCGCTTTAAGGTCGACCAGCGACTCTTTGATCATAGACTATTTTCTGTTTGACATTTGCAGTATTCATGAACCTAAACAATGAGTATTATCTACATCACTTCTGTCACTTTTCGTTGAGTGATAATGTCAATATTTTGAGGGGGTCCAAGTTCAATGCATAGGCAAAGTTCAATGACACTGGTCAGGTTAAGATTAAAATTTAAAAGATGGCAAGCGAGTCGTTTCCTCAAAGTATTTTGAGTGTTTTATACAACTAAGAGGGCAAACAAGTGTACGGCCCGCCTGTTTGTAAGCGGTTACGTAGCCTTTTCTTGAGCTCTGGAAACCTTTACTCATCGCAGGAATACAACATATGGTTATTTGGCTGCGATCCTCCAAGAAGCAAAGTCTCCAAAGACATTTATCTCTCTAAGCATTCCACTAAGACGGCTGTTAGACTTGGTGTATGGTGGTCGCTTTCCAGCCGGATGTTGTTCAGCAAACTACATAACCCGGTATAAGCTAGTATAAAAATAAAATCTACCTTTAAGTTCTGAGGTCCTGGTGGCAATAAACTAGCCTGGGTTACCATCAAAGATTTACGTCACAGCCTGCCGCGTATTGATTTTTCCAGAACAATCCTCCAACCAATGGCGGCGCGTCCAAACGCCTAGCCGTGTCTGCAACGGAGCTATAAAACTTTTGTGCGAACCTGAAAATTTTGGACACGGTATTTTGTTACTTTATTCCTAACTAGCGCTTTTGCTCTTGCTTTAGTTATATATTCCATATTTTTGACTTTCTAAATGTATTGCTAAACACCAATTTTCATAGTTCTATCTTCAAAAAAGACGAATTTTCACATAAACTTTCATCCCCATTTTCACTAAGTTAAGGGCTGAATTTCCAATATCTTTTCAGTGTAAAAGGAATCCGCATTCAAATTTTCACTATCTTAGCCCCAGTAATTTTGGCCTTGCGTTGATTTTATGACGGTCAGTCAGTTATTTATACTTATATATATTAGGTCCTTACATATGAATTTGGCGTTTTGTTGAACTGGTCACTTTGATCTCAAATATCTGGCGTTTGGTTATGAATTCCAAATACAAATTTATTTTCAATTTAGGCTTGTGTATTTTTGTTTCAAATTTAGTGATTCATTTGTTTTCGCACCATTTGATTTTTCTTTGACATCGTTCTTTTCACAAAATGAAAAACTTAAAATATCGCGTTATTTACGAATATGAGTTCCACCGTGGCATCAGCGTTGTAGAAACATCTTGATGGATTAATGATCTGTATGGGTAAAAAAGCTACTGTAAAAGAAAGCAAGGTACGTTTTTGGTTCCAACGTTTTCGTTCTGGAAATTTTGACCTACGAAAGAAACCCCGTCGACGGCCGGAGACCGTGGTTGATAATGAAGAAGCGGATGAATCAGAAACCACGTCAAAGTTAGCGGTAGGCTTCGGTGTGAATGATAAAATAATTTTAATTTACTTGAAACAAACTGGAAAAGGGAAAAACTTGAGAAATGGGTATCGTATGAATTGACAGAAGCAAACCAACAACCACGCATTGAGTGCTGCATTACATTATTCAACCATCACACTACTGAAGGAATTTGGAATCGTATTGTTCCGTGACGAAAAATGGATCCTTTACGACAGGCGGGAACTCTCATTACAGTGGTTGAACCCAGGAGAACGGAGAGAGGAGGAGTGAGTGTTTGGTGGACCAGTGCTGGTGTCATACTCTACAGCATCCTAAGATTTGGTCAAACGATTACAGCAGATCTGTATTTTCAACTACTGCAAACCATGATGGAAAAGATAGCCGTCAAACAACAGAGACTGGTCAATCTTTCTAGCCTACTGCTACTTCAGGACAACGCTAGATCCCGTACTTCGCAACAGACGGCCGCTAAATTAGAAGAACTGGGGTTACCATACCTTGCTCCAAAAAATTACCATTTTTATCGGAATTTAAGACAATTTCTTGCAAGGAAAATAATTAAATTCCGATCAGGCTGTCCGAAACGCCTTTAAAGATTTTATTGATTCTCGCTCCCACAATTTTTCTAGCAATGGAATTAATGAACTATCTATAAAATGGCGACTTCTTATATATCTTAATACATATAAAGTGCATAGATAATAATGGTACATACTTCGATTGATTAAATGTATAATTTAATAATATTTTTTTCGTTTTACTTTTTCCATATAAAACGCTAATTTCAAATCTAAGGTCCTAATATATACTGGAAGCTCCGATGTCTTGCCAAAACACTTACCTAATCAAACTGAAGCAATGATGGGTCAGTGGTAATATGTACGGGCACACCGACGATCGACGTGAGTTCAAATCCCTACAATGTGCCTAAAAGCATGGTGGTGAGGCTATTTCAAAGACCCCCTGGCTAGCTACCACCCTCAAAATGAACTATCGCCAAGCACTTATAGATGTGTTCCGGCAGTAGCACTTGAGAGCCAGCCTTCCACTAGGCTTAACGTCACTTGATCAGGTGAGATTGTGGTCATACACTAAACCTATTAAGATTTATTTTTAAACTTTGAAAATATACATTAAACAATTGCCTCATTAGCCTAGAGGTCGTAAGCGCGACTACTATGATTGAGGTCCTGGGTTCCATTCCCTGATCGAGCAAAGAGTTTTTGGATTTTTCTATGAATTTCTCAGTAGCAGCTCGGAGTTTGGCTTTGTACCCTATTAATGGTAATAGGCTCGCCCCCTATTACATTGGACTAAAAACATACCCGACGAACTGTGGGTGTACTAATATACATCTCTGCCTAACCCTTCGGGGATACAGGCGTGATGATATCTTATATGTAAAGAGCATGAAATTATATTACAGACAAATTTGAACAAACGATTTCATTTTCCATAAGAACTTCGCGTAATGACTGATCCCGTAAAAGAGTTCATTCCTATGCGAATGCAGGAATGTGGTATATTAACTTTGTCCTCCCAATGTATCCTAACTTAATGTATATTCGCAAAAACTTAGTCAAGCTAGATTTTGTCAAAGATCAGCACAATGTTAATACTAGAAATAGAGATAAATTAGTCGCACCGTGTTTAAGACTTTGTAAGACTAATAAAAGTTTTTTAGGTAATAGTGTTAGGTTCTATAATAAAATTCCGAATCACATTACTGATTTACCGGACAACAAGTTCAAGGACCATGTTAAGCGGGGTTTACTGTCAAAATGTTATTATAGGGTGGATCATTATGTGAATGATAGTGATGTCTGGAAGTGATTCCCTCTGGGCATCCACTAAATTATTATTATTATTGTTTTATATTAACACTTTTGTACAGTTGCAAAAAAAGATAAACCTTTCTTACCGGTTCTTCTCGATGTCTGGGACGTTTTCCGAACCGGCACTAGTGTTTTTACGTTCATAAGAGCCTTATTAGGGCCTAAATTGAATAAAGATTATTTTGATTTTGATTTTTACGGAGCTGGAGTGGGTTACTAGTTTGAATAATTAGGTAATGGTTGAATTTTAAGTTATTTTTCGTATTGGACAATATTTCATTCGACTACATTCCTATCCAAAATTATTCAGAACATATATATCGGATACCTAAGGTTATGTACAATTTCGGATATTAAATTATTTCCGATATCCAACAGTTTCAGTTATAATTATGGATTTCCATATAGCGTTAAAGTCTTCACTTTGCCGTGTTACTATTAAAAAAGTAGTCTGTGTGTATGTTAGCTCCGACGCACGACTAGAGTTAACTCTTTAAGCACGATTGTCTTTGAATATACAATCACTCACTCACTCACTCACTCACTGAGTGATTAATGATTTATCTAAAACCATTAACCATACGTGATTTCAAAGTAAAAGGTGCGCAAGGTACGTTGCGCATAAAAACGTAACGCTCTTTGTTAACGCTTTTATAAACTTCACTCCTCATGTGAAAATCGAATCTTAAAAAGTAGTAAGTTCCAAAGAAAATTACTTCATCAATACGACATAGTATGAACAACTTTAAAATATACTTATTGTAGAAATATAAAAAAATACGACATTAGTATTCACGCAGTAGACTCGAAAACAATTCGACACGCGTTGAAACGCAAGACGAAAACTATAAACATTTAGAGGCGTTATTAAAATCGTAAAAATATTTAACTACACTGCAGTTTTGACGACTGAAAGTGTATACGAATGTTACTTTAATTATTAATTCGGGACGGTGAAATGGGAATTAGTTCTTGATCAAATTCTACGACTATTTTACTAAATCTTTGGCCTTGCATATAATTCTTTAACCGACTAAACTTCTGTGCAATTTGAATGTATATATATTTTTTATAGATGTTCAGCCATAACTTCTTTGTTTATGAACCGATATGGATGATTCTTATTTTGTTGGATAGGGGATACCGCAAGGGTGGTTCAATTTTAATTTCGTTGGCATTGGACTTCAACTTCAATGATATACGACGAAACTTTTCAAAATCATTGAAAAATTGTCTTGTCATTATACGGCTGCGAAAAAAGAGGGTTGTTTTTCGGGTGTGTATGTATGTATATTTTTTGACACGCTCTGTAGCCTAAATGGCTAGATGGATTTTAGTATACGAGGTTTCGTTAGTTTCGTCTTAATTGTGGTAGTGACGTAGGCTATATATTAATTATGCACGACGTCAAAGAATCAAATAAAAAGCATAAATTGATATTTTTTACTAAATTGTTTTTATTGCAATCTAGTTTTTTTGTTGTTTTTTTTTTTCGATAATTTAACTTGTTTACGAAATTTCTGGCCTAAAATATAAACTTTATTAATTTACTATTCTATCATATTAATACAATATTTAAGAAAAATAAAAAGTAAAATCATAATTAGGTTACAATTAGTTCACGTATTATCCCATAAACGTATCGTATATTATATTATATAGCTCAAAAGATTGTTTGTATTTTTGAACGCGTTAATTTCTGGAACTAACAATCAGTATTTTATAGCTTATTTATTGGGAAATGTTTTAAGCGATAAAATTTCACACAGCGACTCTAAATAATGATATTATAGTATGCCCTATAGGGCATTAGAACATTTAGTGATGCAGCAATGAATTATCAAACCTTCAAAACGCGATTATCTCAAACATGGTTTTTGAAAATAATAATACCCTATTGTTTGTGAAGTACAATTTAAAATATTAATTCAATGCAGTATAATTTTTTTTCAAAGTTTTTCTGTAAACTCCCTTTCATTTGTAACGATGGATTAAAGATATTACCATAATGCATAAAGAGTAAATAAAATATCTTTCTTAGAATGGATAATTGGTATTTTATACAGATACGCCACGACGCCGGCTGTTACGACTGGTAGGTTAATATGGACAAGACTAAATTATCATTTTTTTAAGTTGCAAAATTGTTTTGTGTGGCTAACTTATATTCTGTTATTTCTTTTTTTTTTTGTAGTACGACGAGGAACCTAAAGATTGAAGCATTATGCATGAACATCAAGTAATCTGCCAAGTACGGGAAGTGAAAACATAAACTACGTGGGTGCATTAGAGGCGGCGCGGTTAAAAGTTGCTAAAATAAATTGAACATGGACGAAACAGTAGGGCACATCTAGTGTACAGTACAGATACGTCATCAGCTAAAAGATACACACAAGTCTTCAAGCTAAGATATCTTTATAACGTGAGCTAGCTTTTTGAAATGAACTAGCTTCTTAGACGGCGATTCGATAATTGGAGAATTGAGTGTAAAATTTAAAGGATTTTTTAAAGAATATTTCTTTACTTAAGAGATAAGAAAGATGTTTTTTTTATAGCACCACTGTAATGATTGGTTTTTTACCATCCTATTTTATTCATGGTCATGTTATTATTATTTATAACATTTCCCCGTTTCTTTTGCTTTTCTTTCAATTTTCGCAGTCAAACACCATGGTTTTATTTGCTTTAGCCATAGCTCTCATTAACATTAATATAAATTCTATTTTAAAATAGTATTAAACCTTTAAAAATAATTTTCAAACTGATTTTTATTTAGAAAGGTAAATTGACGGTATTATACCTGTTAGTTAGCATAATACAATCATAACATAACAGTGACTAATGAGAGATCGGCAATCCATCGACTTTCCTCGTTATCATGCCGGCCTGCAAGCTACTATCTCCCAAGAATTAGAACTGGAACGGCTCGTATACTAGTGCGTGTTGCCAACCACATCCTTCTAACAGAAACAGCATCGCAAGCATTGTTGATTTAAAATATCATATTAGGAACACATTTCAACAAAAAATGTATTGCCGATAAGTACTTCACATAATGGACACTCCATGGACATAGGGAATACATTGCACTGGAATACTTCCCATCAGTCAGCTCTCTACGCTTTATAGGAGCACCGCCGCCGCGCTGGCACCGTACCACGAACCACTAACCATCGTATGATGTCGTTTGCTATGCCATGTGAAATACAGTAGTGGCGTTATCGTCGAATAGAGTCACTTAAATGTCTCTTTCTGTGGCGTTACACTAATGTAAATATAAAGGGCTTATCCATAGTAAACTATCAAGTGACAATATTTTTAAACGGAACCAACGGAGCATTCTGTTTACAAATGAGATGCTCCTGATCCCTTCTTAGACAAAAACATACAGTTGTAACAACATTCCCATTACTTGTTGCTTTTGTTACGGGTGTATTTGTTATTGTTACTAAGATTTATCTTTGCATTTCTTTTGCAGTTAATGAAAACAAATTTCACTACGACACATAAAAACACATGAGATTTGTGATAAACGTCCCTCGATCAAATCGGGGACGTTCTGAAGAAAGGTCAGGTCAAGTTTACTGTAATCCAACGAGCGTACATGAAAAGATTAATTAATGTCAGGGAAGCGAAAGGTGTATGCCAGGATCGTAGCAAGTGGAAGGACGTGGTCTCTGACTTCTCCGTTATGAGAGAAGCGTGATGTATTTATGTGTGTTATGGTAATTTTAATTTAATGTAATCAGCTACCGGCGAATGAAAACATCGTGAACCACACACAAACAAAAACACCTGCACGCATTATGAACTAAAGATTTATGGGTATTTGAAAATCCCAATTCGTCGTAGACTAGCGCAGGCGTGGTGATTATATCCGTGCCTTTTTTTTCTTTATAGGCGATGCTGACTAAAGGTGGGCAAAGCCTGATGGTCTCGTTGCTTTTTTATGGGCTAGCACGTTACGGGAATACATTCTTAATAGTACATTATTGCAAAAGCCGTGAAATCGGCACGTAGGCGTGGACTTCACTAATACGAGACAGGCAATTGCCATTTCCGCCGAGGCATTTATAGTGCTTTTCTCAAACATGCATGGAAATATTGTCATTATGTTCGAAAAAGGAGACACGAGAAGTATTGAATTTACGGACAAAGAAAACCAAATCTATTGCAGGAGCGTTTTTTTAATTTGGATCATTACAACGCTCCAGCAATGTTGTATGAAACGGCGTGCTGGGGTTAATAAATACTCTTTGATTGGATCTCTTTTATCATTCTTGTCATGTCCGTAAATTCAATACTTCGCGTGTTCTTTTTTCGAAAATAATGACAATATTTCCATGCGTGTTTGAGAAAAATTTATTTAGATACAAATAAGTTATTGAAAATAAGATTCATGAAACTTTTAGTAAACAAAAAGACAAAAAAAAACGATGTACAAAAAAAAAATATGGAGAGTTATTTCTGGAGTGCAGGATGCTGCCAGTCCATCAAAAAGCATTAACAGCACTCGAAAATTTTTGCAGCGATTAGTTTAAATTCAAATATGTATGTTCACGTAAGACCTCAGAGGGATAATGGAAACATTAAACGATTCGAAGTGCCCACGTATAACAATTATTACGGACAACGATATAGAAGGTTTTTAATTCCAACTATTTTAAGTAACATAACGTGTGAAATAGAAAGTAACTACTTTACAAAAAGATCTTTAAATAAAAATTAACCAAGTGTCCTTGTGAAGAATTTTTGTATAAATCTTAATTTGGGAACTGTGTAAAAATAAATTATATACCACTAAATAAATAATTGTGTAAAAGGGAGCTACGTCTGCCAACAAAATGCGATACAGCTTGGCAGAAGTAATATTAACTGTGTTTTTTGAGTACCTATGAATTTTTTTTTTATGAGGAGACTGATTCTCAATTGAGCTATTTAACACACGAATAGGTAAAAGATTTTTTACTTCAGAGTTTTGGCTAGCTAAGCAATCACTTAAAATACACTACCAGCAAGGTATTGTTCTTCATTTTCTTTCACTGAAAAATTCGATAATTATTATTGAACCAACATACGTTCAAACTTATTATGAGAATTGAATAACAGCCTATCAAAATTAATATTTTAATACTCTCTACTTATTACTAAAGAGAAGCGGCGCGATGATAGACAATGGAAAGGTACAGTATAACAGAGTAACAAACATGAGGGTAGTTTCAATAGAGCACAAGACAAAAACAAGATCGAGCGGACGTGAAGCTCTGATACCGCTCCATTTCAAATGATACGTGTGGTTATACTAATATTTCTCGATTGTGTTTCGAATATAATCCTTATGAAAGAAACATAATCGAGACCATAATGAATTAATAATTAAATAAATCTTACGATATAATGTTTTTGAATCGTTTCTTTTTTATATGTAGATAGTTAAATTTCGGGAGCACTGCCGAGGGTTTTTAAAAAGTCTAAGACAAGACTGATTCTCAAGAAGCTTTATTAAGAATGCTTTTATTTGTTACAAATGTCTCTTTTATAAACTCTTATTCTATAAACACAAAGTGGGGCTGTTTACTATGAAATAATGAGAAATATGTCGCAATGCATTCAGTCAAAACACCAGGTGTCTATCAGTAGTTTGCAGACATAATATGGGTTAAAAACGTAACATCAGCATTTCTAACGTATGTACCAATTAACAAGACGTAATAAGAGAGGGTACAGACTGCATAACTCCTCCCCCCTCAAGTTCGAAATTATCAGAGGGATGATTATCACTATGATTATTTCGATAGCAATAATTTTTACAAAAACTGAGCTTATATACTAAGAATACAAGAATTAATAGAAATATAATCACATATAACAATAAAGTTCCGGCACTAACACTTTTTACATTAATAATTCTTTCACTTGATGTTTTTAGTTCACTTTCACTGATTTTTAAAAGATTATTTAAATGTTGAAGATTTATTAATTCACTGTTATCCAAATTGATGGGTTCACGTTGCAATTGTTGCTCAGTAATTGTTATTTCGGGAAGATTAATAATCGGTAATTTTGACATCTTCAAATTACTCGTAGTAATATGGTGAGCTTTTAGCGTAATTTCACCAATTTTAACATCGCAATGGTCATCTAGGACGAGGAAGTATGTCCCTTCTATATTTTCTTTCGTTATTTCGTCGTTACAAATTTTTGATAATATATTCTCAGCGTTACTATGAAGAATCCATCTCTCTTTTCCAATTGGTTGTATCTTAATGGTCTTGATTTCAACTGGTACTGGATGACAAGAACTCGTATTCGAAGAAAATTGAATTAATGCTGTTATGCAAGTGTCTTCTGAAGTTGTTCGAGAATCATCCTCGTGACACAGGAACATTTCGTCGTGAAGTTCATTACAAGGTAAAGTGAGCGAGACAAATTTAGACCCTTTTACTAATAGGTAAGGAAATTTAGGAATAATGATGGTGGTATGATTAGAAGGATTGGTCATAGGTATTGGAATTGCTCTGTAGTATGTATAAATTTCATCTCTAATTATTGGTATATCTAAAATGAATGTTATTTGACTTCCTTTTGTATAAGCTTTAAGCTCTATACATTGCTCTATTTTAACTAAATTGTCATAACTTACTGGATACACAAGTTTGTAGAATTTCTCTATCTTTTTTAACAATTCTAATAATTCATTTGAGTTTATAAGAGATTGGTGTAATATTTTTAATTTACTGAATGCCAGAGAAGTTTCAATTTCATTCAACCGAATGTAGAGTAGTTGAAAATTATGGAAAAATAAATTATAAACATTAATAAAATTATGGGTAGTTATATCAATATTAGTTTGATTTATTAATTTTTTTATTTCTCGTAACTCTTTATCTATTCGAATGAAATTGTCCTTCGTGAAATTTGTTATCTTTATCATTGATTCAGAAATATCTGATATTAAGGTTACCTTTTTAATGAGTGTATTTTGGCGTGTCGTTAGAGAATCAATCATATTTTCATATCTTAAAGCATCATTATGATCTAAGTTACCAGTTATAAGCTTAATAATAGATCCAAGAGGATTGAGAAGTCCACGTTTAATTCTAGTTGATGGAGATAACTGTTCTAATTTTTGAATACTAATATTCATTACATAATTCGTTTGAAGCTTTACATTAAAAAGTTGAACATTAGATGTTTCATTATCAAAATGTGTTTTTAAATATTGATTAAATTTAGTATATCTTTTTATATTGAATTCTAAATCCTCACGTATCAGACTTAAATCTAAAATCTTAATTATTGTCCACTTATCATAACTTACACTAGCTTGACCTTGTTTCACAAGGACTATACCGGGATTTTTATCGATTCTGTGAAGTTGAAGGGCGTGAATCCTGATGATCAGAGCCAGGAGCCCGAGGAGGTACCTGCGAAGGTCGTTTTATATCCTTAATAGGCACGTTTGTTTTTCGAGTTTTCATTTTTACAGGACAGATATTTCTGTCAATTTTACCATATACTTGTGCTTTTTGATAACGCGGTTTATCTTTACTTCGCCTTGTATTAACACCTTTTACAAATATAGTGTCCTCTTCTTGAATATCAAATGATGTTTCACCACCACGTTTTGTTTTAATCTTTTCTTTATTTTCAATTACTTTGTCTGTTAAATATTTATAAAGATATTTCGTTCGTTTCATATGATCGTTTACTAATTGTTGCGTATATTGTTTGTTAAAGTTTACTTCAAAAGTACTATTAGAATCAGTGTGTCCAAAAACTACTTCAAATGGTGTAAGACCAGTCGTTGAGTGAATGGTTTGATTGTATGACATAATTGCATAAGTCATAACGTTAGCCGCGTCAGTTATTTTATGTTCATATTTAGCGATACGATATATTTCTAAAATAGTTG
Organism: Saturnia japonica; assembly: GCA_033032175.1. Taxonomy (NCBI): domain Eukaryota; kingdom Metazoa; phylum Arthropoda; class Insecta; order Lepidoptera; family Saturniidae; genus Saturnia; species Saturnia japonica. The sequence goes on from CM065331.1 coordinate 9,418,196, forward strand.
AATGGAATCTTTCAATTAAACCCATAGAATTAGGATTATGTGGAGTGCTTATGTGTAATTCTATTTTATAAAATTGTAATGTTTCTTTTAAAAGTGTATTGTTGAATTCAGTACCAGAATCAGCACTGATCTTATTTGGTACGCCATAAAATGAGAAAAATTTAATTAAGGCACGAACTACTTCAGGTGTAGAGCGATTGGATATTTCAAAAGCCTGACCTAGTTTACTGAAAGCATCTATTATGGTAAGGAAGTAGCTTCCTTCTATAGAGAATATATCTATAAATATTTCAGCAAAAGGTTTTGTTTGAGTTTGCGTTAACATTAATTCTGGTTTTAAAGGTTTGCGATCATATTTTAGAGTTTTACAAGTTTCACAAGAATTGATTACAGAAGCGACTGTTATATCCATATTTGTCCAAAAATAATTACGCTTTAATTTCATAAGAGTTTCTTTGATTCCACGGTGACTTGTTTTACCTTGATGATAAGCAAGTATAGTGGCACGTTGCTCTTTTTCATCACCTAAGTATATAACTCTTTTAGTACATTCATATATTTTGACGGTATCTTTTTTAAATAGTTTTATCACGGCATTTGTAAATTGTTTACGGTGAATTTCGCTCTCAAAGTAAAAGAAATATTTAATTTTAGGTTTTATATATTCTAAAAGAAATTTCTTAACAAGGTTAGTGTTGTTTACAGGTAAATGTACTTCCAAAATTTTTTGTTTTTCATGTGATAAGTCTTTTATTGATAATTGGTTTCTGTTCCAAGTAAAAATAAGGATTTGATTAGGTTTTGTGTCGATGGCTTCTTCAATAATGGGAATACCATTCGTATCAATATCTTCAGCAGAATGTATGGTTTCCGGTAATGAACAGGCAGTAATAGTACTGGATGAAGGAGAACGAATTGGGTGAGTTAAAGTCTTATCGGAATCTGAAGGAATAGTTAACGTTTCTGATGAGTCTGAAATTAGTATTGGACTCTCAGATCGTTCAGTGTCACTCACGTTTACTCGTAAGGACATATCGTCCTTTAATATATTTAATTTAATTCGTGATAGAGCATCAGCATTACTATTTTGTCTAATAGGACGAGCTGTGCGCATTGACACATCGCTTGCCTGAAGTTGAGGTGGATTACGTTGAGGTTGATTTTGTGGTGGTATACCAAATTTAAATTGTTGATTTGGCATGTTGAAATTAGGTCGGTTTTGTGTATTGTTAAATTGTGGTTTGAACCCTTGTTGATTAGGAATACCGAATTTAAAATTATTATTTCCAAAATTTGGTTTATATCCTTGTTGGTTTAGGTTAGGTCTGAATTGTACATTTTGATTTGGAATACCGAATTTAAAATTATTATTATACGGTTTAAAATTATTTTGTGTTTGGTATGGAATTCCGAATTTAAAATTTTGTTGTCCGGAATTAAATGTATTTGGCACAAATGCAGGTTGAGGTTTGAAATTGTTATTAAAATTATTTGTTAAAGTAGGCGTGAAAAATTGTTGAACTGGTTTAATATTAGATTTATTTTTATTTTTAGAATTGTACTGATATTGAAAATTGACCTCCTCCATGACAACACTTAGTGCGTTTTCTAAAACGGTACAACCTTTAAGTCGCACAATTCGAATTAAATCCTCTGGTAAATTATATAAAAATACATTCAAGCACATATTATTATAGATAATCATTTTAGCGGCTTTGAGGCCTTCATCAGTTAATAAATTGACCTTGGAGAAGAGGGTGCAGCGTGTTTGTTGTATCCTGTTACAAAATTGCGTATATGTTTCACCAGCTTTAATTTTTAAATTTTCCAACTCAATTGCCACACACTCTTCCGATCTAGGATCACCAAAATGTTGAATCAAAACAGCTCTTAATTGTTCCCAAGTTGTTATGTCTTCTCTTTCACTTAGTAGAGCAGCGGCTTTACCACACAATCTACTAGTTATAGCATGAAACACATATGTAGTTTGAACAACATTGTTTGATCCGCTAAAATTTCTGATTATATATTCACTTTTTTTAATAAATAAATTTAAAGTATTTTGATCACCATCGTACTTGGGAATTAAACTTAAAAGTTCTTTTGATACTAATTGAATTGTTGATTCATTGTTGCGTTGCATTTTGAATTGTATTTATTTAATTAAACACACACAAAGTAAAATTCACAAAATTAAAATTCACAAAATAATATTTTCAAAATAAAATTCACAAAATAAATCTTATAACAAAATTATCAAAATCAAAATTCTCAAAATTAAAATTATCGAAATTAAAATTATCAAATTAAAATTCTCAAAATTAATATTTATTATTAATATTTCTCAATATCTTATAATCTATGAAGTCAAATAACTTTCGACGATTTTTATTCGAAAATTATGAAAAATAATTTTCAACGATGTTTGTTTGAAAATTATAAAAATTTGTTAAATAATTTTCAACGATTTTTGTTTGAAAATTATAACAATGTCCAACGAAAAATACAACCACAGAAAATAACAAGGACGAGACAAGGATTGTAAAAATGGTCACTTACAGTCTGCTCGTTCCCATGTCTTGCCGTATAGCTGCTTTCGCTTTTAGGACAGGATCTCTCGGAAATAGATGTGGAACCCGACGTTAACTTATTTATTGGTTCGTAGATACTCAAAATCTGCACATGAGACCGATTTGTAAGACTCGAACACAGACTTTTATTGTTGATTGAGTATCCTACCGACTGCGCCAGTTAAATTTCGGGAGCACTGCCGAGGGTTTTTAAAAAGTCTAAGACAAGACTGATTCTCAAGAAGCTTTATTAAGAATGCTTTTATTTGTTACAAATGTCTCTTTTATAAACTCTTATTCTATAAACACAAAGTGGGGCTGTTTACTATGAAATAATGAGAAATATGTCGCAATGCATTCAGTCAAAACACCAGGTGTCTATCAGTAGTTTGCAGACATAATATGGGTTAAAAACGTAACATCAGCATTTCTAACGTATGTACCAATTAACAAGACGTAATAAGAGAGGGTACAGACTGCATAACTAGATATTGCAGGGTGGCTAACGAAAGAAAGAAATAAACATCATAATAATAAAAAAACGATTACTTATAACAGGTTCAAGTTCGTGTTTCATTATACAATTTTAGTTGAATTCATTGTTGACCTTTATTCATTACATTACATTTTGTTTCGTGATCACGTTACGTTATAGTACGTGATGGTTACCTCACTAAAACATAATTTGATTTTGGGGAAATGTGAAATTTACGTTTCAGTATCAAATTATACACGTAGAACTCCACCAATGTTACACAGTACTAATAATGGAGTAAGATAGCGCGTAAATAATTTAAAAAAAAAACACTACATTACCAATCAGGTTCGATTCAAGACATTAATGATTTCCTTGCTTCTTTTTTTATTTAATGTTAATGTATATTTTATCCACAAAGATCACGTGAATAAAATATGTTTTTAATTATTCTTGAAATCTTCAAACATAACTCTAACAATATAGTGGCTCCTTTGTTAAAACTGTACAGGGAGTTTTTGGACCAAATAAAAATGCATCTTCCTAGATATTATTTGTTAATTCAAATGTGCACTATAACCAAACTATATCATGTATAATACCACCAAAATTATATAATATATGGCCGAATAATACAAGTTTATGAATTAAATTATAAATCACCCATTGGCAGATCAAGATCTCTCCAAAAACATCTCGATTTCCCGTAGTAGTGGTTTGAAATGTCAAAATACAAAATGGCGTCGGCAAGATGTCGGAAACGCGGAAACTTCGGTTCATTTCATCGTTTGACATCTTGCTAACTCAACTATCTTACTCAAGATTTAGTTATTAACTCCCTGTTAAACGTTTATAACCATAGCGAATTGTAAATTGGTTTATACTTTGACATCATTTTACTTTGTACTAGATGTGGGAGATTATGAGATATACTATTATAATCATTTGATTATGAAGATATCTCGATTATACGCATTAGTAATTACTAATATTAGGTAGTGAGTGATCATTCATAATCGAATATTACGACCGAACGACCTTTTTTTTAGCTAATTGTCTTATGTGTTCTTGTAAAAACTTTCCTTACAACTGCGCGACCTTTTTTTTAGCTTTCCACTCTCGCCCACCTCTGGGTAATAATACGTCAAAGACTTCATATTCGTAATTCGATTATGAATTATCACTCATAATCGAAATATATCTCGATTATGGAAATTATTGATAATCGCCCACCTCTACTTTGTACTACATATATGAGTATGAGATAAACTATCTAGTTAGGTAGATATATCTTCAGGGATGAGGTCAATCATTGAATCCAACTCAACTAGGAAGAGGTAGAGAAGCTACGTAACATCTTCTCGAAAGTCTTTGACTATTGTTTGTTGCCAGTGATGATATATGGTGCTGAGACGTGGTCGCTAACTGTGGGCCTCATAAGAAAGGTCAAGGCCACTCGAGCTATGCTCGAAGGTTCTCTGTGTGATTGAATCAGAAATAAGGAGATCAGTAGAAGAATCAAAGTCACCGAAATAGCCTTAAGAAAGATGGCCAATAAGGGAAGACGCAGCGTGAGCAGACCCATCACAAGGTGGACCGACGACCTGAAGTGAAAAGTGGAAACCACTAGATACGAGCAGCATAGGACCGGTCACTATGTCATCTTTGTGGCAGCTCTATCTCCAGCAGTGGATGTCTTTTAGTTAATATGAGTATGATAAATAAAAACTTTAGGATAGAAGTGACTGAAATACAATCATTGTCACGTCTACCTACGAAAACTACGCCCAACAAAAATACCTGATACGGAAATACGTCAAGCGTAAAAAAAATTGAAGATACCGTAAGTATCAAAACAAGTCTGCGAATCTTGCTCCCCCGCTCCCGGCTATTTTAAAGACAAAAATGCTTATGGTGGGTGTACCTTAGAAGATAGACGTATACTCTCGCTAACTTTTTTGTGGGTCTTTTTAATGTCTATTTGGTATATATCTTATGGTTTACTCAGCGTAAGCTATTGAAGCGCCGGAATTGATTCACCATGACCAGTTGTTTTTTTATTTGTACGGAACCCTAATTATTTTTCTATAATAAATGTAGCCTAAAGTTACTCCCTATAAAATCAGCTTTGTACCAGTGAAAGTCCCGTCAAAATCAGTCCAACCGTTTTTAAATCTGTTTTTTTTTTTTTTGTTATATGTCCCCGCATACTCTTTCATATGCATTTAGTAGAAAGCTGTTATTTTGACATTACAAACAGACACTTCAATTTTATTTATTGTATAGTTTTTTGTCTCAAAATATAACGCCACATTACAATTGTAGAGGTTATTTTAACAAATAGAACATTCGTTTTACTGAAAGTACTTATTTTATTATGAAGCACACGAGAATAATATGTGATTCACATTTTGTTGAGTTAAGAATAATCCATATTGACAATTATTTTTTTCTTCATATAAAAATATCAAAGAGTATCAAATACCTAACAATAAGGTTGCGTTCCAGATACAAACCATATTTCTTAACAACAATCCACAAAATATAGCTTTTTATTAGTAAAATATACTTGTTATTATTATTATTCATTAATAAAAACAACCAACCTCTTTCTTTCAACAAATATCACTGCCGTGCAGGAAGAAATAGATAACTGCACTTTTATAGAAATTGACTTTATTGCCCACGCTCTGATAATTAGGACATAATTCGTCTCAAAAATATTCGATTACTTATTTTTAGACTTTTTCACACAAATGAAAAGAGCCGAGGTATCAGTTGAGAGTCAAAAGATAAATACTGTATCAGTGTATTATCATATAAAGAAAAGACAATACATTTATTTATTTATTGTACGTATCTCTATCTATCTAATTGGCAGCGATATGAACTATTCAATCTTATATCTGAATAAAACACGCTGTATATATTTACGTTTAGGACTGATCTCTAAAGTTACAAACATAAGCGTATAAAACGGAGCGCACCCGCCGGATGCGGCCGACACCGCATTTCCGGTCAACCGTTAAATTTGAATTTCGAACCGATATCGCCATTCCGCTGCAGACTTTTGTTGTAGTCGGACGTCGCCGACCGCAAGGTTTCAACGGAAATTGATGGAACGTTACACTGTTTACTACACATTTACAGACCGCATAATAAAATGGCAGTTAAGTAATAATTATTGGTTTATTTTGTGTATTTAATATCTCTTTGTAATTTTTTTTAAATGTAATTGCTAATTAATTTTTGTTTTTATTAGGATATCAACTTACAGCGGTTTTGAGTACCATGGTGTATCTTCAAATTCGTAGTTCCAAAGATAATTAAATAAACAGAATCATCTCAATCGTTTATAAACAAAGAAGTTATAGCTGAACATCCATAAAAAAAAAATTATATACAGTCTCGCGTTGAGAATACTACTCCTTTTTTGAAGACTGTTACAAGACAATGTTTAACAAAAATAAAATCAGCTTCATTGATTTTGAAGAGTCCTTTGGTGTATCTTCGAAGTTGAAGTTGTAATGCAAATGAAATTAAAATGGGACTACACTTGACGAGTTATAGCTGAACATCCATAAAAAAATATAAATTCGAATTGAGTAACTCCCCGTCTTTTTTTTAAATCTGTTAAAAAATTAGCATGCAGATGGCTTTAAAGTCAGATGTAACAAAATCAAATATTTACAGCTAACAATATAATATGCAGAATAATTGGAGAAATAGTGTTTATGGGTCAATCAAATGTTTTACTAGATACATATCAAAGTACATACGATACCTATTACAATAAACGCATTTTTTTTAAATTGTTTTTCAGTCTTGTCAAACGGTTGGATCTATTTTGACGAGACTTTCACTGTAAGATAGCTAATATTATAAGGAGTGACTTAGGCTACTTTTATTTTAGAAAAAAGAATTGTGATAAGAGTTGGGGTTGAGTAAACCATAAGAGAAATATCAAATTAATGTACTACATAATTGTAAACGTTAAAAAGACTTACAAAAAAGTCAGCGAGTTAGTCTTATCTTCTAAAGAACACCCACAATAAGCATTTTTGTCTTTAAAATAACTTGGAGTGTGGAGCAAGATTCACGCGGCTTTTTGTAATCCACGTAAGCGAAGCCACGGGCACACCTAGTTGATAATAGTCATACACTAAAGTAATATCAAAATTGTATCTAATGGGAAACTTGAATACGTTTTAAAAAAAAAATGTTTCTACAGAATTCCATAGTTACTCCGGATACGAAATATCAGTTCCATACAAAATATTCCTGTCCGGAGAGCACAGTAAGTACCTTGTGAAATTCATTAGGTTTTACTTATTACTTGCAGTACCTATGTGTTTTACTATAGAACAAGACGGCATGATATCATTTATCGTGTTTTATAAACACAATAAAGCACAACATTGTTACAAAACCACTACCGAGTAAATATAGTGTCCTTCTCTGTCCTATGATGACTCAGTATTCTAACAAAATGGTGGCTCCCTTGTTAGATATTTCTAGGGTGTTTTGTGGCATCTAAAAATTTCATGATCCATGCTATTATTTTCAATCCACTTCACTTGTGCACAATAGCTAAGCTTTATTATGCAAAATGCCACCTGTATTACACAATATAGGGTCAAACGACACAAATTTATAAATAAAAAACAAAAACCACTACATGACATTTTTAGATCCCAAAAAAAATTCTAATATTTTTTTAATTTCTTCTAAAAAAACATCACAACCTTTATGCAAAGCCTTTATTAAAATTGTTCACAGACTAAAAAAACAGCAAATTTTAATATGAAGGTTGATTTGTTGACAGGTGTCGAACAAACAGGAAGGGTCAACGTAATAAAACCTTTATTGAGGTGTGTCGATACAAACAGGGCGTATTTATTGTCTGTGGCTAATATAAAACGTTTTGGCGGGTGACGCCATAGGCAGCCATTTTGATAATACCAAAATTTGCGGTTTTTTTTTCAATTAAGTCTTTTTACTTATAATTTCATTGTTTTTTTTTAAGTTCAATAATGATAAATTGATATCTGAAGGCAATGGCGTCGAAGCGCGTCAATAATATGTTTTCACAGTATATATGGTTATTATATCTTCATGGTATTCTCATCAGTGACTGAAATTATTATGCATGTCTCACCTTTTTTCTTGAATATGAAATGTATATGTATATTATTTAAAAATCACATAGTCTAATTCATAAAGAACACATCGATATAAGTTTTATATATATGTAAGTATCCTACAAATTAGCTGTTAAAACGTTGAATGAGTGAATCCGCGCAAATTTCACATGTCCACCCCGATACGGCCCCGCATACGCGCTATTGTTTTCCAAGATGTTCTAAGCCTGTTGAAGGGATTTAATTAGGTGTTTTAGCGGAATCTTAGTCTATAAAGTAGAATATTATATTTTTATTCATAAACTTTCATTATTGAACCCTATATTGTGTAATATTAGTGGCATTTTGCGAAATATAATTTGTATTATTGTGCACACAAGTGAATTAGAAATAATTATATGCAACATAAATTCTTAGATGTAACAAAAAGTCACTTTTTTAACAAGGGGCCACCATTTTTTACAACTTCGTTTGTAGATCAATAATAGAAAATGGGATGATAAATGGATTTTAAGAACTTGTATTCAGTGTGCGTATTAAGTTATACCTACAACACTGAATATATATCAATGACCGATAAGAAAAAAAGTGAACCGTCGCGAGACGCCTATGAGATGTGAGACATTGAAATATTTTAGTACAGATAATATGCATAAAGGATAGTTTATGAAAGGAAACAAATATAGCAAAATCAAAAAAAATAATTAGATCCTTCATGCTATCATATAGCGTGGCGACGCATGACGTGGCGACCCGTCGTCATGCCAACAGCTCGTCTGACACGCCGCTTTAGATGTTTCACATTAAAAAAGTATATTAATACCTATAATAAATGTCAAGAGATTATGGTTAGCACAGTGCAATCCTAACACAACGGTGACCGCCGAGAGATCGTAACCCATCGACGCATCGACGTAAAAGCGAGTCACTATAACGGACTTTTCACCACATATATGGTGGTCGCGACTCAGTCAGGCAAAACGACCCTACCATTTAAGGAATGTTATAGTCTACGAGCTACGGACGCTATGAGCCTTAGAAGCGAAGCGATTATCATGAACGTCCAAACAAGGCTACACGGGAGCATTGGCGGCGGCGTTCAAGAGTTGCTCGAATAAATTTAACATGGGTGAAACCGTGAGGCAGACCTAGTATCATTATAATTTTTTTCAACTACTGTTAAAATTGTTTTGACTTAAAACAAAATAAAATAATTAAGAATATCTTGCAATTTATTTATGTATGTCTGTTATGATATTACAGGAGATCAGGGGAAATTTGGTGAGGCATTTGATTCTGTACGACGAAATAATAGAAACGATATTAGAAAGGAAAATTGAAGGGAAGAGGAAGAGAGGAAGACCGAGTAGGACACATTCAGAAGTGAAGAAAAAATTGGCGTCGTGTCGTATCACGATGTCAAGAGAAAGGCATAATTTAGAGAGATTGCTGGAGATTACTCCACCGACAAGAAAGAAAAGTGGCTCTTAAATTTTATGATAATATGGTGTATGTCTACTTCTTTGTTACGCTCTGTAGCCTAAACGGCTTGATGTATTTTAGCATACGAGGTGTCGTTAGATTCGTATTAATTGTGACAGTGACATAGTCCTATAGTCTTAGTGTAAGACGTCTGTGAATAAATTAAAAAGCAAAAATAGAAAAATAATTTTTTAGTCAAGTGTTTTTATTGCAGTCGGATTTTATGTTTCCTTTTAATAATTTAGCTTGTTATATAATAATTTTACTATAATTGTATGTCTTTATTCTCCCAAAGTTGCATTAAGCGCTTTATTAGTTTATTTCTCTAGTAGCGAGCAACAATATTATTTCACTAACTTGTTGTAACGAGTACATAAACTTGGAACTTGAGTAAAACTATAATATTATATGTTTCATCATAAAAATGCATCTTATTAAATTAAGTGAGCAATTCTTGTATACATATATATGTAATTGGTTTCTCGGAAACGGTTCCAACGATTTCGATGAAACTTTGTATTTAGATAATGTTTTACATTCCAAGTATACCTAGACAGGTGTTTTTTTTTTTTTTTTAATTTGTAAGACACCGAGCATAGCTCGTTCGTCAAGATATTAATTAGTATTTAAAGTAAAAGTTCACAGTTTATGTAAACCAGTAAACGAATGTTGCAAAATTCAATTTAACCTGCCATTGTACTGGGAGACGGTATTGTTCTGCGTGTAAGATAACATACCTTTTGTTCGATGTTTCGCGTTTTGAACTATGACTGACGTACACATTGGGATAAATCTGTATACCTGAGTTATACTTTCCTAAGTCAACTGTTTAATTAATCATTAATATTTTAGTAACATATTTTTTTATAATAATACTACCTTCTCTTCTTCAATAACCTTCTGTTTTTTTTTTTCATTTTGGTTTTCTACTTATGTAGATAATTTTGCCAATGTCAAGTACAAGTATGTTTTAAACAAAAATTTAAAATTCACTCTGAATTTTAGAAACATTCACAAATATTCTGTAGACCACAGTCATAGGTGTTTAATGTTCTAAGTGAGACTAAATATGTATAATGTATAATTAGCTAAATGTGACTAGTAAATAAATTTAAGTACTTAATACATAATATATATACAGGAAACATTATTTAATTTTTTGAAGTAATAATAACTGCATTCACAGATTTTCTAAAAAAAAATCTTACCTAATATCACCGGGAATAGAATAAACTAAAAATTGACTAATAACTGACATTCAGTATGTTATTGCACTAATCGATAGGACGTATGATAATGGTATTACAAAAAATTAATGAAAGTTTCCTTTGATTAAAATTTGATATATTTAATATACTTTTCCTCCATGTCCCGTTACTTTTTCCAACCTCTATATTATAGAAAGCTTTTTTTTATATCGTAAGTCTCAACTCACTCAAGTCTCTACTTTTACTTTTTGAGTCTTTTATGTCAGTGTGTTCGTCTTGTGACGTCACCAAGCGGTGCCAACAGAAGACCAGCGCTGGTAATTTAAAACCAGCATTATGCTGAGCTGAGGTTGTTTTGTAACAACTGGCAATTGATTTTTGTTACCGTAAGCAATCGTAAAATATTTTTAAGTGTCTGTATTTCCAAATGCTTTTGTTAATAGTAAATCTTTCTATCTTTTATACATCGGGGGTGTTTAAATTTAGAGCGTCGGTGACCTTGGTCTGTTTCTCCGGCATTGAAGACATTGTATTTCACACATACTCACCACTCAGGTACATAGGTTCTTTAAGGTACCTTCTTTTTCTTTTTTTGGCTATGTAGACTAACACCAGATTGCAAGATTACTAAATGCTTACACGCATGTTTCTTCCTTCCCCTCAAAAGACAAATAACATGTCTATACATATAGTTAGACTGAATTTTACGGATAGGAAATTAGTTGGAAACTTATTTATATGTACGGCAACAGTCCAAGCCGAGGTTCGGCCATTTTAGCACCATTGAGGTTATTGCCTCGCTTTCTGCTGAGTTCTTTCAGCTCCTGGTGAAACTGTTAAAGCCTCTAAATGACTCCAGAACCCTTTCACAAAAAAAGGAATGAGATATGATTTACCACAAAATATTTTGCTAGCAAGTGACTCTGCCACCTTCTTTTTTTATATAATGTCAAAAACATAATGTTTATAAAATTTAATCTATACAATTAATAAAATTGAAGTGTCTGTTTGTAATGTCAGAATAACGGTTTTTTACTAAATTTATATGAAAGTATATACGGTATCCATAAAAAAAAAATTACATTTTTGTCAGTGTAGTGGTCCAAATCGCGGCTGCTATGCTCGGGGTCCTGGGTTCGATTCCCTGGTCGAACAAAGTGTTATTGGGCTTTTCACAGTAGCAGCTCGGATAAAAACATTACTCGAAAGTTCAGCTTGTACGCGAATTCCAAAAAAAATTGTTGTCACATACCGGGATCGAACTTCTGGACATCGAATTAATATTCCGCCGGTGTAGACCACTCGAACACAACTAGAATTTAGCCTTAAAAAACGTGAACATAATTTGAAGTTATAATGGCTCATTTGGTAACGTGTATGGACACGGCGTCGATCGATATGAGTTTGAATCCCTGCAACGAGCCCGAGCGCCCGGTAAAAGAAAACATCGTGATGAAACCATAGCATGGTGATAGAGCTTTTTCAAATGCCTAGCTACCATCCTCAAGTTGGAGTATCTCCAAGCACCAATAAGTGTGTTCCAGCAGCTATACTTGAGAGCCAGTCTTCTAACTTCGATTCTATAAAGATAAAAAGGACCTAAGTTTCTGACCCTTTCAAATTATAAAGATCGCTGGCGAAACCACATTTCAAGATAATAGGTACAGTATAAGGGACTTAAAATCTTGCTCCAAAGAATCGTCTGGCGAATATCCAATTTTTGTTACTGCAAGCGACATTTCAATTTTCCGACATCAACTAAAGCTAAACTATACGTTTACGCATTGATAAGCCTATTTTTCAAATAAGGTTTTAGTATAAATAAAGTTACGACCTAGCCCTTTCCTTTCCCTATCTACACTAGTATTAACGCTGAATATTTTGTTTGTTTGTTTGATTGAACGCGCTAATCTCAGAAACTACTGGTTCGAATGGAAAAAATATTTTTGTCTTGGATAGTCCATTTATTTAGGAAGGCTATAGGCTACATAACATCACGCTACGACGAATAGGAGCGGAGCATCAATGAATAATGTTGCAAAAACGGGGAAAAATTGTTCCATTTGAAAGCTTCCATTGCGTGCGTTGCGTAAATAGTTAAAGTTATGCAACAATCATGTGTGGCGGAATTGCTTCTCTTAAAAATCTCTAAAAAAATTCCGCGATAGCTTATGTCTATATTATAAGATTGACTCAATATAACCTTTTTATTATCAATTATCATATTGATTATTTTTTTTAAATCTACAATCGATACTTTGGGTTAGAAAGGGCGTGAAGGACATTTTGGCGGAAATAGCTTTGTATCGGTATCCATACTCAATTTTTTACGCTCTTTTAATGACGTATGTTATAAACGTTACGATATTCGCTAAAATATAATAATAATAATAATAATTTATTGTTGATCATAGTATTTTGCAAACGGTTTAAATAAAAATACAGTTTAATTTGGATTTTAGTAGACAATTCTTAAGCATTTATACTGGCATGCAAAATTGTTTATCAATCTCAAAATACATCGAGAGATAAATTCATATTATTCCGTTGCAAAAGTATTTAGATTTTATTCAATAAATTCGATTAATACAGTCATATTGTACGACCCAGGTTTTCTTTTTATTAACACGCTTTTATTAGCTTCACCTGTATGTATGTATGTATGTATGTATGTATGTATGTAACCGACCCCTTTGAGCTCGATTTTGTCCTACTTTGAATGATCAGATTTAATTCAAACTTTGCACACCTGTCAAAAGTCGATGACAATGCAATAATCCGATCAAAGCATCCGATTATCCTAATTAGATTCGCCAGGATTAATTAATTTCTTTCCGCATTCTTTACATGCGAGTAAGAGAGATAGAGCTAGTGCGCGAACTACGCATGGGTGCAGTTCCACACTTACTCTTTCGTGCATGCAAGGTTGTACAATTGATCATGCAGTCATTTATTTGGGTCCGCGATTGTTTGCTGCTGGACAAGCTTACGTGGCACTTAGTCGTGGAAGATCCTTGGACGGTATACGAATTGAAGAACTTGATTGCTCAAAATTAACAGGAAGAACTCCATGTAACAGTGAAGCATTGGATGAAATTATTCGATTACGAGATAAACCATAAAATCTACAATCAGTCACAGAGTGGAAATTCACACTCATCCTCATTCTCAGTGCCGCCAACAGATTCGCTCCTATGATTATAATATTATGTAAAGTGATTACGAATTGAAAATTCCATACTCAAGCATTAATGTGACTGACTGTATATGTAAATAAGGTTGCACCTTTGTGTCTCGCTGTTTATATTGGCATCATAGAAATCTTTGAATATGTGTTTTTTAACCAAGATACAATCGGAACACATTTGTACATATTAAGGGCGGTTGATAGTTAGCAAATCGAACTAAATAATTTATAGTTTAAAAAATTAACTAAAAAATAAAAAATAGTTTAAAAAAACTAAAAAAAGCACGCTTTCATAAAAAATCCAACTAAAAAACAGAAAATAAAAATTAATAAATTTGCTTAAGTACAGTGTAAAAAAAAATGAATGTACATTATTGTAAAAAAAGCGTGGGGTGCATAGTGTCAATAATTATAAACATTTTATTGACAGATAATGAGTAGAAGAATCATCACTTCGATAATATAATATCTTAAAAAGCGCTTTGAATACACCCCACGCTTTTTTTACAATAATGCACATTCATTTTTTTTTTACACTGTACTTAATCAAATTTATTAAATTTTATTTTCTGTTTTTTAGTTGGATTTTTTATGAAAGCGTGTTTTTTTTTGTTTTTTTTAAACTATTTTTTATTGTACTCAAATATGAATTTTCAAATGAACAGGACGTAAAGAACACGCTGCTATTATAGAAAAGATAAAACAGGTGTATGAGAAAAGCATTTCATGCTTGCTCGTAAGATATCCGCTTCTAAAACATACCAGTTTTAAATAATAATATTGATAATAATACAGTTTAATATGGGTTTTAGTAGATAAAATACTTAAGCATTTAAACTGGCATGCAATATTATTTAAAAATCTCAAATTACATACAGAGATAAATTCAGTAAATTTCAATCACATGAATATTTGAATCAACAAATAATTAAAAATTAAATTAAATCATATTCGGTATTTAAAAACAAAGATTCTCGCTTAACATAAAACGGAAAGCTTTAAATTTTTAATACAATTCAATAATAGTGCGTTGGATACAACAGCGTTACATAAATATTTCATAAGATAATTAATGTATGAATATTGATAACTGTCTCTGACACCCTCGAAATTATTTATTTGTAAAATAAATATATATACCCACAGTAATTATATATAGGTATATAAATAGTAGTTGTGCCCGCGGCTGCGATCGCGTGGACTACAGAATACCGTCAATTGGGCACACGCGCGAATTGTGTTACCCCCACTCCCAGTTATTTTAAAGACAAAAATATTTATTGTGGGTGATCCTTAAAATATAGATATACGATCTTGCGAACTTTTTGTAGGTATTTTTAATACCTACAATTATGTAGTACATTAATTTTAAATATCTCCTATGGTTTTCTCAGCATAATCTATTTAAGCGCCCGAATTCATTCACCATGACCAGTGTTTTTATTTGCGCGGAACCCTAATTCTTTATCTAAAATAAAAGTAGCCTAAGTCACTCCTTAAAATATCACCTATCTGCCTGTGAAAGTGCCGCCAAAATCTTCCAACCGTTTCGGGAATTACCCGGAACAAACAGACAGACAAAAATGAGATAAAAATTGATTTTCTATTATAAGAATCGTATACACTATCATAATATGCAATTAATTTATCCAAAATTTCTTTACAACTTCCGCCTGAAACAAATTAACAGTTGTTTCGACTTTCTGCAACAAAAAAACATTTGTTATTAATTGTTGAGATGAATCTGAAAATGTTAAATCTGAAACTAGTCGTGGAAAAGAAGAAAATCAAAAATACAAATGTTAGTAACTGAAAAGAAAAACGCGATGCAATCGATCCCGTAAACCCGATCGTTATTGACCTTGGAATAAATGTTAAAAGTGCATTTAGTTTAAAGCTGTTGATATTACAAACAAATTTTATTAATTGAATAGATACTTTTTAGTATCTCTGCCCGCCTGTCAGAGTGAAAACGTGATGAAGTATTGCACACGATGTGTAGAAGTAATTAACAAATGCTTACGGACAATTTAACATAACAGAACAGACAGACAAACGAATGGCTTTGAACACTTCATTATAGTGCATGCCTGACGAAGAATTCGTATCTAAAATTGTTTCCGTTTAAATAATAATTGATTGGTGGACGTTGGTAAGTCTTTTCGCTTGAATAATAATGTAAATGGATTTAAGGGATCTCAATAAAATAATTCCACATAACATACCAATGATGGTTCACGCCTGTATTTCCCGAAGGGTTAGGCAGAGGTGTACTAATGTACACCCACAGTTCGCCGAGTATGTTTTTAGGACTCATTTAATAGGGGCACGAAGTCAAACTTCGAGCTGCTACTGAGAATTTCATAGGAAAACTCCAATAACACTTTGCTTGACCTGGGAGTCGAACTCAGCCCCTCGATGATAGCAGTCGCGCTTATGACCACTAGGTAGAAAAGTAGAAATCTGTCATCAAGTAGGTACCTATGGGTATGTTCCGGCATCTACACTTGAGAGCCAGACTCTCAAGTCTACAGCTACGTCCTCCACTACAAGAGATTACGATCTGCTGATAACCTATCCATCTACTATTAAAAAGAGGTAGTGTTAGTTTCCTTAACTACTGATCCAATTATGATTTAGCTGAATATTATTAGTTATTCTGATAAGGATTCTATAGCCTTCAGAGCAGGAGGAAGCTAGTAAAGAGTGTGCGGGCTTAATCTGACTGACCCTGGTTATAATTTTTGGTAGTTTTACAATAAAAACGAGCGCAGCTGTAACTAGAGGTGTTTTATTTAAAAAAAAGGTACAATACTAAAAAGCGGTATACAAATAAAATATCGACGCACGAGTGTATACGTGATTCGGATTGCCATTCAATCCTCATATGCGCTGGTTTATCTCGAACAAAGAGTGTATAATAAAAAAAGGCGAATCATGTGAATACAATACACAAGGTATAAAAAACTTCACAAGTACTCCTTTCAGTATGTCACATTTTGAGATTAGGTATTGCGTCCAGTTTCGTGGTGGATTTTCTCGTAGTGAGCTTATAGGTACGTTTGGTGATAGATGGCGGTATTGCCTCTTCTATCTTTATTTATTCAGGCAAACAAACGTACGGCCCGCTTGATGGTAAACGGTTACTGAAGCCAATGAACTCTTGTGAGGAGCTCTGAAAACTTACTCACCTTAGGAACACATCACAAGGTTATTTGGCTGCGATTTTCTGTAGGAACGGCATCAGTATTCGAGGAAATTTTCGAAGAAATTTCTCTATGCCCTTACTCTCTTCTCTTGTCAATTACCGTAGCTCCTCACCTGATCATTATTCTATCAGGTAAAGCAAAGATCCCAGTATAAAAAATAAAACTTTGCGACCTGAAACTCCTTTAGGTACTGTAAATTTTCACAATTTAAAAGCCTTTATCGATCACATTTTTGTTTAACTAAACAGAATACCTTATTAATCATATCTCAGATCCAATATTTCCATCGTGTCAGAGATTGCCAAGCGTAAGCGTAATTGGATAAGAGTCATCATCATTATATATTACGTGAGAAGAAAACTTCGGACCCTTTTTAAGTGTATTGCGTGCACGGAGGACTGTGAGATTTGGCATGGTTAAAGTTTATATGGAGAAGTGCAGAAAGCTAAAATTTATGTATAATACCTGGTACTAATATATAAAATTAAATAAATGAATATTGCGAATCCTAACACGACAAGTACCATTGAAGTTAGACCCCCCCTCCTCCCCCCCCCCCCCCATATTGACATTGTCATTCAATAAAAAGTGACAGCAAGTAATAATTATATTACTTTTTGACTTTTCATGAATATTATATCATTGTTTAGATTCACACTACAAATGTTAAACAGAAAAATAGTCTATGATTGAAAAGTCGCTGGTCGAATTTTGTTCATTGGGCGACCGCTAATAATTTTATAAATAATTTGTACAAAAAAGATCGTGTCTCGCCTAATTATCGTGCGGGGGTACGTCGCGGAAATCGCAAAAATGTTCATTAACACAGTCCAGAGTACAGTTAGGCAAAAAAACGAATTACTTCTATGCACATCGTGGTACAGTCAACTACATAATTATGCATAAAACGGAAAAGTTATTAAAAATTAGGTTATATTATCAGAGCATAATATGAAATATATGGGTTATTGATCCCGATACTGGGTTTGTCCGGTTTTCAGGTCTGTAAATGTGTGACACTTCTGGCCAAAGCCTCTTCTGGAGCGAAGGACTGGCACACCAGATCGCGATATATTCAGGATTTAGAATGCAGAGAAATCGACAATTCTCTATTTTCCTCAATATATTTTCCTTCACGTAGTTTTCTTCTATCTATAGTAATAAATATGTCTGTATAATATATTTATTTTATAAATTTCTTGATAGATTTATAATTTAGAAGCCTTTGATCACAAGTACGACGTATTTTTGGCTGTGTAAACAGCTTGGCTGATTCCAAGATAAACTTATATCATTGTTCATTTTATAAACTACAGTATCTGTCAATACTACTTTTAGAAATGGTAAAAAAAACTATTAATAATTCTCGATAGATTTCGATGAAATTTCATGTTACTCCATAAATGATAGGCAATAAATAAGAATTATTATAATTAAATACTTTTCCAAATGGGGGAAAAAAGATTTATTCTTAACCAATTAAATTGGAAGTACAAATAATTCATCATTTGATAAGGTATATGAATTGTCAATCATATGAATATAAATACAAGCCCAGTGAAGTTGTAAAAGCCGTCTGAGTCTTGAGTTTTCTTGGGTCCTTATGGCTAACAGTATTGACAGTGCTAAAAAAAAAATGACGAGACGAAAATAATTACTCCGTAATACATGCGTGCTGAACCGCGGGGCGCTACTAGTCTATAAAATAAAATGATATAGGCTTGCCATTATGCGAGCATCACGCAAAAACTAAAGGATAGATATTGATGCTTTTTTTTCTCGTTAAATACCTGATCATTGAATATGAAAAAAAAATATCACGATATGTATTTTCTATAAATAAAAAGTTATTCAAGTTTTAAGAAACAACGAGTTTCATAAGAATTACACTTTCTTCTATCGTCCACACGAGTGAAGCCGCGGGAACAGCTATTACTATAAAATTGAATCAATTCAACAATATGTACCTACTACCGTTTAGTTAGCCCCACCCAGGAATTTTGGATTTCCATTTGCAATCAATTCATAATAATTATTACTTCATAACTTTATATGAACAACTATTGCATTTTTATTAAAAACACTTTTGTTTGTGAATAAAATTGTTTGCTCGAGTACTGTACTTGTATGGAGAATGTTTGTTATATTTTTTTACGCAACGCATACCGTCTCTAAGTTTTTTAATAAACCCCCATTCGTATGTTGAAAAATTGCAGAAATTAACGCGAGCTAAAAACGGAAAAGTATGCGGACGTTCGCATGAGTGTTGAGTACTTTTGTTTCATAATTTCCAAGCCGTTTATGTATGGGAAAAAGTAAAAAAAATTATAATGAACTGTACGTTTTCAATGCTGCTACATCTAGTGGCGAGTAGCAGAACTCACCAAAAAATTACATTATATTAATTTTGTTAATTCTATTTTAATTTAATCATAGAAGTTAGTCATATTATATCTATATAAATAAAAATGAAATGGTGTTCGTTGGTAAATGCATCATTTGAGAATGGCTGACTCGAAAGGCATTTTTTTTTTCGTTGGTAATTTTCCGAATAGGGTTTATAAAAAAATTTGAAACGTTACCCAGAAAATTAAAAAATTTTGGAAAACTGAAATTGATTTTTTTATTCGATTTTTTATGTACTCAATGCCATAAGTCATGGTTCAAACGATGAATATGCATAATTAATATTTAATTTTAATTAGTTTTGTTCGTTATGGGCTCGGAAGAGTTTTTAGAAAAAACCAGCTCAGGTAGCGCTGTGGTCTAGCTAGCTATTGACTATTGGAAAGGGCAGAACAAAGTCTACGGAACTAGCTAGTACATAAACGAAATAGTATTTACAAATAAAAAGAGCGCCATCTATTAGCGAATAGCCGTAAATAAAACGTAATAAAATATTAAGCGCGGACAAAAAGTTACAATATTGCAAATAATGATATTTCCATCCCATATTCTCTTGTATAGCGACGGGATAAGGTCGAATATCAAACAGAGATTTCCATAAAGGAATAACACCACTGAAATATTCAGAAAGCAGAAGGTGAGGTGAAATAAGGTGTATCGCTTACATCGATATAAGACAATTTTCGTTTGTTTCCATAATTGTTTTATTTACCTACTTGTAATAAATATAAATAATTTCATACA
The DNA here is from genome assembly GCA_033032175.1 of Saturnia japonica. NCBI lineage: Eukaryota > Metazoa > Arthropoda > Insecta > Lepidoptera > Saturniidae > Saturnia > Saturnia japonica. Next base: position 9,438,618 of record CM065331.1, read on the forward strand.
ATAATAACAACTACTAATAAATTAATTTGAAATCCCGCCTAAATATACCAACATCGAAAATAACGTTTTATTTTTTTTCTATTTTTAAAATCATTTCTAAAACAACCCTTTTCACCACTTAAAAAAATCGATTTTTTTTTCTCCGGAAAATTCTACATCCGTCATACACTATGCAGGAACAGAAATATTTCTGCCGTTTTGAACTCTACAGTGAGCGAAAGAGTCAAATGTACACATCGATACAGTCCTTGTTGGTGTGAAACAATAGGTCACTCGGCTCGACGCCACGGGACAGCACCGTGTCTATCATAAGGTTTAATTATGCACTTGCCTCCACCGCTGTGTGTCGTTGTTGGAAAACACGACGATTTTCTTTATAGTGTGCGTCTGAGATGTTTGTGTGAGTTTGGAGGGTTGAAGCGGACACACTGGATGTACAGATAGCAAAAAACATGTAAAATATTTTCTTTCTTCCTTTAAATATATATTTTACGTCGAAATTTTCTTAAGATTAACATAAGAAAAATGTGAGGCACCATGGGGTATTTGGAAAATGTGAAACAGCTTTTAATCGTATTTTTATATTGAAATATAAATTCTATTGTTGGATTCCTCTGCAGATTTATCTCTATTTGGGGCAATCGTACTGGTACCCTACAAAAGATCGCAACTAATAACATTATGTTGTCTTCCTGGGGTGAGTAAGGTTACCAGAGCTTCAGGGCATGTGGGTTCAAAGTCGGAAACGCGCTATGGTATTACAAGCGTCCATAGGCCGTAGCCTAAGCGTCCTGAGGCGTAAGGCTACTTAATAGCCGCTTACCATTAGGCGGGCCGTATGTGTGTATTAAAAAAAAAGTAAATGGTGTCCCAACAAGATTGTGGCTCCCTTGTTACAACTATCTAGGGAGTTATTGTGACATCTCAAAATTTATTTTTCCAGTTTATAAGTAATTATAATCCACTACACTTATGTACAATATGTATATGTATGCATACATTTGCCACACAGATAGTCTATGACCTGGAATAACACCTAGGGTACTTTTTATCCCGGTAACAGTAATAGTATAACCACTGTTATCCAAGAAATATAATACCCATCTATGATTTTCGTTTGCTTTGTCGTGTTTGAAATCAGCTGTTGCATAAACAGTAATATAGCGGGGTGGTAGGGATCGCGTCCATCATAAACATAATGAATAACCTATCTATTATTTTCTTTTGGTTTTTCGTGTTCCGAGATCAATCTGTGTATATCCAACAATACGCAGACGAAGTCGCGGGTAGCAGCTAGTATGATATAATATAGGTTCAGAGAACCTAAGTTAAGTGAATAAAAATAAAAACCACGACATGGAAACTCGAGGTCCCGCCAAAACTCCCCAACGCGATATTTTACTCGCCATGCTGTTGCTGATGCGCCAAAAATAACACTCGTGTTATGACCGGTTATGCACCTAACAAAGGGCAATATTTGGAACTAGCTGGTGCCCGCGACTTCGTCTGCGCAGGATTAGTTCTTCGAGTAGCTTATTAATCCACACAAACTTTCGCGTTTATAATATTAGTGGGATAAGGATCAATTTGTTATTACCAAATGTGCATTATATTTATGGTTCACTATTTTGGTGATAGTGGCTTACACATAAAAGATAGATATATGTTGTCGCTAGCTTTTTTGTAGTACTATTTAAGATAAACATTTCTATTATAACTAACTTACGTGTAACTCTAACAGTTTTAGCAGCGCGCGCCAGAATAACTCGCATTTTTTCCTACTTACTTGACACTTATCGTTATATTTTGAACAATTCAAACAATATCTTTATAAATTATGACCTATGTGTTATTCTGATGAATAATCTATATTATTGTAAAGTTTCATTCAAATCCATTTATTAGTTTTTGTGTGAAAGAATAACAAATGGCCATCCATATGTACAAACTTTCACGTTTGTTATATTATTAGGATTGATGGTGATGGTACACAGTAAAGCAGAGGTTCCCCTGAGTCTTGCAGCGGCCCGCGTGATACAGGTAACACTGCACTTGCAATCACTTATCTACCCACATACATCATTACACACAACATGTTCATATATACGTGCACACGACACAGGTACATAGGTTTTGTAAGGAACGGTTTTTTTTGTTTTTTTACGCTAGTTAGTGTAGACCATATTTCAGATCACTAAATACATATACAGATGTTCCTTCCTTCCTCCCAGGAGGCAGGGACATATATATGTATATTTTAGTTTAGCTCCAATTTTACGGACAGATCGCGACTTCTTTGCAATCGCGGCAACAGCCCAAGCTGAGGTCCGGCCACTTTGGCACTTTTGTGCGCTTGTTGCTCACGATTTCGCGGCCAAGTGTCTTAAGCGCTCACCCCCAAACCCAGTAAAACTGTAAAAGCCATCAGCGGCTCTGTTTTTGGTTAGAGCACCTCAGGCTAACAGTACGGTCACATCGAAAAAAAAAAAACAAAAAGAAACGCGACCTCAACTCAGGGATTACATCCGGAGTGTCATCTCCACGACATTTCGGAGACATAGAATCCTGGACAGGGTGCAACGCTTCTTCACGCCCGGTTAACTATATCTTCTTTAACAAATACAAGTTCGGCCATGTAAGGAATAGTGTTTGTACCCCTGCATCATCATGCAGACGTAACCAAATACATCGAACTGCTTCAGCAGCGCAGACACTGTGCCTGTTTTATCATAAGTATCATGGTGAGTGTTCTGAAGTACTGTACATTCTAGTTCCTTCCTCTCACTTCCACAACAAAACCACACACTCTGGGCTTCGCAGTACAGTTTTACAATTACCACCATCTCGGCACGAACTAAAAAGTTCTTTATGACTTATCTTTATCATACCGTGAAACTGTGGGACCGTCTTCCGGCTAAGGAGCCGTTCAAGTATAACGTAACGCAGTTTAGGGGGAGGGGGTATTTTAAAACGTTACGATGCGTTACAAGGTCGGGAGGGTGGTTCGAACTAGGGTTGTTGCGGATATCTGCATCCGCATCCGCAAATGCAGAACATTCGCATTAATTTAGAGATCTGCGCCCGCATTCGCATCCGCATCAATCGATGCGGAGCTTTTAAGGATGCGAATTTATAAGTGCAAGGCGCAAGCGAGTTAGTAACGAAAGTTCGCAACCTTTTTCGTATATTTTTTACGGGGAAACCCTCGATTGTATTATACGTCATTTTTATTTTGTTTTCGTTGTCAGTATAGTATGTACGCAGAAGCATATTGCTGTAGTCAGTGTTATTAAAGTTAGTTCATCATACTGTAATGTCCTCAAGACAGGGGATTTGCATCATCAGCTGTTCTTGACCTATAAAAGCATGCTGAATTTGGTGTCACGTAACGTTTAAGGATGGGCAGGAGGGGTACAGAAAAATGTTACGGCGCGTTACATTTTCAAAAGTTTTTAAAAATTGGATTAAGTAATACTTGAACGCCTTCTAGTATGTTCCTCCTTCTTACGACATCGGGTCCTTTAAACGTAACGTGAAGAGCTATTTATGCTCGGCAGCATGATTTATATCTCTAGGTGGTCGCCCTTGTTTTTGGATTGTACCGTGGCTGAACCAAAAACTATTTGTTGCGGTAAGTCGCCAGAAGGTTGTGTGTTCATATAACGTCGTGGTCACAAATTAAAGGATCGTTTAGCTGATCAGTGATAATATTTTCATAGACCAATTTATTAGCCAGTTTGTTATATAAAAATAGATCGTGGCTGAACTAAAATCTATTTGTTGCTTTAAGTCGCCACGGTATCATGCTTACCATCAGCGACAGTACTATAAATTTTCCGAGCTACTACAGAAAAAAAAAATTATAAATCCAATTGAGTTTCTAGTCGGCTTTTCTTGATGACTGGGATATTTTACGAACCCATACAAGTGTTTTAAAGTTCACAAGTTCTTACCTTTTTGAGTTCCAAATTGGCTAAAGTATTTTTATTTTTATTTAACAATCCTATTATCGCGATTTGTAAAAACATTTTAGGAATAATTCAGTAATAAATAAATGATCTCGTGCTGTACTTCTGCTGTCTCTACAACTAATCTTTACCACCCTCCTGTAATAGGCCATCTCCTAGTTGCCATGGAGACTGCACAAAATGGCCGCTGTCCCCCCCCTCTGCCCCCTCGAAGGTATATAAGCGCTCCCCGGACGTACTACAACCAGAGAGCCAGTACCGACCGGCGCGCGAACTTGGGCGCGTTTATTTAATTTTAACTTCGCTTTTCGAACATTAAATAGTCAATACTTTTTTGTTATCCAAACCAACTGTTATATTATTTATTATTTTTGTTAATAAACTTATTTTTTATATTTCGTTTTATTTATTATTTTTATTCTTTGAACATTTCTCGCCGTCTGTGTACGTGCATCGGCTGCCAAATCAAAGGTAAGTTCTAAAAATTAAAAATTTATATTCATTTCTTCCACGTGTTTCGCCGGTATCGATTTCTATGCAGGTGTTTGAATGTAGATACGGTTTATCTTAAACCTTTTTAATGAAAAACTACTTTATTCCGAAGGTATAAAGACTAAATTCACATATTCGTTTTGACGTATAACGCCTTTGAGATAGTACAATAAATCCCTTAGCCTTATAATACATTCACGCGGATAATGAATTCTTAACGAAGAAATATTACAATTAATTTATAAAATTGTTTAACTGTGACTAAGAGTTAGCCTTTTCTTTTTAATACATCCTTCAATGTGAGGAAACAAAATTATGAGGAAATTCACACGCCAATAATATGATTAACAATCTAATGATATATGATTAATAATGCGTAAGTTGTATTTTTTACATCGTTTTTGGATTAACCTTTGAATCCAATTTTTCGAAACACTGATTATAAAATGATGACTGATTCCCGAAAATAAATGCTGAAGTTCAATACACAGACAGATTTTTAGTTTGAGCCAGCTGGTTTTAAGAAAGTGTCCTATGGTTTTATCACTATGTTTGCCTTCACCGAAAGCTTATGTATATAATAAGACTCTAACTCACCCTTGCAGAAATCCCATTACAATTAATTTGTTAAGCTATTGTGATGTGGTTGCCGCGATTTACCCCTACTTAACCCCGTAAGGGACATAGCGTTATGATGAGTTATTTATTAACATTTAATTGCTGGCTGGAAAACGAAGAAATTGAGGCTTTAGAGAACGGGTACTTTACTGTCTTGCTACTTTCACATTCGTTACCCTATTTTTGGGGTAAGTGACTATCCAGTTTAGGTGACGTCTTGGACTTAAATGCGATCCTTTACTAAGCTAGCAATGAACAGGATTTTAAAGGTCTAATCTTCGTAACTCGACGTCTATTCACGCCTATTTTGCGAAATTGTGGCTAACTTTAAACATGATCTAAGCTAACACTTCGTAGGTGATGAAATGCAGAGAACTTTTTTTTATTGTCGCTCGGCAAATTGTCACTGACGGTAATCACATCGAGAGATCATAATCCATCGACGGTTGCCGCTATCACGCCGGCTTCCATTAATTTAACTGGATAAGCACAGGTTGACCCTGAAACCTTACACGCAAAAGCGAGTCACTATGACGGACTTTTTACCATACGCATACGTATTCACGACCCAGACGGACAAAACAGCACTACCACCCCGTTATCACCATTTCTTCGTTGGTTGATTTGGGAGTGTCAGCTTTAAAAATATAATTTGACACACCTTATAGTATTGTATGTCAAACAAGCTGGTTACGATCTACTAGATGATTCTCTCGACTTTCACTTCGAAGACGTCCCGTCTCAACTAATTTCGTTTTGAACGCTGGAATAGCAACGGGTTCTGTCGGTCGATGATTATAAACGCCTACAGACTTTATTTCACTTATAAAAAAATAGGCCAAGTGCGAGTAGCACTCGCATGCCATGGGTTCTGTACCACGAAATAGTATATTAATTTCAAATATTTAGCATAAGAATTGTTTTTTTTTATTCAGTTCGGTATTCTTAGGTTCTTAGTAGGTAATACTCACGATTGACCGTTTTTGAAATGCATACTTCTATAATACCGTTTTGAATTGAAACTGGATGAAACGGAAATGCGACACTAAAAAGATACAAACAAACACATACATCTACAGGATTTAGCTTGCAAGAGGGGGATATAGAAATAAATACATTGTATCGTTTTCCCTATTATCTCAATCTCCTCTTTGTACGCGTATGTGCGCCTGCGTATTACGAAGCCTCGGGAAAGGTGTCATAGCCAGCGTAGTGTATTGTTCACGTGTATTGCATATGTGAATATTTTTATGTTTCCTGAAGGTTTCATCTCTACCGCGTGTGAAAGTTCACACAAGTTTTTTATTATTTTTTGGTTTTTACTTTATATATATACATAATAATTATACCATCATGCCTTTTTCTTCGAAGGGTTAGGGAGAGGTGTACTAATGTACACCGACAGTTCGCGGGGTATGCTTTAAGTCCCATTTAATAGGGAGTGAGCCTATTGTCATTAATCGTACACAAAACCAAACTCCGAGCTGCTACGGAGAATTTCATAGAAAAACCCAATAATACTTTGCTTGATCTGGGAATCGAACCCAAGACCTCGAGCATAGAAATGCACTTACGACCAATTTTCAACAATTTACTTTTTGGTATTTTTATTATTAATATTTTGGAAAATTCAACCGTCTACCTATTTTGTACCTATGTTAGCCCTTTTTGCCCTTTTAATTTAGGACGGACAGCATACACTTAGCAACAGGGTTGAATGCTTCTTAAACATTTCTCTCTCTACTTGGGGCAGTCCGATTGGTGGAAGGCAGCCACCCTATAGAAGCAGCCAAATAACCTTATGATGTGTTACAAGCATCCACAGGCAACGGTAACCACTTACCATCAAGTGGGCCGTACTCTTGTTTGCCAAATTAGTTATATAAAAAATCACGTTATTAGTATAGAAATCCATCGGTAAACGTAAACTAAAATCTATACTAATATAAGCGGAATAGTTTTATGTTTGTTTGTTTAAACACGCTAACATTTGAAACTACTAGTCGGATTCGAAAAATTATTTTTGTATATGATTACAACTCTCAGGTATTTTTAAATATTGATTTTTTTTTAAGTAAGTCGGAAGTGGTAGCCCTCTCGAACTGATTTATCCGCGTGCGCTGGAGTAATGGTTGATGATATGTAAATAAAATGATGTACAAAAATATTGGTCGTTAATATACCTACAAAAAAATCTGCGATACCATATGCCTATCTCTTACACATAAGCCACAATAAGAGAATATGTGACAAAAAAATTTGCACTCTTGAGCTTTTTGCCAACGCTTTCGCGGCTGAGTGCCTTCCGCGCTCGCCCCCAAACCCGGTGAAGCTGTTAAAACCTCTAATGACTCCAGAGCCCTTAAGGCTAACAGAATAGTCAGTTTGAAAAAAAAAAACAAAACATTTTTTGGAAATTAAAAGTGTTTTATGATCATTATTATTAGACATCGCATGATTTTATCAGATGCAATACGGAAATACAAAAAGGCGAGAAACACTAACAAAGAAAATGTTTAAAAAATTGTCTTTGCCACAATTCGTATACTGAGTTACCTTCAGGAATTAAAAAAAAAAAAATAGCATGAGTTTTTTTCGCCATGTCATTAAGTTAAGTACATAAGATATGAATTGTCCGTTCCATACAAAATATTGCTGTCTGATTATTTAACTCCTGAACTTTATAAATGAACTTTTACTTGTCACTTGCGGTTAATTTGAATTAAAGTAATATAATAGGTATAGGTCATATCACTTTTACAAAAAAAAAAAAATTCTTTGCCAATTGTTATAATTCATATACTGATTTACTTTCAGCAGTTTGGCCATAAAACACGTAGACGAGTTTTTAAAATCAATACGTCGTGAGCTAGCCGTGCTGATCAAACCCCACCTTCCCTTTTCCTTCCCTGGGGGAGAGACCTTTGCCCAGCATTGTAATATTTACAGAATTGTATTGAAGGTCTAAACCGTATTTATTGATTGGGAAGTCATAGTATTTGACATAGGCTATATAATATTTAAGTACGACGTCAGGGAATCAAATAAAAAGCAAAATTATATTATTTTTTTTAAATGCAATAAAGGTATACGCTTGGCCTCGATCTTACCTGATGGTAAGTAAAGATGAGGCAGACGATGTATCGCACTTACCTATTAAATGCCTATTCTCTTGAAGACTCCCAAGTTATAGGTGGATGGGAAAACAGACGATTCCTCTCCCTTCTCCACTCCTTTGCCGTTCGCATAATGAACGACGTAGCATAACGCTTCGTGCGAATGAGGGGAATTTCCACGACGTAAGGGTGGAATCCCTCACGGCGTCTAGTTGTCCTATGGTGAAACGGTTTGGGAGGAATTAAATCGTACAATTCCTGTGCACATACTCCAAAGTGCAACTTGTAAAACACTGAGAGGCAAGGTGCCTTACGTCGATGCTCTAGACAGCATTTTGTCCGTCATCAGTGCTTGATCGCCAACAAGGTGACGAGCTCGGCGCTCAATGGAGTCAAGAGCGGCCAACTAATATTTGTACTTTTTAATCGCGTTTTTTTTTTGGTTTTTTAATGTTTGCTTGATATGAGTTTCTTTTTTTCATTTTGTCAACGCGCGAATTCCCACGTTTATTGTAAAGTGCGGATAAAATGAGGTTTGGTGTCTGAACTCTGAAATATATTAGACACCCCCAGTGCCTATTTATTGTGTATTATAAATAACTTCCCCTTCGATCCATCAATCTTCCAATATAAGACCTATTCAATTTATATCATGGTGGATGGGAGAAAAATTTTCATGCAAAATACATTTTTTTATGAGAAAATAAATCGTAAATTTTCGCATATCACAAGCGCTTATCGCATAAATTTTTCCTTATAGCTCGTTTGGTTACAACCTCACGTGAGCATAAGTGACGATGTGGTTAAATATGGTAACAAGCTTAAATTAGAGTGCCGGCTTTGAAACAAACTGACTGTTTTCGAGTTAAATTGGGTAATTTTGTATCATTATTGGTTTAGTATTATAACAACAAACTCATCAAATCTTAAAAGACGATATGACCCAAGACGGTAGCACGTTAAGCCTATTGGAAGACTGGCTCTCAAGTGCAACTGCCGAAATACACCTATAGGTTTTTGTCGACAGATTTTCTACTTAACGGTGGCAGCTAGCCAGGCGTGTATTAGAAAAAGCTCTACCACCATGCTATGGTTTCATCACGATGTTTTCCTTCCCCGGGCGCTCAGACTCATTGCAGGGATTCCAACTCACGTCTATCGACACGATGTCCGTACACGCTACCACTGAGCCATGATTCAAACAAACAGACAGACAATTGTTTTTGTTGTGTTATTTTATTATATAATATGTTGTACGTTAAACATAACAGACCATCACATCTACATCCCCGAAAAATTAGACAGAGGTGTAATAAAGTAAACCCAAAATTCGCCGTGTAGGTATATTTTCAGGTCCCATGTAATAGGGGGCGAGCCTATTGCCATTAATCGGGCACAAAGCCAAACTCCGAGCTAATACTGAGAATTTCATAGAAAAACCAAATAACATTTTGCTCGACCTGCGAATCGAACCCTGGACCTCGAGCATAGCGACCACTAAGTTAATGAGACATATTGAAATTTTTTAATACTAGCGATCGCTCTAATGTCGAAATTCGACCAGCGACTTTTTGATCATAGACTATTTTCTGTTTGACATTTATAGTACAAGGTGTCCAGAAAGGGTATCGGGTATTTGTTTTCGCGCCATATTCGAAACGGGGCGTCTAAAGGGTGCGGGGAGGGGTTCGTGGCGTCCGCCATTTTGTGGAGTTTTAGTCACGATGGAACAGTACTCGGGGACGCATCGCGCATTTTGCGTACGAGCGTATTATCGTAATGGTGATTCAATAGTGACTGCTCAACGTCTCTATCGTGTGGAATATCGTACACGCCACGCGCCAAGTGACGATAGCATTAGGAAATGGATCAGGATGTTCGAGAATACAAGTGCGACAGTTAAAATTCAAAACTCTGGTCGTCCTCGTTCAGTTCGCGATGAAGAAACAATTGAAGAAGTTGAGACGTCGGTTCGTCAAAATCCGTCTTTATCCATCCGAAAGCGAAGCCAAGCGTTGAACATCAAAAAATCGTCTTTACATTCGATTTTAAAGAAAGACTTACATCTAAAAGCCTATAAAATTCAATTGGTTCAAGAATTGAAGGATACGGACTATGCTAATCGACTGAATTTTGCGAACGAAATGCTGCAGCGATTTAACAACTTTAACAACATACTGTTCAGTGACGAAGCAAATTTTCACCTGAATGGTCATGTTAATAAGCAGAATTGTCGGTACTGGGCAGTGGAGAATCCGAGACGAAAGCATGAACGACCCCTGCATAGCCCAAAGGTCGTTGTTTGGGCCGCTATATCTGCTAAAGGCATAATTGGTCCTTATTTTCATGAAGATCAACGAGGCCGAGCAATTAATGTGAATAGTGACCGTTATTGCGATATGTTGCGAAATTTTTTGGTCCCAGAGTTGCAGGAGTTTGCAGGTTTCAACTCAAGAACGTGGTTCCAGCAAGATGGGGCCACTTGCCATACCTCAAATGACTCAATGGAAGTTGTTAACGAATTATTCCCTAATAAAGTCATTTCGCGAAGGGGTAACATCAACTGGCCTCCCAGAAGCCCCGACCTTAGCCCGCTTGACTATTTTGCATGGGGATACCTTAAAAGTAAGGTTTATCAAAACAATCCGACGAATCTAACCCAGTTAAAGCATAACATCAGGTCAGAAATGGCAGCAACATCGATAGCTATGTGTCAACGTGTTATCGCCAATCTTCGTTTCCGTTTAGAAGAGTGCCAGCAACGTAACGGTCATCATTTGGATAACATCATCTTTTCCAAATAATACTCCAATTCATATGCTAATAATAAACAATAAACTTTTTTATTGCATACAAATAATTTTTGTTTCATTGAACTTACAAATACCCGATACCCTTTCTGGACACCTTGTATTAATAAACAATGAGTATTATCTACATCACTTGCTGTCACTTTTCGTTGAGTGACAATGTCAATATTTTGAGGGGTCTAAGTTCAATAGCACTGGTCGGGTTAGGATTCGCAGTATAATTAATTTATGAAATTAGTAACAGATATTATAGATAAATTTTAGTTTTCTGCACTCCTTCTCCATATAAACTTTAACGATGCCAAATCACTGTCTTCCGTGCACGCAATACGCTTAAAAAGGGGTAGAGAGCTTTTGCTTCACATATTAATATGTATATAGATAAATAATATTTTTTATTTATATTAGAACATCTTTTGGGTCTCGATATAGTTCGCTTTTAGGACTCTAACCCAAACTCAAAGATTGGTACATCAAACGTGACCATTTTTTTTCTCATCAAAGCGAGACGCTTAATGAAATTTGTAACTAATTTTATTAGAATACTTAAAAAAAAAAACAATGACATGGTAACACTATACAATAAAATAAAAATAAGTAATTTAGTAGAATTGATGTAATGTCTTTCAACTTGTCTTATATTTGTCTACGAAACAAATCTATTTTAAAACTAGCTGTGCCCCACGGTTTCACCTGTGTTAATTTTATCTGACAAACACCGCGCCGCTAATGCACCCATGTAGTCTATCATAATTATTCTTCTCGCAAGTACATTTTTTTTAATTTATCATTATCTCCTAAAGTATGTGTCTAAATAGCATACTCTGAAGTTCTTAAAATTGCCTTTATAATGAAGTAACTTTGGTTTGTAAGGACTAATATGTTATGTTCAAAAATAATGCATATAAATCACTTTTTACTTTTCAACAAAACTTTATCACAAAATACCTTATTGTGCCTTATGTATAAGAGATAGGCATGTACTATTGCTGATTTTTTTTAGATATACTAAGAATCAATATTATTGTAGAACATTGTATTTCCGTATCATTAACGATTACGCCAGCGCACGCGGTTAAAGCAATTCCGAAGAGCCTCGACTTCCTATTTTGGTTTTTATGGTACATTAGTTTGGCTATCATATAAAAACCTTTTCCGCTTTATTATATTAAGTACTTACATATAAATATTGGGTCTAGTTTTTAATTAAGAATGCAGTTGATTACCTGATTTGTTGATGTTAACTCTTGGTAATCAAAATAGCTTTGAAAAGTATGAAAATTAGCTATGTTTTTTCACTCGTCCATATTTTATTCATTTGGGAATAATATGTTCCAGATAAAATATACTCAATTATTAAACCACCAGTTCATACAGTCGAGATGGTTAGCAAGGAAAGGAAATTAGTTTCTCGGAGACGGTTCCAACGATTTCGATGAAACTTTGCATTTAGATAATGTTTTACATTCCAAGTTTACCTAGATAGGTGTTTTTCTTTTGTGTTTATAAGACACAGAGCATAGCTCGGTCGCCCAGATATTAAGTGAGAAACCCATCTAAGTATACATTTTTTAGCCGTGCCACAAGGGTTCACCGGTGTAAAATTGATTCGAGTAACTCTCCACGTGTTGTAGTCTGTCCTTGTCTCACTTCTAGTCATAGCGTGAAGACATATAGCCGTAAACAGAGAAGGAACTAGACAGATATATCTGGATGCCAAATTTGAACTTTGCAGGTCATCTGGAACTGGGTTAGAGTTTTGTTTTATAGGTCAGTCAGTGATAAAAATGACGATTTTTGAACGTCAATATCTAAATAACTGTTTGAGTTGTGTTTATGAAATTTGAAACATATGTATGTATTTTGCAAGTCACAATATAGGAGTCAAATTTGACATGTATACATGAAATAGTTTTTGAGTTTAAAGACAAAAATGCTTATTGTGGGTGTTCCTTAGAAGATAAATGTATATTCTTCCGAACTTTTTTGTTGGTCTTTTTAATGCCTATGATTATGTGGTACATTAATTTGCTAAACCTCTTATGGTTTACTCAGCATAAGCCATTTAAGTGCCCGAATTGATTCACCATGAGCAGTTTTTTTACTTGTTCTGAACCCTAATTCTTTTTCATAAATAAAAGTAGCTTAAATTACTCCCTATATCATCAGCTATCTATCAGTGAAAGTCCCGTCAAAATCAGTCCAAACGTTTCGGAGATTACCCGGAACAAACAGACAGACAGATAGACAAAAATTTTAAAAATGTACTTTTTGTTAAAAGTATCGTATATACTTTCATATGCATTTAGTAATAAAAATGTCATTTTGACATTACAAACAGACACTTCAATTTTATTAATTGTATAGATTTAATCTCAAAATAATCTAGCCACGGTAGTCTCGATGTGTAGTAGGCATATGTTCTAACTAAAGGGTCAAGGGTTCAACGGCCGTGTTGTTTACTAGTGGAAGAAGGTGTTATGAGCCGTTCTCCCCACGCGGGATGCTGAATCGATAGGGAGCGTCTGTGCGCTAGTGACGTGCTCTTGCTTCATCGATTGTCGATAGTTTAGAAACATATTTTTAGTGAAAGAGAAAGAGCAACTAAATAAAAGCCTTACCTCACCCCAATCTCACTCTACGGTATTTGACCTGTATAAACTATGATAATACCCAACTAAAATCTGGTAATAGGCTCGCCGCCTGTTACATGGGACCTAAAACATACCCTGACATCTGTGGGTGTACATTAGTAAACCTCTGCTTAACCTTTTTGGAGTATACAAGCGTGATATATGTATATATTTACATAAATAATGGCATATAAAAATGTTCAGTTTTGCAATGCTTTACAAAAAGCTAAGTTTATGTAATAATAACGCTTCGAAGTATGTCTGTATTGTGTAATTTAATAAAAAAATTAATTGCTCACAAACACCAAACAACTATATTTATCATAAAAATCTAAATAGAATAGATATTCTTACTTATTTAAACATTTAAAAATAACTTTAAAATCCCGTTCTTAAATTATTATTACACGTACTTACAGAATATATACTTAAGTGTGACAATAAATCTCAAACCAATTTCGTGATAATTTAAATCAAACCATACATCGCCATCTATGAATACTATGGGAAAATAAAAATACCAACGTTTCCATTTATTGATTTTACTGAAAATTATGTAAATATAAAATAATTTTGCATCTTTTCACTTTATTTCAGTTAATATTTTAAATATATTATAGAGTTACATAGTATACATACATTCCTTTTTATAGGAACATAACCTAAACGTAATTTATAGACCATACAAATGCCCATACATATAAAAAATGCATATTAAATGTACCATTAGATTATAAACTACAATCATACTAAATTTTATTAAATTCGGTTCAGTAGTTTTCGCGTGATTGGCTTTCCAACATACCGAAAGACAGACTGACAGACAGAGAAAAATTGCAAAAAGTACTGAAAAGTGTTCTGTCTATCATTCTAACCCCTCCACCCCCCCCCCCCTGAATTATTTTTCTCAACATTTCGACTCTTTGCTTTTTTATTATGTATAGAAGATACGTTTATATTATTATATTCTTTATTGCACATAAAAGTACCATTGGAGGACTTAATGCTAGGTGTGCATAATATTTAGTTTAAAAAAAAAACTAGTCTATATTCAATTGGTCCAAATAAAACCTAGTACGTAGCGAATACTTGAAGGAATTCCGAGAGTTGGCTAGATGGATGTTCATAGGAATCGCATTCCACAGTCTTGCTGCTGTTACAGAGAAAGATCGGTCGAGGAAATTAGTATGTCGACTTGATATAAATAATTATTGATTAAATTGTAGCTAAGAAAGTTATTGTATTTTTTAACTGACTTAAAAAAAACAGAGGTTACTATTCGAATGTATTTTTTTATGGATGTTCAGCCGTCTTCTTTGTTTATGGAACCGATATGGATTTTTCCTTTTTTGTTTGATAGGGGTTACCTCAAGGGTGGTCCCATTTTAATTTCATTGGTATTGTTTCATCAACTTCGAAGGTAGGTACTCCAGGGAACTCTTCAAGTCATTGAAGTTTGTTTTATTTTTCATCAAAAATTGTCTTGTTTGCATACAAAAATGTTTTGTTCCCTGACTGGTTAGCTACCGCTCTCAAAGTGAAGACCTGTCGCCAAAAACCTATAGGTGTGTTCCGGCACCGGAGAGGTAAAGCATTGAGAAATTTCTTTAGAGATTTATCCCTACTTGGAGTAGTTCGACTGGTGGAAAACCTCCACCCGACAGAAGATCGCAGCCAAATAACCTTGTGTTGTGGTCCTGCGGTGAATAGGACTTCCAGTGCTCTTTGGGTTGGAGCGGTTCAAGGTCGGTAGAGTAGCTTTTTACTATCTAACGAACCGTTTGCTTGTTTAGCAGTTTAGTTGTATATAAATGCTAGTAATTCTAGACTTAGGTTTTAGGTTTCATTCGTGTTAAATTTATTGGAGTAACTGTCCAGAGTACCACAACCAATGCACCCATGTAGCCTATCGTTTTTGTCACTTCTCGTACTAGTCTATTGACTGCTAGATTGCTTGACGTTTGTCTATATCCTTTTTTTATGGTACAAAGGGGGGCAAACGGGCAGGTGGCGCACCTGATGGAGAATGATCACCGCCGCCCACAAACATCCGCAACACCAGAGGGCTCGCCCGTTTCCAGCCTTTTAGGGAAGAATAAGCTCTCTTGTTCAACAAGGTCACCAGGTCATAACGGCTCGGAAAGACCTCAGGCGTCAGCTGGCTCTACAGAATGGTTGCGCGAGGCAGAAAGTGTCTTAAGAAACGCAAACTCAATTAACTGGCTATAAAATGCAATAATAATTTTCTATATCCAACGGTTAGTTCCAGAGATCATAGCGTTCAAACAAACAAACAAAATATATAATCTCTTGATAGTTTTTCAATATTTGTATCAACTGTTCTATTGAAATATTAAAAACGATGCTTACTTTTGATTCAAATTATCGTATGCGAAGTTATACAAAGTATTTTTTATACATGACAATTTTTTTATTTAAAAAAAAAACGAACTTCAATGATTTTGAGATTATCCCTGGTATATCTTCGTAGTCGAAGGTCGAATGCCAATGAAATTAAAATGGGACCACTCTTGAGGTATCTCCTATCCAAAGGAAAAAATAAACATCTGAATAGGATGATAAACAAAGAAGTTATATGGCTGAACATTCACAAAAAAAGAAATATAGGTAATATACACTCAAACTGAGAACCTCCTCCTTTTTTTTTGAAGTCAGTTAATAACATAAATAGCATAACATAGGGAGAGCGTCAAAATGATAGAAAATTTTCTTAGAATAATTTATGGAAAACCACCTTATCCGAGCAAAGACTAACAAACATTATCAAATTAGCAACCCACCTTCAATTTTACAATCAATTGCCTGAGATGATGGACCTGGCTTCGTTTTAATTATGTTCACGCCTCGTCGCGTCGAGGTAAGCAGCGTTTACCGGTCTACAATTTAGGTACTGACGCGTGTCGTAATTGAAAATAAATTTGATGATGTCCAAGTTATAATTTTTTAATTACCTAAGCAGTTATTAGAAAAAGCTTCGTCTAGGTCTTCCGTACCTCGTTTTCCTTTCAAAGTTGTTTTGAAGAACTTGTCACGGCCTATCAAGTGTCCAATCATCTTTCCTCTTCTGTTATCAATGGCTCTCAATAACTGTCTTTCCTCGTCAACCATTCTTAGTGCGTTTTCTAAGGTACTTTCTGCCTCGCACAACCACTCCGTAGAACCAGCTGTCGCCTGAGGTCTTTCCGAACCGTTATGACCTGGTGACCTTCAAGAAGAGAGCATACTCTTCCCTAAAAGGCCGGCAAATCATCTATCAAACCCCCCCCCCCCAATATTGCCCCCTTTTTATCATATAAAAAAATTCTTAAGTTAAACATTCAAGTGAAGAATAAGGTGGAAGTCGTGTTATATTAAGAGGTCAGAAGAAAGGTAAAGGATAGGGAACAGTGGTAACAACTCCATCAACAAGAGCTCAGCTCTTAAATTAAGAAAGAAGAAACAAATTTTTTTTAACCAAATAATATAGTTCTGTATGAAGTTTGTCAATGATAGCCTGTTACTCCTGAATATTGAGTAAAAATTGCTCGTGTACCAATGCATTGTTGGCAGAACCATGTTTGGATGTTGCCAAGAAGTTGTATAACATAGCAGTAATTCTGATTTGATCCTAGAAAGGAGAGGATACAATCTACAGCCAGCTCGCGCTGGACTTCGGGGTCATAGATTTAACGAACAAAAATAGATCTTTGTCGTACTGGGAAACTGTGGAGCTATATCCCGGCCAATGTCAATCTTTCTAACGACATCAGGTCCTTCAAGCGTAACGTGAAAAGACATTTACTCAGGTCGCTGATGAGTTTTTTTTTACTGTTCTTAACATCATAACAGTGCCGTCAATTAGCAGAGCTGATAGAAAAAAAAAAACGATAATTATAAAGATCCCTAAAAAAATGTGCCACGAAGGCATTCGAGCTAATGTCACCTGCATAATATGATATACTCAGAGGTGTATAAAAAACTAGCGGTGCCCCATGGTTTCACCCGTGTAAATTAAATCCGACAAGAGACCGTGCCGTAACCTATCATAACTTTTCATTGTCTCCTAAACTATGTGTTCAAATAGCATACTCTAAAGATTAAAATTTAACTTCATAAAAGTATCTTTATGATGAATTAACTTTTGTTTGTATGGATTAATATGGCATGTCTAAAAATAATGCTTATAAATCACTTAATTTCCAACAAATCTTGTCACAAAAGGCCCTTTTGTGGCTTATGTAGAAGAAATGGGCATATGCTATCGCTGACTTTTTTTTAATATACTAACGACTAATATTATTATAGAAAATTGTATTTCCGTATCATTAATGATTACGCCAGCGCACGCGGTTAAAGCAGTTCGGGAGGACCTCGACTTCCGACTTACGTAACAAAAATTAATATTTAAGGCTATCTGAGAGTTGACCCCTAATCTTAAATAGCCTATACTATTCCTCGAATCTGGTTATCATAAACAAAAAGAATTTATTGAATTCGACTGGTCGTTCCAGAGATTAGCCTGTTTAAACAAACATACAAAAAACTTTTCCGCTTTACTATATTAGTATAGATATAGGTATATTCCTAATTATGGATAGTTATATTGAAGGTTCAGTCAATTTGGCTCCTTTGCGCTTGTTGCCATTTCAGCTTGGTGCCTTTTGTGGTCGCCACAAAGCTCATTAAAGCTGTAAAAGACCTTCAGGTAAACAGCATTAGTCAAAGGCAAAATCGAAAAAAAAAACGCGTTAGGTTTCGGAGCCACAATTTTAAAATGTTCTCTATGACTTATCTTTCTCGTAGGTGAAACTGTGGAACCATCTTTTGGTTAGCATTTTCCTTCTTCTTACAAGATCGGGTCTTTCAAGCGTTATGTGAGCTGGCATAACAGTGACTATCATCGATGGATTTAGATCTCTCGGTGGTCACCGTTGTGTTAGGATTGTATTGTGCTTACTTCAGAGGGAGTACCGTCAATTGACTGAGCTACTATAAAAAAGTCATGGCATATCAGTCTGTCTGTATCCAGCTACTCAAAGCTATAATTTAGCAGGGGCGGTTGTGGTGGTTAGCTCCGGCATGTATTTTTTGAGGGATGATAAAATCTGAAAATTAATAATAATAATATCTTGCGCATTCTTCGAGCGCAGAAGTAGCATTTAGGACTTTAGACTAAAAATATATAATATACATTCGAATTTACAACCTTGGTTTTTTTTGTTAACTAACAACATGGTCTGGTCCAATAGGTAGTAGAAAGAGAGGGAGACCTAAATCGCTATGGGAAGACGACATTAAAAAACTAGTAGGGATTAAACGGTTGTTAGAAGCTAAAGATAGAGACCGCTGGAACAGTCTGGAGGAGGCCTTCACCATCTCACGTGAGGGGTTCATATCTTTTTAAATGTTAGAGATTAGGTAATATTTACACAATTAAACTCTAAAACATTTATTATTAATCTACTTTTGAAAACTTTACATGTACATATTTTCTTTGTTACTAAATTTTTAACTTTAACTTTATTTATGCATGTAACTTTAATTATTATGTAATTGAAATAAATAATAAAGTTTTTTATGTTTAAACGCGACGAAAGAAGTCTAAATCGATTTACAAATTAAATTATACAATAATTTTAAGAAATCCGATTGAATAACTTTAAATCAAACGTCGCATCACTAACACAATTGCCGGCAAACTGAGTGTGCTGCAAATTATATTACTGCATCCCCTTTTCCGGCTTTCCCCGTTTAAAATCAAGTAAACGATGGCCTCTGATTGTATTACAATCAAATATTAAAAGATGATGTCAAATGAAATCAAATTTCATTGAATTTGTTCACCAAGATAGCGCTTCTGGGCGTCGGAACTATCGACCGGATCTGACATTAATTAACTCGACTGAAGCTTTTAGGATTATTTTAATTTAGTGTACTTTAGTGAGACTTATGCTCTTTAGAATGTATCGGCTTTTGGTATGGAATGCCTTTGGCGTCGATTTTATTTTGGCCTGTCTGGTGGTAAGCTGTTACCATAACATACTCTAACCTTGAACCCCCTACTCCAAGGAGCTCTGGAAACACTACTCGTCTCAGGAACACAACGCATGATAATTTGACTGCGATTTTCTCTAGGGTGGAGGGTATTTCACCAGTAGGACTGCCACAAATAAATAGAAGTCTCCAAAGATATATTTCTCTGCGCCTGACCTCTAAAATACTTTGATATTTTAGTTACTTCCAGTATCTTTCTATAATTGCGTTCTAATGCTCTTTGCAATAATGTCCTCTATTGGTTACAGAGTCAAAATATTCACGTTTGGCACCCGTACGTGAGACAGGGTATATATAAAATCTAAGGGATGTACTGCTTTTGTTGATCGAACTATCTCCAGCTCTCCCTACATTCCGCCTTTATCTTCTTGACAACTTTATACGATACGAAACATATTTTGCTTTCATTTGATAAATTTATTGTTTTTTGTCTTCCTCTCTGTCTTTTCCTTTTATTTTTCCTTCTATAACAGTTTAATAGATCATCGTGTCGAATCAAGCCCCCCAACAACAACAGGGTAAGAGACATCATTCCATTACTTTCTTTTTTATAAATAAGCTCATGTCTGACTTCATAGCATCTTTAACTGAACCCACGACGTAGAGCGGTTTCAACCGATATAAAACCGACACTTATGGTTTTCCCATATGTGTTTCAACGTTGTCATTTCTCACATATTAGGCTTCCTTGTGATAATTTTCTTCACCATCCACTTATAGTGTTACTCAGCAACGAATCTAATTGGGGATATACTAAGGTACCTGTATCAGATATCAATTTATTAGGAAACGCGGATGGCGCTAAATCCGTATAAAACATATTCCTATATTTTATCCCTGGATAAATAATGGTCCTAGAACAAATATAATAATTTAATATCAAATAATTTATATCTACAACTGCCATTTTCCTGTATTTTAATGTTTTCCATAAATCGACTAATATAAGATTTAGGACACTTTTAAATTGGCTATAATTTCTCAGTTATATTTCTCTTATCAGACGTCAAGCAAACAAATTTGATAAACATACGAAACTATCTGTGCCCCGCGGTTTCACCCACGTATGATTTAAAAGAAATCACTGATTTATCATTTTACTTCAGTATAAACAATATTTATATTAATTAGGCTGCCAAGGATATACTTTACACTCATACGACTTATTTGCGCCTCTGACTACTACCTATACAATTACTAAAATTGAAGTGTCTGTTTGTAATGTCAAAATAATAGTTTTTTACTAAACGCATATGAAAGTATATACGATACTTATAACAAAAAGCCCATTTTTGAAATTGTTGCCTGTCTGTCTGTTTGTTCGGGGTAATCTCCGAAACGGTTGGACCGATTTTGACGGGACTTTCACTGATAGATAGCTGATGATATAGGGAGTAACTTAGGATACTTTTATTTTAGAAAAAGAGTTAGGGTTCAGCACAAACAAAAAAAACTGGTCATCGTGAAGCAATTCGGGCGCTTAAATGGCGTATGCTGAGTAAACCATAAGAGGTATAGCAAATTAATGTACCACATAATAATAGGCATTTAAAAGACCTACAAAAAAGTTCGGAAGAATATACATTTATCTTCTAAGGAACACCCACAATAAGCATTTTTATCTTTACAATAGCCGGGAGCGGGGAAGCAAGATTCGCGCGGACATTCTGTAGTCCACGTAGTAGTAGAGCTAGTAATTAATAATTTTAATTGTCCATTTATCTCCGAAACTATGCGATCAAATAACATAGTGTAAAGGGCAAAGTTTATCGTCATAAATAACTTTCATTCATAAGGATTAATATGACACACCTAAAAGTAATGCCAATAAATCACATTTTAATTTTCAACAAATCTTTCTCACAAAATAACTTTTTGTGGTTTATGTATCAGAGAAAGGCATTTTGATATCGCGGACTTTTTTATATATACTGAGAACCAATATTTTTGTAGAACATTGTATTTACGTATTATTAACCATTACGCCAGCGCACGCGGATAAATCAGTTCGGGAGGGCTTCCACTTCCGACTTCCGAAAATAAATATTTAAGGCTAGCTGAGAGTTGTAGCCTAATGTTAGATAGCCTATATACTATTCCTCGTGAATCTGGTTATAACATACAAAAATAATTTTTCAAACCCGACTGATAGTTTTGAGAGAATAGCGTGCTTATACAAACAAACAATTCAAAAAAACTCATACACTTTATTATATTTTATGTATAGATAAAAGTAAAATATATAGAAACAGTCATAGTCAAAGGAAAAAATACCTAAGAAGTAAATACCTAATAATCCTAATCATTATCTCTCATAAGCATTTACATTATAAACGTTTTTATCTACTCATAACTAAAACATACTGCGTGATAATAAAACACGAGGTTGTTATATATGGATATATGTTTGCGTGGCGGTATGTGCACATCGTATGAAGATTCTCCGGTTAAATAGAGATGTGACGTAGATAGAATATCGATAGAGAAAATATGTCGTTTTCGAAATAAAATACTTAATTTCTTTAGCCTAAATCTATTTAGAAGTACTAGGATATAAATTAACAATTTGATATCCTTATTTGAAAACAAAAAATATAATAGTATTATGTAAATCTCTCCAAATTATTTCTCAAAGTTGTTTTCGTGCCAACTTATTATCTCCATTAATTCTTCATCCAAGTCATTGATTCAAACATCATTTTAGGTTTCTCGTTATTGATTAAATACAGACAACTGGATATAAAATTGTTATTTTTTCGTTAAGAAAAAGTTTATTTATTCATCACACAACATATAAAAAATTATAATTATAAAAATATAAAACCAACACAACTAAAAAATAAATAATATATAAGTAACGTCCCAATAAAAAGGTCCCAGTCTCAGCATAATTACTATTCTACATCAGTGCAACGCTTGTATTCAGACTGGGCCACGTAACAGACATCACTAACACCGATAAAAAAAAATAAAGAAATAGTAAATTGAAAAAGTAATACAATACACACGAACAAATGGACAAAAAATAAATAAGACAAAGAGCAATTAAAAACTGTGATAGACAGATAGAGAAAAGAATTGATTTAAAAAAAACTTTTTCAAAGAATGCTATAAATTCACGTAACATGTAAGAGGCGCCATCTACTAACGTATCTGTTTAACTAGAATGACATCTGTTAGCTTGCTTACATCCTAATAATGTGCGAAATATTCTCAAGGAATTTTTGGCGGAATCTTGAAGTGTCATGTTGTGATTTTTATTTATAATTCATTAAAAGTGAAGCGGATTATAAATTAAAAGCGGAAACATGACTTTTGGGATGTCACAAACGCCCCCCAGATAGTTCAGACAAAGGAGCCAACATCTTCAAAGAAAAATTTTACGAAAACTTAAAAACCCCCACTTTGAATATTGGTAAATTTTACGAAGACTTAAAAATATTGACACTGGCAAGTGCTTTTTGCGGCGCCAAAACAAGAAGAGGAAGAAATATTCTCAATAAAATTTATGTTTGACGCAATAAATACATCAGTTTTTATAAAATTAATTCATATTATTATCACTTGTGGCTAACTTCATATTGTTGGCACTCAAGATAATTTTTTGACGTTATTTTTGTATTATTTTTAAGGCTAAAGAAGTTTAAATTCTTACATGCGTAGGTACATAACATTTTTTTTTATGTTGACCTTAAAAATAATGTATACTGGGTTTTATTGACCATGGCTATTTAAATATAAAATATATAGTATCAATATACTAAATCTTATACTGGACTGGAAAATTTTTCGACATCAGTTACTCTAAGGACTGAATTGAACATTTAGGCTGAAATCTATAGAGCGTACTAAGACTTATCTCAGTCTTAAGTTCCGAAATTGAAATTTATAGTCGCATGCTTGGCATATTAGCTCAGCTTTACCTGAGTAAAGTTCAAGTCATCGAATTCGATGACTTACGGAAAACTTGGGTATTATAATTATGAATAAAAAATAGTGTGGCATAAATGTGACTTAACAGTCATTTTATATACTTTTTAAATTATCAGTATTGCATAATTCTCATTGGCCACTACATAGAAATTACTATTTTTATTACGTAAACGTACACGTTTTGTTATTCTTGTTGTTTGCAGTTGTTTCTCGTTAATGGTTTGAAACTTTAATCTTTTTATTTTATGTACGAATACTCTGTCATTTTTACTTTAAAGCAAGTTGAATATTATGCAAATAAACAAATTAAATTGTAGTCTAAATGGCTTTTTAATTTTCTGTACATAATTCGTGAATGTTCTCTTGTCAATTTACGTGTCAAGTCACAATGTGCTCCGGTGTATTCATTCTTAAAAATATAATAATAAAACTTTAAAGTGCAATCAAGTCTCTTTATTTTATCAGTAGGTAACATAAGGATGGGTTGCAGTTTCTAGATTAGTTACCAATTTTATTGGGTTAAGTACAGTGTTTACCAACAGGAACAGTGCCGTGCCACGATTAAAAAAAAGCGGCACGATCACTACTCTATAGGCGATAAAAAAATTAATTCAAAATACTAATCACTTTCAAATTTATGATTATATAGAGAAGAATAACAAATCTACAATCCCTGCCGACCCCCCGGCGGCCCTGGCGTGATGCGTCACCCCATAATCAAATAGCCATTAGCAACAAATCAATCATTTCTAATAAATACATTTGAAAATGAGATGGATCTTTCTAGTGTTGTGTTAAAGAATTATTTATTTGGATTGACAACAGTTATCCATTAAAAATACATAAATAATACCAAATAAGTAATAAGATTAATGGTTATAATTAAAATTAAATTTACCTACCTAGAAAATTATTGCATTATTTAAAGAAAAAAAAACATGCTTTTCTTAACATAAAATAAACAATTTTGTAAATTGCACCCGTGCAAAGCTGGGGCGGGGTCGCTAATTTTAGATAAAATACAAACTTAATATTTCATGATAATATAGAAACGTAAAAAAAACTTAAAAATACAACTATTATTAAAGAATGAAAAAATAAGATTTCAGATTAAAATAAGTGGAAAATATATACATAATTAAAATTCAATTCAAATTATTGAAAAAAAAGCTACGATATAAGCTCGCTCAGCATAATCATTAAAATAAAAATCATGAAGCTAATAAAGAATAAATTTTTATTTTCTACTGAGAAGGTGAATTGGCAAATATAACAATGGTGTTATCTTTTTTAACCAGCTCGTTATATTGACGTAACAATCTAGCAACTACTGAGTAGTGTCCTAGATTGATTGTATAGCATTTATGACCAAACAAAGGGACTGGACTAGGTAACCTAAGAGGTACATTAATGTTAAATTTCTCCAAAAGTTCTGAATAGTCAATGAGATTATTAAAAAGTTTATATAAATAGATCATGCTAAGCAAAATCCGTCTGTTATTTAAAGATGTAAGTTAAATTTCTTTTCTCTTTCATAATATGGAGCTGATTTCTTAGTGTCTGGTAAGGAAACCATAGTGAATCATCGCCTTTGCATACTTTCAATTTCAATTAACGAACATTTAAATGCGCTTCTACGAATGGTTTGTCCGCATTAAATTATAATAGATGAGTTGATGATGACAAATAAACGAAAACAACGTGTCTGTCTGTTATTTCTCTTTAATATTTTTATTATACATATAAGTGTTGGCAAACAAGCATACGGCACACCTAATGGTAAGCGGCCACAGTAGCCTATGAACGCTTGTAGTACTATGGATATCGTTGCCGTTGCCGAGTTTGAACCCCCTACCACACAAGGAGCTCTGGAAACCGTAGCCTCCGCAGGAACACAACACAAGGTTATCTGGATGGGATCTTCTGTAGGGTGGAGGTATTCCACCAGACGGACACACCTCAGGTGGAGAAAAATCTTCAACTAAATTTCTCTGTACCGTAACTATTTTTTCCTTCATGAGGATTTGAACCCACGTCTATCGACACGGTGTACTACACGCTTCACAAAGCAACACTGTTAATAACATTAATTGTCTGTTGATTAATTTTAGTACTAATTTAAATTATTATTTTTTATTAGTAGTAGTTTTTCATACGTTATAATAACTTACTTGTACTTATGTTACTTTATTTTATTTTTAAATTATATTTGCGTTACTTTATGTTATCAATGTAGTGGGCGCCTATAATAGGTTCACATATCTGTATTAGACTTAGAATTAATTGTAGAAATGGCTCAATTAAAATATGCTCGCTTCTTTAATAAATAAATAAATAAACAATGACCTTCAAGTAACAATGTTTGCCGGTTCCCCCTAAATTCGTACCGGTTGAAAGTCTCGTCGGCATTTGAACGTAATGTCAAGATTTGAACCCATTCCTTCAAATGCCACTTCATATAGTAGCCGATTGAGCTGTGACATTTAAAGGGTCATTACTTTGAGACCTTTGTGGATAATGTTTCTTTTTCTACATTAATTAATAACTAGCATAGGCCCGTGGCTACGCTAACACCAAGCTTGAGAAATATAATCTATACTAATATTATAAAACTGAAGAGTTTGTTTAGTTGAACGCGTTAATCTGAGGAACTACTGATTAGAATGGACAAAGTATTTTAGTGTTGGACAGCCCATTTATCTAGGAAGGCTACAGATTATATAACGTCACGCTACGACCAATAGGAGCCGAGCATCAATGAGAAATATTGCAAAAACGGGAAAAATTTATTCATTTTGAGTGCTTCCATTGCGCGCGCCGCGTAAATGTTTAAAGTTACGTAACAATAATGTGGGGCGGAATTGTTTTTCTTAAAATATGGTCCGCGATAGCATATGTCTATCTTTTAAGGTTGACTCAATATAACCTTATTTTTGTAATAAAATTTATTCTAAAATAATTTGTTATTTGCGAAGGTGTTTTTATAAACATGGTATTAATCCTTATCGAAATAAATACCTTATACATCACAGATATTTAATTTTGAACATAATTGCCCATTCCATTAATTGATTACAATGAATACCTTAGGACATATCACCGTTTTAAATTAACTCCACATGAAAATAAAGTAAGTTTCAGCTTGATAAGAACTGTATTATAGGTGCCTACGACCGACTCTCTCTCTAACCCTTTCTCTCTCTCTCTTATGTGACGCAGACAAAATTGCACGTGTCGGTTAGTTCTTGTTATATGATTTCATCATACAATATTTGAACCCATGTTACATCCATTTAGGGGTGGAATTTTTATAAATCCGTTCTTAGAGTGTGTCTACGCTATATATAATAATAGCCTTTTAATATAAAAAGCTGCTCGACATGGTCCTTGCTCATAGTCCGGCAAATCAGTAATGTACAAGAACGTTATTGTAGAACCTAACATCTATTACCCAACAAGAGAATTTTTAACAAAGAAGAAAACCAACTAGAATTATTTTGAGGAGTTTCCTAGTATATCTTTGAAGTTGAAGTTGAAAATGGGACCACCCTTGAGGTATCCTCTTTCTAACGAAAAAAGAATCATCCAAGTCGGTTCATAAACAATTAAGTTATGCTTCAACATTCATATGAAAATATATTAATAAACCTACATTCGAATTAAGAAGAACTCCTCCTTTTTGTAGTCAATTTTTTGAAAATGCAATCCTTATAGGGGTGTAACGGGGGTTCAAAATTTGTACATGTAGAAACAAAAACGGCTGAAAGTTTGGATGAAATTTGGCATATACATTGTTCATAAAATGGATTAACACAGAAATAGTCTTTATTTCGTTAAAGCTGCACTTCTAAAGCCCATGCAGACGAAGTCGCGGGCAGAAGCTAGTACAATATATAATAGATCGATACTTTTGATACTACTTATATCTGGAATATTATTTCAATAACTTGAAGAATTCGATCAACTGTACCGAGGAAATCGACGTCGTAAAATACTCAGGGTGCATATAATTCGCGCTATTCGCCGCTAGATGGCGGTGCGCGGAAATTCTGCAGCAACTATTCTCAGCTCTGAACAGCCGCATAGTTTCCCCTCGCGCCTTTCCCATACCAACCGCCCGAAAGCTTGTCCCCAAGTTTGAATTTATGCCAAAATATAGATGTTTTAGACGGCAAAGTTCACGTTTGGAGACTGTAGATTAAACTTTCGGGGCTCATTGTCTAAAATAAGCTGCCTTCGCGAATGTTTGCGGTTCCTTTGACAGCAAAAATTATTTATTACTAACTTGTTAAAGTTCTCAAGATTGTCGTCAAGGGGAATCAAATAGTTTCGCTTGCATGTGAAATACCATATAAAAATGAATATTAAAAGGCGTACAGTAAATAGGGGGAGTTTTTATTAAAACTTATTGACTTTTTAGTAAATTTATTTTTCAATTTTTATATTGTTTTTTTTTTCTATACAATAAAACTGATTAAGTATGACTTGGATCAGTCAGAAAACTCTGTAACTCAAATACATTTTGAGGTGGCAACATTTCTGCAGCAAAAAAAATTGCGTGTCACCTTTACGCACGTTTGAAATAAAACTTAATTGAATTTGAAACAGGTATTATGATTTTACTAAAAAATAAGTAAATCATTTTAGAATTTTGTAGTGTTTTTCTCTTTAATAAATTATTATTTTCTAAATGTATTTAATTAATATATTTATAATGCTTAGTGTAAGTATGACTGTATATTTTATTATCAATTAATAATATCCATGAATTGTAAAATGACTTATTCAATTTCTATTTTATGCATAATATTATTTGCTACAAGTTTTACATATAACGCGCATTTAACAAAATCGAATAAAGTATTACAAAAAATATAAATAAAAGAAAGAAATAGATTTCTTAATACTAAAAAATACTATGCGAAACCACATTTTCTTGAAATAATTCATTGAAAATTGATCACGATATTAATAAACTATTTCAACCTCTATGACACTGGCAAATGCTTTGACGATTTGAAGAAAGAGAAAACATTTAACGGCCGACAAACGTCGTATGATAACCGCAATAAAGCCGAATCGATTCCGTCCGTTACTAGGAAAGCTTAAAAGATATTAGAGCTTATTTTATCACGGAAAACAATCTCGTAATACGGTTCTCCGACACGGTAGATTAAACGCGGGCTCCTTTTGACGGCCTGGTATCGGTTTTTTGGCGGGAAATCTGACAGCTGACGTTTGGAACGTCATTAGAGAACATATGGTTGACTTTTTTATCTGTTCTTTTTTTTGTAATTATTATTGTTTTTTATGGTTTTTTTTTATCAGTAGTGTCGGGGGTTTTTGGCGGTATCTTGTACTATTAATTTTAATTGTAAAGCATAAGTTATTTAACCCCATCTTATTTAATTTTGGCAGCGTTTTACGTGGTGTAGTTTGGTTATTGTGCACAAGTAATTTGGATTATTAATAATAAATGGGAGCATACAATTTAATGTGTTTTAACAAGAGAACAACCGTACGAATTTTTGGCAGAATCTTGAAGTGACATGTTGTCGTTTTAATTATTAATTCATTTACTTGGGTTTTTGACCATATATTATATAATATTGGTGGCGTTTTGTAATATAGTTTGGTTTTTGTGCATAATTGAAGTGGATTATAAATATTAACTGAAAGCATACATTCTGAGATCCCGTCAAAAACTCCCTGGAAAGTTCTAACAAGGGAGACACCATCTTATTAGGCTACTGACGTCGTCATAAGAAAGGACATTGTATTCACTTGACAATGGCAGTAATGGTCTGCATTAAAGAGGATGGTTGCCAGGTTAGGAAGAAGAAGAAAGAAAGTAACGGTTTTGGAGGAAAATATGACAGTCGACGTTTTTAGCGTCATTTAATAAGGGAACATATGGTGGACTTTTTTATCTGTTTTTTTTTATTTTTCTGTTTTTTATGCATTAAGTAAAGTGTCAGAGTGTTTTGTATAAATCCGAAGTTTGATGTTATTATTAATAAAATATTTAGATATTTGAGTGCTTTCAACAGTAAAACAATAACTTTAATTATTTATTGTTTTTATTATATAAGTAAAGAAATTAAAAAAGAAAAAGTATTAAATTCTTCGAGATTAATAATATAATCAGTCTTAAAAATTTAACACGTATAGAAATTAATAATATAATATAGAATCTATATAAATTTATTTTCTGGCTCTCATTCTAGTTTAGTTTCGGAGTTTATTCGTCGAACGATATTGCTTAGCCTCACCTCGCTATTATTATAAAAGCGGATAATCTCGAAGAAGGACAAAATCAAAAATACTAAAAGTTCTAAAAAGGATCGGTTCGGAAAGAAAGGTAGGGCCCTGAAAAGTTCTTTGTAGATTTCTCTTTACCTGTGGCAGTACGACAAGTGGAATACCTCTACTGCACAGACGCTCGCAGCCAAATAACCTAGTGTTGTATAGTTCTAGTTTAAGCCTATATTAATTTATATATATATTCACATACACAAGAACGAGCAATTAATCATGACAATATCAATTATTTTTATTAACATTTTATATAATTCTTTAAAGCGATTCAAAGGTGAACAGATATTCGTTCTGAAATGTGTTTTAGAATAGGAAATCTTGGTATCTTCCTAGGAACATTTAAATTTAATTCTTGTAAAATAACTCCGCTAACAAGCTTACGTAAAAGAATATGGTCTAAGATCTTACGTCTATTTTGCAGCGATATAAGGTTAAAAAAGTGCTATAAACGAGTTTTTTAATCGACACGGTTAGGACATTTCTGATCTTTGCGAGCGAGAAGTTTTGTAAAATTGCGTTGAGTGCACGCTAAACGATCTATATGGATATTATATATCCGTTGCTATATATCAAGCGAACCGTGGTTATATAAGAATCTCTTTAAAAATGCTAAATTCAATGTAAAAAGGCAGTATTGAAGTATATTCCAATAGCATTTTTCAATACTGAAACAAAGTGGTAAATGTTAATTTTTTAGTTTTCATATTGCTTTTGACAATTTACTAAACCGTTATCAGAAATATTCAATCATAAAAAACACACTGATAACTATAGTAATAATCTTCAATCAAGGGTATTGGTTGCTAAAATAGAAAATAAGTATTTGTTAAGGTTTTATTAAATTTTACATCTAATGAAGTATGTAGGTAATTAATCAAATTTAATTATTTTTTACACTAATTTCACTTCTAAATTCGTTGTGAATAATTCAGGGGTATAGATAGTATGATTCATTTTAAAGCAATAAACGAAAAATAAATAAAATAATAATTTACAAGTTTTATGACTATACTACTACCGACATCTATTATCTAGTTGAATGCAACTTTTAACTACACACACATACGCTATCAGCAAACACCACACTCGAATGCGATAAGAACATGGAATCAAAATATTTTTCAAATAATATAAATTTTGGTTCGTTTTGAAATGTAAATTTTATTTTTAAAAAGTACAAAAAGTCATATCTATTTTGGAGGCGCCGGGTATCGATCCCGGTACCTCTCGCATGCTAAGCGAGCGCTCTACCATCTGAGCTACGCCCCCGTTGAAAACGTTTTGGAAATACTCGTATTGTAACGTAAGGCAGTATTGAAAATATTTACTTAATATGTGAGATATTTTGTGGGGTTTTTTAGCGGGATCTTGAAGTGACATTTTGTTTTTTTTTTTGTTAAATTTACCTTAGGTTTTTTGACCCTATATTTTGTAATATTGGTGGCATTTTACGTGATATAGTTTGGTTACTGTGTGTACGTAAAGTGGATTAAAACTATAAACTGAAAACATGCATTTTGAGATGTTACAAAACTCTCTAGATAGTCGTGACAAAGGAGCCACCGTCTAGTCAGAAAAAGTAATTTTTTTACGAAAGCTTAAAAACATTGACACTGGCAAGTGCTTTTTGTGGCGCCAAATCAATAAGAAGAAGAAGAGCTGATATTTTGTGTACCTACTTGGGAATAATCGAATCATATGATGATTAATCTACATGCATATAAACGAAATACCATTCATGGTTTTTTTTTTCTAATCTGACCATACTGTTAGCCAAGGGCCCTGAAGCCTCAGAAGGCTTTTACAGCATTACCGGGCTTGGAGGGCTAAAGTTACTTAGCAGAAAGCGTGGCAACATGCTCAAAAGTGTCCCTATCCGTAGAAAATTCGATCTAACTATACATCTTTCTGATTTCTGGGAGAAAACCAAACAATTCATCACGAGATCTGCGAAAGTATAGGTTCAGTGGACTTGTTATTTAGCATAGCATGTACTGTGTATTATTTAGACGCTCACTCTGAAGGGATTTTACAAAAATCCTATACAAAATAAGAACACAGGGGAAAAAACCGCGAGGAACAGCTAGTTTACTACAAAAGATACAATTTTTTTGCTCAGCAAAGCGAGTGGGCTACAGATGGCAACAATTATTATCTATACGTCATACAATATATTAAATATGTTTATTAGTAGTTTGGTTACTATAACATTTTTTTTTCGGATAAGTAGTTAGTTTTAAACGAAATTGCCAGATTACGAGTTGCATGTCATCGATGATTTGTAGAAAGGGCGAATTCACCAAATCTAAACTTTTAGGAAAGCTGATTTTTATTTTTAATCGTATATTTTTTCTACTGTAGTTCATTGTGTATTAATTCTACTGTGTGGAAGTTCTATAATTTAATATATTAAATAAATTATTTTGATTTAGTGGAGTCGCCTTTTCTACTAATCATCGACGATACACGTATATGCATATAGGCTAAAAGTATGGTCGGATCGAAAAAAAATACATAAAAAATCGCCAAGCCCGATAAAGCTGTCAAAAAACCTTTTTTATTTCATTTTCTTTTGTTTGTTTTAAACACGCTAACTTCTGGAACTACCCGTAGGATTCGAAAAATTATTTTTGTATATGTTAACCAAATTCTCGAGGAATAGTATAGACTATCTAACATTAGGCTAAACCTCTCAGCTGGCCTTAAGTATTGATTTTTGTTACGTAAGTCGGACGTCGAAACACTCGCGAATTTCTTTATCCGCGTGCGCTGGCGTAATTGTTAATGATACGTAAATACAATGTTCTACAAAAATATTGATCCTTTAGTATATCTTAAAAAAGTCCTGGATAGCATATGTCTATCTTTTATACATAAGCCACAATAAGGTATTTTGTAAAAAAAAAATTGTTGGAGATTAAAAATTGATTTATGAGCATAATATTTAAGCATTGCATATTAATCTTTACGAACGAAAGTTACTTCATCATAAAGACAATTTTATGAAGATAAACTTTGTCTTTTACAGCATGTTATTTGGATGCATAGTTTGAGAGATAATGCAAAATTAAAATAATTCAACACTCGGCTCGGGTCTATGTCTATAGTAGTGACGCGAACGCGCCGTGCGACGCAGTGCCGCGATGTGACCATCTGGCCGCCCGATAAAAATACTATCTACTAGCTCTACCATTCTACCATTTATTCCATTATTCCATTTATTGTATTTGTATGATAACGCTGGATAAACTATGACTTTTTCCGGGATAAAAAGTACCCTATATGTTATTCCAGGTTATAGACTATCTGTGTGCCAAATTTCATTGAGATCTGTTCAGCTGTTTTAGCGTGATTGAGTAACAAACATCCAAACATACACACTTTCACATTTATTATATTAGTAGAATACTGGAGTATTAAACATTATCAATAAGTGATTTCTTTTAAATTGTATGCAGGTGAAACTGCGGGGCATAGCTAGTTGTTAATATTTGTTTTTAAATTTAATACTATGTGGATATTTTTCATACATTTAAAAATAATCTTTACCATTAATGGGTTTGTGTGATAATCTGATAATGCTAGAATTAAAAAATATGTTGTACTCTAAAATGCATTGCACTTATTAAAGGAGAAATCGTACGAACTTTCAGTGACGGAAATCTCGATCGAGAAACGTTAAATTAAACCCTCGAAATTTCTGTAAAACGAACTCATAAAAAACGGGTTGAATTTTCGCAAAAAATTTACCCGAGAAAATTTTCACAATAGACCACCCGCCCACTCACGGACTCGGGAACTTTGACACTAGAACATTAATTGGCGACACTGTAGTTGTTTTTTTTATTTATTTTAAAAACATTTAAAATTGTGTTCTGTAAATAGGGAATAATAATAAAGTTTACCCGGTTCCGAAACCACTCGTGGTGATCGTTAACCGGTTTTCGAGTGGCTTTAACCGGGTTCCGATACAAGGTAGGGCGGTTTCACAAATTGAAAATATATTTTGTCGGTGTTACTTAACGAAAAAGATTTTGTGTTTGCATAAAAAAAGTTTTAAGAATTTTATTTTGGCTTCCAACTCGAGTTCTTTGTTTTTTTTTTTTTTATGATGTATTACCAATTTGATATGAAATTCGATAATACGAAAAAGCGGTACTACAAACAAAACACTTACATCTACCCATAGGATTCAGCTTACGAGATAATCAGATATAAAACATTACATAGTGTTCCTGTTATCTTGGTCTCCTCTTTGTTCGTATGTGTGCGCCTGTATATTACGAAGCCTTGGAAAAAGACGTCATAGCCAGCGTGGTGTATTAGTCACGTGTATTGTTTTTTCACTAATGTATATTGTATTATGTAATCTTACTACTCTATTATATAATTTATGAATGTCACAACCATATAGAATAATCCTGAACAATAATTTTGACAGAAATATGCTTAGTAATAATTTAATATAATAAATTCATGAAATAATGTTAGCTATATGACCAATACATATAATTAAATATGAACGAAACTACTCCCTTTGGGGCAATCGAAGCGTCCGTATTTTATTTATTTTTTAAATGTTGATTGCCATATACACGTTATAGTTTCCTGAAATGTGTAATGTTAATAGTAAATTATCGGGTATGTTGAATAACTCAAAATATTTCAGTTAATTAATAAAAAACCCTCAATTCTGTAGGTATTTTAAAGTTTAAAATTTACGGTAGTACAGCGCTATAAAAATAAATGTGAAAACATTATTTTGATTTTCAAATTTGACATTAGCGATTGTCAATTTACTCCGTGGGAATAAAACACGCATTATAAATCGCGACCAATGCGATGCAAACAGCGACTGCCTTTTGATTTGTCGCGTTTAGGGATCAGTTTGATCCAACTGAACTACATTGTCAATATCCCAGTGGTCGATGTTTGTCAAGACCCTTTTTCTCAGGAGCACTTGGAGGTGTAAAGTTGAAATTAATATCGAATACTCAGGTCTGTCTGAATCATTGGGAGCTGTGAAAAAAATCAAACCTATAGTCAACGTTTTCAAAAGATACGACCGTTTATGTTACGTATTTAACCACTCGCAAAGGCAATTAAAACCTATAGAGTACTTCCAGTAGACCTAAGAATCATTGAATATGGCAAAAAGCAATTTCTAATAGCACAAACAAAGGTAATAATCCGAAAACCGTAAATTTGTAGTTACATCATTATATCATAAATTTATTTGCTGTTGGTAATCTGACCACAGCGTTTATGGTGTACGAGGGAAACAGTTTTCCAACGGCAAAGTTAAGTTTGTCCCTCAATCCACAGTTTATCGTTTCGTTAAAATTGTCCGATGCTTTCTTCAATAATGTTACTTATTTTTGTGAATGTAGCTCTACAACTACGGAACCCTCGGTGCGCGAGGCCGACTCGTATTTGTCCGGTTTGTTTAAATTAAACTATGCTTACCATCAGGAAATCAGGAAAAGTCACGTTACTTTGCTATGCTACTATATAAAAATAAACAAATGTCCTTATAAATGTGAACTTATAAATGTAAGGTCGAAATGTGAGACAAAACTAATTCTAATTTAAGTCCTGATGCTTAGAAGGTAAAAATATTACGTCCACAAACATATTCCTTATCAAGGGTATTCGGGTACATAAAACTGTAAATAAACAACATCAAAGCCCCGAGTGCGGGTGAATCCGGTTCGGTCCGGTTATTACCGGGCGCGGCTGACCGCAACCGGTTTGCGGTGACCACGAATTTTATCCGGTCCGGAAGGTATTATGATTTATTTGTTTCTTTACTATTATTCATCTTATTTTATACACAGTTATGCCAAATCACATGGATAGAGTAGAATATGAATATATATATATTAATACGTGAAGCAAAAGCTTTCTACCCATTTTTAAGCGTATTGCGTGCACGGAAGACTGTGTGATTTGGCATCGTTAAAGTTTATATGGAGAAGGAGTGCAGAAAGCTAAAATTTATCTATAATATCTGTTACTGATAATATATGAAATTAAATAAATGATCGAATCCTAACTCGACCAATACCATTGAATTTAGACCCCCGAAAATATTGACATTGTCAATCAATGAAAAGTGACAGCAAGTGATATAATATTCATTGTTTAGGTTCATACTGCAAATGCCAAACAGAAAATAGTCTATGATTAAAAAGTCGCTGATCGAATTTCGATCTTTGGGCTACAGCTAGTATAAATAAATATGGTACACAATTTAACGGTCATTTAATTCCAAACTAAGCAAAGCTTGTATTGTGATAACTAGACAGCTGATATACATACATACAACTGACAATAATTATGCTCATCACACAAAAGTCAGTCACACAATAGCAGTGCTTATTATCACTGCGCCACGAAGCGTTTCTAATCTTCACAGTTCAAACAAAGCTTTAATAAGATGACAGCTTCCTTATTGAAATTGTCCAGAGAGTTTTTGTGGCAATTTAAAATTGATGTTTTTCGATAAAGTGGTTATTATTTATAAGCCTCTTCACATATATACACAATAATCCCATGACGTTTTATAAATAGACGTTTATTTAGGAACATAAAAAAAACACATACCCTTGCGCCTGTATTCATCAAAAGTTTAGACAGAGGTGTATTAATGTACACCCACAGTTCACGCGATATACTTTAGGTCCCATGTTGACGAGCCTGTTGGCATTAATCGGGCACATAGATAAACTCCGAGCTGCTACTAAGAATTTAATAGAAACACCCAATAACACTACGCTCGAACTGGAAATCGAACCCAGTACCTCGAGCATAGCAGTCGCGCTAACGACTACCAGGCTAATGAGGCTGTTTTGTTTAGGAAAGTTATACGATATATAGCTTCACGCTACACTTTAAGAACGTAGCAGTGATCATGAATTTCAAGTAATCTGGCTAAGTTCGCTAAATGTAGGCAAGTACGTTAAGTAAGAATGATAAGCTACATGCGTGCTTTGAGGTGGCGCGGCGCGTTGGTTTAATATATTTAACATGTTACACGAGTGAATCCGTGTGATACATCTAGTCAACGATAAAACCTGATGTGTTTCGCTACAAACGTCAATAACCATAAAAAGTCCTTATCGTACAACGATAATTCGAACTTTATCTAACTTACCTTTAAGTAATTCGTTTAACAGTACTAATAATTAACATACCAAATCTTTATCGAGGATGTTTCAATGTTTGTTACATGTAAATGTGGGACATTAAACCGCTTAACGTTGTGAGATCCGCTCAGCCGGATAACCGGACGTGGCCGTACGTAACCGGTTAACGGCGGACTTAAGTTTTATCCGGTTCGGACAATACCCGAACGATAACACCGTATGTTGTAAATTATTAGTAGGTGAAGTAATTATGGTTTAGTAATAGCGGATACCGCGTCTGTTGAAGTGAGTTCGAATCCACGGAATGAGCCTGAGTTTTTTGATGAATAGTATTTTCTGAAGGCTGTCGAACTAGCTACCACCCTCAAATTCAAAGTCTTCCGGCAGCTGCACTTTAATTTCAGTTCCAACTAGGTTTAGCGTGTTACCATTTAAACCACGTCGTCACTTAACATCAGATAAGATTGTAACCATAAGCGAAAAAACCTATGAATAATTTCAAATATATGTGGTCGCCCTACACTATGCCGCATGCATATAATTCGCAAGTCTCACTCTCTCTTCTATTTCCAGGCACTGGCTTCATACACGGATGCCCGGATCATCCGGAACGGTGAGTTTTTTTACTATTTTATATTTTATTTGTCTCTTTTTTATAAATCCGGGGGGGGGGGGTAGGCAACTTTTGAAAAATGGTTTCAAAACAATTTTTATATCTAAAAAAAAATATAAAATAACAATATACAAATGTATATATTACCTACTACTTGACTCAAATCAAATTTGGTACAATAAATAAATATTATCTGTAGAAACCAATATTTATCAATTTCAGATATTACAAGTGTAAAATAGCTACATATCTTTTTTTTTTAACTCTTAAAACGTGGTCGGTTTTGTTGTGACGTCATAGCCCATAGGACTCTAAGCAAAATTCAGGTTAGATCCTATAAGAGTGAAATTTTCTATGTAATCTGTGCTGTGATAGTGACATTTATGACATAAAAATTATCGACATTTTTTACAATGATGAACGTTTGCTAAATGTTTGTTTTCGACCCGTATGACATCACAGAAGAGATAATAGACTATATCATTTCTTTATTTTCTCGATGACAGCTCCTGAAGGTTATAACCATTGGTATACCAAAGTCGGAGAAACTGATAGGGATGGAGCTATATCGATAAACGTAACACGATAACAGAACCGATATTTTTTTCACAAAATGTAAGAAACTAAACTACTGCCGGATACTTTTGTACAAATTTATTAACTAATATTATATTTCATTACAAGATGTTACACGTATTAATTCTTGATTGATAATGCCAACTTCTTCAAAATTTTCGAAGCTGTTGTAAAATAAGTAGGTATAGGTAGGTAGGCACTCGACAATGAAATGAAATAATTATAACGACAGGTAATCTTTATTTATTTATTTTAATCTAAATCTGATAAATCGTCACTACTTATTTCATATCGATACCTATTCATTCAGATCGATATCATTACTTATTTGGTCACAACACTACAACTATCAAATTAGAACTGTCATCGAGAAAATAAAAAAATGGAAATAGTATAACATGGCCGACAGCGTTTTCGCCTGTTAACGACAAGTAAACTTTAAAAATAAAGTTTTGCGGTTTTGTAGGTCCTAAAAAATTTGGCAATATTTTTCCTGAAATCCGACAATAATTAATCATTTAAGACCAATCATAATCATAGTAATAACTAGTTGTGCACGTGGCGTCGCTCACTTATACTACAGAATGCATCGGGCACACGCGCGAATTTTTATTTGCTCCATCGCTCCCGGCTATTTTAAGGATAAAAATGCTTATTGTGGATGTTCCTTAAAAGATAGATATATTCTCTCGCGGCCTTTTTTGTAGGTCTTTTTAATGCCTATGATTATATAGTATATTAATTTGCTATATCTCTCATGGTTTACTCAGCATAAGCCATTTAAGCGCCCGAATTGATTCACCATGACTAGATTTTATTTTATTTTTGTGTAATCCTAATGCTTTTTCTGAAAAATAGCCTAAATTACTCCTTATAACCTCAGCTATGACTATCTACCAGTGACAGTCCCATTAAATTCGGTTCAACCGTTTCGGAGATTACCCGGAACAAACAGAGAAAAAAGCTTAAAAATTATGTATTTAATAATTAGCTGTTATTTTGACATTACAAACAGGCACTTTAATTTTATTTAATAATTTATAAATTTTATTTAATAAATTATTTATTAATAGTATTTAAAGACATCACTATCATTCACATAATGATCCACCCTATAATAACCTTTTGACAGTAAAACTCGCTTGACATGGTCCTTAAAACCATTGTCTGGTAATTTACCATATTACCAGTGGTAAATCAGTAATATGCTTTGGAAACGTATTAAAGAACCTAAACAGAAAAACAGGCAAGTAAATAGACATGTATATACCTAACAATTGGTGCCTCGCGGCTCCGCATGCGTTTATTACGTAGTAATTATTGTATTTCGTCACGTAGTTTCATTATTACTCATATTATTGACAAATCATATATTTAGTCAATTAGATGAGGTATTACGTATAGGTACCTATCTCCCGTCTATAAAATGTCTTAAAAATCTGATGAGTTTTTTTTTTTTCATTTTTAAAAGTCAGAAAGGTGAATCAATTTCGTTTAAAAACAAAACTATGGATTTATTTATATACTAAATGTGCCGTACGGCTTTATGTACGCCACTAATTTTCCGTCATTGCCAGTTTCCTTAACGTTCACGGTTACTGCTCCGTTCCTTTCAGTCGTAGCGTGAAATTATATAGTCTATATTCTACCTCCCTCAATAACTAGGTTATATTTTTTATTTTTGTTTAAATCTTCCTAGTAGTTCCAGAGATTAGCGCGTTCAAACAAACAAACATAAATCTTGCGACTTACTTTGTTAACATAGATTGGGTACAGGGCTCTCTTGCATTAATATGCATTCGGCGCCGGGTGCGAAAGTTATCATAAAGCACCCCCATTTCCTTCCATTCCCTTTACCCTTTTTCCTTTCTTTACATTATTTCCCTACAATACTGATAATCATACATCTAATACAATTTATTGTCATTCTATATATACTTATAATCAATCAAGTTTGACAATCAATCTTGAGTCTTGGACCCATGGTTGACCTTAAATATGCTGCGCTCGCGGCTCTTGCTTTCGTGGACTACAATGTTACTCAGTGTTGTTGTGGTAGGCTAGTAGATACCTATGAAGACGTATGGGGGTCGGCTTGCACCCCCTAAGACTCTGCTCCCGGTTTCCTCGCACCCCTTGAACCTCCGGGTAAAGAAACCCTGATTAGGTATTTGCTAAGTATTAAATTTGAACCTTGTACTTTAATAAAGAATTTAATTATACGACATAGGAATGTGTCCCTGAGCCTATTTATCAGTTTAACTTAATGTTGTATAAATAATTGTCTGTAATTGTGTTTGTTTGACGTATCACTGTTGTTCGTAGATATTATTACTGTGTTCAATGTTTCTCAAAGTTTTTAAAGTTGACAACCGTTTTTGTTTCCTATATTATAATTTATTTCGCATAATACTTCTAGAGATAAAAGTCTTGTTGTACCGAGAAATCTTTACCACATACTAATTAATGGCTTTAAATTTTGGTAGACGGCAAAGGTATACTCATTTATTCAGTGTGTCTTATTTAAAGCTAGGTAAGAAGAAACAAACGTGTAATAAATCAAAATATTCATTTGCAAGAAGGTTCTTCTTAATATGAGAATACGAACGCCGCGCTGCGATAAATAAAATACTACAAATTTCTTTAATCAGAGTTCGAGTCATTTATATAATTTAAATGTAAGACATTGTTTGAAACTTTTTTGTAACATTGAACATTATTGAATAATTTTTATTATGTGTGTTGGTGCCAATTACTCTATATCATGGCGTATGGCACAATGAGCACTTCAGTAAAATCCTTGAAAACTATGATAGAGTTTTTGTTGTACTCTACTTGTCTAGTGTACTATAACTTTCTTTATAATTAACGGAATCCTTGAAAAACTAAGTTGCAATTAGTAAATTAATTCCGGGATTCTTTTATTATCTCTCTCCCATGTCTAGTAGTTAGCAATATGTTCTTTGTATTGAGTCATAACAAATATGATTGTTTTATTCTACAGAATTTGAATAGAGTAAATTTTACGGGGAAAGGAATTTAAGTTTTGCTTTGCTTTACAACTTCAATATGATAGAAATAGTCGTTGATGTTTAAACTAAACGTACATCGTGTTGGAAAACTACCAACATCATAGTATGTTTTGTAGAAATTATACCAAGAAGAAAAAAAAACCTTTAATTATAATAATATACTTTTAAGCAATGATGGCTCATATGGTAGAGCATACGGACACCGCGTCGATCGACGTGAGTTAGAACAACTGCATGAGCCTTAGCTTTCGGTGAAAGAAAATATCGTGTTGAAAGCATAGCATAGTGGTAAGGCTTTTTCTAATACCCACCTGGCAAGCTACGGGTGGTAAGTTGAAAATCTGTCCCCAAACACCAGTAGGTGTGTTTCGGCAGCTTTGCTTGTGAGCCAGTCTTTCACTAGGCTTATCGTGTTACCATCTTGAGCCACATCTTCACTTAAGATCAGGTGAGACTATAACCACAACGCTAAACCTATAGTGATAAAAAAAGAGAACACGACAAGCAGAAAAAGTAGTAGCATGAGCTCCCAAGGAGCTAAAAAAGGCATTTAAAGTTTTGTTAAGAAATGAAGTATACAAAATCAATTTACTATGTTTACAATCTTTAAATTAGTTTGAATAACTTTTTCCAATATTTTGACGTGGTTTAGTATCAAATAGTGGTTAATAAACACAAAAAAACTGCTGTACATTTGATGGATTTAACTCAAATTTTCTCCTATTTATACCGTCTTGTAATAATATAATCGATTATTAGAGTTGACCCTGATCTAGAAAATAACCTATATTTATATTTCCTACTACTACTCCGTTAAGTTAATTCAATAAAGCCTTTTAACGCTTAGATTGGTTTGGATTCGTAAATTAAATGTAACACAAAATGCAAGAAAAATATATAAGTATCCATCTCAATGTTGTATATTATGAAATAACTTTCATTAGTAAAAGAAAGAACAAAAAATAAGTAAATAAACATAAATCGCTATCTTAAATAATAATATTCATAACGAAATGAAAAAATAATTAACACACAAGAAAAACCTACATTATACCTTAACCTAACAATTTTGTATTCAAACTTAATTAAAATTGAAACTATTAAATCAATTAACCAAAGTAATCCTTTACGTAAGGTTTTAATTAATTAATTAAATGAAACGCATCACATCACAACATTTAACCGCAGAAACGGGAAACATTACCGTTAAATTTAATTTTGGATGAAAAAAACAACCGAAAAAGGTTGTGTTACGTTTAATATTGTTTTGGGTTCATAATACGCAGATTACGGAGCTTAAGCTAGCCGTGAGATTTAGGAATCTAATGAAATTCTCCTACAATCCCTTTGATGGTGTAATATTTACGTAATACACATATATAACTGTGATTGCTCAGTGGTAGCGCGCTTGGATGTTACATCAAACTATATGAATCGAATATCAAATTTAGCTTGAGATTTCTGCGAAGGAAATCAATGTGATAAATTGAATAGCAAATATGAAGCGCTTTCCTGTTGGGAATAATGCAACGTCCTGGTACAACCCGTTGAAGTTAAACATTCTTAAGGATCCTCCAGTTACTACCAGAATTTTTGGGCAGCACTTTCCTTTAGCACTTATTTGAGGATAAATGTCAGATTTTCGTAGTCGCACATATTTCTAAAATACATTTTTGATGAATATAAATATAAATGAAAATTGCTATTAAGTAAATAAACTACTTGCATATTTTTTGATTAACTAAATAATGACAATCATTAAATGACACCAATGTACTACGGTACGAACATAGATAAATTGTGGTCTTTTTGAAGTTTTTTAAAAATTAATCTGAAACTATGTATAACTAAATATACGTCTGGTTGTCCGCGTGATAAAACTTGATAATATATTAATATTAATTTATCAATTACATACACAATTATTGTAAAATCGAGGCTACATAATAAAGTGTACATTTATCCTTATTAGTAAGCAGTGAGGTGTCAACACATTTGTGAGGAGACAAAGCAGCACGTTAAAAGATTATATCCATTGTGTGGGATGTAGGTCGGAGACTGTGTATTTAGTGCACGAGCTCCAGTGCAAGCGTAAGCGTTTAAATGAGATCTTACTATAAAATAGAGCAAAAACTTATTGTTTTTAGGTGTGCTGCGCATAATACATTACAAGTTGTTATTTGCGTAAACATAGTTGCGTAAAAGTACTCTAAACAGACGAGCATGCATGAAAATTTTGATTAATATTGAAGAATTGAACGATGCATATCAGTATCGTAGCATGTAGAAATACGTGGTCCCTGCCTAACCCCATTGGGGAAAAGGTGTGATTTATGTATGAATGTCATGCAGCAGTTGAATATACATCACCAAAACCGAATACAATTCTCAGTCTTCTAGCATTCATAACATAGATATGCATTTTCATATCACTTAAAAAATCGCTATCAAATCTCTTTTGCACTAAACACATACCAATGGGTGGTTCCGCCCAAGAGAATAATTACAAGCTCGCTTTTGCCTGCCAACACAGTATTTGCATTACTTCACTGAAATTTCCCGAGCTATGTGTGACGGAATGAAAAGTATGTATTATTTTTTGTATGTGTGTGCGCTATGCGACGCTTTCAAAGCTGATAAGCCTGTCTTTTTTTGTATATTAAACTGAATCGCGTACTACATTTAATTATAAGAATTATGAAGCTATTGAATAATATCTAGTGTACCTGAAAAACCAAAGTGTTCATAATGATTAAAGGATGGTGAGACACTTTCTACTAAGTTAAATAAATATAAATATGGGTACACAATTTCACACGGCCGTTTAATTCTAAACTAAGCAAAACTTGTATATAGTAACTAAACCGCTGATATATAGACATACCTAGATATTCACCACCCAACCATACAATTGAATAATATGCTCATCACACAAATGTCAGTCATATGCGGCGCGATTATACCCGCGACCTCTTGGCTCAATAGTAGGGCTAACT
This sequence comes from Saturnia japonica, assembly GCA_033032175.1. Taxonomy (NCBI): domain Eukaryota; kingdom Metazoa; phylum Arthropoda; class Insecta; order Lepidoptera; family Saturniidae; genus Saturnia; species Saturnia japonica. The sequence continues at coordinate 9,482,925 of CM065331.1, forward strand.
ACCACTGTGCCATGAGGCTTGCCAGTTGAATTACGATCCTTAAACACATTATGAAAAATCTCTCACAAAGCCTTTTTCGTAGTATTTTCAGGCTAACATGAAGACCGGGTGTAATGAATGTGTATTTCTATTATTTTCGTGGAATTAATTCAACCAAAAGTAAAAATATATTTTATGTGAATAAAATTCATCACAATAATCGTAAAAATAACAGTTATATAAATGAAAACTTTTGTTATTTCATAAACATTTAAAATAACAAATATTGTAGTGCCATTAGTCTTCATGAGTTTTCACAATTTTAAGCATTACACGCCGTCCAAATGCTCCAAATAACCGACAAACTATAAATATGCACTTATAATAGACATTATAAGCGCGTATCAAATAATGAGATTCACTCTCCTAGTCACGCTAAGAATGCCATAGTAGTTAGAAGTGAAGAGATCTGAAAAGAACTATAATTATTTTATATTTAACTAACAAAAAGCATATATGTGTTTGCCATATAATATAAAATTTATAAAAATTAAACAAAAATCGCCATCGGCCTTGAGAAGGCCCCGCGAAAAGTCCTTGTGAATGACAGCCAGCTTTAAGTGTGTTCTGATGTCCGTGGTTACTCCATCGGAGAGTTGACGAAATGTTTTCCAGAAGGAGTCTATAAATGCCGCCTTCAGTTTACCACGGATAAAAGAAAAAGGGTTTGAAAGACTTACAACACATTTTTCATTAGATCTTTTTAAAAGAAAGTTTCTTTTTTGTGGGAATATTGTATTGCTTTGTTTTACAATTGGAGTTTTATTTTTACGTTTATGAAATAGGAGTTTTCCAATGTTTTTTTTCTGACCTTTGTTTTTTATTACAAATTCTAGTAAGTAAAAACTACATTAAATTGAATGCACTGACCCTATTTTCAAAATAACTAGAAACATAGATTGTTTTTTGTACAGGTTAGTTTAATCAAACTGCAAGAAGGAAAATTATAATATATTTTTTATTGTTTGATAATTATATTCATTCGAGTTCGGAACCCATTCATGGCATGAGTATTTGCGGATGTATTTCTAAGCTGTTGATATTTTCATATGATCATGATTTTATTTTATTTTTCTATTCGAAAACTATGTATCGCTCTGTTTTTCTAGACTTTTATACACATAAAATATAAAAATTCATGTTCAACATGCTTATAATTTATTCCTAACAATCATAAAATGTTTTATAAGCGTCGAAACACTCCTTTTGCGATGTGGTAAAATAATTTCACTCGAGCAACCAGCGGTAAAATATTTCAGGTGTTTTATCAAAGAAATATTGTTCAATGCGTCCCTTAGAGTAATTTTAATAAATCGTATAGAAGGTTAAGATTTTTTTAAATATTGTTATTTATTTACCACAGCTTTTTAGTGACATAAATACTCGTAATTATACTTATACTTATCACTAGGAACAGTGCAGTCACTTTTCCGTGCTAGAAAAAAAAAATCATAACCTAGTTTATTTTAATTATTATTGCATTGCGAGAGTCAAAAGAAAGAAAAAGAATTGAGAGGCACTATTCTTCTCTTCTTCAAAGGCTTTTAGGATCCTGAAAGTCTTTTTCATGTCGTTACTGATTATGGTCTATATACATGAATCAATAAAAGGTTGTGTACCATGATGGTCATGTGAGTTCCATAGATTAAAAGAGAACAAACCTTTTTCACATCAAAGACATATTCAATATTAAATTAACATTCTAAAATTAGAATTCTTAATAAAACAAAACTTCGTCCCCCCCCCCCCCCCTTTATTTGCTTTAAAATATTTCATAATAGAAAAAGTTTGAGAGACACCGCCCGCTTGCGAGCGTGAGCTATTTGAATCTGCGAACTGCCGCGCCATTGGTCAATTCCTTCGAGCCCATTGCAATATCGACGGTAAACTTTACAGCGCTTTGAGCACTTGATAATAATGTTTTTTTTTAAATGAATTTATTATATTATGGATCTATAACTTCATTTTAATATTATTGTTACTAGATTTCCTGAATGAGTATTAAATGGAAGCTTGAAGCCATTAAAAGTTCATATTTTTTATAGATTCCTGTGTTTTATCAGAAAAAAATATTTTAGCATAATTTTTCTTGACGATATAATTTTATGGCTATTATTAATATTTCATTTTTAAAATAAATACTTGGGTATTTTTAAATTGGTATTTAAAGTAAACTATAATATATTTGTTTACTCTTATTTTTATACCTACCAGCTTTTACCATAGGACTGATTTTTCAATCTTAAATAATTTTATTTGAGGAATAATTTTGACGGATAATGTATGGAAAACTTGGCAAAATTTAAAAATTATTCCACAAATAATCTGTTGATTGAAACATTTGCCCTTGTAATAAAATTATATAAATATATTTTAATCATCTTTATACAATTATAAATTTACATAAACGTGTTTAAAAAACATGTAGTTACAAAAATTCACATGTTATGATAAGTTCGCAGCACTTTTTGTTGTCCTGCTAACTTTATTGCTGAAAAGGGAAATGTTAGATGTATTTTGTTGAATATTTTTCAGCATCAACAGCGCTTTTACAGCTTGAAGTACAACGATTCGTTTCGTCCCTTCAGCTTAGACTATTTCTGTAATCATTCATACTCTATTCAAAATTTCAATTATTTATCTGGCAGTGCGTTGCGAGTTGCTTTGTGGGGAGGACGCGTCGTGTTCTTGCAAAATTGAAAAAGGGAAGAGATTTAACCGTGAATTTTAAAATAGAACGCGTTAACTTTCATGTCAAGGACCATTGACAACGCGTATATTTATAAATCGTAAACGATGAAGAACAGGAAACATTTTGCACAATAATGGCGTCGTTAAGTGTGATAAATTTTTCGTGTTTATCAAATCAACATTACTGCTTTAAACGTCGGAATAAATGGTAAGTTTATCTAAACATATTAATATAAGAAAATATACATTTATAATCATAAGAATACATAATGGATCATTTATGTTTTTGCTTATAAATAGGGTGGCAATGAAACAAAACGCTTTCAGGAAAATTTACATTACTGAATTATTTTAAAATATTTTTTATAGTAGGTATATTGAACGATGTTTACGCTATTTGTAGCATAGATATAAGGAGTTGAGAAATTTAAAATCGTATTTTTTTCTGAACTTTGAACTTCTCTAGTAGTATAATAATAGTATAATCATATTTTGGTTAACAAATCGCTCATTCAAAACTACAATGACATAATTACAAAAAAGCCGAAATTGACATTTTGGTATCATAAGTTCCTGTTACAAAAACGTATCTATATAAAAAATATCATAATTGTTCTTACAATAGTTTATGATAGAGGGAGTGAATGTCGTTTGGAAATTACCTTAAATTCGCTAAATATCCATCAATTCAAAACTTCTAAATGTTTCTACTGAAAAATTACTTAAAAATGTAATTAAGTCTTTGTTCTTATTGGATGAGTGAAATTGTTATTGTTTTGAAATGTTTGCAACATCTTATTTACAAGAAATATGAAATCGTAGGTATCTATAAAAAATTTCTTTATCAATTTGTGTCTGTGGAATATTTGGCTATAGATGTGAAAACTCTACGATTGATTCAAGGTTTCGAGGCAAAATTTTAGATTTGAGCTCAGAATACATTACGGTTATTTATTTCCGTGTGGTAATTAGCCACTATTCATTGTAACACATTATATTTGTATACAATAACACGCACTGGACATTATTAACGTGATTGGTTTTGTGTGAACAGTGAATAGGTATAAAATTTTTGACGTACTACTGCAGTGCGCATTTGGGCTGTAGAAAAACTAATGATACGGATTTAAATCAGGTCTTTATCACTGTAGGTATTTACTTGTCATTTCTGACGGAGGTTCAGGTGGGATCTTGGTCTGTCATGTTGTGATTTTTATTTTCACTCGAAAACTTGCGTTATTTTGACCATGTAATGTGATATATTGGTGGCATAATAAAGCTTGTGATAAAGTTTGGTTATTCTGCATAAGTGAAGGTAACAATAAACAATAGCTTGAAGCCAAGAGAGCCACCATCTTGTTAAAGTGTTGCTTGAATTATGAAGCTTACAAAAGTAGTTTATCCATTTGACACTGGCATAATTGTGTATAAGCACACGTTGTCATTAAATTTAAAAAGAAGAACTTTCATGTGCATATTTAAAAAAAAAACTTTATTTAGAGCTGTTCACTTGTATGAGTTTCAAAAGAACGTTCATTAGCACAAAAATTAGCTCTTTCAAACAGTGCAATTTGTAAGCTTACAGTTAGAAACGTGCCTGTTTCAAATTAGTGACATGTGACGTCATAGTTTTAGTTTGTAATCTGTGGTAGAATATAAAGTGTATGAATCTATAAAATACAGACGAGAAAATTATATAATCATAGATGTATCGGTATTCTTTCGTATCTGTATTATTTAAATATTTCGATAAGTTGTTCATCACAAATGACCATACGCATCCACGCGGCAACACTTAAATGTGATAAAAATATGGGTCAGATAATGTATAATATTTTTTTGTTTGTGTTTTGTTTGATTTCAATGAATGAGTTATTTGATTGATGTTAGTATCGAAGACAAATACACCTACCGTTATAGGCATGGACGGAACAGAAGAAAAATTCGTAATACACAGGAAGCAATAAAAAAATCAGGAAATGGCCACTTACATCTTCTATACAAATAATACAATTGTAAATGTATATCAAAGTATAATACGATACCTATAACAAAATACCCATTTAAAAATTTTTTGACAGACTGTCTGTCTCTCTTTTTTTCCGGGAAATCTTCGAAACGGTTGTACCGATTTTGACGGGACTTTCACCGATAGATAGCTGATCATACATGGAGTAACTTAGGCTACTTTATTTTTAAAAAAGAATTAGGGTTCCGCAAAAATAAAAAAAACTGGTCATGGTGAAACAATTCGGACGCTTAAATGGCTTATGCTGAGTAAACCAATATGAGATATAGCAAAGTAATGTACTACATGATTGATTGTTTGAAAAAGGCCTACCTACAAAAAAGTCAAGGAGAGTATACGTCTATCTTCTGAGGAACACCCACAATAAGCATTTTTGTCTTTAAAATAGCCGGGAGCGGGGTAGCAAGATTCTCGCGGGCATTCTGTAGTCCACGTGAGCGAAGCCACGGGCACAGCTAGTTAAAAATATTTAAAAACGAATAACGACATTTAAAAATGGAACTTATTGGCTTTAAAATGCGGTTTGTTTCATCTATTTCTCACATTTTTTTAAGTTTTGGTGCTATTTTTATATATTGCGTGTACGTTCCCATGGATTTAACTTGTGACAATTTTCGTACTATGCTTTACTATGAATTAAATAATTGATTTTAAGTATAGTTTATAGCTCAGCAGAGTGTCGTTCGCCTTCAAACTGTTTTGGCTATGGAGCACCATGCAAGTTGATTGTTTATAGCTGGTTTGGTTCGCAGAATTCCAATACGGTCGTTTTACTATCTCAGTGACGAATTTCGTGATGGTCATCCGTCTACCGCTGCGAACAGTGAAAACATCGATGCTGTACGCCGTATGATCGAAACAGGCGGGCATATGACCTACCATGAGAATCAGGCATCCTTAATCCTTCAAACACATTTCGGTGTGAAATAACAGTATTCCGGATGGATTCCTTTCCATATTTAACTATGGCTGAAAAAACGGCGGGTCACTTGGTGCAATGCCATGCTTACAAGATTCAACATCCAACCTCAAATTTGGTGTGGAACATGTGAAGAAATATCGATTTACAGCTGCGATTCCAAAACAAAGCTGCAATCGACTTCGTGTACTTCATGGTGATTGCTACTTTTTAAAATAAAACTGAATACGTTGCTACTGTCACTTTAGAAGGATCATCGTACAATCAATAGTGATTGGTACACGTGTTACACGACTATTTGTTTGTCGCAAGTTATTGACTAACTCCGTAAAAATAACCCAAACGTATCATCTTACACTATGACAATGCCAGCTCTCACACGGCCAGACAGACAAACGAATTTTTTAAACAGAAAACGTCATGGCATGGCGTCTTGCTAATTCTTCATGTTTTTAAAAATCAAGAATTATTTACGCGGTCAAAGATTTTTCATTACCAGATGATGCTTTTTAAGAGTATAAAAAAACATGATTCGGAGGTCATCGCGGAGGAGTGGCATAAATGTTTCAAAATTGATTTTATTTGTAAGAAAAAGTGCATGCAAGCTCTAAGGGAGAATATTTTGAAAAAAAATAAATTGATTTTTGACCAGTCATGGTATTTCTCTCTCGTTCATTCTAGAATTTTTTAGCGCGCTCCATGTAGTTAAAATATACAATTACAAAAACAAATCTCATGGTCACACGTTCGACGCAAGCTGTAAAAGCTTGCACACAAAAATCGCTGCGCGCGCAAGTTGCTTCTAAGAAAGATGGCGCCCATGTGGTCATCTATTGTAATCGGAGACTGAATTACATTGTTGCTTATCTTATGAATAGTGGAATTCGCAGTTCTTTATGATTTTTAAAAGCTTTGTATTATTTTCTTATCGTCTTAAGAGCCGTTTGCTTGGTGTAATTTATATTTAAACTAGCCCTTCGCCCGCGGCATTGATCACTTCGTGATTAAGTTTCGTACTTATGTCCCATTATAATTAAGTTTTTATGTCCCGTTCTAACTGAATTTTTAAACATCAAGTTTCACAGATTTTCATAAAAACTTTCTTATCCCCTTTTACATAACTTCTTCAAAATAAGTACTAATTGATAATAGTCATACAAAAAAAATAATATCACAATTGTATCTAAGATTATTATGCACGACGATTCAGCAAGCAGATTCTACTGTCAAAGGGTCAAGGTGACTCCCTCTCTGTGCATCCACTAAATCCATACAATTGTGTCTGTCTACAAAGTGTCTGTTTGTAATGTCAAAATAACATCTTTTTACTAAATGCATATCAAAGTATATACGATACCTTATAACAAAACACCCATTTTTGAAAGTTTTTTCTGTCTGTTCGTTCAGGGTAATCTCCGAAACGATTGGACCGATTTTGACGGGACTTTCACTGGTAGATAGCTGATTTATTTTAGAAAAAGAATCAGGGTTCCGCGCAAATAATTAAAAAAAAACTGATCATGGTGAATCAATTCGGGCGCTTAAATGGCTTATGCTGAGTAAACCATAAGATATATAGCAAACTAATGTACTACATGATTGACTGATGATTGATTGAAAAAAAAAAAACTACAAAAAAGTCAGCGAGAGTATACGTCTCGTGAGCGAAACCGCGGTCACAGCTAGTTATTAAACTTTAAATATTACCTATTTATACAGCTGAAAAAAAAACAGAAGATAAACCCTATAGAGTTTCTTGCCGGTTCTTCTCGATGACTTCCGAACCGGTACTAGTGTTTTTACGTTCATAAGTGTCTTCCTGGGGCCTGAATAACGTAGTTTGATTTGTCTTGTCAAATTTCGGGATCAGTTAGTATATACTAACTATATAGCTGGCAGCAGCATCTTGCAGGCCGGTATGACAGCGACGACCGTTGAAAAAATTCCCGATCTCTCGGTTGTCGCCATTCTGTTATATTGTACTATATATCTATAGTAACATAATAAACCGGAAGACTTTTTTGTTTGTTTAAATATGTTAATCTTTGGAACTACGATTGGATTCGAAAAAAAAAATTTTTTATGTGATAGCCAGACTCACGAGGAATATTATAGGCTATCTAACATTAGGCTGCAACTCTCAGATAGCCTTGAATATTGATTTTTGTTACGTAAGTCGGAAGTTGAGGCTCTCCCGAACTGCTTTATCCGCGTGCTCTGGTGTAATCTGACTACTATCTACACTGTGTTATCCTTAAGGGCCCTGAAGCCGCTGTGGCTTTTACAGCTTCACCGAACTGGGGGCGAGCGCAGAGGATCTGTTTTTTTTTTGTAACAGAAGTTAATGGTCTCGGATCAGTCATTATTAAAAACAAAAAATAACACGGGGCCATAACTTGAGTACACGATCAGTAAGAATGCGATAATTGTCAAAGACGCGGACGCAGGGGAGATCTCTTCACCTCAGGCCCCGACTGTATTCAACTCGCGCGCTCCTATACATATATAGAAATTTAACACCCAGACAATTATGATCATCACACAAAGTGTCAGTCGTATGCGGGGATCGATCCTGCGACCTCTCGGCTCAATAGTTTAGGGCATTCTACTACTGTATTAAAAACATGCTCTCAACAAAGACATTTTTCAAATAGTCCCGGGGTCACATCTGCTTCTATATTTCGTGTAAGTTTAAATTAGCGAAATCCCTAGCCCCCCTATATACAATTAGAGTCCCATAGAATTGCCCGCATCGGTTCCCATGGTCCGCGTATTGTCCCAAATCTGCCCCCACGTGCGGCGCAGATGGCTTCTCCATGCGCATGAGTTTATTTTTGTTTAAGTATGCCGTTAGTGTGACATTGAATCCAGGTATTTTTGGGACTAGTCTTTTTTAATTGACTGTACCATAATTCAAGATTTAGTATTATGTAAATAATTATTAAAAAGAAAAAAAAAACCCGATCGCATTAAAATACTTAGTAAAAATATTTTTTATTATATTATTTGATTCCCAGACTCTCGTACTTAAATATTATATAGTCTATGTCACTCCCTAAATTAAGACGAATGTAACGACACCTCGTATGCTAAAATCAATTAAGCCTTTTAGGCTAAAGAGTGTGTCAAAGAAATAGACATATACAAATGAATTTTTCAAATAGACGTGGATGGCCAAATCATATACTACGAGGAATAGCGGAAAATACTGAAAGGAGCCACAGGTCCGATTTTCATGAAAACTGAAACTGCGTAATTAGATTTTTGAAAAATCAATATTCTTGACCAGGAAACGAAACCGTTGATTTTGGAAAAATAAAACGCACTGTATTATTATTATACCATTTCATAGTGTCGCTAATAAGGATCAAATTCTGCGTAGCAATGACATGCGGCAAACTTCAGGAGAATGTTGAATTATAATTAACTTAAAGAGTACCTAATGTCTTTGATTCATACATTACTCGGACCTTGTTCGAAACTACGTTCAATTTTATTTTATTTAAAACCAGCGCAGTCATCACACATTATCTTCTAGTTTCAAATTTTGACTATATATCCGAGGTCAAAGACTGCAGTATTTTATTTTTTTGTTTTGAACAATTGAAATTAGGATGTATGGTGTAATGGGGCCAATAATTTAGATTCTGTTCCGTTTCTATGACTACTGCTAATTGTTTGCGGACTGTTTAGTTAGTATTTTGTTGAATAATTTATAGAAAGTAATGCTTGAATTCTGTGACTTGAAGATGGATTTAAAAAAAAAGTACCATTGACTTATTTATATTATTTAGACAACTTAACAAAAGAGGCTTTATTTTAGATCAAAATAAATAGTGAACTTTTTTAATATAAAAAACCATTTTATTAATAAACTACGGGTACTACATATAGGGTAAACAAAACTCTGTCTCGATACGTCCATTTTTTCGAAAGTTATCGTAACCACCTCTTAAAAAAAGTTCGAACGTCCACGTGATTTATTTACAGTTTTTTTATTAGTAAAATAATACATATTGCTTTTTACGAAATATGAGATAGATTACTTGAACGGTTTTCTTGAAATATATCTACTGATATTATCGTATAAGTGCCAATTAGTTGCGCTAGAGACAGTTTAAAAGCAAAAAATTGTTTGACTTTGACGTGTCGAGAATAGAGCACAACCTTAACCGCTACGCGGTATGATGCGTACAATATATTTTTGGAATGAAACAATCGTATGTGAAATAATTATATATCCAATCCCTGTAGCTATAATGTATCGAAAATAATGCCATTAATAGAATGTTTAGGCTATATAACGAAGTTAACTTATAACACGACATATTTTTCACCAGTCTTCCTAAATTTAAAAACTCACTTATTTATTTCTTTCTATTTAATTGTTAGATTTTCATCGTCCATTTACTATAAACAATACTTGTTAACAATGAAAGTTCTGCACAGCACATAGGGTATTATATAAATCTTAGTAAACGCATTGCATCTGTGGTGACCCGTCTGAGGTCCAGTAACCAGCAGCCTGCAAGTGATCGCAAATATAGTCGACTGACCGATATTGCAGCACTGGGTTCCCGTCCATGTTGCGGGAATTATTTAAAAATTATTATTATTAGATTTTAAGAGATATTTAGAATTAAGTTATTACTATTTTTTGATCTTAAACATATATTTGTGCCTTATGACATAAAATAATACAAGGGCAGTCTTAGTAAAATCGTAAGTATTGTCACCGTGCGGGGCGTGCTTGATTTTAGTGCGGACGGATGAAGTGGGGAGCAGATGTTAGCTCGTACCAGAGCCCTCGACCGCCATTGTGAAGAGAGGAACACGACGTGAATAAAACACCATTCAATAGTTCACTTCCTTTTATTTTAATTAAGTTTAATATCGTGTTGAATATTTGATAACACGCGCTTTTGTTACGGTCTGATGATGTGTAGTTGGTAGACGTATGAACCTACCTACCTCAGCTGGTTAGTAAGAAGAAACAATAGACTACCTACTTGACTCGTGTCAAATTTGACGCAATAAATATTTTCTGTATGTAGTATTTGACTTAGAATCCAATATTTATCGATTTCAGATATTAAAAGTATAAGATGGCTACCTACATAATTAAGATTTTTTTTAAATTTATTTTTAACTCTGAAAACCCTTTCGGCCATGTTGTGACGTCATAGGACTGTAAGCAAATTTCATGTCGGGTCTTGTAATACGAGTGAAATTCGCTATTGACATTTATAACATAAAAAGTATCGAGATCTTTACAATGATGAACGTTTGCTAAATGTCAAATGTTTGTTTTTGACCCGTATGACGTCACAGCAGAGATAATAGACTAATATGGCTGATAGCGTTTTTTTTTCCTGTTCACGAAAAGTAATCATAAAAAATAAAGATATGCGGTTTTCTAGGCCCTAGGGCCTGAACGATAATTATTAATTTAAGACATAACCTAAGTAAGCTAAGAGGCACGTGGTGGCTACTAATACTAATTAACGCAAACTGGTTTATTCCGGTTTTACGTTTTACTCACCATGTGTATTTATTACATTTCAACGAACACAAAAAAGTCTCCAAGCTGATTTACATTATATTCGTTAACAAAACAAGCTATTCCGTATAAACATTTATGGTGTGGGTTGCCATGTGCGTTGATGATACTTTGGCACCGTCCCATCTTCCATGTACTTTATTGAGAGTTGGAACGGCAGCTGCTTAAGACCTCAAGCGGCGTAAGTATTGTATCGTTTGGAGTTGAAACTCTGGGATCGTGGGGTCCTGGTTGAATCTTCTCGCGGCCAAAAGCTTCGATCAGCGTATAAGCGTTGCCATACAACGTGGCAATATACCCAACCTCCTATGTACGTTTCCTTCTGGCGGCGAATTGAATGGCATCCACTATTTGGAGTTTTTACCCGACTGCGAAAAAGGGAGTTATGTTTTCCGAGCGTTTATATTTATTTATTTTATATATTTAGCATGCCAACAGAACAATCATAAAAATGTAAAATTACATGTTATCATTTCCACTTAAAAATAACAAAGTAATCGCTCAGATAATAGGCATGCCTGACATTTAAACACATATTGAAATAGGATAACTACTAAATTTAGGTACCTATATACTTCAAATGTATATCTATTTCTTTGACACGTTCTGTAGCCTAAACGGCTAGATGGATTTTAACATACGAAGTGTCGTTAGATTCATCTCAATTGTGTGAGTGACATAGGTTATATCTTATTATATTAAGTGAGCAATTCTTGTATATATATATATACATATATATGTAATTGGTTTATCGGAAACGGCTCCAACGATTTCGATGAAACTTTGCATTTAGAATATGTTTTACATTCCAAGTTTAACTAGATAGGTGCTTTTCTTTTCTTGTTTATAAGACACCGAGCATAGCTCGTTCGCCCAGATATATTAATATTTAAATACGTGTACGTCTGGGAATAAAATGCACAAAAAAGAAAAAAAAATATCAAGAGTTTTTGTTGCAGTAGGATTTTTTTTTTTTTTTTTTTAATAATATTCGTTGTTGATTATTAAAATTATTATCTTTATATTAATACGTGAAGTAAATACTTTGTACCCCTTTTTAAGCGTATTGCGTGTACGGAAGACTGAGATTTGACACGGTTAAAGTTTATATGGAGGAGTCCAGAAAGCTAAAATTTATCTATAATATCTGTTACTAATACATATATTAAATTTAATTAATTAATTCTGCGAATCCTAACACGACCAGTGCCATTGAACTTAGACCCCCCTAAATATTTTGACATTGTCACTTAATGAAAAGTGACGGCAAGTGATATAATATTCATTGTTTAGGTTCATACTGCAAATGTCAAACAGAAAAAATTCTATAATCAAAAAGTCGCTGGTCGAATTTCGATCACTGGGCGACCGCTAGTTTTTATTATTATGAATATTATTAATGGAACTTAAATTTTAAATTATGTAGTATTTTGTTAACATTAATATGTTATAAACGATTACGCACAACTAACTTATGTCCATATCACTGACTGATACGTTCCGTCCTTCGCTCGTTCGATAACGCATTGATAACGCATTGATAACGCAGTGATATCAGAGAGAGCATTGTCAAACGTGAACGCGAATAGAGTACAGCTTGTTCACTCGACACCAAAAGTAATCAATAGTAGTGGATCTAATGTGGAGTTATCATACATACATACGTAAATCACGCCTATTTCCCAACGGGATAAGCAGAGATCACGTCCTTCCACCTGCTACGATCCTGGCATTCATCTTTCGCTTCTTCAACATTCATTAATCTTTCTTTCTAATCAGACTACTAAACTTTTTAATCAGAACGTCTCCGATTTGATCCATAAATGTTCGTCTAGGACTTCCTCTTCCAACGTTTTCTTTTACACTCGCCTTATAAATTTGTTTAGTCATTCTTCTTTCATTCATCCTCTCAACATGCCCAAACCATCTAAGCATCCCTTTCTCAATCCGTGTGACTATATCTTCTTTCACACCACAAAGTTCTCTTATCACACTATTTCTTATCCTGTCGCTCAATTTCACTAACCTACTTAACGCTCTCATTTCTACTGTATTTATTTTACTTTCATGATTTTTCTGCCACACCCAGCTTTCACTTCCGTACATGAGTGTTGGAGTTATCATGGTGTAAAAAAACAGAATACTTATAAAATCAACCAAAAAAAGAACATATGTGCAGTTACATATGGTAGAAGTGAAAATATAAATCAGAACATATAAAAATATCTTATATAGACCACTCGTACTGTACATAGGTACAACAATGCGTAAAAGTCTGGCCATCACACCGCAAAAAAGACAAACAAAAAATAACAGATTCAAATTTAAGAAATATATTGTGAGTTGTGTGGAACAGAGAAATTTTATTGGAGATTTCTGTCTATTTGGAGCAGTCCGACTGGTGGAATACATCCACCCTGCAGAACATCAAAATCAAAAAAACCTTTTTCAATTTAGGCCCTAAGAAGGCACTTATGAACGTTATAACACTACTGCCGGTTCGGACAAATATCCCAGCCATCGAGAAGAACCGGTAAGAAACACGATCGGGTTTTTTTTTAAACCTTTTTGAAAATGAAGTTATACTGGTGTTATCTATACAATTAATTTTATTTTTAAAATTTTTGTCTGTCTGTCTGTCTGTCTTTTGTTCCGGGTAATCTCGGAAACGGTTGGACCGATTTCGACAGGAGTTTCACAGATAGATAGCTGATAATATAGGAAGTAACTTACGCTACTTTTATTTTAGAAAAAGAATTAGGATTCCGCAGAAATACAAAAACTGTTCATAGTGAATCAATTCGGGCGCTTAAATGGCTTATGCTGAGTAAACTATAAGAGATATACCTTATTAATGTACTACATAACTGTAAATCTTAAAAAGACGTTCAAAAAAGTCAGCGAGAGTATATGTCTATCTTTTAAGGAACCACCTACAATAAGCATTTTTGTTTTTATAATAACCGGGAGGGGGTGTAGTACAATACGCTCGTGTGTCTGATCGACGGCATTCTATAGTACACGCAAGGTTAGCTGTGGACATAGCTAGTATTAAATAATATAGGGTCAATGATTTAAAGTTTAAAAGCCAAAAACATGGCATCTCAAAGTCCCATTTAAAAAAAAAAACAATTTATAAAGATTAATTAATATTTAATTAATTAAGACTTGTACCTTTTGTCACGTGATATAAAACACCAATCTGAGTGTGTGATGTAATTATATCTTGCATAATTTCTTGTTAATGTAGCCGAAGATGGAATTATGGGACTGACTCAAGTGTGTGATACCATTTCGCATTCATTCGGTTTTACAAAGTGAATCATCTGCATGGATTTGTTTATAATAATTGATTCTAAGATAACAAGAACCAGTATTTGTTGTAAATTAGGAGATCAAAAATAAAATATTTTGGGACAATATCTTTACAAACAAAATGATAGTTGCCTTATTAATTTAGGAAATATTTTTTGATATGGAACATCCACTATGACAGTTAAGTTATGTGGGGTAAAATCAATTGTATTGATTTATAGTTATCGTCAAATTTGTTTTAACGCCATCTATTGATCATTTTTAGTACTACATTGTTAGCTATACTGTTTGGTATACTTACATTAAATACTTTTTTGATTTGATATTTTTATGTTATCTATATTTTTGTTTTCTTTATCATTTCAAATGAAAAATTCTTTACATAAGAACTTAGTGGATGGAATGCGATGAAACGAAAAAGCGAAACAAAAAGAGAAAAACACATACATCTATAGGAGTTGACCTGTGAGAGAATGAGATAGAATACATTATACACGGTTAATGCAAGTCCTGATTTTCAGGACTATGACCGTCGTCGAATTGGCCTAACGGTGTGAGAACCAGACTTGTACGCACTGTTGTATGTACGGTACGAGTGGTCGATAGATCGAGTCCTGCTGATTTAGGATTCTTAACAAGACGTTTCAAAGAAGATATTTTTATGTTTTCTGAAGGTTTCATTTCTACCGGCCATGAATTGGCACTTTTTTTATTTCACTTCTTTCTTTAATAATCAATTTCGATGATTTACATCTGCCGAGCTTCCCGTGCAGTCAAATTTTTTTAACAGAAATCTTTCTTGACATTATTTGATTGGTCGAATATGTAAGTAAACTACCTTTTTACTTTTGTGAAGTTGAATAATAATTATTTGCACCTATCGAGGTGGGAGGTTTTAGACGCAATAAACTTTCAGAACCTCTGCTTATGGGAAGTATTCAAAACAATATATTAAATTACAGTACATAGCGGTTCGTAATCTTAATGGCTTTTGTTTCGATACACTCTCCGAGTCAGCAGGGTGACCAACGTCACAGAAATCAGGAGCAGTTTAGAATTTTTCAAGTATTTTTATTGGCCGTAAAATAATTTCATCGTTCTACCTCCTTGTAAAATGCAATGGAGTCGTTATTTACTTGCACCGAAAGTTGAGATTAGTAATTTTAAAAACTAACCTGTTATTACAAGTTAGGGCCATTGGATACACGTCTTTAATCATCAAACTCTTTTCTAACAAATGGTCCTACCTTTATAGAACTGTCCAAGAAATTTTTGTGGAAATTTGACATACATGTTTCCAGCTATTATTTATAAATTACTAGCTGTGCCCGTGGCTTCGCTCACGTGGATTACAGAAAACCCGCGCGAATCTTGCTCCCCGCTCCCGGCTTTTTTAAAGACAAAAACGCTTATTGTGGGTGTTCCTTAGAAGATAGATGTATACTCTCGGGGATTTTTTGTAGATCTTTTTAATGCTTACAATTGTTTAGTACATTAATTTGCTATATCTCGTATGGTTCATTCAGCATAAACCATTTAAGCGCCCGAATTGATTCACAATGGCCAGTATTTTTTGAGCGGAACCCTAAATCTTTTTCTAAAATTAAAGTAGCCTAAGTTACTCCCTATAAAATCAGCTATTCTACCAGTGAAAACTCCATCAAAATCGGTCCACCCAGACAAAATTTTTAAAAATGAGTGTTTTGTTATTGGTATCGTATACCTATACTTTCATATGTATTTAGTAAAAAACTGTTATTTTGACATTACAAACAGACACTTCAATTTTATTAATTGTATAGATAGGGTCAAATAATAACTTAAGTTTATTAAATTAAATAAAAACCGAGTATAAATAATGTTTTCGGATAAGTGCGATACTGGCAACCTAAAACTCAAAATCGATCGGGGGTATTTTAGGAGGCTACAATAGCGTCGATATCCACTCGTCTGCTCCCGGAATTCGAGAGTTCCTCACATCGCGGCTTCGGTGCGACTTCTATAGTTATACGATATTTATATGTCATACTTGCGCATAAAAGACTTTTCACACCGTTGAGAATTTGTAAGTCGTGTTTTGCCATAATGGTGTGGGACTTGTTACGGTTGGATGTTCTTAGCTAAACAAGCTAAATTATTAAAAAGGAAACAAAAAACGTGACTGCAACAAAAACAATTGAAAAATTTTTTTTTTTTTGTTTATATTTGTGTTACAGGCCTCGTACTTAAATATTATATAGCCTATGTCACTGTCACAATTAAAACGAATCTAACGACATCTCGTGTGCTAAAATACATCAAGCCGTTTAGGCTGCAGAGCGTAACAAAGAAGTAGACATACACCCATACATAGGTACGTATGAAAAACACAACTCTCCTCCTTTTTCGCAGTCGTGTAAAATCAAGTTTTTTTATCAATATATATTTTTGGACTTATATAGCAACTTGGCAAAGTAAAGTCATTATGGCTGTTGGTAAACGCAGTCCCAGCGAATACATGACCCATATTAATTGGCATCACTCACACATTACAATATATGTAAGTTTTATGTAAACATGACACCTATGATGTTAATATGATGTCAATTGCGGTGTTATCCAAAAACAATGGTGGATACATCAGTGTTAATCCCGATACGAGACAAACCAAAAGAAAATCACTGTTGCGGGTATGTCACCATGTGCATGGTAGCCGCGATTCAGTCGGACGCAATTAATGCCTACCACCCAAAAAAATTACAGCAAAATATTATTTTCTAAGAATCTACTTATTTTTAATATATGAATATTTAATACAAATATAAATATTATAAACTAACTACATACTTAATTTAAGAGTGGTACAAGAGTGTGCGAGATGTGTTTGTGTGCGTGTGTAAATATGAATAGAAGGATAATTGTAAGTTAGAAAAGTTCTAATAGCAAAAAAATCGACCTTTGTTGTATAAAAAAAATGTCCGTGGGATTTTCAAGTAATTGTCTGGCGTTAACAGTTTGAGCGATGGCAGCGCTATGTAAGCATCGATGTTTTCATTCCGATTTGTATCGGGCATCGATGTTTTTCATATATCGCTCATCACTAACGGTAGGTACTAATACTGCTTTGATTATTTGTTTAAAATTACTAGGCGGAGAGTTACGTCACGACGCCATCTGCCGCAGCAATTATGACGTTATTAAACGTACGAAATTTATTATAACAATTAATTAGAACGCAAGTTTGTTTCGCTTTGAGATTTAGGTTCGATTATTATTAGGAAAATTATTGAGTAGGTACATTGCTAAATTTCCACCAGTCGGACTTCTTCTCGTTGAACAAAAAAAAAAGAAGACAAGGTGTATCTTCGAAGTTAAATGTCCAATCCCAATTAAATTAAAACGGGACCACCCTATCCAATAAAGAAAGAATCATCGAAATCGGTTGATAAACAAAGAAATTATGTCTGAAAAAATATATGTATATACACATTAGAATTAGTAACATCTCGTCTTTTGTTGAAATCGGTTACAAAAATAAAAAGCTTGCAAAGGAAACGGTAGCCGCGTACCATCGGGCGAGCTGCATGTATGTTTACCATCTTAGTTGTATTTAAAAAAAAAAACGGTTTAAATTAATATGTCGATAAAGAAACATAAAATCTTCTTTTGAATCATGAAAATAACGTCTATAGTTCAATGTTAAGTTCGTGAACAATCCGAACGCTTTCGCATACCTATTTCTATACACATACAAGACTTGACGCAGATGTTCATTGAACAATGCAATTCTGAACAAAAAGTTTTTATTTATTGTTATATTTAACAATAACGTAGTAAGGAAGTATGCTTACTTTTTTTTTCACCGAGGCTTTTATTTATTCTAATATTATTAATCAACTACTGAGCTATAAGGTGGGACCATAGCTGGCCGTTTAATATTTCTGTTTATTCTTGAATAAATGTCGTCATTTTTATAACATATCTTGATCTAATACAATTTGTTTATCATGTTGTATATACATATGTATGTATGTCTAGTTTTCTTTGGCGAGCTCTATCGCTTAACGGCTTTGATGGATTTTAGCATACGAGGTGCTTTAGATTCATCTTAATTCTGGGAGTGACATAGGCTATTTAAAATTTTAGTACGACGTATGGAATGGTGGATGAATGTTTTTTTTTTTTTGTGTTGCACTCGGATTTTTATCGATTTCTATCCGTTGTTTTCGTTACTAAAGATAGACAAATATAACCTTTTGTACTTACTTTTTTTTTAAACCTCTCAATGGATAGTATTTCGTATCTACATAATATATATCCATACCCTGTATCTTGGATAAATAAGTGGAATGCATATCTGTCTAAAGTTATAGGTAGTACTTATTACAAATGTGTATTATTCGTGGATAGTAAACTCAGATATGTTATTGAAAACGGCCGTAAATATAATAAAATGGTGTAGTTAGGTGTAGGGACTTTAATCGCTGGTCAACTGAGCCAGTTTCTATCTAAGTATAACGAGAACTTACGAGGATAACTTTTCAAATATTAACTTTATGTAGGTATAATTAGGTATTTTATATTCCATATTATTTCAAACTGATAAAAACAATACCATTAATAGTTATTTCACTGTTATTAAAGGCACGATAGAGTAGGCATGTAGGACCTAAGCGGCCATATTTAATTATCGGAGTTGCAAGGTTATAAATACAGTTTCAATTTTCGGGTACTTTATGTAATACTTTTCGGTTTAAAGACATTTTTATTATTTCTCATAAGAATTTACATATTTCACTTAAATGAGAACATATTAAATTACATTATATTCTTAAAATATAAATAGGTACTATACGCAGCGGGCGAGCAAACGTATTGCGAAACATCCCATTTTAATTATTAAAGTGAAGGTAGATATATAATAAAGAAGATGTAATTTTAAAAAGGACCATACACAAACAATAATAGCAAAATACATGGACAACAGAACTATGGACTGGGTGTTGCTTTTTGTTAGCTAGTTTAGGTAGTAATTTAGTTTTAGTTTTTTTAGGTAGTTTATTAATATTATTTTTAACGCTGAGATAGTTTTAGCTTCTTTAATATTTTGTGTGCTTTCATAGGTGGTGGTCTTTTTTCTATAATTTGTCCTCGGATGGCGTAAGACTAAATTTATATGTAAAATCATAAGATAGAACACTAGTATATTCACACAATAACAGTAATATGGTCCTTAATATATCAGAAAAAAAAAATCAGCGATAGCGTATGACCCTATCTCTTGTAAATTAGCCACAATAAAGTATTTTGTGATAAAGATTTGTTGAAAATTAAAAAGTGGTTTATAAGCTTTATTTTGAGACATGGCATATCCTTACAAGCGTAAGTTACTTCATCATAAAGACAATTTTATGAAGTTAAAGTTTGCTCTTTAGAGTATGCTATTTGGACACAAAGTTTAGGAGATAATGAAAAATTAAAATAATTTGTACTTGCGGGAAGAACAATTATGATAGACTACATGGGTGCGTTGGCGGCGCGGTGTTTGTCGGTAAAATTAACACGAGTGAAACCGTGGGGCACAGCTAGTTTTTAATAAATCGCGCATCAAGCTGGGTCAACTCATGGTTCGCGACACTCGCAAGGCGATAAACCCTTCATAGTGACTTTCTTTTTGTTTGTCGCGTTCCGGGACCAGCCAATATGTATCCACCGACATAACAGCGACGACCAACGGCGTCTTACACATGTCCCTTCCTTCCTCCCAGGAAGCAGGGACATTTATATATGTACATGTTAGTTTAACTCGAATTTTACGGACAGATCGCAACTTCTTTGCAATTGCGGCAACAGCCCAAGCTGAGGTCCGGCCACTTTGGCACCCTTGCGCCCTTGTTGCCCACGCTTTCGCGGCTGTTTGCTTTAAGCGCTCGCCCCCAATCCCGGTAAAGCTGTAAAAGCCATCAGCGGCCCTGTTTTTGGATAGGGCCCTTCAGGCTAACAGCGTAGTCAGTTCGAAAAAAAAAAACCTCTCATTGGTGGTTGTTGTTGTTGTTTTGTATTGTATTATGTTTCCTATCAAGAAAAGTGCAGTCACTACTATAAGAAAAACTCAAAAACATATTTGTGTGTGTTTTCTTTACATGCAAAGCTGAAAGCATTCGACAATCACCGACTAAACCCGTCTGAATATTAGAGACGAGGAAAAATATAGTCTACCGACAACCGCCGACGGCGCCGTTCCCGCCGAAACACGCGTTCCATTTCCAAATTATTTCAAATATGGCCGCCCGTAACGAGCCGAATGGACAAACAACAATTGACCCCAATTCAGCGGCTAATGGCACGCGGAACGCTTGGGGACAGAGCGACGACGCTGCGACGTCCTATTGCTTTGTGACATTGATATTTTTCGCGACATAATACCTACTATATGTATCTAGTATGATATATTATATTTTCGTGAGTGACCGTGTCCTGTACAAAGTAATGTGATTGTATCGTGAATTGGGTCACTAGTGTCACGTCGCGTCGTGTCGCCAAGAATATTACGCATTACTTTATAAATTTCCATTGCCTTGTATATTTAACAAGAGAATTTTAAACAACAACCTAAATTATTAAAAAGGTAACAAAAACCCGACTGCAACAAAACGCTTTTTTCCTTTATATTTTTGCTTTTTATTTGATTCCCAGACGTCGAACTTAAATATTATATAGCTCCCACAATTATGAAGAATCTGACGACACCTCGCATGCTAAAATCCATCAAGCCATTTAGGCTAAAGAGCTTGCCAAAGAAATAGACAAACATGCATATGCTCGAAAACATATACTTCCTTTTTCGCAGTCGGGTAATAAAAAAAGGTTTAACTTTAAAATTGTCAAATGCAACACAACAGATGGGAAAACATGTTATCGGTCAAATTGGATAGTCTGTGAGGACAATGCGAATCAAGATGTTGCGGTGGACGCGGGATATGTTCGGTTAATAGGGCTGTCACAGATAAAACTTGTAATTCTTCGAAATGAACAGACGATCAGTTGGAACGTCGATTCAAAATTATTGGACATCAACTGAAACCTTCATTAAGAAGTATATTGGGATATATATTTGATAGAGTTTCAGTCGAAAGTGTTGCAACTTAAGTGACATTTTAACATTTCCCAGTTTTTGAAGTCGTGTTTATAAGGTGAGTTAGATGGTGATGTCTGGAAGTGACTACCACTCTGTGCATACACTAAAATAATACAATTAATAATAATTATAAATATAATAAACATACTATTTATACAGATTAAAATAAATATTCGTTGGTTTTGAGAATTTTTATTTCTAACGAATTTAACAGTCCTATTGTACCCAATTCTGACTAGCATCCAAATAAGGAGAGTCGCCAATGAGACAGCCTACCATCATCGACTACCTTTCAATCCTATTTAAGTCACACTCCATTGATAATGCACATAATCGATCGAAAACGACAATTCAAATCGAGTTGCTTGTTGTGAACTCTTCTCGATAACTGGGATGTTTTCCGAACTGTTTTTTTTTTTTTACTACAAAGGTGGCTAATGTGAAACGGCTGCCGTGGCCTATGGACGCTTGTATATTACTATAGGTGGTAGTGTCAATAAGTGCATGTTTATCCGAAATTTCATTGTTACTCCAGTCATAATTTTAGACATGTGTTTCGCCAGTCAACGAGGCATTCTCAGACCGATGCTAGCGGGTGAGTCAACAATATTCATTGAGGAAGTCAATTATAGGCTGACCTGCGCGACTTCGTCTGCGTCGTATAATAGCGAGAGAGAGAAAGGGTTAGAGAGAGTGGGTCGTAAGCACTGTATTACCGCCTGCCTCTCACATCATACCGCATAATAAAAATGCGCGCGCGGTACTCGATCATTATTTTGCTACGGAGTTATTTTGAAACTGTGATATCTCCTTAGATTTTAATTTAAATTAATTACTGTAAAGGAAAATTTTGTAAATAATGAACGAAAATAACGTATTTATTTTCAATAAAGATTAATACCATGTTTATAACAACAGCTTCGCAAATAATTCTAAATAATTCTATTCTAATCTATAGAACATCTTTTTTACCATAAAAAAGTTTATATTGAGTAAACCTTAAAAGATAGACAGACATATACTATCGCGGACATTTTTTTAAACTTTAAAAATAACAATTCAAACAAACAAACACGATTGTTGCGTAACTTACAACATTTACGCAACGCACGCAGTGGAAGCTCTCAAAAGGAATAAATTACCCCAGTTTTTGCAACATTTTTCATTGATGCTCCGCTGCTATTGGTTGTAGCGTGATGTTATATAGCCTATAGCCTTCCTAGATAAATGGGCTATCCAACACTAGAATATTTTTTTCGATTCGAACCAGTAGTTCCTGAGATTAGCGCGTTTAACCAAACAAACAAACTATTCAGCTTTATAATATTAATGCTCATCAAGGTACCCCACTCTTAAGAGCGTAGTAGTAATCATAAACTTGAAGCAATTTGACAAGCCGTAGACAAGTACTAGAAGTGAGAACAACTATTAGTGTAGTACACTAATACTCTACAAAGTAGTTAGAGGCGCGGTGTGTACTTAATAATAATACGTTTTTATTTATTTCACCTCACATTTCACTAAATTAACTTAATCGAATGCAATACCAAATACCAAACGCCAAACCAAAAACGCAGTGTTTCGAACCTGCGGACATAGAATCGTTATTCCGCCGGTCTAAAACCATTAGACTAAATACTCTTACTACGACTTTTAGACCGGACATGATTTTTAGGTGTAGATTTGCTCGATTACATTTGAGTGAAACCGTGTGGCATAGCTAGTATTAATAGAAAATATTGTGCCCGATCGTATCTTAAACCGGATATTTTCATAACCGGCTAAATTTTCAACATCACTTAGTAAAATTAGTACTGAAGGTTCAGATTCCAACAATTTATCTATAATCTGAAATTTTATCGCCAAAGACCCGATGGATGTGTTCAGCATCTGCACATGAAAACCAGTTAAAAAAAAATCAAAATAATCTTTATTCAATTTAGGCCCTAAGAAGGCACTTATGAACGTTATAACCTTATAACACTACTGCCGGTTCGGAAAACGTCCCAGACATCGAGAAGAACCGGTAAGAAACTCAATCGGGGTTATCTCTTTTTTTTTCAACTGTACACATGTTAATATATCAGGTACAATAATAATAATTTAGTGGATGCACAGAGAGGGGAGTCACTTCCAGACATCACTATCTTTCATATAATAAAATAACCTTTTGACAGTAAAGCTCGCTTGACCTGGTCCTTGCACTTGTTGTCCGTCAAATCAGTAATGTTCTTCGGAATCTTGTTATAGAACCTAACACTATTACCTAAAAAACTTTTATTAGTCTTACTAAGTCTAAAACACGTTACCGACTAATTTATCTGTATTTCTAGTATTAAAATTGTGCTGATCTTTGACAAAATCCAGCTTGTCTAAGTTTTTACGAATATACATTAAGTTATCAAGCATGTATTGGGAGGGCAAAGTTAAAATACTAAATTCCTGGAACTTGTTCTTTAGTGATTCGCGATAGTCTTCCACTATGCTTAACTTGCTACCATCTTGGGCCACATCGTCACTTTAGATCAGTTGGGATTGTCGCCACAAGGTTAAATCTATAACGATAAATTTAAAAAAATCTTTGTAAGGAAAATTATATTCACTTATGTTTATCGTTCGGAGTGAGGAGATAAAATTAAACGAAAAAAAAGTGCACTGTAAAAAAATCCGGTGAATCTGACAACCCTAAATACGTTTAAAGCAGGGGATAATCTGTCTGTAGTTGTTTGCTACTTTTCCCACAGACTCAAGACCAAGGCTTTTCGATTTACTTCCTCGTTTTTTTTTATTATCTCTGGCCAGTTATATTATGTTATACTTACTTGTAACAATTTTTCAACTATAAATTCTGTCGGTGACTTTCTGTTTTCTGTTTATTTTGATAAAGCACGTGTAGGTTATATTGATATATATTTTATGTATTGGTATTTATTAATATACCAAAGTAAACCCATAAGTAATTGTGAGTACTGGGATATCATCTGTTTATTAACTAAACTAAAACCAAAACGAAAGCATTACATTACAATCTAAACTCATATTATAAAAGTCCTCAGACTCATTTTTATAACACGCTTGTCCTTTGGGCATATTAATCGAAGCAAATCACGCAATAAGCCACAAATATAACGTAATATAGGGTTAAATGTTCTCCTAAGCTTACACATAAAATCATTTCCAACCTAGTCACATGAAAGATCACAAGATCCCACCAAAAATTCATATTACTACCAAAAAAGTTTGTTCATATAATTTTGTAGGTACGACTAGTAAACCTTATTTAAAGTACAATAAAAACAGTTTCAATATTAAAAAAAGCCACAAGGCCACAGCTTTAAAGTTAAATATAAAAAAGTCAAACCATCGACTGTGGCAGTGAAAAAATTCAATATTTCAAATTTAGAACGGGAAGTCGTCCCGATAAACGATAGGAAGGGCTGACCCCGCGCGCTCCGATAACGAATTATTCGGAATTCAAATAGCCTATACAGACGCGCCATCTTTGTATACTGTTTGTAATGTTGAGCATTGTATTTAGTATTTATCATTTAATATAACAAAACTATGGTAGTTTTTGGAGGGATCTTAATCTGTTATGTTATTATATTAATATGAATTCCTAAACTTACATTATTAGGCCCCTATATTATATATTATTAGTTTCATTTTGCGTTATATAATAGTTGAGTCGATTAAAAATAATTTATAGAAAAATGAATGGACAACTTGGATAAGAGAGCCATCGGCTTGTTAAAGCGTTATTTGAACCGTATGTCTTATTTCTTTCGCACGCTCTGTAACCTATACGGCATAATGGATTTTAGCATACGAGATGTCGTTAGATTCATCTTAATTGTGGGAGTGGCATAGGCTATATAATATGTAAGTACGACTTCCGAGATTCAAATAAAAAGCAAAAATAGGGAAAAGAATACTTTTTTTGTCGCACTCGGGTTTTTTTTCCTTTTTATTAATTAATTATTTAGCTTTTTGTGACATCTCAAAATGTATGTTTATAATTCACTTCACTTGTGTAAAATAACCAATATGTGCCACGCAAAATGCCAACAATATCACATAATATAAATTAAAATGTCAGTTAATGTCAATAATTTATCATTTAGAAATTGCAATGGCAATTCTAATTAAAATTGAGAGTCGTCATTTTGGGGTCCCATGAGGCCCCTACCTACCTAGACAGACCACGTGCCCCATAAGGTAAAGACTTAGCTGAATATATATCATTTATGTATACATAATCTATGACAATATTAATATTTCTCGTACACCATTCTGCCCCCTAACATAAAGAATATCGTCTCTGCGACGCGACATCGAGAAATCACAGACTCTCACAGTAAACTGATACAATCAACACATTGAGAACAAAAACAAACATACATTTGCGTTCAGTTGTTAACGTTTTCTATTTAAATAGTTAAAAGCTATATTGTACCAAACGCAAATTCAAATTTGTACTCCCGAATGCGACAATACCGCCCCTGTTTACCGGTGACGACATCGTTCCATATTCGAATTTGAAATTGAAATTTCGAACTATTCACCGTCGTCGCCGAAGCGACAGCGGATGCGTAGAATTTATTCTTTTAGTAATAAAGACGGATATCGAGGCAAAGGACGAAAGATAATATTGTTTATAAAAAAGAAATCATGTAAAAAGGTTTTTTTTGAGATCCAAAATTTTGAATTGTAAAATCATGATAAAACTGTTTTGACTTGTGCCCTAGATTTTTTCCTGAATATTTTTGAATTCGTTTAAGTTATTTCGAACTGTAATCCGTTTGTTGGGAATTTATTTTTTTACTGTACCGTTTAAAATTCATATTTTTTTCACTCACAATGCTATGAATTTCTGAGGCTTATAAATTCAAATGATGTTTTTAGGACAAAATGTTTTTGGACACGTGTATGGTTATTGATCAATTTGGATAATATTGTTTGCTTAATGTAATAGGAATTATGCATACATTATTATTTCAATGTTATTGAATCTGTTTTAAATTGTTATGGTAATTGGGCCAATTAAATAATATACCAACTTAGGAGAGGTTAATTTAAAAAAAAAGGTTTTTGTTTTTTTTTTAATTTTTGATTAACCTAATCAAAGTTTCTATTATCGCGCTGCGCCTGTATGAGTGTAGGCAAAGAAAATGAAAGTTACTTACGGTTTACGGTGAAACAACTCATCTGTTTTCCGATAAAAAAATTTGAAGGTAAGTCAGTAGTTAGTTACACATTTTTCGTAAGGGACACAAGTAAGACTTTTTTAATGATTTTTCCTTATTGCTACTTAAGATTACGAACGATAAAAAAGTAAAAGTAGCCTAAGTTACTCCCTATAACATCAGCTATCTATCAGTGAAAGTCCCGTCAAAATCGGTCCAACCGTTTTGGAGATTACCCGGAACAAACAGACAGACTGACAGACAAAAATTTGAAAAATGGATGTTTTGTTATCGGTATCGTATGTAATTGTCATATGAATTTAGTAAAAAGCTGTTATTTTGACATTACAAACAGACAATTCAATTTTATTAATTGTATACCTACATAATACAATAAATTAAGATTATTATATACATCGTTAATGTAACATTAATTCGATTTACGTTTATACATATTTACATAATGTTATGTAGGTATATAATATAATATATGAAGTGAAACTAATGGCTTTGAACGTAGCTACTACGCATGCGTCACACGAGGCGGGAACAAGCGTGATTGGCTGCATCCTGTCGCAAATTGAACGCCGCGGACGTCCGTCGACGTACGACACGTTTATTTAAATAAAAAAATCCGTATTCGATTTTATATTATTGTTGGAACTTGAACTATTTCAGTGTTCGTGTGACCAGTGTTGCTAGTTTATACGAAGATGACTTTAGTAGTAGAAAATATTCATTTAAGGATAAAGTATTTCATTACTGGTAAAGAAATCTTCTTTATAAATAAAATGATAAGTTTTGTCGTTATGCGCGTATCGCGCAAAAAGTACCTACTGGATAGATTTTTTTATTTTTCTCCTTAGATATTCGGCCTTTATCTAATAAAAGTCACGGTATAAATTTAAAAAATAATACCTGTACACCACACGAGCGGAGCCGCGGACACAGCTAGTAACTAACAAATTTATCCATTAAAAAACTAATTGAACTCGAAAGTATATAATACTTATATACTACATACTTCTATGTGTTATTACTAAGAATAAAATACTTTTTATTAGTTACTTTAGTCCATAGAAACGTTTTCCTCGATTTTAACCCCGGATAATGACACTAGGGTTTAATTAAATTTATGTTTTTATACCATACAACCTATATCTACCACTGCCATGCTTCTACGTTTTATTTTGTTCCATAAATTAATTATTATAAGAACTAGGAGCGTTCTAAAATTACTAAAATTCATGATCTTTTATTACTCTTGAATTTTTTTAATCAGTCCTGTTTTCGAGGAGTAATCAGAGGAATACGAAATTATGATCTCATCTATTTTACATAGGTATAATCAGTTCGAGCTACAGTTGTCTTTCTCGCTTTATTTTTTTGTTCAGGTATAGTACGACACTGCGTTTGCTCTAAGATTTTTCGATTTTAATTTTCGTAGAGCAAGGCTGCCCAATGAACTTTAGAGGTGGACTATAATTTCGAATTCTTGTTGACTACCACCTGGACCTAACACTATATATCTATACATTCTTACAGCATTCACAGATTCATATATAAAATATAGCTTATTAAAATGAATAAAGTTTTCAGTTAACGATAGTTTAATAATAATTAGTGAGCAAATTTAAATGCGCCTTCAAACAAACAAACAAATCAGCAGCCTTATATTATTCGTCTATAATATTAATTATATGATATTAACAGTTTCCTAGTTCATAGTTATAAAATTTCAATATTATAAACTATATTACATAATATTTAGTACCTGTACTAACCTCTTCTTAAGATCTCATTGCTAATCCATTTATCAAATTAAATAATACAAAACGCGCGCCTGCTTTCGACCGATTAAAAAATTAAACACAGCAACACCGGTGAACGGTGTGCTCGTAAAAAAAAAACATACGCCGACGACGACGCGGTTCCGTTCAAATTTGAATTTCGAATACGGCATCCATTTTTGAAATTAGACTTTTTTAATTAAAGGGCGGAATTCTCACGATATGATCGCGCTTTGTCGTCCGTTTCGCGACCTCTTTGTTGTTTACCTTTTTTTTTCTATTTGGCTTTCGTATTTTTTTTTTGTTAAGGTAAAGCAAGCAAAGGCTTTGTAATTATACGAATATTCACTCCGAGGAATGATTCTTTGTACAGATACGCGGTACATAAGTCTATATAATAATAATAATCATACAATCGCCGTGTCCAAAGATACAAAAATACGTAGAATGGCAGTTCTATATTTTACCCACGTACAGTGGTATTACTAGAAAATTTCTCAAGAGTTCAGCCTTCCTCACGATGTTTCCTTCACCGTCAACCGTTATCAACTTTAATTCGTATTGTCGTAAATAAGCATGTGGCCCGCCTGATTGTAAGCGGTTACCCTAAATTATGGACGCTTGTAACAAACACCATGACTTTAAACCCCCCCCCCCCCCTTTTCTCGAGGACTTTGGAAGCCCTACCCATCGTAGGAATAAAACACACGGTTATTTGGCTGCGATCTTTTGTTGGGTGGAGCTATTCCACCAGTCGGAACTGCCCCAAGTAGAGAATAATTTTAGAGATTTCTCTGTACCCTGCCTCTCTTCTTGAAACACTGTAATTACGTTTTATTTTAGTACCTACTCCCTAAAATACAGGTGGCTGCAATTTTGTGTTAAGGGTTTCGAAATTGATTTTTTTTCTCTTTTGTTTTCCAGATAAAATCGTCTCTGCTTACCCCGATATATATGTGGCGTGCTTATAAAACTACACCCAAAGGTGACACTCATATAGACTGTCTGGGATTCATATCCGAGTGGTAAGTGATTTTTATATCTATACTAGCTATGTCCGCGGCTTCGCTTACGTGGAATACAGAATGCCATCGATCAGGCATACGCGCAAATCTTGCTCCCCCATTCCCGGCTTTTTTAAAGACAAAAATGCTCATTGTGAGTGTTCCTTAGAGGATAGACGTATACTCTCCCTGACTTTCTTGTAGGTCTTTTTAATGTCTACAATTATGTAGTACATTAATCTGCTATATCTCTTTTACTTTGAGTACAGCGTAAACCATTTAAGCGCCCGAATTGATTCACCATGGCCAGTATTTTTTTGAGCGGACCCCTAAATCTTTTTCTAAAATTAAAGTAGCCTAAGTTACCCCCTATAACATCAGCTATCTACCAGTGAAAACCCCATCAAAATCGGTCCACCCAGACAAAAATTTTAAAAATGGGCGTTTTGTTATCGGTATCTTATATACTTTCATATGCATTTAGTAAAAAGCTGTTATTTTGACATTACAAACAGACACTTCAATTTTATTAATTGTATAGATAAATAAAATGATTCAGGTTTGCCGCTGAACGCTCATCACTCAAAAAGTACTGTAGAGATTTTAATCATTTTGATTTTTTTACTACATAAATACTTGGTCTTTATCAAAATTAAAAAAAAAAAACACGATACCTTCATTCATTAAAAAGTTAATAAAGTTTTAAGAATTTATTACTGAGGACGTTATTATAGACAACCGCAAAGATTATAGCCAGATTATATACACTAAATTGATGTGTACAATACTTGTTTGTAAGCAATGAAGGGTCACAGTGACCCCGCAGTGAGTCACATAATCAATACATGCCATTAAATTAGTCAAAGGGCGTCGAGAACATCTGCCCTTAACTGTAATGGAATTAAATTTTATAATATGATACATTGAATTAATACATAATCGTTCTAGATACGACTTATACAACTAACAGTCGTTTTCAATAACATATCTGAGATCACTATCTCCGATTAGTACATACTATAATAGCTGACCCGCGCAACTTCGTCGACGTCACATAGTAATGGAAACTCTCAAAAGGAATATTTTTTTCCCGTTTTTAAATAGGTTATTGAAACGAAAGTAAGTATAAAACGATAGATCTAGTAACTACAACAACGGATATATATGTTATATTGAAAACGGACGTAAATAATGTGAAATACACTTTTTATAAGAGTATTTATTTAGAAAACATACAACTAAATACTACGCATTCAATGTACCACAAATAGTAGAGAGTGTAAGCATAGATTAGGATAGGAGTAAAATTTAGAAAAACATAGAGGAGTTGGGTGTATCTTCGAAGTTGCAGGTTCAAATGCAAATGAAATTAAAATGAGACAATCCTTTAGGTATCCCCTGTCCACTGATAAAAGAATCATCCAAATCGGTTCATAAACAACGAAGTTATAGCTGAACATTCATTAAAAAAAACTTATATGTAACTACATTCGAATTAATAACATTCTCCTTTTTTTGAAGTCTGTTAAAATGTCAATTTTTAAAAAAAGAGAAATCAATTTCAACAGTTTTGTGAAGTTCCCTTGTGTATCTTCGAAGTCGAATGTCCAATACCAATCAAATTAAAATGTGATCTCATCTGATTTATCCCCTTTCCAATGAATGAAAAATGGATCATCTAAATCGGTTCATTAACAAAGAAGTTATGGCTGAACATAATATACAATCGAATTGACAACAACCTCTTTTTTGAAATAAAAAAAAATACTACTTTTGTTTCAAATTACCTATCCAGTACGTTGGAACGTTACAGTTCAATGGTATGATCTAATTTTGAGGGGTGACTGGGCAATAATCGTGACCCACGGGAACCCGTACCCCCACACATATGATAAAAACCAAACAAAATGTAATAAAAGCGTATTTAAATGACACTTACTTTTTACTCCTTCATTAACCTAGTTGTCGTAAATGCGACTGCTATGCTCGAAGTTCTGGGTTCGATTCCAAGGTCGAGCAAAGTGCTATTGGTGTTTTCTATGAAACTCTTAATAGCAGCTCGGAGTTTTGATTAGTACCCGCCGAACTGTGGATGTACACCTCTGCCTAACCCTCCGGGGGTACAGGCGTGATGGTATGTTATGTTATTTTTTACTTCTTTATCACGGCATACTAACGCAACTGTTCGTAATGGTGAACACGGTAAAATCCAAACACAACGGTGACCACCGAGAGATCTCGGATCCATTGCTGATCTTCGGTCGCCTGCAAGCTGCGTATACACTGGCTCATCCCGAAACGCGATAAAATTAAAGATTTATTACTAAGTTTCCTGGTGGTCGGGATACGGTCAAGTACAGATTCCTACCACGTTTGATTACTTGACTACAACTATTCACATGTTCGTAATAGTTTTTTTTTAATACCAGCAAGACACTATAACTCTACAGTAGGTACCTTATAAGTACGGTACAGTCGACAAACAACGGCGGCCGTCGGTGATACAAATTTGAGCGGCAGTCGACGATGAAATGGCGATCTGCTAAAATGCCTCTTCACGCTTCGTTTGAATGACCCAATATTATTAAAGGAAGGGGAAAACACGGTGGCTGGGAATCTATTCTACATCATCACGGTACGGCAAAGGAAAGAATTAGAGAACTTGTAAAATTCCCGGTAAGATTCTAATTACTTCTAGGCATCAACGGAGGCCATCCGTTGATTACGGTCCCTCTGCCGTTAGATTTTACTTAAATAATTTATTTGCACTCAGCTAAGCAAAAGTCTGTTAACTGTCTATTCAGATATTCACTACACTGTATCTTTCTCACATAATATGGTCCTCTTGCAGATTTCTTCCTTTATCGCTTGTTATTTCCACTCTGTTGTCCAAAACAGAACTGTCCTGGCTCGTAACACGGCTCCCTTATATACCAACATAAAACGAGGTTCGAAATCACTAGAAGGCCCTTAAACTTTACGCCATCTTTTAAAAAGGGGAAGTGTTCTATTTTTAGGCTAATGTTTGTTGGATTACGCAATCGGACCGATAAGTTTTGAATATGTGTGTAAACTGCAACAATGTATTTTCTTACTAACGAATACATACTCAGTGTTTCGAGTAGATTCTAGACGTTCCCAGATATTTCGATAATAGTGAACTTTTTGTAATTTTTCTCAGGTCGTAACAGTACTAACAATACAGGCTGTGTATTTTCCTAAAACTCAACCTAAAGTAATAATGAAATGTAAGAGGTACATTAACCACAACACGGTGTATACATACAAACATTATAAGAGGGTAATTACAGAGGCACTGAGTCGGCGGGTCCTGTGTAAATAATTTTAAATGTAATGTTAAATGCTCCAACCGTAAGGGTGTTGTTACATGACGCCAGAGAGTTTCTTAATAATTTCATATAATCAAATGAGTTAAAAATTCACCTAACTGTGTGAGTATGTGGAAATAATGAAGATATTCAATAATTGTTGATGGAATGTGTTAGGAATTAAATGAGCAGAAGTCGTTTAATTTTAAGTTTAGGGTTATGTTCTTAATTAACTTCCTATTCGGATAGTATGCTCTGGAACTTTATTAGTGATAGAAGTATATATTCTTTTTGAAGTAAAAACTTCTTCAGTATGTACTATTGTGGTTTGAAACACGAGGAAACGAAAAAGCGACACTAAGAGGAGACAAACACATATTAAATGTACCCTAAATAACCTGCGAGAGAATGAGATACAATACAATAAATAGAGTTTCCTGTTATCTCAGTCTTCTCTTTGTACGTGTGTGCGTGCCTGCGTATTACCAAGCCTTGGGAAATGGCGTCATAGCTAGAGTGGTGTATTGTTCACGTGTATCGTTTATGTGAGTAGTTTTATGTGTTCCGAAGATTTCAAACTGCACACACGTTATTTACTTAATAGTTTAGTGTCATTTTATTTTCTTCTATTCAACTGTGGAGGCTCCGATGGAGCTGGCTTCCACTAGTTGTAAAAAAAACCCACTTAATATTAAACAAATACATAGTCAATAAGCGGTAAAAAAAAATATTTTTATCACCAGCAAATGTTGTCATGTAAACACGCCCTTATTCCGAGTCCGTTATGAACTTGGTTCAGGTGTGTACAGACACATAAAACGGGCTTAAAATGATCCCTAATTATGTTGGCACACCACAACCCCTCGGATCCTATGTGAAAGTGCTCGGTATTGTTGGGCACTTTTTCCTCAAGGGTATCCCAACGAAGACTATTCGATTAATTTCAACTTTCAGCGATTTCTGATTGCCACGAACGTACTATAGTTTTGGCTTGCGACTTATTTACACCATAAAAAAGCAGAGCATAGAAAATCTACTATACCATTTCCATTTATTCATTTTCTCGATTACAGCTCCTGTGAAAACTTGAAGGAGCGTCTTTTTTACATTATGTATGCATTATTTTATAAAAATATGACGTTTACACACGTACAAGGTTCTTCTTCTTCCTAACTTGGCAACCGGTCCTCTTTAATGAAGACCATTACTGCCATTATCGAGTGAATTATAGTGTCATGTGATATGACGATTCAGTATCCTAACAAGATGGTGACTCCCTTGTTAGAACTTTCTAGGAAATTTTGTGGGATCTCGGAATGAATGCTTTCAGCTTATATTTATAATCCACCTCACTTATGCACAAAAACCAAACTTATATCAGGCAAAACGTCACTAATATTACATAATATAGGGTCAAAAACCTAAGTAAATGAATTAAAAATAACAACCACAACATGTCACTTCAAAATCCCGCCAAAAACCCCACACGTACAAGATTATACCAGAGTCGAAGAAACTGATAGGGATGGAGCTATATCGATAAACGTAACACGATAACAGACCCGATATTTTTTTACAAAATGTAAGAAACTAAACTACTGCCGGATACTTTTGTACAAATTTATTAACTAATATTGTATTTCATTACAAGATGTTACACATATTAATTCTTGATTGATAATGCCAACTTCTTCAAAATTTTCGAAGCTGTTGTAAAATAAGTAGGTATAGGTAGGTAGGTACTCGACAATGAAATGAAATAATTATAACGACAGGTAATCTTTATTTATTTATTTTCATCAAAATTTGATGAATATTCACTGTCACTCGATGGTTATTACTTATTTAGTCACAACACTACAACTATCAAATTAGAACTGTCATCGAGAAAATAAAGAAATGGAAATAGTATAATTTATAATAAAGCGGATAAGTTTTTTTGTTTGTTTAAACACGCCGCTAATCTCTGGAACTAGCAGTCGGATTCGAAATTATTTTTTTTTGTATATGATAGTCAGACTCTCGCGAAATATTATAGACTATTTAAGATTAGGCTACATCTCTCACATAGCCTTAAATATTAATTTTTTAATGATACGGAAATACAATGTTCTACAATAATATTGGTTCTTAGTATATAAAAAAAAGTCAGGGATAGCGTATACCTATCTCTTATACATAAGCCACAATAGGGTATTTTATGACAAAGATTTGTTAAAAATTAAAAAGTGATTTAAAATCATTATTTTTAGACATGGCATAATAATCCTTACAAACAAAAGTTACGTCATCATAAAGACAATTTTATGAAGTTAAATTTTGCTCTTTAGTTAGAGTTAATGCTATTTCGACACAAAGTTTAGGACATAATGATAAGTTAAAATAATTTATATTCGCGGTAAGATAAGTTATGATAGACTACATGGGTGCTAAATCTTTAAAAAAAAATGTTAAAAGAAAAAAAAATATCCATTCTTCAATAGTTTTTGATGAAATCTTGTAAACGAACTCACGTCAGTCTTTAATTCGCAACCTTGTATGGAATACTGTTCGCACCTTTGTAACAGATCCGGAAAATACTTCCACTATACCCTGAACAGGTTGCAGAGACGGGCTGTCCGTATTGTAAATTAAGCAAACGTTACTAAATTCATCAAACCACTTCAGCTACGTTGGTACATTGCCTCTCTGAGCGTGTTTTGCCGTCTGTACCATGGCGGGTGTTCTATAGCGCTGTTCAATCTAATACCCTCTACATCCTTTCATAACAGAACCAGACGCGCTGGACTCCGGAGCCACGGCGGCTTTACGTTAACCTTAGCACGAACAATAAAGTTTTCTTCGTCATATCTCAACCGTATTGTGAAGCAGTGGAACTGCCCCTCGCCAGTGTGTTCTCTCTGTTGGATATATCACAAATACTCACCAGTTTTGATGAGGTCAGGTTCAGGATACTTGGATTCCACCAGATTCACAGTTTTTTTGATTATTTTCTTGATTTTATTATGGCAACGGTGTTCGAGTCGGTGCGCGCGCGAGAGAAGAGAAGCTGTTGGAATAGGAAGGGAAGGAAGGAAAGGAGCACCAAAGTTGTTGGCCGATTCACCAATCAAACTGGCCCATAATGGAACGTGTATGTTTTGTTCCGTTTTATGCAGACTTTGACTGTACACTCTCCTTTCTTCAAACATTACGTGAAGAGAGATTTGAGCAGTCCGGCATGTCAGCGAGGATTGACGGCGGATTGTAGATTCCACGGTGGTCGCTGACTTTGTTGGATTGAACTGTGTCACAATCAGCTAAATAGAAGTCAGTTTGCCGTTCTACTGTAAAAAAAAAAAAAAAATGATTTTCAACGAATCCGCGAGTTGACTGTATGTTTAAAAATTAAAGTAAATTATTAAATAATATTGGTCTGATAAAAAGCCAAAAACAATACAAATCTGGAAAGAGCAATTGTTTCTTTATTTTATTTTCCCTTTCGAAAATAAATATTTTTTGTCTGCGAGTCACGTGATTTGAAACGCTGATTAGAAAATGTGACGTCACCATTCAGGAATTAATATGAACGTTATATACTCCTGTGTAAGTTGACGACACATTTGTCACTGTTATACAAAATGACATATAAAATCAACGATGGCGTCACGGGACCATAATTACGCGTTTTTGTGGCGTGTGTTTTATTTAAATTAACAAAATATTTTTATAAGGCGTATTAATGAAATAAAATAGATTCATAGATATTATTTTCAACATATAAAGTGTTTAAAACAATTTTCCAAAGGTTGTCAATACATTATATGAATATAAATAAATTATTATATAGACATAATTACTAAAAACCGCTAGTAAATTACATTTTAAAAACAATATTTAAAGTATTTCTATTTAACTTTTAAAACGAAACGTTCCGTATTGTATTCAAAATCGGCCTCGAAACCGCGTCGTTTACGTAAAAAAAAAGAATACCTATTATACATTTTCTTTCATCGCAATCGGCAGTGGAAACGTAAAGAAACAGCTTTTCATGTAACAGATACTGGTTTGTATATATATATATATTTTTTTATCATCGTTCTGATTTTTAGCGAATGAAAAATGCTTTTTCGCTTCACCCCTCAATCCATTTTTGCTTCTTTTCATCGTCTGAAGCATCGGTTCTGTGTTCCGTGCATTCGGTAATGAGATTCTGTGCGTCGCTCTCTGGTGTCGAGTAGCGGTATTGATTTTTAATTATTGCGACTTCATAATTTTTCTTAATTTGAATACTTATTATTATAATATATAACTTTATTATTGTTATTGAAAACTTGCACGTGGAGAAATAATTAGATATGTTTATTCTAAATCTACGTGAATATAATTATTCATTCCATCGAAATAATGAAGAAAAAATCACGTCAACGTCTCATAAGTGGTATAATGTTAACGAAAAACTGAGCGCATGACGGAACCAAATGGCTTTAGTATTGTTAACATAGTATGAGGGAAATTGAGGAAAATTACTATTCAATTAAATGAATTAATCTTATCAGTGAGAACAAAAATACTATTCAGTTTAAAAATGTATTACAAATCGTGTATAATCATATTTAAAATAAAATTAAACCACTTATATATTTGTTCAGCGGGCTTCGTCACTAAACGCTTTGTAAAATTGTAGAATTATATAAATATTCGTAAACTTGTTACAAACTGACCCTCAAGTTTGATGCAACACATATATAATTACATTATACACACTAGCACCGTCTATTATCAAGTAGCGTAACTTTTTTCCATTTCTAAATTGCTACAAGATGGCGCTGTAAACAGCAAACGTTCCACGATCCACCCCCATGCATAGTTTATAACTAATGTAACAGGCATCATAACACTCCCTGAGCGGTGTATATTACTAAATTGCTATCTCCGCGCCACGGAATGGGGTGTAAAATATTCAACCGGACGGTAACTGCTTTTGTTCTGGGCGTAATGAACGATGGACCCGGTTTTCGTCAGTCATTTTTGTTAGGTTGGC
Organism: Saturnia japonica; assembly: GCA_033032175.1. Taxonomy (NCBI): domain Eukaryota; kingdom Metazoa; phylum Arthropoda; class Insecta; order Lepidoptera; family Saturniidae; genus Saturnia; species Saturnia japonica. The sequence goes on from CM065331.1 coordinate 9,520,927, forward strand.
AGCTTTGATTGCCGCGTTTCAGTGAGTTTATTATATCGAATCGAGATTTATAGCATAATAAATAAATAAAGATGAATGAAATGTATGTAAAAAAAATTTGACAGTATCAGTGGACCTAGTCTTTTTTTTCATTTTGACTACAATCCCAACAATTATTAAGTGACGACGTGGCTAAAGATTTTCAATTTACTCGTAGTACGGGTACCTACTTAGAGACATATGTACAGTATGTCCTAAAACCTTGTAATAATTTTTATTCACCGAAAACTGTAGTTTAAAAAACAGAAATCTGTAAAAATAATTGTTCACTTATTTAATTTTCTCTTGGGTAAATTGAGTTTTTTTTCTGGAAGTCACGTGATTGGAATGAATATTTATAAACAGATGAGTTTCATTCCTATTAAGTCATCAGGAAATAGTGGCATTAAAATTATACATAAAGGTACTGAAAATTTTCCATAAATCTCATTTGAAATTCTAGTCAACTCAAATTTGCTCATAATAAATCTTTAACCTTTTTTTATTTTGTCTTTCTGTCTATGTAGTCAGTTTTGCCAATGTCAAGTGTGACAAATACGCATTAAAGAATTTAGTTGCCAAACGTTCGGTGTAGGTACTGTGGAATAACACATAAAAAAGATATGACACAACATAAAGTAGTCACTTTATACATAATACTTGTTAAAAGAAACTGCAGGGATAATAGAAAACTAAATATGTTAAACCTATAAATAAAAAGCATAGGTAACTATATACATATAGACACGGATAAAGGACACATTACAATTTTATATTATTATGATAAATAAAGACACTAAATATTTCAATAAAAGTAGAATGAACATATGTAAGTAATGTATTGAAATTAGTAGGACGAGTAATATTACAAGGAAGAAGATTATTTAATAGTTTGGGACAATTAAAATATGTAATCAACGGATCCCTCGTTAAGATCGCATATCTTTAACCGTGGTATTATTTATTGAATGATGACGTCACGTGCGGTCATATGAACATAATTCCACTAACAATAACTTTTCAAATGCTTTGTACCTCCGGATTCGAACCAGCGTCGACCGACGAGCTGTCCGGACATGTTACCACTGGGCCGTTTAGGCATATGAATTTATTTGGGCGTAAAAGTAACACCTACAATTTTCATTTTTACTGTACCTACGTCAAAGACACATACAACGCTAATCTATATAGACAATGAATAAAATTGAAGTGTCTGTTTGTGTAATGTTAAAATAACAGTTTTTTTTACTAAATGCAAATTTTGTCGATGTCTGTTTGTTCCGGGTAATCTCCGAAACGGTTAGACCGATTTTGACGGGATTTTCACCGATAGGTAGAGGATAATATAGGGAGTAACTTAAACTACTTTTAGTTTAGAAAAAGAATTATTGTTCCGCACAAATAAAAAAACTGGTCATGGTGAATCAATTCGGGCGCTTAAATGGATTATGCTGAGTAAACCATGAGAGATATAGCAAATTAATGTACTACATAATCATAGGCATTAAAAAGGCCTACAAAAAAGTCCGAGAGAGTATACATCTATCTTCTAAGAGAACACCCACAATAAGCATTTTTGTCTTTAAAATAGCCGGGAGCGGGAGGACAAGATTCGCGCTGGCATTCTGTAGTCCACGTAAGCGGAGCCACGGGCACAGCTAGTTATAGTATAAATATGGTAGTTATATTAATGCCTAAAACGATTCCCTGTTTAGGGTCATTGTTAGCCGCTTTAACATGAGAGCGTCATAAACATGCCTGAACCAGCCATAGCCCCAGACTCTGTGGCAACTTAGGCATTAAATGATACGAGAATTTATGATACCCATTCAGCACTAGCTTCTAGGAATTACTTGCTTAGTAAATTTTAAATTATATATTTATTGTTAACTAGGGGTTACCTGGGTCGAATATGGTCACCTGAAGGTTTATTTTTTCTTTAACATTTTCTAAATTGCAAAAATATAATATATTAATTACTAAAATTGCCAAACTGTAAGACAATTTGTTGGCGAAAAACCAATTACGCATATTTATTCTATACTAATATTATGTACATTAATATAATAATAATATCATAAAGTGGAAGAGTTTTTTTGTTTGTTTGTTTAAACACGTTAATTTCTGGAACTAACAGTCAGATTCGAAAAATATTTTTGTATAACATAGCCAGATTGACGAGGATATCTAATATTAAAGTAAAACTCTCAGCCAGCCTTAAATATTTATTTTTGTTATGCAAGTTGGAAGTGGAAGCCCTCCCGAACTGCGTTATCCGCGTGCGCTGTCATAATGGTTAATTATAATACGGGACAAGGTTACGATTTCGGATATATTTTTACATTCGAATACCCGACAATTCTTATTACGATTGCGAAGGTCCAAAACACAACTAATATTAATGTAGCCAACTGCAAATTTACAGATATAATTTAAATTGTACCTACGTCATTTATAACTCATTATAGGCTGTTAAAATTATTTTTATGTCTCATAAAAACGATGTCGAAATCTCCACAGGCGAGTTTGAAATGATAAATATTCGACTATTAATGTATTTATGATGGTGTAATGTATAGAACGCTTTTTAATATTCGATACTTATTGCTAATAGCAATGGAGGCTTAGTTAATAGTAGAGTGTACGGACATCTTTCAATATCGATGAAGGTGTTTTGTTCACAGAGGACCTAGCAATTTCAAATACGAACTTTTGGTTACCATCTGTTCCAGAATTATTGGGCTACTGTCTACCAACCCTGGTTAGAAAGAAAGAGAGAGAGAAAGTAAGACCAAAACAGGCTGAACATAAATTGATTAATATTAACATACACAAAAAAAAAACAAGAAGAAAATATTAAAAATTAATAATATAAATGACCCAGCTACGTGTCCTACCGTTAAGAAAAGGCGTCCAGCTCAGCATATGCTGAAGTGCCACGGGGCACTTAGCGCTGTTTTTTTTTCAGCTAGAACCCCGAAGCAAGTCACGCTGCGCCAACAGTAATCAATCAAAAAGAAAAAAACTAGTTACTGTTAGTGTTAGTGTTAGTTAGGGTTAGTGTTAGTTAGGGTTAGTGTTCCTGCAATGAGCCTGAGCTTTTCCCGAAGGAAAACATTGTGATGAAACCATAATATGGTGGTAGGGTATTTCCTAATGCCAGCCTGGCTAACTACCACTCTCAAATTAAAAATCTGTCGCCTTGCACCTAAAGGTGTGTTTCGGCAGCTGTACTTCAGAGCCATCGTCACATAACATCGGGTGATATTGTTGCCAAATATTAATACTATAGAGAATTTAAAAAAAATACTCTTAGTTCCACATAGATAAACAATATCCAATAGTAAAACCTCAAACGAAAAGTTAATAGAAAGTATCGGGCAGGACAAATTAAAAAGTTGATTTACCGCCACCTATAGGCCGTAATAGCAATTAAGTACTTTAAGAGGCCGTTCTGTTTAATTAATTACCCTCTTGTAACCTTTTTTATGTCGTTAAAATGATTTACTTTTAGTGTTTGACCGTCTGGAATGTGAGTGGTAACGACCTAGCGCGTCGATGATATTAAGTGGCGAACTAAGCTTTTATCAAAATTTCATATAGGTAGTTTTATCGGTAGGTTGGATCGTTATACTATAGTTCATTTCTAAGGCAGGCGAAAATAAGGACAATGAACTTTGCTTCACTTACACGGGTAACGAATCTTAGAAGTTGAAGGTCCAATGACAATTAAATTAAAGTGGGACCCCTTTCCAAGAGGGAATTCCTCAAAACCATAGAACTTGTTTCTTGATAAAAATTGACTTCTTTTTCTTTATCTATAGGTCTATAGATTTAGCGTTATGGGTCACAGTCTCACCTGATATTAAGTGACGACGTGGCCCAAAATGATAGCACGCTAAGCCTAGTGGAAGTTCATTATGAATGCCATCTGGTGATGCTAATGAAAATATAATATCTTACAGTTATCGTCTCTCTATATAGTCTATATTTTCGTTAGAATTTATCGGTAATTTCTTCAGTCATGTTATCTAATTATTTTGGTGAATGTTGCTGACTCGCGCTGGTCCGTTTTTTTTAATAGTAGCTCAAGAAATTAACGGTACTCTCTCTGATGGTAGTAAGCTCAATACAATCCAAACACAACGGTGACCACCGAGAGTCTGGCAATGCATTGACGGTCGCCACTGTTATACCAGCCTGCATAAATATCTCTTCACGTGACGTTAGAAGGACCTGATGTCGAAAGAACAGTGTCTCCAGATTGGAGTGTTTTCCCATATTTTGGGGGAAAATAATGCCGCTGGGGAAATTTTTGAGGAAACGAAAATGATTAGGAAATTTTTGGGTAGTACTTTATGCATAGCCGTACTACTAACTTCTATATCTACTCAGGGTTTACAACCTAAAGTCCGGCAGTTATCATACCAGCAACTTCGAAATTATCGTATTTCCCTATATTGGAGCAAAACTATCGAAATTCACCAATTTCTGCTCCAGAGGACCTATTTTTTGAATTGTTATATAGTTAGAGAGGTACACAAAAATTTCTTTGGATATTTTTCTCCATTTGGGGCAGTCGGACTGGTGGAATACCTCCACCCTACAGAAGATCAAGTCTAAATAACATTGTGTTGTGTTCCTGCGGTCAGTAAGATCTGAAGGAGAGTTAAGGTCGGTTATCACACTTGTGATATCAGTGGTATTACACTGTGATGTTTGTTTCCCATATTAGTTGTATAAAAAATGACCTTCACATTGACTTACTTTTGATTTGTCGCTTTTCGGGATCCGTCAGTTTAGCCCTGTTGCAACAGTCGTATCGTAACTAATTTTTCGGTCGGAGCCAACCTTCTGTACCTATTTAGTTGGTGCATGTAGCTAGTTTCGATCGTAAATTAACGTCATACCCATTCCCCGTACTTGACCGCTTACGGTCTGCTGCATCCACCGGCCGATGCGTCGGAACTTTTGCGAAGCTATTTATCAAATTTAGTATTAGCTTTGTGCAAAGAGCATGCTCTTTCGATGAAGTGAAAAACCATAATGAAGGTACAGCACCAAAAAAGGATAGAAAAACTTGTTGTCTCATAGCATATATAAGTTTATCAGACATTATGCGCTTTTAACTTGGGCCCGTTATTTCTTGTTATTTAGTTTTTAATATGTCCGCTTGTTACCATCAGTCACAGTGCCTTGAATTTCTCGTACTAAGATAAAAAGACCTAGTCTGCTGGCAACCGTTCGATTTTTGTATCAGCCGATAATCCCCGATTCCAAATTGAATCCAATTCACTACTTAAAGAGAATTTAGTAGAGATTTAAAGTGTGATGTGTTTGTTATCCGGTCAATTTGTGGTCCATTTGCGGCGTGTACCCCAGCCCCATCGTAAAGCCTCGGGGGTAGGCCCATTCGGCGCAGTCGTGCCCCCTTCACGGCCAGTTGGTTCAGTGTACGTTCAATTAGGTTTTAGTTTTGAAACATGTGTCAGACGATCGCGCTTGGTTAAGTTCGGATTTGATTCATGATATTAAAACTAAATTTTGAAGACTTTGTTTTGAAAAAGACGATGTTTTTGGATTTTTTTGATGTTTTTTTGTTTTTTATTCATCATTTCACATTCCACATTCTTCAAACAGCTTTAAAAAGACGGTCTCTGAATTATTATTCTTAGCTATCGTTTCGAGTGGGAAGTCAAATGATAACGAGAAAATTCTGTGATCATAGATACATATTGTATGATGTATACACTTCACTCCCAATGGGGTAGGCAGAGACCACGTCCTTCCACTTGCTACGATCCTGGCATTAATCTTTCGCTTTCAGGTACGCTCGTCGGTTTATAGTACTCTTGACCTGACCCTTCTTCAGAACGTCTCCGATTTGTTTGAGGAGCGTTCGTCTAGGCCTTCCTCTTCCAACTTTCCTATTCACACTCGCATTATAAATTTTTTTAGTCATTCTTCTTTCATTCAGCCCCTCTACATGCCCAAACCATCTAAGCATCCCTTTTTCAATCCGTGTGACTATATCTTCTTTCACACCACAAAGCTCTCTTATCACAGTATTTATTATCCTGTCACTCAATTTCACTCCTAACATACCTGTAACAATAGTGCTATCATTTTTATCCCATTTATTCTACTTTCTTGCTTTTTGTGCCACATTCAGTTTTCACTTCCGTATATTGTGTAATATAGTATGAATAGCTGCGCCCCACGGTTTCACCCGTGTTTATTATATCCGACAAACACCGCACCGCCAACGCACTCGTGTAGTCTATTATAATGGTTCACCCGCAAATACAAATTATTTTAATTTTTCATTATCTCCTAACCAATGTGTCCAAATAACACGCTAAAAAGAGCAAAATTTAACTTCATAAAATTGTCATTATGACGAAGTAACTTTTGTTCGTAAGGATTAATATGTCACATGTCTAAAAATAGTTCTTATAAATCACTTTTTAATTTTTCACAAATCTTTGTCACAAAGACCTCATTGTGCCTTATTTATAAGAGATAGGATAGGGCTGATTTTTTTTTAGATATACAAAGGAACAACATTTTTGTGAAACATTCTGTTTCCATGTCATTAACGATTACGCCAGCGCACGCGGATAAAGCAGTTCGCGGGGTCCTCGACTTCCGACTTACGTAACAAAAATCAATATTGAAGTCTAGCTAAGAGTTGTAGCCTAATGTTAGATAGCCTATACTATTCTCGTAAGTCTGGCTATTATATACAAAAGGATTTTTTCGAATCCGACTGGTAGTTCCAGAGATTAGCTTGTTTAAACAAACAAACAAAAAAAACTCTTCGGATTTATTATATTAGTATAGATATTAAATATAAATAAAGTATACCAAGTGACAAAAAAACAATTTTATACTAAACTAGCGGTATGCTCACGGATCCGCACATTTTTCTTACGCGGTAGTCATGATCATAAAATTTTATTTTTACTCATATTATTGACAATTCATATAGTCTATCTTCAGGGCTACCGTTGGTCCACACATCTTCAGCGCTGTCACGGCCAAACGTTAAATATACGAGGGAAAACGAAGAAAACCTAATCTATCGTGTGTTCGCTACGATTTTTCACGTTACGCTTGACCGAGCCAGCCGGCCGGCTGTTCGTGTTGTTAGATTTAGCACCCGCTTCTTTTTTTTTTTCTTTTTTTTATATGTCATTTGAAAAGGAGCTATAAAATATCATAAAGCTCCAAGAGATTGTTTTTGTTGACCGGTTGTTGACCCCAATATTGGCGGATATTGGCGTGGCGACGCTTTGTCTTCAACGTTGGCGGTGTAGCGGTGTGGAGTCGAGTTCGTATTTTTTTTTTAAATAGAAATGGATCATTTCAAAGTGTATTGTTAAAACATGGATATATTGAAAGCGATTGGTAAGGATCGCGACCACTATACCTCTATAGTCTATAAAAATATTATAAAGAGGAAAGATTTGATTTTTTGTTTGTAATGGATAAATTCAAAAACTACTGAACCGATTTTAAGAAGTCTTTCACAGATATAAAGCTACAGTATCAGCGAGTAACATAGGTCATATTATAATTTGAAAAATTAATTTATTCCTCATAAAAAATCGATAGTTTTACACAAAGTAGAAAATATTGCCTACGCGGGTGCGTTGGCGATATTTGTCGTATAAAATTAACACGGGTGAAACCGTGGGGCACAGCTAGTCTTTCTGTACAATTTTGGTCATTGAATACCGGGCAACATACAATTAATAAAATTGAAGTGTCTTGTTTGTAATGTCAAAATAACAGCTTTTTACTAAATGCATGTATATACGATACATATAACAACAAAACCAATTTTTAAATTTTTTGTCTATCTGTCTATGTGTTCCGGTTAATCTCTGAAACGGTTGGACCGATTTTGATGGGACTATCACTGATAGATAGCTGATGTTATAAAGGAGTCACTTAGGCTAGTTTTATTTTAGAAAAAGATTAGAAATACCTACAAAAAAGTAGGGAGAGCATACGTCTATCTTCTAAGAAACACCCACAATAAGCGGGTTTCTCTTTAAAATAGCCGAGAGCGGAGGAGCAAGATTCGCGCAGGCATTCTTTAGTCCACGTGAGCGAAGCCACGGGCACAGCTAGGTAATATTAATAAAATAAAGACTTAATTAATTGTTCGAGTAATGTCTGTCACCTCTTATGTCGAAAGTGTGAAGATGCGTAATTTAAATAAACAAAAGAATAATAAAAAGGACATTTCAAATTTGACTCCCATTTCATTTAGATAGATGTCACTGTGCTATTGTCCCCATTATATTCGCGGGATACGATCTTTTTGTTTGTTTCGACTGTCGTGACCTCATATTTCATTATTTTAATTATTATTTTTTTATCTTTTCAGGTAATTGAAATATGGATAGTCCTGGTGCGGGAAGGAGAAAATAAGCCTGTTTGAAAGAAGCTCCTGTAAAGCGTACCCTGTTGACTCAATTGTTACGAACGTCCTGTCTTGACTGGAATCACTATTCTACAATTACTGAACAAATTGCCCGATTGAGCTCATGTTCAAATAGTATATTTGTTTTATTGTTGTTGTGCATTGTTATTATTGTATGTATTATTGCGATATGTTAGGATTCCAATCGCTGGCACACAATTTGACGAAAAAAATATACTACTTAATATAATAGTTGTAGGTAATTTATTAGGTATTTTGTGTAAAAAATATCGGTATGTAAAATTATTGCTTATTAACTGATATCCCCCCCCCCGACGAAAGACGATAAAAAAGTATCCAATGACCTATTTCACGACATGAACAATTGTTATGCCAAGTTACATTAAAATTCGTTCAGCCATTTTAAATTATTTAAAGTTTTAGTAAAATGTTAGATAAAAAAAAATATAACTCCGTATAACTCATAATATTTTATAGTTATACATCGTAGTGGACGAGAAAAGAAGAAACAGCAAGAACTAATAAATCATTGTCTGCATTTTATTATTGTGGTTGAAGCCACCTCGAACCACTTTTAGAATGCAGGAAATGAACATCGACGTGTAGCTTCATCTGTTGACGTAACGACGTATTTGAAGTTCAACTATTCGATACTAGATGGCGCTCATATATAAACTTCGGCAGACGGCGAAATGGAGTAAAGTGTATTGTGTCGTGCCCTTGTCATTCTTCTAGCCCGGTGTGAATTAAAACAACTGGACGGAGAACTGATAAGGGCATGCCCTTTACAAATTCGACGAGGGACAGACTTGGAATGAAGAAATTGAAATATATAAATTCCATAATATTAATTCGTTTTGTATCTATTTTTTTCTATTTTGGCTTTCTACCTATGTAGGCAATTTTGCCAGTGTCAAGTGAAATTAAAATATGTTTTTATTTTTCATTATTGTGTTTATCTAATACTTTATGTGAGTAATTATTAATATATGTACTTAATTTGTTTCTCGGAAACGGCTTCATCAATTCGGATGAAATTTTGTATTAATATAATGTTTTAGATTTTAAGTTTATGTTTAGGTTAGAGTTGTATAGAGATAAATTAGTCGTATCGTTTTTTACACTAAGTAGGTCCAATAAAAGTTTTTTAGGTAATAGTGTTCGGTTTTATAATAAAATCCCAAAGCACATTGTTATATTATTTATCTGGAAGATAATCTTATTTATCTTATTTAATATCTACTTTATATTATTCATCATAAGTTCATTTGATTTACCTTTTTATTGTTTTGGTGTACCTATTTTCTTTTATTTCCAGGATACCAATTAATGATAGGTTTATGTATTGATGCGTTTAGATAATTTATAACTTGATAATTTTGGTTTAACAACAGCTTTGTTAATATTTTAGGTTCGTATTGTTTACATTGCAATATTATGACAATCTCTGTCATTGATAATTCTTTGATAGTAATAGAGCATGCGCAGTTAGGAGTTTCTCAGGTATAGACAAATATTCTATCCAGGTTCTAGTTTAGCAAAATAAATCTATGATTAGATTTATTTTGAATTTTTAAAATAAGAAAAGTCTAGTAAGATGAAATTTTGAATTCAAACGAAAATAGAAAATTAGAACAGAGAGTATGACAGATTTTTCATGATCGATCTGATCATGTGATAAGGGGAAATGTTATATTATTTATCTGGAAGATAATCTTATTTATCTTATTTAATATCTACTTTATATTATTCATCATAAGTTCATTTGATTTACCTTATTATTGTTTTGGTGTACCTATTCTTTTATTTCCAGGATACCAATTAATGATAGGTTTATGTATTGATGCGTTTAGATAATTTATAACTTGATAATTTTGGTTTAACAACAGCTTTGTTAATATTTTAGGTTCGTATTGTTTACATTGCAATATTATGACAATCTCTGTCATTGATAATTCTTTGATAGTAATAGAGCATGCGCAGTTAGGAGTTTCTCAGGTATAGACAAATATTCTATCCAGGTTCTAGTTTAGCAAAATAAATCTATGATTAGATTTATTTTGAATTTTTAAAATAAGAAAAGTCTAGTAAGATGAAATTTTGAATTCAAACGAAAATAGAAAATTAGAACAGAGAGTATGACAGATTTTTCAGGATCGATCTGATCATGTGATAAGGGGAAATGTTATATTATTTATCTGGAAGATAATCTTATTTATCTTATTTAATATCTACTTTATATTATTCATCATAAGTTCATTTGATTTACCTTAGTATTGCTTTGGTGTACCTATTCTTTTATTTCCAGGATACCAATTAATGATAGGTTTATGTATTGATGCGTTTAGATAATTTATAACTTGATAATTTTGGTTTAACAACAGCTTTGTTAATATTTTAGGTTCGTATTGTTTACATTGCAATATTATGACAATCTCTGTCATTGATAATTCTTTGATAGTAATAGAGCATGCGCAGTTAGGAGTTTCTCAGGTATAGACAAATATTCTATCCAGGTTCTAGTTTTGAAGAAATTGAAAATTGAAAGAATTGTATTGCAGACCTTTGAATAGTTGATACGTTTATAATTTAAATATCTACAGTTGGATAAAATAACTATTTTATGGGTGAAGTACCCTATTGAAGAAGACAATAATATTCCAGGAACTTATAACTGGATTAATATATAAATTACTGATATATATATTTTTGTTTCGTCATATCGAGAGGTGAACGGATTCCGACGTTCCACTTGATGCAGCGACGTCTTCACTTGGACTGAGCTTGTTCATACGGCTCACACCACGTTGTCCGCTGAGGGCGAGCCTCGTGATTCAACCTTGTTTGGCCTACCTACTCAACACGGAGAGATCCTAAGCAAGGATCTCTACGCTGAGCTGTCGGAGCAAGAAGAACGTCTCGGTAATGGACATTAAAATTGTGTACAAAATAATTTGGTTTTTATCAAAACACATGATAATTATTATATAAACGTTACTACGATTCAAAGGTCTGCCGTACAATGAATCACATGATCAGATCGATCCTGAAAAATCTGTCATACTCTCTGTTCTAATTTTCTATTTTCGTTTGAATTCAAAATTTCATCTTACTAGACTTTTCTTATTTTAAAAATTCAAAATAAATCTAATCATAGATTTATTTTGCTAAACTAGAACCTGGATAGAATATTTGTCTATACCTGAGAAACTCCTAACTGCGCATGCTCTATTACTATCAAAGAATTATCAATGACAGAGATTGTCATAATATTGCAATGTAAACAATACGAACCTAAAATATTAACAAAGCTGTTGTTAAACCAAAATTATCAAGTTATAAATTATCTAAACGCATCAATACATAAACCTATCATTAATTGGTATCCTGGAAATAAAAGAATAGGTACACCAAAGCAATACTAAGGTAAATCAAATGAACTTATGATGAATAATATAAAGTAGATATTAAATAAGATAAATAAGATTATCTTCCAGATAAATAATATAACATTTCCCCTTATCACATGATCAGATCGATCCTGAAAAATCTGTCATACTCTCTGTTCTAATTTTCTATTTTCGTTTGAATTCAAAATTTCATCTTACTAGACTTTTCTTATTTTAAAAATTCAAAATAAATCTAATCATAGATTTATTTTGCTAAACTAGAACCTGGATAGAATATTTGTCTATACCTGAGAAACTCCTAACTGCGCATGCTCTATTACTATCAAAGAATTATCAATGACAGAGATTGTCATAATATTGCAATGTAAACAATACGAACCTAAAATATTAACAAAGCTGTTGTTAAACCAAAATTATCAAGTTATAAATTATCTAAACGCATCAATACATAAACCTATCATTAATTGGTATCCTGGAAATAAAAGAATAGGTACACCAAAACAATAATAAGGTAAATCAAATGAACTTATGATGAATAATATAAAGTAGATATTAAATAAGATAAATAAGATTATCTTCCAGATAAATAATATAACATTTCCCCTTATCACATGATCAGATCGATCATGAAAAATCTGTCATACTCTCTGTTCTAATTTTCTATTTTCGTTTGAATTCAAAATTTCATCTTACTAGACTTTTCTTATTTTAAAAATTCAAAATAAATCTAATCATAGATTTATTTTGCTAAACTAGAACCTGGATAGAATATTTGTCTATACCTGAGAAACTCCTAACTGCGCATGCTCTATTACTATCAAAGAATTATCAATGACAGAGATTGTCATAATATTGCAATGTAAACAATACGAACCTAAAATATTAACAAAGCTGTTGTTAAACCAAAATTATCAAGTTATAAATTATCTAAACGCATCAATACATAAACCTATCATTAATTGGTATCCTGGAAATAAAAGAAAATAGGTACACCAAAACAATAAAAAGGTAAATGAAATGAACTTATGATGAATAATATAAAGTAGATATTAAATAAGATAAATAAGATTATCTTCCAGATAAATAATATAACAACATTACTGATTTGCCGGACAATAAGTTCATGGACCATGTCAAGCCGGTTTTATTGTTATTTATAGGTTATTTATAGGGTGGATCATTAAGTCAATGATAGTGATGTCTGAAAGTGACTCCCTCTCTGTGCATCCAGTAAATAATAATTATTGTTTTGTATTAACACTTTTGTACAGTTGAAAAAAAGATATATTCCGAACCGGCAGTAGTGTTTTGACTTTCATAAGTGCCTTCTTAGGGCCTAAATTGAATAAAGATTTTTTTTTAGGTGTTATTTCTTATAATACCGAAAAAAGCTCGGTCACCCAGAAATTTTGTACATTAAATATTTAAATAAATTATATGTTTGGTTTTTAATTTGTTCCGTGATATATAATGATTAATGTCTAATTTTAAATCTCAATTCCAATTTATAAATAATATACACTTGTATATGCAAGTTTGCTGACTTAATGCCACAATTAAGATGAATCTAACGACACCTCGTATGCTAAAATCCATCAAGCATACAGACACATACGTTTGAAAAACTTAACCTTCCTTTTTCGCAGATTGGTTAAATCCGAAGAGCTATAAGATCATGTACATGTACATAAAAATGTCTCTTACATTGTTAAATAATATCGTTTTAATAAATATTTAATGTACCTAATAACTTTAAACAAAATAAAGATAATATTAAAATAAAACTTAGTTTTTTTTTACATATCTTTTGAATAGCAACCTATTTTAACTTATCTCGCAACTACAATACTTTTAAAGTTGATTATAAAGGTATTGAACAAAGGTCAGGGTCAAGGGTCATCTAAACCGACGTACATGCGTCAAAAAATTAATGAATCTTGAAGAAGCGAAAGATGTATGCCAGGATCGTAGCAGGTGGAAGGACGTAGTCTCTGTCTACCCCGTTGGGAAATAGGCGTGATTTATGTATGTATATATTTATAAAGCCATAGTATAAAATACGATTGTTGAATTGTTTCTATAGGCTTCAGTGATCAATAAACATCTGATGGATCCCTTGCCAGTTTAGCTTAATATAAACTTTTTCTTATACGTTATAGGTTTAGCGGTGGTTCACAATCACATGTGATGTTAAGTGGACGATATAGCCAAAAAGATGAACACCCTAAACTTGTGATAGCTAGCCAGACGAATATAAAAAGAACAGATAGAAAAAGCTCTACCACCATGATGTTTCCTTTCACCGGGCGCTCAGAGATTGATCAACGCTGAGTCCGTACACGTTACCAACCGAGTCACCACTGCTTTTATTTGTTTACAAAAAAATTTCGATTTTTTTTTTTTAATTTCTGTGTATTCGGCTGTTTGTTCAGGGTGATCTCCGGAACGGTTAGATCGATTTTGACGAGACTTTCACTGGTAGATAGCTTATGTTATATGGAGTAATTTAGGCTACTGTGATTTTTTTTGAAAAATAATTGTTGTGCCGCGCAATTAAAATCATTTCGGAAAAACGTCGATTTTGGAGCGCTCGATTGGCTTACGCTGAGTAAACCATATACAATATCAAATTAATGTGGTTGCGAGAAGTACCTTAAAAAAAAAAAAAAATCAGCGAGAGTATATATTTATCTTGTATAGATAACCTCATTAAGCTATTGCCATTAAAATAACCGGGAGCGGGGGGGTACCACGATTCGCTCGTGTGCCCGATCGACGGCATTATGTAGTCCATGTGAGCGCAGCCGCGGGCAAAGCTGTTATTATTGTAAAAAAGCATAAAAGATTCTTCGTTTGAACATGTTTATCTCTGCAAATATTTACTAGAGTTACATTTGATGTTACTATGTTCGAATGTGTATTTTTTTTAATGGATGCGTTAGATAGGGGATAAATACCTTGTAGCGACATCTACATAGCGACACACAGCGACATCTATCGAGCCACATACGACGCATCCTACATCGCACTATAGAAATTAACTCTTCGATTGAGTGTATATACAAGAACCCGACTACAACCGTTGGGCAGCTGCCCGCCAGACATAACACCCGTCTGGTCGGAGGATCCTCCCTTTGCAATAGTTCTTCTACACTGGTGACCCCGAGCATGAAAGTCAGCGCAACCTTCTTCGCACAGCTACATCGTGACGTCATCATCACTTCCACAAACTTTCGAGCAGCGAGTCATACAGCCAGCCAGCATCCACGGCTACTACGGGTATCCTGACCACCAGCATGCAGCGGACGCGCATTCCTGGTCATCACCCACAGCCTTCTCGGCGACCTTGGCACAGCACACTGCACTTCGCCCGGTCAGCAAGCAGAGACGCACTTCTCTCCTGGTCGACGCAGCAGCCAGCCACTACGCAGCACTGCAACACTCCGACTCACTGGAGCATTCTTGCAGCATCACCCCGACTCACTGGGGCAATCACCCCGACTCACTGGGGCAATCCCCCCGACTCACTGGGGGCATCACCCCGACTCACTGGGGCATCACCGCAGACAGTTCCGACTCACCGTGAACTATGCGGCATCTGGTTCCGACTCACTGGAACATCCCACTGGCCCGGCAAGCATCACTAGATGATGTATGGACGACTCAACCTGCTATCGACCTCCGATCTCGGAGGGGAGTGATGTAGCGACATCTACATAGCGACACACAGCGACATCTATCGAGCCACATACGACGCATCCTACATCGCACTATAGAAATTAACTCTTCGATTGAGTGTATATACAAGAACCCGACTACAACCGTTGGGCAGCTGCCCGCCAGACATAACACCCGTCTGGTCGGAGGATCCTCCCTTTGCAATAGTTCTTCTATAACCTCAAAGGTGATCCCATTTTAATTCCATCGTCATTGAACCTTCAAGTTCGAAGATACACCGGGAACCACTTCAAACTTATTGAAGTAAGGTTTCTTTTTTGTTAAAAATTATCTTGTTTTATTAAAATTACAATGAATGTTATGTCTGGCTGCGTCTTTAACTTCTGCAACAGAACAGAATGCAACATAACATGGTTTTATCTCCCAGAAAGATATTTTTGTCCATTAATAGTGCACTTAAAAGGTTTTATTAAGGAGAATATAATATAATAGAAACAGTCACTTGAAACCACCCCAGATATTTGTGCATTGGCATTGGACCTTCAACTTTGAAGATACACAAGGAAACTCTTCGAAATTATAGAAGCTGGTTTTCTTTTTTATTAAAAAAAATTCTTGTGTAATCTATTTACAGAGAAAAGTTATATAATTTAGTTAAATAATAATTTGCCATGCGGTTACCATGACCGACCACCAATTCGGCACGTTGTATCAAGAATTACAGGAAGTGAAGACAACGATTGTTTAAATTTAACACGGGTGAAACCGTGGGGCACAGCTAGTGGTATTACATAATATAGGTAATGTATTAGTTTATAAATTTCTTCTTTTGTTATTTAAAAAGTAGTTTAAACAAATAGAGAGATGGGAAGATAATCTACCAATGGGATGGAAAAGGTTAGCTTAAAATAGAAATGCGTGGAAGGAACTAGGGGAGGCCTATGTCGGAGATCCATCCTGACAAACAAATAGGTTGCTGAAAATATATGCACTAATTATTTACTTTAGTTTATAAGTCATTTATTAAGACTGTTTATGTTATGATACTTATAGTCAGCGAATAAAGGCTTTATCTATTTTTCTCTGTCTATATACAAGTAAACTGCCTCATTAGCCTAGTGGTAGTAAGTGTGACTGCTATGATCGAGGTCCTGGTTCGATTCCCAGGTCGAGAAAAGTGTTATAGAGTTTTTCTATGAAATTCTCAGTAGCAGCTCGGAGTTTGGTTTTGTGCCCGATTAATGGCAATAGATTTAAAAAATAGGACTGTCTATTATTTTACGAACATGTGGTAACCCTAATACATAATAAGTTAAAAACACACCCTCGTAAACTTAACACATAAAGTACATTGATCTTAACAACTTAGGTGTGGCTAACCGGTTTCCATGGTTACCGAGGACACAAACAAACTAACGCCACTCCCAGAAATTAGTACACATAATAACGTATTTTAAATAGGACAATGACATAACTTTTGAATTATATTTTTCTAGTAAAATAAATATAATTTATTCATTTTTATTGCATAGTCTTTAGGTATATTCATTTCCACGATACAGTACGCTCTACAAGCATTATACGTTTGATTTCTCGAGAATAAAGGAATATGTCTGGTCTGGATGACGAAACACCCACATCATCTCGGATTTTATAGTGTTTTTCATATATGTCCACTAAAATGGTCCAATCAGGTGCAGAACCTAGGATTGAGAAGGGCTTACTTTAAGCATTTACTGTTGAGCCTTCTTTTATAAAGTTAATTTGTCTCCTGTTAGTGGTCAATCCTTTTTGAGCTCTAGCTACTGAAAGACTTGCTGCTTCACGTATGAATTGAAGTACTCTATCATGGCGACGTGAGACTCCTATCAAGAAGCACCTTGCATCCTATTAAACCTATTGCATCGCCACAAGTATAGCAAGATTTTTCAGAGGCTTGCCCCTATTTTACTAAGTTACTCTGAAGTGGGAGGGTCATTTGGAAGGTATTAAGATAAAATTTTAGTAGGGCAGGAGACCAATCATATGACGGAAACGGCTTTTGTAATGACTATCTTATACCTACGTGTCATTTACCACAATTCACGCTGTGGATGCGGTCCAGAAACGCTTACGTCTTTCTGAAAGACCTCGACCACGCATTTCTGTGCCGTTTTGGAGTTCATATGGAGCATTGATACGATCACTATCGAACTTTACAGGATTACCCGTTGGGGTAATATGAATATAGTCTGAAAATTTCATTAAAATCGCTACAGCCATTTTGGAGTCCATACAGAACATAAATACAAATATTTATTTTTATATTTATGAACAAATACTTAGATATAATTCAAATTTTTCGATTTCTTCATTATTTTTATTGTGTATTGAATCCCATCTCTATGTGCCAATGTGCTTTCTAATAATAACCCAATAAGTTATATGCCAATAGGACTTGGCGTCGATCGACGTGAGTTCGAATCCCTGTCTGAGCCTAAACGCTCAGGGAAGGAAAACATCGTGGTAAAACCATAGCACTGCATGGTGATAGGGCTTTTTCTAATTCCCGCCTGGCTAGCTACCACCCTCAAGTTCATCGCACGCATTGCCGATGAGCAGATTCGAGCAATCCGTACAGTGCGGATCAGTGGACGCACTTGCGTGAGTTTCTATATAAAGAATGCTACGATCCATTTGATGCGATGCGTCCGACGCTTACGGTGCCGACATGTGGACACCTGCATTTACTGTTAGCCTTAGGAGCCCTAAAATGATCCTCTGACGGATTTTACATCTTCACCGTGGCTTGAGGGTGAGCGATTAAGACTCTCAGTCGCGAAAGCGCAGGCAACAAAAGCGCAAGGGTGCCAAAGTGGCCGGACCTCGGCTTGAGCTGTCGGGCCTGGGAGGAAGGAAGGAACATGTGTATGTGTATTTAGTGATCCGTCAATAATTGTCTACTTAGATTATGTTAAAAAAGCCACTTAGGTCCCACATACCATATTTATATTAATTTTGCAGAATTTCAGTATTCCAAAATTTTTATACCGAATTGGAAACAAGAATGATCTCAATATCAATATAAAGTATAATAAATACTAATTCAGAAGGAAGTTATAACTATGTCTAATAAACAAATACAGAAGCATCTTATTTTTAAAGGAAGCACTACTGATGGCGCCATCTATCTTTATTAAATATTTTATAAATATAATTAATAATGTTTTACAACTTGTATTAGTTAAGCAATAACTACACTAATTACAAAAATGGACAGTTTCATAAAAGTATTTATAAAGAAATTGTAAAGACTCCGCGTCAATCGACGTGAGTTTGAATCCTTGCAATGAGCCTGGACCTTCGGTGAAGAAAAACATCGTGACAAAAGCACAGTATGGCGATATGGCTTTTTCTAATATCCGCCTGGCTAGCTACCACCCTCAAGTTGAACTATCTCCAAGCACCAATAAGTGTGTTCCGGCAGCTGCACTTGAAGGCCAGACTTTCACTATGCTTAGCGTGCTACCATCTTGAGCCACATCTCACTTAAGATCAAACCTATAATGATAAAAAAAATTGAGTGTGTGTTTACACGCTTTAGAAGTGAAACCTCTCCCTCTCTCTCTCTCTCTCTCCCTCTCTTTGTATATATTTCGAGTACATTAGGAATAGACGACAAATAGAGAAATTATTATATAGAAACGCATTCTATCTCATTCTCTCACAGCCTAAAACCTATATACTTATACATTTATAGCTGTCTCTTTTTCGATTCATAAAATTCAATTCACACGTCCCAAAAGAAGTTTCACTTCAAAACGTAAAATTAATTAAATATTACCTCTATATAAAGTTGTAATATCTCTAAAAATATTTTACGATAATTTATTACGTAATTAACCAAACTGTGTATTTCCGAAAACGCGAAAATTCCTCTTAAAATATACAAAACCAAAATCTGGGATCAGATCAGATGCTCTGGCCAAAGCCATATCTCAAATGTGGCAAATTGTTTTACAATACCTACCTCAATTTGGACAGGAGGCATGGATATAGTTAGCCGCGGCAAGACTGTCATGGTATTTTATACTATTCGAGAATTACAGCGATCGACTTGGAAAGTTCTCGACAGGTAATACAGCGATCTTCTAAAATGTAAACCATCACCTAACGTTATAAGTATATGAAGAAGAATTACTAAAAAAGTTTAATAAGGTTAACTTTAAAGCACTGTAGGTAGGTACCTAGTAGTTCGACAATCGATCACTTACGTAGTGCCTAAATACTTTATCGCGACCAATGTGGTACACAATCTCTCCTACCTTAAAGTTCGGAGTGAAGGTGACAGCCGATAAATTCGTATCTCTCAACTGCAACCTTTATTCGTTGACTGTACCATACCATAAAATGAATTAATTTCCTCCCGAACCCGGAGAGAAATGAAGAAAAATTCTACCTTCAGAAAGGAGACGGGTATTCTTTCAT
The DNA here is from genome assembly GCA_033032175.1 of Saturnia japonica. Classification (NCBI taxonomy): domain Eukaryota; kingdom Metazoa; phylum Arthropoda; class Insecta; order Lepidoptera; family Saturniidae; genus Saturnia; species Saturnia japonica. Next base: position 9,540,955 of record CM065331.1, read on the forward strand.
GCCGACATGGGCCTGAGTAAAAAAGAGATGTAAAAATATGAAAATGGTGTAAATTAATAGCTAATGCATTATCAAACAATCACTGAAAAAAGCGGATTTTTTTGCAATCTAAAAGCAGAGATTTAGGATATTTCGTAAAAGCGAAGTCATGTAATAAACTTCAATTAAACTATTTTTGAAGTAAAATTAATATTAAAAAAGGATTATGTTTATTATCTTTTCAAGTTATTAGTTTACTTATTTGGATTATTGTGTATTTTAATAATATTGTACGAATTTAAAAACTAAAATATATTCCACTTTATAAACGATATTTTAATTAATTACATTCTGGCCCAGAAATACCCGTCTCCTTTATAAAGAAATAAAAATAAAAAGCCTTCTCTATTCCTTGCGTTAATACAAGAGTTACTTATTTCTATTAGGTGTTTTTTAATAAGCTTACTTATCTTAGATTAATTTAATTTGTTAGTTCTGTCAGTTATCTTCTCTACTTTTTCTGCAAGTACTCCAGATTGGGTAAAGGCCTTTTCTAAAGATGCCCATTTGTCTAGGTCGTGTGGTATTTGGCTCCTGTTTGAGCTGGCGGTTCTTTTGATCTCGTCTACCCAACGTGTCAGTGGTCTTCTCAATATCGACGCAAGAAAACGTATTTGCTGTAAGTAACAAAAATGGCGTAAGTAGACAGAAAACACAGTTAGAATCAGTTTTTTTTTTCCGCGTCGAATGGTCTTAATAGCACCAGTCACAGAAAAGTTGAGGGTTTATAGGCTAGCATGGTAGGGGCATGTCTTGAGGAGGGATGAAAGTTATATAACCAAAATAATGTTAATTATGAAGGTAGATGGATATAAGACTAGAGGAAGACCGAAGAAAGTATGGATGGATTGTGTGAAGAATGAAATGCGTATAAAAGGTGTGAATACTGTGATGATATTCGATAGAGTAGAGTGGACCCTACTTAAGTAGGATATAGGGTAAGAAGATGATGATGATGAATGGTCTGGGTCTCATACCGCTACGATGAAAAAAAATCTAATTTCCCGTAATATTTTTGGAAAATTTACAAGTTCAAATTGCTGCAAGTCTCCTAAAAATGGGTGTTTTGTACTATTCTACTTACAGCAAAAGTGTGGTTTGTATTTTGCACCTGATGCAAAATTCTCGTATATAATGCAAATATGACGTAACTAACTTATAGCATTTTATTTATACAAAACATCCAACATTTACATAATTTAAAACAATACATTCATGGTAACAGTATGTATTTAAATAACCCTTATCTCTTTAATGTTACATAGTTGTTCAAATATTTCGAGTAAAGCATTTATACATTTGAAAATATGTTTTGGAAATTAACTATCTCCATAGAAAACAATAAAGTAGGTACTTATGATGTTCTTCAGTTATTTAACTGAAAAGTCTAATGGTGTATGTAAGTAGTAAAAAACCTACTTCTCATATCTTTGGGAAAAATGCTTTTATTGTACTAAATGAATATTATTTTAACTAAAATGTGTACAAAAAATCAGTTTTATGTCAGTGATAATTAAGAAGTATAATGATTTTTTTTTTCTCATTTAAAAACAGTTTTTTTGGCTCTGTTGAAAAGTTAGGTTTTGGCTACTTAGGCCAGTTACGTTTTCTTGCGTCGATATGGTTGTTTTTAAGGTCCAACTCCGGTCTCCAGTAAGCCTTGCTACGTGAACTTGCCAAATAAGAATCCATTTTAGCTTTTATGTGTATCTTTCAGACATTTTATACGATATAGTTATTATAAGACTAATAAATATGTGTAAAATTATAAATTCTGTCAACTCTGTTGGTTGTATACCGTGATGATGGTATTCAAGTAAGCATAATTTTTTTAAAGCTAGACATGAATAACTATGATTTTTATCTGTGCAAAGATACACATTTCGCGGAACCTTGACGGAGCAGAGAAAGATAAAGAATAAACTTTATTAATATTATTTTTTATTTGTTATAATTTACACTATCTGTCAGCTTCCGGAACACACATAGAGGTGTACACATCAAAACATCCTACCACCAAGCTATAGCTTCATAACGTTTTCCTTCAACGAAAACTCAGGATCACTGTAGGAATCGAGATCTGAAAATTACTTAAAACAGATTATACTGTTAGCCATATGGGTCCTGGAGTCTCAGACAGCTTTTACAGCTTCACCGTGGCTTGGGGGCGAGCACTCAAGGCACTCGGCAGCGAAAGAGTGGCAACATGCTCAAGGGTGTCTGTTCGGGCTCATAAATTGGTTAGGGGTATGCAAAATTATTTAAGGTCACTTGCGCGTGGAACTCGGACGGATACCGGCGCGGCGGCTAACGTCTAACGAGACAGTTTTTTAAAGTTTCGGAAGTGCTGTACATATTTCGGTTTGGCGGTTGGTGTAAATGTATTTAGATCCTGGAACACTCGAATAAACATCATCGGCGGCAACTTCGGTGGCGAAATGTAAGTGAACGTTCATCCCGGTTATAGTATAAGTACCATATTTGACGGTTATTTTGTGTGGTATCTACTTCCAGCTAGTTTAAAAATATACAATCCACTTTATCTACAGAAGTAGAATATCACACTACATTCTACATCACACTACAGTGCCAAAGTGGCCAAACCTCGGCTTGGGCTGTTCCTGTAGTTGTAACTAAGTCGCGAACTGGCTAATTCCCTATCCGTGGAAATTCGATCTAAACTAAAATATACATGTATGTATAATATATACATGTTCCCACCTGTTTGCGCGATAATGAGTGGACTGCATGGAATTTATTAAAATTAAGCAGCAACGAAAAGATTTTGATGTACCTACGAATGCTAAGTGAAATTCATATGTGAACCGATGCGATAATGGGGAACAAATGTAGGTAGGATAGGAAAAAGAGGTACTCACAATTTTGAGTCACAAACTGTCCAGCCCGAAGATGGATCCTTTCTTCCAAATTACAAGGTTTTTGATATGTGCGCGTGGTCAGGCTCAACGGCACGATTTTGTCGGAGCGATACGGTGCGTTTTATGCTAAATCAACGAAGACACTGGCGCGTATGACGATAGGTACAAGCCAACGGTAGGAATTTAGACGGTGCGGGGTGGGGGGCGGATTCAGGGATGGAACTTTATAACATCGATTCACAATACGATAAAGAGGCGCAAACACCACCTTTTGGGAGGAAGAAAGGAACATGTGTATATGTATTAAGTGATCTGGTAATTGTTGTCTAAACTAACCAGTACAGGAAAACAATAAAAAGATACCTTGCAGAACCCATGTGGACAGATTTTCAATGTCAGAAGGTTCTACCAACCATGCTATGGATTCATGACGTTGTTTTCCTTCAACGAAAACTCAAGCTCACTATGAGAAGCAAGGTCTGAAAATGACTCCTAATCCATTGTTACTTACTACCCTTACCACTCCGCTCTGATTACTGAATATACGCTGACTGATCCTGGTACACGACAGGCCTAAGATTATCACTATGGTGGGTATTTCATCTGTTCTATGGTAATTGTGATCAAGACAGACGTAATTATCATGTTCTATCACTTTGCTAGGTGTTCTGGTTTCCTCAAAATATTTTCTTTCACCGTCAGACGATAGTGTTATTTAATTAGGGTATATAACATAATGTGTATAAATTAATTTACACACCTTCCATATTTCCAGCTTATCGTTAACACACACATACACAGAGAGAGAGAGAGAGAGAGAGAGAGAGAGAGAGAGAGAGAGAGAGAGATTAACATGGTAGATATAATCTCTGTTTTTCTGAATTATATATATAAAAATCGAACGGGGTTACGTTTTGTTACTCCCATGTCTCTAAAAGGAAATGAAAGGTTTGTTGTCTTCTTTATTACCATGACAACGTGTAGGCCACACCTTCACCTATATAATTTCCCATTATTTATGAAAGGTATATATTTATTCATTCGCAATATTCACCTAAATTATGTATATTATAGGTTTTTGGTAATGCTTAATGAAAGTACTGACCGTAGGAAAAAGGAGAAGCATTTGGAATCTTGTGATCTCTTTTGGTATGTTATCATCATCATCAACCTTTACCAGCGCACTTCTGGACATAGGCCTCTCCCAAGGTTCGCCATCGGATCCGAACTCCGGCTTTCCACATCCAGTCACTTCCAAGTCATCGCTCCATCTACTTAGATGTGATCTCCACTCCATCGGTTGTCGGCTCTTCTGCAGACCTGACCTGACCTGCCCACAGCATTTTTAGCTAGCTTAATTTTTTTGTTTGCAAAAGTATCGTTTGCATTGATGAAGTAAAATAGTACTTACTTTTCTCTGCTCATACCAATATGGTCGTATATAAGTAGGCGCGCGCGTTAAGTGCCATCTATCGATAAAATATAGTACTTCAGAAATAATAAATACATACACATACACATACATACATACACATACATAATAAATTAAGGTAAATTTTTTTTAGTTATATTATAATTTTGTATTGTTCATATTTAATTAGTTCTAAGTTATTCCTTTGCAAAGATTTTCAAGAAAATTATCCAGTATTATAATATATACACTTATATAATAATATATATATACTTTAATATTTGTATTTATAAAATGTTGTATGTGACTAAATGACGTCACAGTTAGGTTTCCTTTAAAAATAATGAGCTTGTACACTCATCAAAAAAGTCTAAGCGACTTGTACTAATTTAAATTTTAGGATAGTTCTTCATATTATAACGTTGTATTTTATTTTTAAAATAATATCTTTAGGATTCTATGATGTAAAAATAACAGCTGTTGTCTTTATAAGTTCTTTTAATAACAGAAATGAACAATATTAGAATATACTGTAGAAACTAAGATACATAAGGAACTAAACTTTTTTCTTACAAAATGAAATTTCTAAAGAAAATGTATTTATTGTGAAAGAATAGAACAATTTAATACAAAGTATGGGCTCCTCTGCTATTCAGAACTTGTCGGCAACGATTATTCATTGAATTAATGAGACTGTTTATGTCATCTTGCGGTATTCGCTCCCAATGGAATTGTAGCAAATCCTTCAGCTGTTGGGTTGTTGTCGCTCCGTCCAAGTCCTTCAAAACACGTCTCTGGAGCATGTCCCATGCGTGCTCGATGGGGTTGAGATCTGGCGATTGTGCAGGCCAGGGCAATACCCGGATGTTCTCCGTTGCAAAGTATTCACTGGTTCGCCGAGCTGTATGTAAACGCGCATTGTCATGCATTAACCAAAAATCGGAGCCAAAGGTTTGTGCAAATGGGTAGACATAAGGTCTGAGAATATCCTCAATGTAATTTTCAGCATTCATGTTTCCATTTACAAAAACGAGCTCAGTTCGCCTGTTCTTCATAATACCCGCCCATAATATAACTGTTGAGCCGCTGTATGGATGAACTTCCTGAACGCACTTGAGCCTTTCAGTATTTCCGGGCCGACGATACACTCGCACCCTTCTTGTATCAGGCTTAAACCCGAATCGCGACTCATCGGAAAACATAATTTTATCCCATTGTTCCTGGGTCTATGTTATGCGTTCTCTACACCATTCATATCGACGAGCGCGATTCCCGTGACGTATCGGTGGGCACCTGATTGGGCGTCGAGCTCGTAGGCCGTACTCATGCAGTCAATTTCGCACAGTTTGAGGACTTACATATCAACACCACTTGAAATTTGTAGCCTCAAATTTATCTCTCGAGCGGTTAACATCGGCTGGCGTCTTGCAGTCAGTTATATGTACCGGTCTTGCCGAGTGGTTGTACTCCTTTTACGGCCTGGATGCTGTTCAGCGGGTTCTCCTGTATTATTGTAGCGCTGCCAAAGACGACAAATAATACTTCTATGAATGCCAAAATGTCGAGATACCTGAGATTGATTACTTCCCGCTTGCAACATCCCTACAGCTCTTTGCATTTAATCTGCCATCAAATGACGTCGCTTCATGACGTAAAGAATATCTAACAATTCAATTTTGTCGCTAACTTTATTTAAATGGTTGGTAAAATTATAAAATCAAGACTAAACGTAGCAATTAAAACGCACTTAAATTCAAACAAATTCGCAGTCATTTGAATTTTATGAAAAAACAAAACATAATCAAATATTTTTTTTACAACCAGCCAGTATGTCATCAATAACAAAAAAGTTTACTTACCTACGCACTTTGTTTGAGTAAATATTTAGAAATTAAATAATATAAATGGAAAAATTTGTAATATCACGCATGTTGCTTAGACTTTTTTTATGTGTGTATTTAAGTTTATTAGACATAGTTATAACTTCCTTCTAAATATGTATTTACTATAATGAGAATTATTTTTGTATCCAACTCGACACAGAGATGTGAAATTACTGTATCACTACTAAAATAATATAAATATACAACTGTAATGTTAAAAATTTAATAAACTACCGACCATAGTTAATATTTTGGTTGTAACTCACAAAAGAAACTTAGAAAGTTTCAAGGAATAACACCATTAAAAGTTTTTAGAATTCAAGACTATTCTATATAGTTTCCAGTTCGGAAAAATTCGCTTCCGTTGACTTGAAATGGCCTAGGGGTGTACCAATTAGCGGCGTCCGGAGCAGAGTTCCATTGTCGACTAGAGACCGAGTCGCAACCCTGACGTTACATTGTATACATCATTATTGCGACATAATATTATATTATCATCAAGCATTATACATATACTAGAGAAGCAGATCAATGGCTACATTTTTACTAACTATATTTTATGTTACAGCTGCGATGAGTAGAGATTCCAGAGCTCCTTGCGGTAAGTGGATTCAAGATCGGTAGCGCGTTACTAATACCTGTTTTTTTTTCATATGACCTTACTGTTAGTCTGAGGTGCCCCTATCCAAAAACAGAGGCGCTGATGGCTTTTAGAGCTTTACCGGGCTTAGGGGCGAGCGCTTAAGGCACACAGCCGCGAAAACGTGGGCAACAAGCGCGCAATGGTGCCAGAGGGGCCGGACCTCAGCTTGATAAGTATTACAAGCCTCCATAGGCTACGGTAGCCGCTTACCATCAGGTGGCATCTGTGTTTGCCAGCTTCGTAGTAGAAATAAATGGTTATGATAAGAATCACATTTACACGCAGGCGAATCAGCGGGTTAAATTTAGTTTTAATTGTTACACAGGCAGACAAAATATAAGGTCTAAATTTGATCTCTTATTTATCACTAGGTGCGCCACGCGAGTTCGCCTGTGTTGATTTTCGACCAAATCTCCACCAATGCCAGTTAATTTACGGTTAATGCACCGCGTTTTATGGTCAAAGCGTGAAGTTAAATAGCCTATAACCATCATTAGTAAATCTTAAATCTAAAAACCCATAAATGCGTATGTTAGTAATCGTCTAAATTCTGAATGACTTTACTAACTGAGTTGATCTTTATAAACTATATTTGTTTTATCGAGACGATGGTTGAAAGATATCGACCCTTCGAGTCTCAAATGTAGTAAAAGCCAAAACACTACTTTAGGGAAAACGCCAAAAACCGAATAAGTAGAAATAAAAATGTTTATAACTTTTTTTTTTAGAGCTATTTTGAGCAAAGCTAGTTTGAGCAATGTTCAAACAAAGACTTCATTTACGAGAGTTGACCAACGACTAGAATGTCAAGTACCACAACAAATAAAGGAAAAACTGAATTTGGTTGCTAAATAATCTGAGTAGTAAAAGACATTTTTAATTGAAATATAAAAATTTGAAATGTACAGATCGATAGAGCTCGTGAAAGTAAGTAAGACAGCGTTTAAAGTCGATTTTGGGCAAAATGACTTTTACTACATTTGAGACTCGAAGGGTCGATATGTTAGGGTCCGATAAGTGACGCTATGGTCGAGCCATTAAACGGTAAATACAGTCAATTATTGTGTTTATTATAATAGTTCTAACAATAGATTAGATTCGCAATTTGAAAGAAAAAGAGCATAGTATACGCTTGTTTTAGAACGAGACAGAGATACGAGATCATTTTGGTATGTGCTATCGGCCTTTGTAATAAAAACAAATCCCGTTTATTTTTGCAAAATATAAGGCTATAAGTGTAATTTAATATTTGATTGACCAAGGCGTTACTTTGCGGAAGTCCATAGTAAATAAATTATCCGAAATTTCTAAACTAATTCCTCCTGAAACAAATTAACAGTTGTTTCGTCTTTCTGCAACAAAAAACATTTGTACTTAATGAATATGTTAAACAAATATTAAAAAAAAAAAGATAGTAATAGTTTTTTTTAGTTGTCCATCACATTTATTAAGTAACGTTTTTTTTTTGTTGTAGAAAGCCGAAACAACTGTTAATCTGTTTCAGGCGGAATTGCCTAAGAAATTTCGGATAATTTATTAACTATGGATTTCCGCAAAGTAACGCCTTTGTCAATCATATACTAAATTACGGTCTTATGCAACCTTTGGCCTATCTATTACATTCTGGTCTATACTAAATATATGGTTTTAATTATACTATCGATAACCCAATGATCGAAATTCGATCAGCGTCTTTTTAATCATAGACTATTTTCTGTTTGACATTTGCAGTATGAACCTAAACAATGAATATTATATCACTTGCTGTCACTTGTCATTGAGTGACAATGTCAATATTTTGGGGGGTCTAAGTTCAATGGCACTTGTCAGGTTAGAATTCGCAGTATTAATTTATTTTATTTTATATATTATTAACAGATATTATAGATAAATTTTAAATTTCTGCACTTCTTCTCCATATAAACTTTAACCATGTCAAATCTCAGTCTTCCGTGCACGCAATACGCAGAAAAAGGGGTAGAACGCGTTTGTTTCACGTATTAACACATAGATATATCGGTAGGTCACTGCACTAGGATGCATGGTTGTCTTTTTGAATTTTCTCAAGTTCTCACTTTGCCTGTACTATCGAGGAGCTGGATTTTCCTAAACATTAGCATGGTGGTGAAGCCAATATTCATGGGCTCCTGTAAACTGTGCTGAATTACTTTAGTGGCGACATCTACATTCAGGTCCTGGTGAGTGTTTTCATTTTTTAGATACCAGGGTCAGGTCTCTTAAAGTACCTATATGCTCGGAGTTTTTCTGCGTGTTTATTTTGCGTCACCTACATATTTCTAAGTATTACTGGACTCAAGTGGCAGCGTAGAAGAGATGGCCGGGATCCACGTACTGGAAGACGCAGCGTGGGCAAACCAGCCACAAGGCGTTGTGGAGATCTTTACCCAGCAGTGAATGTCTTTCAAATGATATGATGAAGGATTAATTCACTAAGTATATAGTCTTGATCACTTCACTTTGGAAACAGTTAATTATAAGGACCTTATTGATCTGTTTGGTACATCCTCATATAGTAAAAACAAGCGTAAAGCTCGCCTGATAGTATGTGATTATCGTTACCGAACATAAACACAGGAACACAACATAAGGTTATTTGACTGCGGTCTTCTGTAGGATGGAGGTATTCCACCAGACGAACTGGCCCAAGTAGAGTGATATCCACAAAGAAATATTTATCCTACTTCTATATAAAATGTATTCCATATAATCAAAAGCCAGTATTAGCTGAACCGTTTCAGTAATTAAAATGCAATATTATAAAAGCTTTCCGCTGGAAAATCTACAAATACGAAAGCAAACTTTCGACATTCACTCCACGTGAGACCAGTGATGGGCGTTAGTCGATAATTGAAAATCGATATACTATAGTTTTAACAAGGCAAAATGACGCGGACGGCACTCACACTGTGCCTGCTGCTGCAGTACAATTCAAAAATAACGGTGACAATCGAAAGATATATAATCCCTTTCAGTACAGAACCACGTGGACTGGTCTACGCAGCTACACGGTAGAGCCCATCACGGCACGAACAATGAAGTTCGCTAATTCTTAACTTTTCCGTACAGTGCAGATGTGGAATAGGCTCCCAGGCAAAGCATTCCTTCCTTCTTAAGATATTGGGTCAGTTTGGGCCAACAAGTATGTGGTTGTTTCATATCACGGTAAAAGTTTATTTATTTATTTATTTGTTTACGTTAACATATTATTATACATAAAACAAGAGAATGAAACGTTAGCAACTACTTTAGTTAAAACTGTGTTGTAGCTGCTATCGCCCACCTCCGGAATTTTGTTCGGTTTTTCAATAACAAAAGTGTAGAAATAAACGTAATTTTAAAAGTAAGATTATAACGTAATCATATTGTATTAAAAAACTAGAAAAATATAATTAAAAAAAAACCAACAGAAACCAAAACTGTGATGTGTGTGTGTGTTATTGTGTTTAAAGATATGTAGTTAAACATATTATGAGTTAATGTAACCCTTTGTATAACTTTGACTTATGTAGGTGAAAGTATTTTTAAAGTAGGTATACTAAATAAAAGGAAGGAGTTTTTAAGTGTCCTCTTAAATAAGGTCCAGGACCCACTTAACTGTAATTTTTTTAAACTTGCGCTTAACAATTGGATAAATATTGATCGCTTTATTAACTTTATATATGTATATATCATAGGGCTTAAATAATTAATGATAATGGCGACTAGGCCAATTCTGTTCTTCGTGAATGATCAGGGCATACCCGATCATATCTGCGCTTCAAAATAGTATAACAAAGGCCAAGACCCAAATTATAGATAAGTTGACTATGAGATCGCTCAAATTACAGGCGCAATTGTTGTATCAGGCATCAGCCAATGAGAGCGCGTGTGTGTGAAGACCCCAGCGGCTCCCGCCGTAGTTTGGAATTATCTTCGTATTCGAGTTCAGAACTGCCGCCATTGTCCGTTGGTTAATAATAATGCCTTTGTTTAAAACTTTACCTTTTAACTTTTATTTATTAATATATTTACGTTTCCCCGGTTTGGACGGGCGTTTTGTTGCGCCGGATGCCCGTCTCGTAGACGCCGTACGGATGCCAGTGGGACGCGATGTTAGTGAGGAGGGTGCGGGGGGTGCAATAATGCATGACCGCTTGAGGTGCCGGGTCTTCAATGAAACTCGAACTCTTCAATTCATTGCTCGCAGGACGACCAAAGCTTTCTTCTTGTTGTTTTTGTAGTTACTTGTACTCGTTGAATTGCGCCGTGCCCCATACGGCGCCTCTTCGAGCTTTTGGAGAGTGACCGTAAAAAGAGCCCCGCTTTAATTCGTGTTTTAATTTTAGTTTTTACTTTGGTCGCCCTGTTAATCGCTCTATATTTCTTTCATTATATATCTTGTGTATACATGTTATATGTCAAAATATTCCTTGTCGTATTACCTATCCATTGAGCATTCACATATTATATACATCAAGTACATATTCCGTACATAAGCCAAAAACAATGCAATTTACGGGTGGCATCACCGCTTTCCGTTCGTAAAGTTTCTATAACATTGAATGTCCTTACTCTATTGACTTATTCTATGCATTTATCTATTCTATATCCATATATGTAACACACAATACATAAGCATTTATATACAACTTAATACATAACATTCAACTTATAATGTAGCGTAGTCGCTAACATTTCTCTATAATATTATCCATATCAATCTATTTTATCATAACACATAGTACATAACACAAACACACAATAATATAACATAATATCCTAACACAAGACACGAAAATAACAGTTCTGTCGCCAACAACTATAGACCTATTTCGCTAGCAACTGTAATTGCTAAAGTATTTTATGGTCTGCTAGATAGGCAGCTAAATAAATATATTGATCTACAGGATGCTTAATTTGGTTTCCGACCCGGACTATCGACCGAAAATGCTATTTTAGCTCTCAAGCAGACCGTCAAATACTATACCAATAGAAAAACTCCTATTTATGCATGCTTTCTTGATCTTACTAAAGTCTTCGATCTAGTATCCTATAAAATTTTGTGGAACAAGTTGAGACACACTGGGCTACCCACCGAACTTGTTAGCATTTTTCAGCATTGGTATGGACATCAAGTAAATTATGTAAGATGGGCGGGGGAAACTTCTGATATGCACAGGTCGAATTGTGGTGTAAGACAGGGAGGTATAAGTTCACCAAAACTTTTCAACTTGTATATGAATGAACTAATACTTAAGTTGAACCGCATTCATGCTGGATGCACAATTGATAATCAAATTATTAACAACTTAAGTTACACAGATGACATGGTGCTTCTCAGTCCTACAGTTGGAGCTCTAAGAAAGTTTTTGTTTGTTTGTGAGACCTACGCTAATATACATGGCTTAACATATAATACTAAGAAAAGTGAGTTTATGGTCTTCACGTCTGGAAAAAGTTTATTAGAGGAGGTTCCACCTATCAAATTGTATGATATACCATTGAACAGAGTTTACAAATTCAAATATCTTGGTCACATTGACACTCCCGACTTAAAAGATGATAATGACATTGAAAGAGAACGCAGGGCACTCGCAGTTAGGGGGAACATATTAGCCCGTAGATTTGCTCGTTGTAGTGATGAAGTTAAGATCTGTTTATTTAAATAATATTGCCAATGTTTCTACACGAGCAATCTTTGGATTAACTTCAATAAAAAATCCATTAGTGCCTTGCGTGTCCAATACAATAATGCTTTTAGAGCATTATTGGGACTGCCGCGATTTTGTAGTGCTTCCGAAATGTTTGAATTGCCATCATGCGCAAGCGAGTAGCATCTATCCTGAATAGGGTTCGTAATAGTCCCAACTCAATTATGAGGACCCTCATGGGAATTTATGATGGTGCGTTCATGAAGCGCTGGATATCGGTAGTTGTGCGATGATGTGTACTCATCATTGAACAATTATCGATTATTGTAATATAGTTTAATTTAATTTTTAATTTATTTTATTTTCATTAAATGTCATCATTTATTCATTAGTTTATAATTTACTTTTATGTAATAGTTGGACCTTTGTTGTCTTAAAAATAAATATATTATTATTATTATTATTATTGCCATTTCCTCGTTCTTTACTCAGCAGGGTGATCCCCGTACAGGTAAGGTTGGCTTTGACGTTGAGCATGTTATTTAAGCCCCTCTTACACTCTCAAATCCCTAGCTTGCCGTAAAGTTTTATAGAATACATATAAAAAACGGATTATCGATAAATATTTTTACAACTATCCCGAGTCTCATCACTACTGTATCGCCGCCACTCGTGAAAATATATCATTCACACGAATAGTATTATGCAAATAAATACGTACGTATATATACGTCTATTTAAACTTTATGTAATACATTTGTATATTTAAAAAATTCTCAACGAAGCAACAAACACTTGGATCTCGTATCAAATGTATGAACGAAATTCTGCATACGTGTTTCAATGAGGCACAGAATTTTATAGCTAACTAATGGGTAGTTTTTTTTTTAAATATTGAATACTTGTTTTGGTTTATCTATACAATTAATAAAATTGAAGTGTCTGTTTGAAATGTCATAATAACAACTTTTTACTAAATGCATATAGACTAATTTTTTAAATCTTTGTCTGTCTCTTTGCTCCGAGTAATATCTGAAACGGTTGGACTGATTTTGATAGGAATTTCACTGGTAGATAGCTTATGTTATAAGGAGTAACTTAGGCTATTTTTATTTTAGAAAATGATTTAGTGTTTTGTGCTAATAAAAAAATGTTGTCATGGTGAATCAATTCGGGTGCTTAAAGTCTTCCGCTGAGTTAACTGTAAGAGATATATTAAATTAATGTACTACATAATTGTAGATATTAAAAATACCTACAAAAAAGTCAGCGAGACTATACATGTATCTTATATGGAACACCCACAATAAGCATTTTTGTCTATAAAATAACCGAGAGCAGGGGATCAAATTTCGCGCGTGTGCCTGATCGACGCAATTCTGGGCATAACTAGTATTTTATATGTTTAGTGTATGGCAACAATCTCGCCTGATTTTAAGAGACGATGTGACCTAATATCGGTAATACGTGAATCCTAAAGATACAGGTTTTCACGGCGACAGATTTTCAATCTCAGAGTGGTAGTTAACCAGTTGGGTATTAGAAAAAGCCATAGTACCATGTAAAATGCGTCTACGCCTCCGTGTATACTTATACCAATACTATAAAGAGGAAAGATTTAATTTTTTGTTTGTTTGTAATGGATAAACTCAAAAACTACTGGACCGATTATAATAATTTTTTCACCAATATAAAGCTAAAGTATCAGCGAGTAACATACGATATATTATAATTTAAAAAATTAGTTAATTCCCTATAAAAATGCCGATAGTTTTACATAAAGTATAAAAAATTGCCTACATGGTTGCGTTGGCGATGTTTGTCGTAAAAAATCAACACGAGTGAAACCGTGGGGCACAGCTAGTGTATTACATTTATGTCTTTGGTTATTTCGCCTACGCGTTGACCTTTTTCAGTTTTTTAATATGTTTCCCTGTGAACCTATAAATATATATAACTTAGGGAAAACATTTAGCTAGAAAAGGACGAGTCACTCTAACTTTATTACATAACACCTGAGACAGACTGGTCACACGTTGCTAACTAAGGTTTAACTTTAACTCTAAGTAATCTTAAGTTAGTGAGTGATTATGATATCGTGACATCGGGAAATAACTCGTGCTCTGTATATTCACAAAAAATATAATTCATACCTGTAAAACATCATTGCACGACCAGTGATGTATTGTCTATCTCTCGGCTCCGTTGTGCTTAAATTGTACTCCACTTAACATTGTTAATATGCCGAGATGCTATAAAAAACTTGAACAGTTATAATAATCTATACTAATATTATAAAGCTCACGAGGTTGTTTGTTTGTTTCAATGCTCTAATCTATATGACTACTACTTAGATCTGAAAAATTATTTTTGAGTAATAATAACAATTTTTAGGTAAAACATTCAATTATTTTGTGATAAAAAAAAATTAAAGCAGATTTTTTATTACCTGTCTACAATCTCGGGGCCATCTTATAAATGTGGTGTGTGGAGTCAGAAATATTCCTATCTCAGCATAAATCTTTAATACTCAAATGTAAATTGATTTAACGTTAACGGGAGATTGTAATCGTTAAATGAAGAGATAGAACCGGTCCCTCAAAGTGACATTGTGGTTAAAATGGAAAAACTTTTGTAGTTCATTAATTTGAAGCCAAATTACAAGGGGAAGGAGCTCCGAAGAAAGTGGGTATATCTACAATATTGTAATTTACCGATGTTGCATAATTATTTTCTGAAGAAAAGTCTTTTGAATGAATTATTGTTGGCTTTTAGAATTTTATACTTTTAAAGTAACTTTATAGAAAAAACTAAAGGTTTGCCCGCGACTTCGCACGAGTTTATAACGCAGTGATTACCTGCATCCCAATGATATTTTTTACGTAGATACGACATTGATGCTCTTTACATGTCATCGTGAATGCTGGTCACTGGGCAATTGTTGTCAGTTCACTTTCGACTTGATACTAGCGCAGCGTGATCGAGAAGAAACTTTATCCTTTTTTGACAACAGAGTTTCCGCCTTACGCTGTGATTTCCTATCTCTTTTGTTTCAACATGCTGATAACAAAATTTGTAATGTTTTGAAATTGCTTCTAGTGAGCGTGATTTTACGTTTACTCATATTATTCAAAATTCATTTATTCCGTCAATTGAGGAAAGATATATATACTTCCCCTGTACAAAATTTCATCTAAACTGGTTAAGAACTGCTGACCATTTAATTATTTGAAAATCTTTTTTTACGATTTCTAAAATTAATATTGACAATTGTCCTTGTACAAAATTTTACTTAAATCGGTTAATAATATAATATTACAGATAATATATTTTCAATATTATATTTATTTTACTATTTCTAAAAGTTTTATAAAAATATCGTATGACCTATCAACTGACCAATGACATACCTACTCGTGTAAAAAATTTCATAATAATCGGTCATGATGTTCTTGAGTTAAATCCAAACATACAAATAGACAGACAGATTTTTTATAGTATGAAAGTGATCATTGTCATTCAAGGATGTATATCAGGAAGTTTGGAAATATATTATATGTACAAACAGAACTATAGATATATCTATACTAGCGGTCGCCCAATGATTGAAATTCGACCAGCAACTTTTTAATCATAGACTATTTTCTGTTTGACATTTGCAGTATGAACCTAAACCATGAATATTATATCACTTGCTGTCACTTTTCATTCAGTGACAATGTCAATATTTTGGGGGTCTAAGTCCAATGGCAATGATCATGTTAGGATTCGCAGTATAAATTTATTTAATGTAATATAATAATAACAGATATTATAGATAAATTTTATCTTTCTGCACTCCTTCTCCATATAAACTCTAACCATGCCAAATCTCACAGTCTTCCGTGCACGCAATACGCTTAAAAAGGTGTAGAAAGATTTTGCTTCAAGTTTTATCAAAAGGATGATGATGATAGACAATGGTTTTTCGATAATTTACGCGCCTACGAATTACTTCTAAAATGTGACATAAAACTAAAATTTTAACCTATGTTCACGTATGTTTTCAAATTGTGTGTTCGATTGCCTCATGACTAGCATACACCAGGTATTTATTATACACGGGTGTCACGTTCCGGGATCAGCCGGTGTATATTCATTAAAAAAATTAATGTGTTTTTGTTGCAAGCAGGTTTTTTGTTTCCTTTTTACCGGACTGCGAAAAAGGAGGATTATAACTATTTCTTCAGCATGCTCTGTAGCTTAAACAGCTAGACGGATTTTGGCACACGAGATGTCGTTAGATTCTTCTTAATTGTGGGAGTGACATAGGTTATATAATATTAAATGAGGAGGTCTGGAAATAAAACAAAAAAACCAAAAACGAAAAAAAATTCAAGTGTTGTTCATTCCGGGTTATTTGTTTTTTTTTTTTTTGAACTTACTACACTGTTTTTTTTTTTTTTTTTTTTTTTTTTTTTTTTTTTTTTTTTTTTTTTTTTTTTTTTTTTTTTTTTTTTAGAACTGACTACACTGTTAGCCTTAGAGGCCCTAAAGCCGCTGCGGCTTTTACAGCTTCACCGGACTTGGGGGCGAGCGCAGAGGGCACTCAGCCGCGAAAGTTTTGTGGACGACTCGCACGAGGGTGCCAAAGTGGCCGGACCTCGGCTCGGGCGGTCGTCGCGTTCGCAAATAGGTCGCGATGTATTCGAATCCCTACACCTACGATTCGAGCTAACTAAATATACACATAGGCACGTTCCCTTCCTCCTGGGAGGAAGGAAGGAACCGTGCGTATGTGTATTCAATAATCGGAATGTTTCTACACTAACTAGCGCTAACTAACTAGCGTAAAAAAAAGAAAAAAAAAGGTCCCTCACAGAACCTATGTACCTGTGTGGTGTGCACGTGTGTATGTTCATACGTGTGTAGTGTTGTATGTAGGTAGCTAAGTGATGCACGTACAGTGTCACTTGTATCGCGCGGGCGGTTGCCTGACCCAAGGGTTTCACACCGAGGAACGGACCTAGGCTTGGGTTACCGCTAGAGAGGGTGGACGTGACGGGTGTGCTGGAGCGAAATTGACCGCCCGCCCTCTGCGGAGAGAACGGTGGTTACGCGGGCGTGGGCGCTGGCACGCTCTGTTTGGAGAGACGGATGTGTAATATTTATTCGAATTTTCGATGTGATCGTCGGGATCAATAAAAATATTGCGCGGCCGGCGTTTGCACCGGATGTCCGTGGGTGCCGGAACATAAGTGGCGGCTGTTTTTATTAACGGATTCGCGTGGTTCGACGCGGCGTCGAAATACGAACGGGAGAGCTGTTTAACGTAGGCATGTATCGAAGGAAGCTCCATATCTCTATGGAGATCTACGCTTCGAACATACCACGGGGCCCCGGTGAGACGATAGAGGAACCTATTCTGTATCGATTGTAACCGTTTGAAACTCGACTCGGACATATGTGCGAACACGGCGCAACTGTATGTCAAAATTGGTCGAATACACGTCTTGTAGAGCGTGAGCTTATGTCGCGTGGACATTTTACTCACCGAACACAACAGAGGATGCAACCGGGCCAGGACCCACGCGGCCCTGTTCCTAACCTTACGGATGTGGGGTCTAAAGGAGAGCCTACTATCTAGGGTTACCCCTAGATATTTGGTCTCTCTTACATACGGAATCGGATTATCGTAGAGCTTAACAGGTTTAAGCTTCCACGGTATCTGTGACGAATCCGCATCGAAGAGCATCGCGGCGCTCTTCGAGGGATTAACGGCTATACGCCACTCGTTAAACCACTTCCCGAGAGTGGTCACGGAGCGTTGGACTTTGTGTCTGAGGTGGGATCTATTCCTATCTGAGGCATATAAGACTGTATCGTCAGCGTATAGCCCTACCTCGACCTCCGGGAGTCGAGGTAGGTCACTGACGTACAGGTTAAATAGGCTAGGAGCCAGGATCGAACCTTGGGGAACGCCTGAGCGTATTGGACGGGGCGTGGACAATTCACCTTCCACTCTATAGCGAAAGGTGCGATCTGTTAGATAGTCGCGAATTATTTTAATTAGCCTATTGGGGACTTCAAAGTGATACAACTTGTAGATCAATCCCTCGTGCCAGACCTTATCGAAGGCCTTGGCAACGTCGAAAAAGACCGCAAGTGTACGGCGGGGTTTATATAATTCAGCAAAATTAAATGCAACGTGCTCCGTGAGGCGGTGCACTTGATGAGTGCAAGAATATCTAGCACGGAAACCGAATTGCTCAGGCGGATAGAGGTCTTTCTCCTCTATTACTGACTTGAGACGGTTCAGAAGGATCCGCTCGTACATTTTCCCTAAAGTATTTAGGAGACTGATCGGGCGATAGCTGTCGGGAAGCGACGCGCTCTTGCCGGGCTTACGGATACCTATGACTATGGCCTTTTTCCAGGCGGCTGGAAAATGGCAGTGGGCTATGGCTACATTGAAGATGCAGACCAAAAGAGCTATGAGGCGATCGGGAAGAAGTCTAAGTACTTCATTCCTGATCCCGTCGGGACCTGGTGCTTTTCTAAGCTTAAGGCTTTTTATAATGGAAAGAACCTCCTCAGACGTGACTGGGGACAGGGAGTCTGTCGCGGGGAGCTTATCCAGCTCCCGCACGCATCCATCGATACCCTCGACCCGGTCGGTATTTGCATCGACACTGTTCGGAGAGCACTGGCTCTCCAAACAAGTGGCGAGGCACTCCGCCTTGTCGCTGCTATCGAAGGCGAGCGATATACCGGGACCCCTCTCGAGGGGGGGCATAAGATAAGAAGCCTCTATTTTGAGGCTGTGAGCTAATTTCCAGTAAGCCAGATGCGACGGCCTTAGCCCTTCGACGAGGGCGTCCCATCTGTGACTTCTGAGTTCTAATATACGGGCTCTAACCGATCTTTGAAGTGCGCGTAAACGTGCGCGGTTTTCCTCGGTCGGATAGTGGTCGTACGCACGAGTCGCCGCGTTCTTTTCCGTCAACAACGCCCGCACGTCGGCAGGGAGTACGAAGCGGCGATCGCTCGCCTCTTCGACCTCTCTCGAGGCCTCTCCGATGCCGGCCTGCAGGTGGTCGACCAGGGAATCGATCGCGAGATCTACGTCCGCAACGGACCCCAATACGTCCGGGATCCTATCTAAGCTGGACGAGGACGGCCTGTCCGCAAGATAATGTTTTAGCTTGGCATAGTCAACCACTTGGACCGAAGGAGGGCTAGAGTCGTCTGGTTGACCTAGCTGCATGATGACCGGACGGTGGTCGGAGTCGAGCTCGTGTACGACCCGAATGAGTCGTAACCGAAGCGCGATACCTTTAATGAGAGCTACATCAAGCACTGTCGGCATACAGTTGTCTTGAAAGTGGGTGGGAGTGGGTGGCGCTATGACATCAAAGTTTAGCACGTTCGTTAGCTCTTCGAGTTTAACCCCATTACTGGAGTCTCTCCAATTGCCAAACGAAGTGTGTCCACAATTGAGGTCACCCGCTATAATGACCGATTCACCGAGCGAAAGTAGCTTTTCTAGGTCAGACCTGAGAGGCTCTTTCCTCGGCGAGAGATAAACTGAGACTAACGTTATGGACGGGTGGTCGGTCATTCCTAGTCTACACACGGATACTTCCATATTGGTAAGTATCGGAGGATCTACCGGCGTACAATATAACGATCGTTTGTAATAAATGAGAGTGCCGCCCCCGCGGCCGGCCCGGTCATTTCTTACAATATTGTAGTTCGCGATTTTTGGATCACGTTTAGCACGCTTTAAGAGCGTCTCCTGCACTAAAAGAACATCTACTTGGTGATCTTTAAGAAAGGTCGCGACGAGATCACGCTGCGGAAGTAGGCTTCGCGCGTTAAAAAACGAAAGATTTAACGCTTTCGGTTTAAACTTAGCCATTGAAAGGCCCTAATTTTTATTACTACTCGCCTCGCGATCGAGACGTTGTAGTGTCTCTACGAGGCGGGGGAACGCGCAAGCGGTCTTGATGAGACCGAAGCGCTCCAAATGGTCGTTGTATTCGATGAGCTCGCGGATATCGTGCTCGCGGGTGAGCAGTATCATTAGGTCGTTACTATTGACGACAGTGTTAGCGGGCGCGCGGGGCGCAGGAGCGCGGGGCGCGGGAATATCCATAGCCATAAGGGGCTGTGGATTGGGGCGGCGGGGGCCCCATGCGTTCTGCGATGAACGCACGGGTTGCGGTTGCACCGCGCGGGGTGCGGAGAGGCCGGCGGTGGCCGGGGACTGGCGCGGGACCGGCAGCGCGGGAAATTCTCCTGACGCCAGCGGGGGTTGCGCTTTGATGGCTGAGGTGGGGGGCGCCGCCCGGGGGGCCGCCTGCCTCTGCGTGCGTGGCCGCGTGGTACGCGGGGCCTTGGGGCAACCGCGATAATTCGCGGGATGCCCCTCCTCCCCGCATAACACGCAGCTCGGGGGGACGACGGAGTCACGCTCGCGCGTGCACTCCCGTGTGGGGTGGTCCTCTCGGCACTTTACGCACCGCGGACGAGAATGACAGTTACGGGCAGCGTGCCCGTACAGCTGGCAGTTGTGGCACTGCGCAGGCTGGTGGTTTTTGTGTGGGGGCTCCACGTTAATCCCGGAGAGCCCGCACACCGTCTCTAGCTGGAAGATGGCCTTTCCCTCGGGGGAAAGTTCCAATATGGCCACTACCATTTGTAGTGGCCGCTTATCTTTACTGTACATCCGGTGTACTTCCCGGATGGGATAACTTTGCTCCTTGAGCGAGGAGCACACCTCCGATGGGTCGAGCTCCACCGGAATGCGGCGGATGACCACTCGGAGGACGCGCTCCTCCGCGAGCGAATACGTATAAAATTGCAGACCTTTCTGCCGGAGGAGGGTGGTTAGTTTACGGTGAGTTTCCGAAGAACTCACCGAAATAGAAATCCCGTTGACTATGTTTCTAGCCTTGTGGTAGTCGAGTTTGAGTCTGCGCATCTCATTGCAGACTCCCATCCAGGCTGCCTTGTCCCGGATTATGATTGGAGGTGGGGCACGCTCTTTTTTCCCGCCGGCGGGCGCGGGGAGCTGGGAGGACGCGGGGGCGGCGGCGCCCCTGACTACTGCCTTAGCTATTACCTTAGGCGCCGGTTGAGCAGTCGGACTGCTACGCGCCGTTCGCTTACGCGATCATTGTCATTCAAGGATGTATATCAGGAAGTTTGGAAATATATTATATGTACAAACAGAACTATAGATTTATCTATACTAGCGGTCGCCCAATGATCGAAATTCGACCAGCGACTATTTAATCATAGACTATTTTCTGTTTGACATTTGCAGTATGAACCTAAACAATGAATAATATATCACTTGCTGCTACTTTTCATCGAATGACAATGTCAATATTTTGGGGGGTTTAATTTCAATGGCACTGATCATGTTAGGATTCGCAGTATAAATTTATTTCATTTAATATAATAATATCAGATATTATAGATAAATTTTAGGTTTCTGCACTCCTTCTCCATATAAACTCTAACCATGCCAAATCTCACAGTCTTCCATGCACGCAATACGCTTAAAAAGGTGTAGAAAGATTTTGCTTCAAGTTTTATCAAAAGGATGATGATGATAGACAATGGTTTTTCGATAATTTACGCGCCTACGAATTACTTCTAAAATGTGACATAAAACTAAAATTTTAACCTATGTTCACGTATGTTTTCAAATTGTGTGTTCGATTGCCTCATGACTAGCATACACCAGGTATTTATTATACACGGGTGTCACGTTCCGGGATCAGCCGGTGTATATTCATTAAAAAAATTCATGTGTTTTTGTTGCAGGCAGGTTTTTTGTTTCCTTTTTACCGGACTGCGAAAAAGGAGGATTATAACTATTTCTTCAGCATGCTCTGTAGCTTAAACGGCTTAATTGATTTTAGCATACGAGGTGTCGTTACATTCGTCTTAATTTAGGGAGTGACATAGGCTATATAATATTTAATGACGAGGTCTGGAAATAAAAAAAAAAAACCAAAAAAGAAAAAAAATTCAAGTGTTGTTCATTCCGGGTTATTTGTTTTTTTTTTTTTTTTGAACTTACTACACTGTTAGCCTTAGGGTCGCTATCCAAAAACAGAGCCGCTGCGGCTTTTACAGCTTCACCGGACTTGGGGGCGAGCGCTTACTGCTTAGGGAACTCAGCCAGCCGACTGTTGTAGTTTTTTTTTTTTTTTTGAACCGACTACACTGTTAGCCTTAGGGGCCTATCCTAAAACAGAGCTGCTGCGGCTTTTACAGCTTCACCGGACTGGACTGTTGTAGTCAGGTGCTTGTATATATACTCAACGATAAAGTTAATTTCTATAGCGCAATGTAGGATAGTAGGATGCGTCTTATGTGGCTCGATAGATGTCGCTATGTGTCGCTACGTAGTTGCGTCGATGCGTCGATGCGTCAATTGTGGCGAGAGATGTCGCTACACTTTAGCTTGTCATTAATTTAGTTTGTTGAATTGTAGTGTTTATCTTCAAGTAAGACGTAATCAAGTGAAATGTAATAGTTTATATTAGTTCTTAGTTAGTCATATTATTTGTGTGGAATTAAATTAAGCTTTATCTATATATTAATACGTGAAGCAAAATCTATCGGCACCATTTTAAGCGTACCTACTTATTGCGTGCACGAAAGACTGTAAGATTTGACATGGTTAAAGATTATATCGTAAAGGAGCGCAGAAAGCTAAAATTTATCTATAATATCTGTTACTAATATATTCAATGAAATAAATTAATACTGCGAACGACCAGTGCCATTGAACTTAGACCCCCAAACAATTAATGTCAAACAGAAAATGGTATATGATTAAAAAGTCGCTGGTCGAAGTCTTTCGACCTTACGGCGATCGCTAGTTATTATTATTATTGTTATAAATTGTTGCATTGTCATGATATTATTTTCAAAAATATCCACCAATAATCGGCAATAATATATGTGGTGGTCGAAATCCATTCAGCGCAATTACTCCCGATCCAGAAATTTTCAAATTGAACCGTGATTTACAATTCATAGAGACGGGAATTTGGAACGCACATAATTGAGTATTTCCTCCCGGACGCGGCCTAGTATGTGCGGCCCGGGAATCAAAGCTATACTATCTAAACGCTCGTATGAGACACGTGACAACGCATATGGAACGTGCTCAATAAGGCACGTAACTGACAAGTTAAAAAACTTTACATTTTACGACGAACTTCGTATTTTTTAAAATACACGTATATATTTAGCAGTGTTGCCAGTATGGATTTGAAAATTTACAGTGTTTTGAACATAACAATACAGTAAATCATAAAGAGAAAAACAGGGTTTTCTACAGTACCTAATTTAATATAAAAAAAGACGACAGAAGTGAAAACTCAATTTTGAATTTTTAAATCAATTATACTCTGAATTATTGCAGAGCATGTCGGTGACGCGAAATCAAAAGATTTTACCCATCCAGAAAGTCAAACACGCATATGATACAGGCGAGTATATACAATGTATTAGTATATATATGCATGTCCATGTACACAGGCCGCTATACTACGCGTCGCTAGGCTGACACAAGCGGAATACGTCACGAGCATGATGAGGTCACGCGAACCCATAAGTTTTCCCCCTACCAAAAATCGCTCAGTGCGGCTAAAGAACTTTTCACCTCAATAAATGTTATGTTTTTGTTACATTCAGTTCAATCTAGTAAAACTTCTATTACTATATCGTTTGGTTTAAAATTAAGCAATTAGTATTAGACAGGCCAGCTAAAATAAAGCCTTTAACCGATTTTTTTCCATTGTTTTTTAACCCCCGACGCCAGCAGAAGGGCGTTATAAGTTTAACATGTGTATCTATTTGTATGTCTATGTCATCGTAGCTGAACCAATATAGATTATAACATATCACGAGAGTAGCTAAAATAAACGTTGAAAAAATCATCGGTAGTTTTGATTTTTGTGCTACACTATTACAATAAACGGAATACAATTAGTAATTACGCTACACCTTGCAACACTGGTATTGAGCGAAGATGAGGCATCAGTTTTTGAAGAAAAAAATTATCGTGATCAGTTGTTGCAAGGAAAAAATAGCTTTGAGTAATAATATAAAGTTCACAGATTTGAGAAAAAGACATATGGAGCCGGTCGGAACAAGAAAATGTCCCTTAATAGTATTTAATTGGATCAATTTTGAAAGGATATGTCATGACTCCGTGTGCACGTGTGTGTATTATTTAAAAAAATATGCCGTTTTGTGTGCTATTACATTGTAAAAATTCTTCCGAAAAACAAAAAAAAATTAAGATGAAGTATCATTTCATAGGTAACAAGGCATATTTTGATATTATTTTCCGATAAAATTTGTTATTTATCACAAAATTACAAAAATGTTACCAGGTTACAATGATATATTTTCCTGGAAGTTATAGTAAAATATATATATATAGCATTGAAAGATACTTTTAATTTACAACATGACTACCACGAAACCAAAAGGATGGTAATATTTGTTACGTAATTTGTATGAACTGTTTACAAACACTGAAAGAAAGTGACATGGTTTCAAAGTAAAAATTATACAGAACCCTATCCAATTTAGTGTCCCAGTCAAAAATACATAAATCCAAGATGGTTGCCAAAAAAATTCAAACTCCTACGACATCGGAACCATTCGGGATAGGTATGGTAAGTTGAAAATTGGTATGTAAAGGTCATTGTGCCCCTTCATTTTAAGCACAAAAGCAGTCGCGTCAAGACAGGTGTTGGAATAACGACCACAATGCTGCAGTGGTAAAAAATATAGTAAAACTTATTTTATCTGTCCTGGCAACATTATTCATACCAGCACAATTCACATGTGTTTCTATCTGGTCGTTAAATAAGGTCACAGAGCTACTGGCATGTCCCACATTTGTTGATCTGAAGGCTCCATCTGTCTTTTTCTCAAATCTGTGTAATTAATAAAATAATAAAACATTTAAGTGACAGTTTTATATTTGACATATATGTTTTTATGTTGCCATGACAACCATTTCACAGTGGTATAAATAGCGCGCGAGTTGAATGCAATCGGGGCCTGAGACGAAGAGCGGGAACATCTCCCCCGCCATCCACACGCCTCGCCTCACGCACTTTTACCGTAGTGATGCGAGTGTTGTCTTTGACAAACTATCTCACACTGATAACGTTAATACTCAAGTTGCGACCTCATGTTTTTTTTTTATAATAAGGACTGATTCGAGTCTGTCAACTTCTGTAACAAAAAAATAACATGTTGTCATTCATCTCAAAGCACGGGAAATAGCGAAAAATGAAGCTGATAATGATTAAATTTTAATAATATATTTTTTCAGTTTGATATCACTTCGTCATTATTTTTTACCAAAATGTAAATATTTCATTTAAAACAACCTTTAGATATATCGACATCCTCATTCAATAATTCTAATTAGGTCTCGCATTATCCAATTCCTTAGCTCTGCATTCAACTCTCGCACTCACTCTAGAACAATCACACCATTCACTCCTCGCCTCTTTCTCACTCGCAAATTTCTCTACGGCACCACATACAACCGATGAAAATCGCTCACTAACTACTCTTCAATTCGTTGACACTCGATGTTGATTAGTTGGCCACGCGGCGTTCACCCGTTGACAACGGGTAGACGTCGAGCGAGGAGGTTGTGCTGGTCGAGTGCTGGGATGATAAGCGAATGACGACCAATTCTGCTCTTCCTAATAGTCATTAACCCGACCACAGCGCCATCTATTCCATTCTAATTAAACAAAAAAAATCCAGTACAATAACGAACAAAACATAATAATAATTGGGCATGTCCATTAATCAAATCGTGAATTTTATTATGGTATTTATGGTCTTGGGTTCGTATAAAAATACCATAGAAAAAAGGACGTTCAACTTTTGGCGAATTTGAAAATTTTCCCTTAAACTTTTCTAATTTTTCTTTCCATAGAAACCTATTTTGGACCACTAACTAACAAAAAGAAGTTAGCTAAATCTGTCTAACCATTCTCAACTTTTATTCAAAGACACTAACTGTGCTCGTGGCTTCGCTCACGTTGACTGCAGAATGCCATCGAATCTTGCTTCCTCGCTCCCGGCTATTTTAAAGACAGAAATGCTTATTGTGGGTGTTCCTTAGAAGATAGAAATATACTCTCGCTGACTTTTTTATAGGTCTTTTTAATATCTACAATTATGTAGTACATTAGTTTAATATATCTCTTATGGTTTACTCAGCGTAAGCCATTTATGCGCCCGAACTGATTTTTTATTTATTTACACGGAATTTTTTATTTATTTATTTTCTAAAATAAAAATTGCCTAAGTTACTCCTTATAATATATGCTATCTGCCAGTGAAAGTCCCGTCAAAATAGGTTTAACCGTTTCGGAGATTACTCGAAATAAACAGACCGACAGACAATAGTTAGAAAAAATTAGTGTTTTGTTATAGGTATTGTGTATGTACTTTCATATATATTTAGTATAAAGATATTTTGACATTATAGACAGACACATCAATTTTATTAATTTTATAGATGTGTTTAGAAAAAATCAAACATTGTTGTGGGTTTTAAACTATTTTTTCTCTATTTTAACATACGATTGTGCTGTACGGACGAATGAAAATACGTTCATATTGTTTGGGGGTGGGATTAAAATGTGCATTCCAATAATGCGAGGATCATGAACCGCGACATATGTTGCAGTCTCATATTGCATTCAGTTATCAAGAGAAACGGATAAGGTACAGGTAAATTTTCTTGAATAAAATGGCCAGGGTTCCATAAAATAAAATCTTGTGCTCCGGGATAAAAATAATTCTATGTCTATAATGTCTACCGTTATAAGCTCAAAGCGTCAAATTTCATCCGAACTTGTTTAGCCGTTTTTGCGTGATAGAGTAAAAAACAAAAAAACTCACTTTGGCCTTTATTATACACACACCAAAAAAGTCTAAGCAACATGCGTGATATTACAAATTTTTCCATTTATATTAATTAATTTCTAAATATTTACTCAAACAAATTGCGTAGGTAAGTAAACTTTTTTGTTATTGATGACATACTGGCTGGTTGTAAAAAAAAATTTGATTATGTTTTGTTTTTTCATAAAATTCAAATGACTGCGAATTTGTTTGAATTTAAGTGCGTTTTAATTCCTACGTTTAGTCTTGATTTTATAATTTTACCAACCATTTAAATAAAGTTAGCGACAAAATTGAATTGTTAGATATTCTTTACGTCATGAAGCGACGTCATTTGATGGCAGATGAAATGCAAAGAGCTGTAGGGATGTTGCAAGCGGGAAGTAATCAATCTCAGGTATCTCGACATTTTGGCATTCATAGAAGTGTTATTTGTCGTCTTTGGCAGCGCTACAATAATACAGGAGAGCCCGCTGAACAGCATCCAGGCCGTAAAAGGAGTACAACCACTCGGCAAGACCGGTACATACAACTGACTGCAAGACGCCAGCCGATGTTAACCGCTCGAGAGATAAGTTTGAGGCTACAAATTTCAAGTGGTGTTTCAAGTGTAACGTCACGGGAATCGCGCTCGTCGATATGAATGGTGTAGAGAACGCATAACATGGACCCAGGAACAATGGGATAAAATTATGTTTTCCGATGAGTCGCGATTCGGGTTTAAGCCTGATACAAGAAGGGTGCGAGTGTATCGTCGGCCCGGAAATACTGAAAGGCTCAGGTGCGTTCAGGAAGTTCATCCATACAGCGGCTCAACAGTTATGTTATGGGCGGGTATTATGAAGAACAGGCGAACTGAGCTCGTTTTTGTAAATGGAAACATGAATGCTGAAAATTACATTGAGGATATTCTCAGACCTTATGTCTACCCATTTGCACAAACCTTTGGCTCCGATTTTAGGTTAATGCATGACAATGCGCGTTCACATACAGCTCGGCGAACCAGTGAATACTTTGCAACGGAGAATATCCGGGTATTGCCCTGGCCTGCACAATCGCCAGATCTCAACCCCATCGAGCACGCATGGGACATGCTCCAGAGACGTGTTTTAAAGGACTTGGACGGAGCGACAACAACCCAACAGCTGAAGGATTTGCTACAATTCCATTGGGAGCGAATACCGCAAGATAACATAAACAGTCTCATTAATTCAATGAATAATTGTTGCCGACAATTTCTGAATAGCAGAGGAGCCCATATTTCTAAGTACCATTTTAAACTCAATGTATATACATATGTACATATTATATTGAGTACATAGTGTCATAATATTAAATAAAGATAAATGATATAAATAAAACTGGATTTTATCAAATTTTACCGTGAGTCAAACTTCCACTGCAACAGTGGTAGTCTCTTACAAATCCATACTTATTGCAAACTGACTGGCAAGTGTCGAGGACCGTCCGTATACACATTCAAAGATCTATATAGAAATGTTTATAAACATTTGAATTGGAATTTCTTGCAGAATGACCTGGGTCAGACTTAAAGTGAACTCTTGCCCATCTCTGAGTTCAATCGGCAGTGAAAAGGAAAGAGTAGGAAAATCTTTTCTACACTTTCTGTCAAATGCGTCAAACGCACTCTAAAAGCATGCACAGTGCATACTGTTTCTACCCTCGAGATAACAAATAAAAAAGTTAGAGATATTGCTTACTCCTTCACTACGAAAGGGTACCATAAAAAAAAGAAGATTTATAGAGAAAAGACTGTGGATTTTGATGCTAAAAGGGCCATTAATGTCACTGTACTCGTGGTTAAGAATGTTTCCTGGTGGTGAACAGGAATTAAAAGAGTTGAACGAGAAGAAATTAAAATTTTATTGTATACTAGCGACCCACCCCAGCTTCGACCGGGTGCAATTTACAAAGTGGTTCCTTTATGTTTATAAAAGCATGTTCGATAAATTTAGAGTTTATCGCATTACTTCATAGTTAATAAAAATGCACTTAGTTGACGGTAGCAGCAGCGGTGTGGAGTGCCGGTCAACAGTTTCGCTGCGAATAGTTTATTTGGTCGTGCCTAATTTTGAATCCGTGATATCTATAATCCGTGATAGCCAGCGTAAGCCATAAAAGCGACCGAAAGTCTGTTAACGATTTGATTACAAAACATTGGATTTTCTCCACTATAAAAAAACATAATTGGAATGTATTGTACACAATACTAACTTACCGTAAAAAGTTTTGTAACGGCCGTTTTCAATAATTTATCTTAACCACTGTTTTCGTTACTGTCGATAGAAAGATGTATATTTTGGCAAGCTTTTGCAATTCAATAACGTATCTTCCGATAGCTAGTTCATACAAAAGCTTACCAAGATACATATCTTTCTATCTTCAGTAGCAAAAACATAGGCTAGATAGAATAATAAAAACAGCCGAAAATAATAGTGATAATTGTAAAAAATCCGTTGCGTGGTTTAAAAGAAGTAAGCAAACAAACAGACAGACGCAGATAGCGACTTTAATGAATGCTATGCTTGTTACGTGAATGGAAAATAATTAAAAGCTCATGAAAATATGAATCTGTCTTATAATAGATTTATGAGGTTGAGAGAAGCTAAAAAAATATATCGCAATATAAAAATCCTGATTAATATTATAGAGTTGGTTGTAACATCTCTTATAATATATAGCTTAGTAATAATTTCAGATTAAAATATGCGAACACAGACATCGGTTTTCTTTCATAGACTTGACTTTACAGCGAATAAATCTAAAATTTCTAGTCTCATGCAAGTCTTATTTGTGTAGTAGTATTTACAGGTAGAAACTTTACGCTTTGGTAATTTATTGAGCAATTATTTGTTTAATACTTCTACATTACAATTCTGTAAAATTTATAACTCTGAATATTATATTTCTCTAACCGTGGATTTTTTAAAGTTTTTTATTATTATTTATGTACGTCCTATATCTTATCTATTACTGTTCACAATTCTTCATTTTATAATTGTGAAAACGTTTAATTGGCCTTCTGTAACATTTTTTTTCTTTATTTACATTTTTGAATTTAGCTGTTAGTTTTCCTTTTAGAATAATATAAATGAAGTAGTTGAGTCATGGCCCATCTTTTTTATATAATTTTAATATAAACTAGCGATCGTCATAAGGTCGAAAGTCGACCAGCGACTTTTTGATCATAGACTATTTTTTCTGTTTGACATTTGCAGTATTCATGAACCTAAACAATGAGTATTATCTACATCACTTGCTGTCACTTTTCGTTGAGTGACAATGTCAATATTTTCGAGGGTCTAAGTTCAATCGTACTGGTCGGGTTAGGATTCGCAATATTAATTTATTATATTAGTAACAGATATTATAGATAAATTTTAGCTTTCTGCACTCCTTCTCCATATAAACTTTAACCATGCCAAATCTCAGTCTTCCGTGCACGCAATACGCTTAAAGAGGGGTAGAAAGTTTTTGCTTCACGTATTAATAAATTAAAATCTTTTGCTTCAAGAAATCTGACTTTTCAAGTAATTTAATACAGTAACTATTGCTTTATTTTAAAGAGGACAAGCAAATAACATTAAGTACATATTGTTTCTAGATTTAGTGTGGCTACAATTTCACCAGATTAAGCCATTTAGGGGGACTGGCTCTCATAAGTGCTTGGCGACAGATTTTCAACATGAGGGTGGTAGCTAACCAGGCGGGCATTAGAAAATGCCACCATGTTTCATCACGATGTTTTCTTTCACCGGGCACTCAGGTTTATTGCAGGGATTCAAACTAAAGTCGATTGACGCAGAGTCCGTACATGCTACCACTGAGCCATCGTTATGTATATCGGCTTCTAGCTGCGCCCCATGGTTTCACCCGTGTTAATTTTATCCGACAAACGTCGCATCGCCAACGTACCCTTCTATCACGCGTGTAACATACCATGATTATTTTTCTCACTTCCTTCAAACTATATTATGTTGAAATAGCATGATACAAAGGGCAAAATTTAATTTCATAAAATTGTCTCTATGGTGAAATAACGTTTGTTCGTAAGGATTACTAAAAATATTCCTCATAAATCAATTTTTAATCTTCAACAAAGAAAATTCGTAATATACCTATGTAAAAGAGATAAACATATATAAGACAATATTTTCAAGTTTTCAGGAATTATAAATTTCAACAATTACATTAATGCGTTACTCTGAAACAAAGTTTTTTATTTTAGTACATACACACACTACTAACTAATTACACTTCTTAAACTTAATAATATTATCTTACCTGAAACAAAGAAACGACATTTAAAGTGTATTATTTAAATTGTCAATTCCTTTTATAAACAAATACAAATTTTATAGCTCAATCACGGTTACATGTCAGTTTCTAACTTAGACTACTTCCTCAACCGAGTTAGCCGTTATTACTTACAGCGCCATCTATGAAACACATGACTACATGGTCACTATTCTAACTACGAGACGAAGCTGTACAAAATAAAGAAATAATTAGTTTCTTTACACATATACTATCGCGGACTTTTTTTTAGATATACCTAGGGCCAATATTATTGTAGAACATTTTATTTACGTATCATTAATCATTACGCCTGCGCACGCGGATAAAGCAGCTCGCGAGGGCTTCCGCTTCGGAATTAATTAACAAAAATCAATGTTTAATGTTAGCTGAAAGTTGTAGCTTAATGTTAGACAGCATATACTATTCCTCGTGAATCTGGCTATCATATATAAATATAATTTTTCGAATCAGACTGGTAATTGTAGAGATTAGAGTGTTTAAAGGAACGAAAAATCTTTTCCGACTTATTATATTAAAGTATGTTTATATAGATAGTCAGGGAGCCACCAATTAGATTTATTAAAGGTCTGTTTTTAAAATATACAAGACAGTTGCGGTGCGGCTTAAAACTTTCATCTAATAATTAGAGTTATTCATGATCAACTTCTCGTGAAAAACTTCTCACTTCGACAGAAATTTCCATAAAAGATTTCTTTTTCATGAAGCTAACGTTCTCCTCTTTGATATGTTTAAAAATGTCTGCTAAGCAAGTAATAGTAGCAACAAATAAATTTTCGCTTAGAAAACTCAATTATACGAGTACAAACATATGTTTCAAATATGTAACAAATGTTTCTCAACTTAAAAATACATTAATATTATAAAACTCAGCCTTTGCATTGTTGTGTACCAGTAAGTTGACATATTGTGCATTAACTTCCCCAAGAAACTATTTAAATCTACTGATGATTCTGTGATAATTTGACATTATACCATTTCCATTTCTTTATTTTATCGATGACAGTTCCTGTGAAAACATGAACGAGCGTCGTTTTTACATTATGTATGCATTATTTTATAAAACTATGACATTTACACACGTACAAGGTTATACCAGAGTCGGAGAAACTGATAGGGATGAAGCTATATCGATAAACGTAACACGATAACAGTCCCGATATTTTTTTTCAAAATGTAAGAAACTAAACTACTGCCGGATACTTTTGTATAAATTTATTACATATTACAAGATGTTACACGTATTAATTCTTGATTGATAATGCCAACTTCTTCAAAATTTTCGAAGCTGTTGTAAAATAAGTAGGTATAGGTAGATACTCGAAAATGAAACGAAATAATTATAACGACAGGTAATCTTTATTTATTTATTTTAATCAAAATCTGATAAATCGTCACTACTTATTTCATATCGATACCTATTCATTCAGATCGATATCATTACTTATTTGGTCACAACACTACTACTATCAAATTACAACTGTCATCGAGAAAATGAAGAAATGGAAATAGTGTAGGTACTTTAACATTTCTATTTTGATCACTTCTTGGATAGTACACATCTAGTTATAGCAGAGAAGACAAAGTGCGGTCTAAATACAAAAATTATTATGTACGTGTTTTTGCTATGTTCTTCAATTTTCTGACTGAAATAAAATATTGTATATTAGCTTTACTCTGATCCACATAAAAAAAATTGACGATCCGGAAGCGGTCCGTGGT
Organism: Saturnia japonica; assembly: GCA_033032175.1. Classification (NCBI taxonomy): domain Eukaryota; kingdom Metazoa; phylum Arthropoda; class Insecta; order Lepidoptera; family Saturniidae; genus Saturnia; species Saturnia japonica. The sequence continues at coordinate 9,574,482 of CM065331.1, forward strand.
CTGCTATTTGGTGACCCATGGTTTGTCAGAATATATTTTGTACCCGGGCGACAAATACCAACGTCTCTGCTCTGAGACCAAGCTTGAAATCAGTCAATAAACATGAGTTATGAGCTCATACGTACTCCGAACACGCACTAATTTATGTACAAGTCAGTTGTTTTAGTATTCATAACGGTGTAAATATTTACACTTTACCTTTATTATTCAAACGGACTGTCTACAGCATTTATTGTTCCCGCGAGATCCGGAATACCTACGCAGTGATAACAAAGTTGCTACGCTTACACGATATAGAAGCCAGTTTACGACTTGTCGAAAACTGCTTCTCCGGATTTAAATACTTATATATTTTAAGTTATCTTGGTCATTATAGGTTATACTTCTTCTTATTTTGTTGGTGATTTACGTCAAGCTATGTTTAAAAAATACATAAGTATTATACTGAAATTACGAGTGTTATGAAAATTATTGATTACAGCGCCATCTATTTAATATGAGGATAACTATCAGAAAATTAAGTCAGTTAATAGAGAAAAATATTTATTCAAAAATAGTACGCATATGTGTTAATAGATGGAGTAGTCAAGAGGTAATTTCTTATCTTGAATATTTGGAAGTTTTCTCCGACGCTCAATTCCCGAACGAGTTAATTGTGGCTATTTATTAAATGTTTACAGTTAACTTTGACGCCCACGTGTTTCGTTAATAGGCAGTTAAGAGAAATACAGGTTGTATGTCGCAAGAAATATTAGCCCATCTAGAAATAGATAACATTAAAAATACAAATCACATGTTACATTTACATCTGCAGTAAGGGGCCCACGATTGAATAAAAATCTTTTATTTCAGACTAGTGTTGGCACTTACAGAATGCAGTATACAGGACTCAGAATTCAGCCGAAGGATTGGTGTTAAGTAAATCATAGTAAACCGTGACTTACTCTGGGGTTCTAGCTGAAAATCAGCGCTAAGTACCCCGTGGCATTTCTGCATAATGTTGAGCTGGACGCCTTTTCTTAATCGACCCCTCCTTCTTAATGGAGGCGCTGTGGAAAGCTGCTCGAATACATTTTTCACTGATGAAACTGTGGGGTAGTTAGATGAATAAAACTACAAATAACAATGACGTTTTATAAATAGACGCGTTATATTCTCAATAAAAGCAATTTGAAAACTGGAACAAATATTGTTATCGGCATGTTGAAGCAAAAGAGATAGGAAATCACAGCGTAAGGCGGAAACTCTGTTGTAGAAAAAGGATAAAAGTTACTTCCCGCTCACGCCGGTCTCAAGACGAAAGTGAACGATGCTATGCAAAGAGCGTCAATTCAGTGTCTACTTAGCGCTAGTTAGTTTTGCGCTAGTTAGTGTAGAAAACCTTTCCGATTATTAAATACACATACGGATGGTTCCTTCCTTCCTCACAGGAGGAAGGGAACGTGCCTATGAGTATATATTAGTTAGCTCGAATTGTAGGATTAGGGATTCGATTAGATCGCGACTTAATTGCATACGCGACGACCGCCCGAGCCGAGGTCCGGCTACTTTGGTACCCTCGCGCGAGTCGTCCAAATAACTTTTGCGGGTGAGTGCCCTCTGCGCTCGCCCCCAAGTCCGGTGAAGCTGTAAAAGCCGCAGCGGCTTTAGGGCCCCTAAGGCTAACAGTGTAGTCAGATATAAAAAAAAAAAGTATCTACTTATAAAGTATCATTGGCAAATAATCTGTATTTATTATTCATTTTAAAATTTATTCTCCATTCCTTAGCCTACAAAACTTTTTTTTTTCCAATACAGGCACAATTTTTTTACGTAGTTAAACTTGAAATTATTTTGTTATGTTTTAGATAAACTATAGTTCAAAAACTTCGAAGTTTATTGCATCACCAACTCAATTTACTCAGCTAAGTATAAATGTTTTATAGATGTAAAATTTGTATAGTTGAATGTGGTAATCTCTGAAAGTAGTGAACCGACTTTAAAAATTCTTTCATACGCTTTGGCCGATAGTTATACCTAGTTGTTTTATTGTTATTTAGTATTGTACCGCCTCAAAGGGCAAAGGAAAGGACTTTGAATTTCTCTGCATGATCGAATCAGAAATGAGAATATCCGCATAATCACCACAATCACAAAGTACCAACAAAGAGATACTATTTGTTATTCTATCGTAAAGAATTGGATGTACTAAGTACTTTCTACTCTCCTTTCGTGTTCGTCTTTGAGTCAGCTAGCCACAATTAAACCGATTCGTCCGAAACCTTGTTAATCCTCCCTAAATTCAACCTTCACATGCTCATGACGTGTAAAACGTTCATTCTGGACAGGGTCTAAGGCTGAAATCTATAGTGCGTACTCAGACTAAGCTCAGACAAAACTCAGCCTTAAGTTCCGAAATTGAAATTTATCGTAGCATGCTTAGCATGTGCTCAGCTTCGATTCATCGATGCATCGAATTCGACGACTTACGGAAAACTTGGGTTTTATTAAACGAATAAAAAAATAGTATGGAATAATAGTGACGTAACAGTCATTTTATATACTTTTTAAATTATCTGTATTGCTTGATTCTCATTGGCTTATTGGCTACATAGAAATGACAGTTTTTATTACGTATACGTTTTGTTATTCTTGGTGTTTCTCGTTAATGGTTTGAAACTTTAATCTTTTTATTTTATGTACCAATAATTTGCCATTTTTAATTTAAAGCAAGTTGAATATTACAATTACATAATTTAAATTATATTTTAAATAGCTTTTTAATTTTCAATACATAATTCGTGATTAATTTAATTGTTTGAGTAAAAGAAATTTAACAGTCCCGATGCGGTATCGAAACTTTAATTGAAAGTTACGACTCAGTTAAAGCTAAGCATAAGCTTAACGTAACTCGGCTATAAATTCGAAAGTTAAGATTGCGCTGAGTAATTACTTAGCGAAGTTTGAGTTAAGGTAAGGTTGATCTATGGCTGAGTACGCTCTCACTGCATAGGATTTGTTTGTTCAGTCGGTGGCGGAGTGGGACATTGGCGTTGCGGTCGCTGCGGAGCCGTACCATGTCCCTGTCCAGCCTTTCTGGGCGGGGGCCCTGGATAACTCCGTGGCAATCTACATTGCGGGTTCGCCCCTTTCTTTTAAGGGGAGGGCGGCTGGGTTCGTGGCGGCCGCCCGGGGAGAACACGCCATTATTGGTGTGTATTTCTCTCCGAACCGGGCCCTGGTGGAGTTTGAGGTCTTCCTCGACTCCCTGTGGCAGGCGGTAAGGCGGCTGGCACCGCTTCTCATCGTCCTACTTGGCGATTTTAACGCCAAGTCAGAGGTGCGGGGAACGGTGGCCACGAGCCCACGAGGCATGGCAGATGAGGAGTGGACAGTCGAGGTTGGACTGTCCCTCCTCAACAGAGGTACAGCGTTCACGTGCGTGCGACAGAACGGAGGATCCGTGGTGGACGTATCATTCGCCACGCCGTCTGTCGCACGCCGTGTGTTTGGATGGCGAGTTTTGGAGGAGGTGGAGACCTTATCGGACCACCGATATATTCGGTTCGAGGTCTCGGCCTCCTCAGAGGGAGTGATAGCTCGCCCACGTGGAGGTGCAGCATTCCCTAGATGGATTGTGGGCCGCCTCAACCGAAAGATGGCGGTGGAGGCGGCCTGTGTTTAGAGCTGGTGGTCGCCGGCTCCTGCAACGGAGGAGATCGACGCGTCTGCAGCCTGCTTCCGTGCAGCTATCAGGAAGATTTGCGACGCGTCGATGCCGCCCGTACGGCCTGCTCCGCGGCACGGCGGCTGCTTCAACATAGCCGTCGGCGGCACAGTCGACAACCTGGGGAGGAGGTCCGGCTATATGACACCTACAGGGAATGTAAAAAGTCCCTGCAGGTAGCCATAAGTCGGGCCAAGGGCAAGGGCTGGGTGGAGCTCCTCCAAACACTGGACAGGGATCCATGGGGGCGCCCATATCGGGTGGCCCGGAAGAAATTCAGTGGTCAGGTGCCCCCGATAACGGAGACCCGGCAGCCGGAGGTGGTGTTGAGGGTCGTGGGAGCATTGTTTCCTGACCCTCCGGAGTTTCTCCCACCCCCAATGCCTCCTAGGGTTGGGACTGTGGTTACGCCAGATACGCCCCATCCCGTAAAAGATTCGGAGATGGGGCTGGTGTTGGAGCTCCTCCGCCATAAGTGGCGGGCGCCTGTCCCGGATAGCGTTCCGGGACAAGTACTGTCGTTGGCGCTTGACCATTTGTGGGAGAGCTTCGGGAGCTCTTCGACCGATGCATTGCGGTCGGACGGTTCCCGAATCTTTGGAAGAAGGGGCGGCTGTATCTCCTAGCGAAGAAGGATCGCCCTCCGGACTTCCCGTCATCCTACCGGCCTCTTGTGCTATTGGACGACACGGGGAAAATGCTTGAGCGCATTATTGCTTCTCGTGTCGTCCGGCACATAAAAGAGGTGGGGCCGGAACTGTCAGACGGGCAGTACGGCTTCTGGGTGGGGCGATCTAAAGTGGACGATCCACTGCCCTGAAGGCACTGTCCGCGGAGGTAACGGGTCTAGGGGAGAGGCTGTTGGCGGTGTCACTTGACATCGCCAACGCCTTTAACAGCCTACCGCATGACGCAATACGGGAGGCGCTCCGTTATTTTGGTATACCCCCATACCTGCGGTGGCTGTTAGGGGATTACCTTGACGACAGACGGGTTGCCTACGTGGACAGCCAGGACCTGATGGTCGAGCGCCAAGTCAGGTGTGGGGTTCCGCAGGGGTCGGTCTAGGGACCACTCCTGTGGAACATAGGCTACGTCTGGGTGCTTCGTGGCACACTCCCTCCGGGAGTGCATATCTTTTGCTACGCCGATGACACCCTAGTCGTAGCCCGGGGGGGAAACTGGCCAGAAGTAGAGTGCCTGGCAACGGAAAGGGTGACCCTAGTGATCGGGCTTATTAGGATGTTGGGCCTCGGGGTGACTGTTGCACGGTTCGGTGGACGTAGGAGGCAGCTAGGGTGTACCGAGCTGTCTCCTTTTGGCCGGATTCCGGAATTTCCGGGCTGGCCGCCGGGGCGACGCGGTATGAATGCTATACGCGGTCCCGCGTCGCCCCATTAAGGCGGCGGATGGTACACCGTGGAGTTTTAGTGAGTAGGAGTTTCACATAACTACTCATACCCCCGGGCGGGTGTGTAACCATGAGGGGTTATCCACGATTAAAAAAAAAAAGTACGCTCTATAGATTTCAGCCTTAGACTTACGAGGCAGTGGGCAGGGCACGCAGCTCGTAGAACGGATGGCCGACGGGGCCGAAGACGGCCACGTACTGGAAAACGCAGTGTGGGCAGACCTCGTAAAAGTTGCTAAATTTAAATATCTTGGCGAGCCAAGTTTGGGCAACATTGATCTAGACCTAGCAGTAATTTAATCTTCGCGTTGTCTATTAGTCTGCTTTAAGAATTTCAGTTGCCTAAGCTTTTGTCTGTAAAACAAGCTATATTATTAAAAAGAAAACAAAAAACCCGACTGCAACAAAAACAGTTGACTAAAAAATATTTTTCTATTTTTGCTTTTTATTTGATTCTCAGACGTTGTACATAAATACTATATAGCCTATGTCACTCCCACAATTAAGACGAATGAAACGACACTTCGTATGCTAAAATCCATCAAGCCGTTTAGGCTAAAGAGTGAGCCAAAGAAATAGACATACATACATATAAATATTAAACATGCAAACATACGCTCGCAAAACATAACCCTTCTTTTTGCAGTCGAGTAAAAATAGATAGCTAAATATGTTTAATGGTGAATAAAGTTTTTAAATATTTCAAATAACGTACGTCTATTAGCATAAGTTTATAGATCAAATACTTAATGTAAATACATCCGCTAAGGTCGTTGCACTTTTGCAAGATGCTGACCATATAGCTTCTCGTCTAGATATACAACGCCAATAGATTGAATAAAGCGAGACCAAAAACGGAATATTTTGTTGACTTTGTTTGATAAACGAGTTCAATCCAGTTACAACACACGTAACCAGAATTATACACGTTTACTAAATACAATAATAAAAGTAGGTGAATTTATTAACACAAAAAAAGAACATATTGATTATTATTGAAGTGACAACTTCTTAAGGGAGGGTAAACCGATTTGTAACATAACGCGTTACGGCGCAATTAATAGTAGCATAGTTTTAGTCAATCCTAACAACACGGTCGTAGCGTAAGCGTGACTGCTATGGCCGAAGTCCTAGGTTCGAATCCTCGCCAGCTTCTCTTTCTCTCTTTCATTTGGTTTTTTTTCTTTTTCATTAGTTTAAGTTATCACTTCTGTCGAGCGTCCCGAGACGCACACGACTTTTTTTTTTATACAACTAAGTTGTCAAACAAACCTATCTGTAGTAGCCTACAGACGATTGTAACTGTATAGGTATAATAAGCTGGAGGTATTCCACCAGTCTGGTAGCCCCAAATAGATGTCATGTTCGATATTGTCCGCGCGTGATCTCAGAGGAAGCATCTCGGCGCAACCTTTCACCGGCATTATTTTCACTGTCGATTGAAGTATTATTCAATGTAAAACCCAGCTGCAATCTTCACCAGATATTATGATATATGCCTTGGTTGTTGACTTCAACGATAAAAGTAGTGAGATCTAAATGGGTGCCAAGTTCGTGCTCACGTGGACTACAGAAAACCAGCGCGAATCTTGCTCCCCGCTCCCGGCTTTTTTAAAGACAAAAACGCTTATTGTGGGTGTTCCTTAGAAGATAGATGTATACTCTCCCGGATTTTTTTGTAGGTATTTTAAATGCCTATGATTACATAGTACATTAATTTGCTATATCTCTTATTGTTTACTCAGCATAAGTCATTTAAGCACCCGCATTTATTTACTATGACCAGTTTTTTTTCATTCTGGTAGAAACTAGCCATCGAACATAGGGCTCTTTCATGACTGTTTTAGTAGGTACTTATTAATAATTCGTATATTAGAACTAGCCAAGTCATAGAAGAAGACGTGACCCTCGAAATCTATGATTTCTTCTAGATACCAAATTTACAATTTTAAGAACGGATAGCACCATCTATATCTAAGGCCATTTCTGGTATTATATTTGCGGCACTAGTGGAAGCAGATGTTTTACATGCTTGCCTGGCCTAAATTGGAGTAGGAGACGGTACCTATTTATATCTATATACGGCCGTTTCAATAACCTACCTATAGATAATTTTTCGTATGTACATAAAATATATATCTTAATTCCATAGCTAGGATAGATAAGAAGGAAGCCGATATCTGTCTTAAGTTAAAGATAGTACTTATTACAAATATGTACTAATGGGGGATAGTTTACTAACTTTGAGTTTACTAACTCAGATATGTTATTGAAAACGGCCGATAATACTAAAAAGGATAACTGACTGACCGATTGACAAATCAACGCACAGCCCAAACTAATGGAGAGGTACGTGAGCAATAAGGAAGGATTTTTATAAAATCATCCCCTAAGGTTGTGGAAAGAGGGGATGAAAGTTTGTATGAAAATCCGTCATTTAAAAAAATATTAATATGAACATTGTTTTATTTGTATGCCACTAAACCAAACTTTAGACGTTCATTGACTTTCGTCGAAAATGCAAGACGTTAAGGTTGATGTGACGTCGAAAAACAATGGGATATAATTTAATTACGGCGCGAACAAAACTGCGGGCAAGGTGCTAGTGTATATAAAAACAAAATTCGTTTTATGTATTTTTTTTTAGTGTGTAAAGCAAAAGTTGCGCATGAGATACGCCTTTACAACCACAAATAGGTGAATGTATGACCGTAAGAGGTCTAACAACACTTTACTCGGCTTTACGATAAACTTGAATTTACTCTGTTTATTCAACATCCCACAACATGGCGTGGGTATCTGCGTAAATTTCGTTCCCGGGTTCGGACTTTGTTATTACCAAAAAAAGGTTTTCAATGCAACACATATATAAATATGTTTGGAATCATTAACGCTTACGCCTTCAGCTGACGGTGAAGGAAAAGATCTACCCACATTAGTTTTTTCATGAGGCTTCGTAGATAATGTGCTTTTTTGTTTACAACTTATGTAATGTTCTTTCTTTCTGTTCTAATCTTAGACCTTCAGTATTTAATATAGGCCCGGCTGAATACCAGCGCTATGGTTATTTGCTATAGAATATACCGAACTGAGGTCCTTCTCGTGACTGCGGCATTTGTTTGACAAAGTTGCAATATTATAAATTACACTAGCGGTGTGCTCTCGGCTTCGCACGTGTTTGTTACTACGTTGCAGTTATTTAAATCCCGTAATTTTTTTTTACTCATATTATTGACAATTTTATTCAGAAATGGCTTATAGGTGAAATATTCCAAAATGCGGTTAAAATTTTTTTTTTTTTATGATTCCTAAATATATGTTTTATTGACGATTATAGCCTATCAATTATGCCTGTCAACAAAATTTGATCAGAATTGGTTGAGAATTGATGAAAATGAAATTTTTTGTTTTTTTTTTTACTTTTTTAAATTTTTATTGACAATTGTTACAGCATATCATTCATGGAATGACTTATACTTCCCGTGTACAAAGCTTCATCAAAATCGGTCAAGGATTAACAAAAATATATAAAAAAGAAATATTTAAAATTCTTATACTATCAATTGACAAATGACATAAGCATCCCGAGTACAAAATTTCATAAGAATCGATCAAGCCGTTTTTAAATTAAAACCGGGCATAAAAACAGACAGCGAAACAATATTTTTTTAATGGCACATGATTGGTTTCGTTCAAATGCGTATCGAGAAATTTGTACAAAAAATATATATTAGTAATACTATAATTTAATGTGCTAATCTAATTAAAAATTTATTTACAACACTAATTCCACTACATACCTGTAGCAAATAGATATCTCTAGTATATATAACTTTATAGTACAGCATACGCATACAGTTTAACTAACTGTAGAACAAAAAACCAGAAAAAATATAAACCTCCACACAAAAAAAAAATGGTCAAGTGCGAGTTGTACTCGCGCACTGATCGTTCCATTTCACTACATATACATTTGAATTTATTTACAACATTTTGTGTTAAGATTTACACACGTGTCATGTGTACAGGGTGTCCCAGAACGTGATAATCAGCCAGAAATGGGTGTTAACCCATGTGGTGACAATAACCAGAAAAATATGAAAAGAAAAACTATTGCATGTACTTGAGAAATTATGGCCAATTAAAAAAAAATTTGACTCCCTGCGATGATTTTTCGAGCACTGTGACTACAATTCTGGAGTTTTTGGCGGGATCTTGAAGTGACATGTTGTGGTTTTTATTTTTAATTCATTTACTTAGGTTTTTGACCCTATATTATGTAATATTAGTGACGTTTTGCGTGCCGGACTTTTTTGTAGGTCTTTTTAATGCCTATGATTACATAGTACATTAATTTGCTATATCTCTTATTGTTTACTCAGCATAAGCCATTTAAGCACCCGCATTGATTTACTATGACCAGTTTTTTTGGTTTTCTGGTAGAAACTAGCCATCGAACATAGGGCTCTTTCATGACTGTTTTAGTAGGTACTTATTAATAATTCGTATATTCGAACTAGTCAAGTTATAGAAGAAGGTGTGACCCTCGAAATCTATGATTTATTCTAGATACCAAATTTACAATTTTAAGAACGGAAAGAACCTTCTATATCTGAAGCCATTTCTGGTATTATATTTGCGGCACTAGTGGAAGCAGATGTTTTACATGCTTGCCTGGCCTAGATAGGAGTGGGAGACAGTACCTATTTATATCTATATACGGCCGTTTCAATAACCTACCTATGGATAATTTTTCGTATCTACATAAAATATATATCCTAATCATGGGATTAGGATATATAAGAATTAGCTAGGATAGATAAGAAGGAAGCCGATATCTTTCTTAAGTTAAAGATAGTACTTATTACAAATACAATGTACTAATGGGGGATAGTTTACTAACTCAGATATGTTATTGAAAACGGCCGATAATACTAAAAAGGATAACTGAATGACCGATTGACAAATCAACTCACAGCCCAAACTAATGCAGAGGTACGTGAGCAATAAGGAAGGATTTTTATAAATTCATCCCCTAAGGTTGTGGAAAGAGGGGATGAAAGTTTGTATGAAAATCGGTAATTAAAAAAAATATTAATATGAACATTGTTTTTTTTTTGGAATGTCACTAAACCAAACTTTAGACGTTCATTGACTTTCGACGAAAAAGCAAGTCGTTAACGTTGATGTGACGTCGTAAAACAATGGGATATAATTTAATTACGGCGCTAACAAAACTGCGGGCGAGGTGCTGCTAGTGTATATAAAAACAAAATTCGTTTATGTATTTTTTTTAGTGTGTAAAGCAAAAGTTGCGCATGAGATACGCTTTTACAACCATAAATAGATGAATGTATGACCGGAGGAGGTCTAACAACACTTTACTCGGCTTTACGATTAACTTGAATTTACTCTGTTTATTCAACATCCCACAACATGGCGTGGGTATCTGCGTAAATTTCGTTCCCGGGTTCGGACTTTGTTATTACCAAAAAAAGGTTTTCAATGCAACACACATATAAATATGTTTGGAATCATTAACGCTTACGCCTTCAGCTGACGGTGAAGGAAAAGATCGAGAGAGGTTACGCATAGAAATTTCTTTCAAGATTTCTCTATACTTGGAGCAATTCAACTGGTGGAATACCTCCACCTTACCGAGGATCGCAGCTAAATAACCTCGTGTTATGTTACTGATAGGGGTTTTCAGAGGTTAGTGTGGAAGGAAAGTTGTGAAATGTGTATTTGATTGGAAAAAATTCAATTTGCGATCAAAGTGAGAGGTAATTGAAAAACTACCCACATTAGTTTTTTCATGACGCTTCGTAGATAATGTGCTTTTTTGTTTACAACTTATGTAATGTTCTTTCTTTCTGTTCTAATCTTAGACCTTCAGTATTTAATGTAAGCCCGGCTGAATACCAGCGCTATGGTTATTTGCTATAGAATATACTGAACTGAGGTCTTTCTCGTGACTGCGGCATTTGTTTGACAAAGTTGCAATATTATAAATTACACTAGCGGTGTGCTCTCGGCTTCGTACGTGTTTGTTACTACGTTGCAGTTATTTAAATCCCGTAATTTTTTTATTACTCATATTATTGACAATTTTATTCAGAAATGGCTTATAGGTGAAATATTCCAAAATTCGGTTAAATTTTTTTTTTTTTATGATTCCTAAATATATGTTTTATTGACGATTATAGCCTATCAATTATGTCTGTCAACAAAATTTGATCAGAATTGGTTGAGAATTGATGAAAATGAAATTTTTTGTTTTTTTTTTTACTTTTTTAAATTTTTATTGACAATTGTTACAGCATATCATTAATGGAATGACTTATACTTCCCGTGTATAAAGTTTCATCAAAATCCGTCAAGGACTAACAAAAATATATAAAAAAGAAATATTTAAAATTCTTATACCCCTATCACCTCCGGTCTGGCAATCGAACCGCTCAACGCCGCTTCAAAATTTGCCGTGAGCGGCAATCAGACCGCTCAGCGCTGATGACGGTTGCTTGTTTTTGGTCGATTTGTGCTGCCATATTGCTACTGCTATCCCTTACAAACATATTTATTATTAAGGCATAAGACAAGGACACAGTATTAAAGCCAAAACGAAGCGTCATCCGGCCGCCATATATTTTGTACTTCAGTCCATTGCTAACGTTCACGCGGCGCGTTGTTCGGGTGGTCATTGTGGATTTTCGGTGCTTTTTTTGTTGTGATTTTAACTTGGAAACTGTATTTATTCAATGGATAGGTAAGTAATAAATCATTGTAAGATAATACATTTCATATTTAAGAAGTTTTTAGTGCATTTTTCGTTAAATTCCCACACCAAGTCGTGTTGTAACGGAACAATTTTTCGAGATTTTATAAATAAATTTAACAAAGTAGCTATATTTACAGTAGGGATATGATTAATATCTATAGTATAACTAATCATTAACGTAATTAAAGTGTAAATTCGTTACATTCTTTCCCTATTTCACAAAAAACATTCATTTTAACAATCGAAAAGCACATGACGCTTGTTCAAACCTGTCTGTCAAACGTATGACGGGGATCCGGCTCTACAGGTATGGATACGGCGCTTTCGATTTCAAGTTAATTAATTATTGTTGATATTTTGTGATTGTTTTTTTTTTTTCTGATTTTTAATGCTAATAATATCTGATATCACTATTAATTTACATGTATTTTATTATAAATAAAAGACTTGCAAGTTCGTAATTGTTGTTGATATTTTGTTTGTTTTTTTTTTCTGATTTTTAATACTAATAATATTTGATATGATAGGTAGTGTAGTATAGTGAATAATTTACATGTATTTTATAGTCGTATTTTTAATTTCAAATTAGCGGAAGGCGACCACAAACGGGGCGGGGACGGCGCGTTGGACGTGGTGCACGACGTGTCGTTGGGGGCAGGAGAGGAGCTGCCAGCAGAGGAGCTGCCAGCGGAGGAGCCGCCAGCCGAGGTGCCGCCAACACCTCTGCGAGACCCAACGCTGCTGACGTGTAAGTTTTTTATTAGTATAATTTTTTTTGTTTTTTTTTTCAGTATTAATTATTACTTTTTTTATGTTGTAGAGTTCAGTTCTTAATGTTGGCGGACCTAGTGACTGTTCCTCCGCTGGAAGAACCTCTCACAGTAAAAAGGAAACGCACGTGGGACCAGTACGTATATAACTTTCATAGTATATGTTTACTAATAATTTGTTGAAAATATATGTTGTTATTTTTCTTTTCACCAGTACATATACAGCGCAACCCCCGAGCACGAGTGGGTCTGTGTGGGAAGATCCCCTACCAGGCCCATCCAGTGCGGGTGAAGCGCCTGCGGTTCCGCCGTCGCCGGCAGTGTAAGTTTACTTTACTTTTGTTTTACGTGTTTTCGTTAATATTTTTTAAATTTTGGTTTAGATATTATGTACGTATGTAACGGCTGGTTGCGATAAATGCAAAAACGAATGTTAGCGAATGTACAACGACGATTCGTTGGATATAGGAACAGGCCATAAATTTATGTTTGTTTTTCTTTTGCCAAACAGAACTGTCACGTCACAGCCGTCGTCACAGCATGAGCTGCGTCAGCGAAGAAGGTCATTGCGTGACGATGAAATTGAAGCGTTGTTATTCAATGGTAAGTGACGAGTGATGTATACAACTATGTAGGGGTGCTGATGGTTATTTATTTTATTTTATTAAGCTACCAACAAGACATACACTTCACTACAATTAAAAATACAAAACATGATTTAATTAGAGTCTAAGTGTTGTAAGTAAGTTATTGTATACATATTACTTTTGATTGACAGGAAGTGGCAGTGAATCGGAGTCCGACCGGGAGCACGACGAGGATATCTTCAGGTGTGCGGAGTTGGAGATGGATACGCCGCTCGATCCACCGGAGATGGAGCTCCACGTGGCCGACGTATCCATCGCCTCAACTTCAACTGCCACCTACCAGCCAAGTAACTTTTATAATTTTGAATGGACATGTTTTCCCGATTCCCCGATTCCTGCTGAGTCGAGGAGAGAAAACTTCTCCAACATTGATGTCGGTCCAACGGTTTCACATGCCGACCCATATGCCGCTTTTACAGCCATATGGGATCGACAGATCATGGAACACATCGCCTCGGAAACTAACAAGTATGCACAGCAGTTGGTACTCCGTAAACTCGACAATGCCACACTATGTTCTTCCAGTCGCATCTCTGCTTGGAAGGACACATGTGTGGAAGAACTTTATGTTTATTTTGCCCTCATTATAGCGATGGGGTCCGTCATAAAGTCAAAACTTGCCGAGTATTGGAATACCAACTGTGGTGACGTATTTAGTACGCCAGGATTTGGCTTACATATGTCTCTGCGTCGTTTTGAATTGCTAAACGCATGTTTGCATTTTAACGATAACAGAGGCATGTGTGAGCAAAATGTTGACGGTTCCGAGGCAAAATTGTATAAACTTAAACCTTTAATAACGCATCTTAACAGCAAATTTTCGTCATTATACAACATGAGCCAGAATATAGCTTTAGATGAGTCATTGCTGCAGTGGAAAGGTTGGTTGAGCATCAATCAATTTATTCCTAACAAAGCCGCCTCAGTGGGTATTAAAACCTATGAGATTTGTGAATCTCGAACAGGCTACTTGTGGCGGTTCGAGATTCACGCTCATAAAAAAATCGGCCCTACGTCCCAGCAGTTGGACCCCTTACACGCGTATACGCCGGCAACTGTTTTAAGGCTACTTCAAGGTCTTGAACACAAGGGCCACACGATATGGATGGACAACTTTTATAATTCGCCAGCTCTCGCCAGAAAGTTGAAAACCCTAGGGTTTGATTGTGTTGGCACTTTGCGAACCAATCGCCAGTTTGTGCCACACGAACTGAATAGCCTTACCAAGGCAAACATGCAGCCAGGCCAGATCGCCGGATTTACATCCGGTGATGTCGACGTGTTGGTATGGAGGGATAAGAACCGAGTGGCGATGATCTCTACCTACCACGGTAATACTAAATCCAATGTCAATTCTACCATAAAACCGACAGCCATTTTCGACTACAATGTTATGATGGGGGGAGTCGACAAAAAAGACCAAATGTTAGCAATGTTCCCCGTCGAAAGAAAACGCACACGGATTTGGTATAAAAAAGTATTCCGTAGGCTGCTCAATGTTTCCGTATTGAATGCCTACATACTGTTGAAACAGTCCACTTCTGCTTCCACTTCCACTACACACCGGGGATTTAGGATGCAGTTGGTACGGACCATTTTAGAAAAATACGGAGGAAAAAGTAGGAGCATAGATCTCCCACAAAGTGGGATGACAATAGCAACACATTACTTAGAAGAGCGGCCTGTTTTGGAAAGCACTGGTAGACGGTTGCGACGAGTTTGTTGTGTGTGCAAGAAACTGGGTCACTTATACTGCGTGGGCTGTGACAAGACGGTATGCATGAGTCCGTGCTTTGTCACTCTACACACACAGTAGTTTCAAGGACTACTGAACCGAATTTAGGATAGGTACCTCTGTCTAGTGTGTTGTAACATTGATGCTTCAAGAACTACTAAACCGATTTTACTTATCCTGTCCGTGTGTTGTTGCATTGGTGTGTGTCAAGAACTACTAAACCGATTTTACTCATGCTGTCTGGAATATTGTTACATTGGTCTTTCAAGAACTACTAAACCGATTTTAGGGAACCTGTCTGGTATGTTTTAGCATTGGCTTCAAGAACTACTAAACCGATTTTACTAATCCTGTCTCGCATGTTGTGTAGCATTGGTGGTTCAAGAACTACTAAACCGATTTTACTCATCCTTTCTGTGCATTGTTGTATTGGTGCTTCAAAAACTACTAAACCGATTTTACTAATTCCTTTTTGATTTTTTTTCATCCATGAAGTGACTTGCGTATTACATTAATAGTGCGGTTACTCTATTTTACAGGAATCCTGTCTGGTATATTTTTGTATTGCTGTTTCAAGAACTACTATGGATTTTAGGAATCCTGTCTGGTATATTTTTGTATTGCTGTTTCAAGAACTACTATGGATTTTAGGAATCCTGTCTGGTTTATTGTTGTATTGCTGTTTCAAGAACTACTGAATCGATTTTATTAATCCTCTCTGTGCGTTATTGTATTGGTACTTCAAGAACTACTGAACCGATTTTTTGATTACTTGGCTGGTATTAGTATATCTGCGTGCTTCCGTTATTATGATTGTGTGACGTTGTGATTTATTATAAATTCATGTTATTTCATTGTTTTACACTAATTGCATATATTTCCGAGCACCAAGGTGTTGTAACCTCTAAGATACTTGCTTACTTACTTATTTAAATGTATGTTCAAAAAATTTAAGATAATTTTGAACTTGTAACTAACAGGCACAATTTCAATACTAGAAATAAATATAAAATAGTCATTCCATCTTTTACATCTACTGAAAATGATAACTGTATATAATTTAATACTGTAAAAACTATTTTAAAAAATAAAATAAGTTGTTGATAAATCCGATCGAATTTCTTGTAGGTTCTTCTCGATGACTGTGGTGTTTTCCGAACCGTTGACAGTGGTATAATGCCTACTTACCATAAGGTGGTCTGTTTGATAATTGGAAACCTATTGTAAATAATTTAAGTTAATTATTTGATAATGAGTACTAGATAGTGATATAAAGTTAATGTTATTTTTTGTATAAACTTCTTTGCTAATTTTTTTTTCAGTGTTTATTCAGATTGTTCACGTTAAAATATTTAAATTCCTAGTGGCAAAATATAATAAGTTCTTTCTACACATAGATAGATATA
The DNA here is from genome assembly GCA_033032175.1 of Saturnia japonica. Taxonomy (NCBI): domain Eukaryota; kingdom Metazoa; phylum Arthropoda; class Insecta; order Lepidoptera; family Saturniidae; genus Saturnia; species Saturnia japonica. The sequence goes on from CM065331.1 coordinate 9,590,935, forward strand.
TTTTATTGTAATTTACGTAGTTAATATAAAAATAAATTGTTACCATCTTACCTCGAAGTAGATTAGCACAATTCAAAAATTCCGCCTCCCATCCGATGATCTGTCTGTATACTTTTGTTTTATTCTCAAATAAAATATTAAAACATTTTCATAAAAAAATTATATCAATATATTTTTCGTAAAAATATTATCAATATCTACTGTATACTTTTGTTTTATTCTCAAATAAAATATTAAAACATTTTCATAAAAAAATAATATTAATATATTTTTCGTAAAAATATTATCAATATCTACTGTATACTTTTGTTTTATTCTCAAATAAAATATTAAAACATTTTCATAAAAAAATAATATTAATATATTTTTCGTAAAAATATTATCAATATCTACTGTATACTTTTGTTTTATTCTCAAATAAAATATTAAAACATTTTCATAAAAAAATAATATTAATATATTTTTCGTAAAAATATTATCAATATCTACTGTATACTTTTGTTTTATTCTCAAATAAAATATTAAAACATTTTCATAAAAAAATAATATTAACATATTTTTCGTAAAAGTGTTATCCATACTTTTTGCTACATCGCCGGCACGTTTAGTTGTAAACACGTGCATTTCGGCAAAAAATGTGAATGTTTAGCGTCGATTTATGAAATGTTCTTGGAAGATAACATTGTATTATATTTTATAATTCTGTTAGTAAATTTAATCTAAATTGAAAAGAAAAAGTTTGTTTCACAAAATAATAAGTAGAACTTACTCTAAACTGGTAATGTTTGAGCATACCTTTCTTCGTATAGATTTTAAAGTCTTTGTTTATTTTGCTTGTAAATAAAAAACTATGAACTTTTACAGTGCTAATCTTTTACTACCCATTGTGTATGAACCCGATTTTAAAATAAATACTCAGCAAAGGGCCTCCGACAGTCGTTGTTCTCGGAATGTAATTTCAAAACATCTGTTTATTTTATGACGGTCGACTTTGGGGCCCTTTGAGAGTGTTATCTTTCGAATGTAATAATATAAAAAATTGCTACGAGAGGTGCATGCATTTAATTTTATGTTATAGTTATAGTATTTGTAATGTTAATAAAATAAATATTTCTGACATTAATTTTTTTTTTTTTAAATTATAGGAATTTTTTTATGCAATCGTAACAAATATTCTCATATCTTATTTTTAGTGTAGGTTTACAAAATAAATGAAACACATATCAGTTTAAATTATTTATTTATCAGTTAAATCAGTTCATAAAGAATAGACAAACTATAGTTTTATATATAGGTCCTATACAAAATTACTGCTAAATAAGTAAATTCCTGCACGCCCGCGGACTTAGCGTTGGCGCGGGAATACCCCCTGCCGCTTGAGCGTTTTCTCCAAAATGGCGCCTGCCGCATAAACGGATCAATGGACAAATGACATAAGCATCCCCAGTACAAAATTTCATAAGAATCGATCAAGCCGTTTTTAAATTAAAACCGGACATAAAAACAGACAGCGAAACAAAATTTTTTTAATGGCACATGATTGGTTTCGTTCAAATGCGTATCAAGAAATTTGTACAAAAAATATATATTAGTAATACTATAATTTAATGTGCTAATGTAATTAAAAATTTATTTACAACACTAATTCCACTACATACCTGTAGCAAATAGAAATCTCTGGTATATATAACTTTATAGTACAGCATACGCATACTGTTTATCTAACAGTAAAACAAAAAACAAGAAAAAATTAAAAAACCCCACGTAAAAAAAAAACTGGTCAAGTGCGAGTTGTACTCGCGCACTGATCGTTCCTTTTCACTACATATACATTTGTATTTATTTACAACATTTTGTGTTAAGATTTACACACGTGTCATGTGTACAGGGTGTCCCAGAACGTGATAATCAGCCAGAAATGGGTGTTAACCCATGTGGTGACAATAACCAGAAAAATATGAAAAGAAAAACTATTTCATGTACTTGAGAAATTATGGCCAATTAAAAAAAAATTTGACTCCCTGCGATGATTTTTCGAGAACTGTGACTACAATTCTGGAGTTTTTGGCGGGATCTTGAAGTGACATGTTGTGGTTTTTATTTTTAATTCATTTACTTAGGTTTTTGACCCTATATTATGTAATATTAGTGACGTTTTGCGTGATACAGTTTGGTTTTTGTACATATGTGAGGTGGATTATAAATATAAGCTGAAAGCATTAATTCCGAGATCCCACAAAAACTTCCTAGAAAGTTCTAACAAGGGAGCCGCTATCTTGTTAGGATACTGAATTGTCATAACACTTGATAATATAATTCACTGGATAATGGCAGTAATGGTCTTCATTAAAGAGGACCGGTTGCCAAGTTAGGAAGAAGAAGACTACAATTCTTTATTTTTCTTTTTTTTCTTTATAATGTAAACCTGAATAATCCTTCTTTAAATTATATTCTAAAATTAAAGCACAACTACCTAGCTTTAAAGAAAATATCACAATTGTTGTCAAACCAAAATTCAAGATTATTTACAAGGACTAACTTTATCCGGCTATACTGAAAAAATATGTACTACACTTTTATGGCAAGTATACTATTTCCATTTATTTATTCTCTCGATGACAGTTCTAATTTGATAGTTGTAGTGTTGTGACCAAATAAGTAATGATATCGATCGCATATGTCGATGTCGATGACGATTCATCAGATATTGATTAAAATAAGTAAATAAAGATTACCTGTCGTTATAATTATTTCGTTTCATTGTCGAGTACCTACCTAAACCTACTTATTTTACAACAGCTTCGAAAATTTTGAATATGTTGGCATTATCAATCAAGAATTAATACGTGTAACATCTTGTAATGAAATATAATATTAGTTAATAAATTTGTACAAAAGTATCCGGCAGTAGTTTAGTTTCTTACATTTTGTAAAAAAATATCGGGTCTGTTATCGTGTTACGTTTATCGATATAGCTCCATCCCTATCAGTTTCTCCGACTCTGGCATAACCTTGTACGTGTGTAAACGTCATATTTTTATAAAATAATGCATACATAGTGTAAAAAAGACGCTCGTTCAAGTTTTCAAAGGAGCTGTCATCGAGAAAATAAAGAAATGGAAATAGTATAACTTAAAATGTTGGCGCATTTAGTCTGGATTCCAATATGATATAACAGTCGATAGATTATTTCCTACATAGAGAAAAAAAAATGTTTTTCTAAAGAAACCCGATTTTTATCTAATTATTTTTACATAACTAAAATGCTTCTAATGCTCTCTGCACTTTTTATAAGTGCGGAAATTTAAGGTACCAGTGTGAGTGAGATGGAATGTGATGCTATTTTACCAAATGTGAGCGAGATAGATAGTGAGGCTCTTTTTAATGAGACGGATAAACTCGCCAGCTTATCCAAATAGTGATGAATAGGCATAATGTGCCGTACAGCTTTGCTTTGTGATTTAGATTTGTTGTGCGACCTTTATTGAACCTCGTTTTTTGTGGACTTTAAGTTCACAAGGACTTGTTGATCGCGTAATAACGTAGTGTGAATGCTTCCATCTCAGTACATACACAGGAATATGCTAACATGCACCTCATTTATGGAGAATGTGGATGCAATGCTATTGCAAAGTTGTTTCTTACATAACGAGCATAAATACTGTAGTATTATTTAGTACAAAGTTCCTATGTGTCACTATTTGGCTAGAGTGACTTGTCTACTATCTATCCGTCTCACTGTACACTGGTAACTGCAAATGCACCTCATTTATGGAGAATGTGGATGCAATGCTATTGCAAAGTTGTTTCTTACATAACGAGCATAAATACTGTAGTATTATTTAGTACAAAGTTCCTATGTGTCACTATTTGGCTAGAGTGACTTGTCTACTATCTATCCGTCTCACTGTACACTGGTAACTGCAAATGCACCTCATTTATGGAGAATGTGGATGCAATGCTATTGCAAAGTTGTTTCTTACATAACGAGCATAAATACTGTAGTATTATTTAGTACAAAGTTCCTATGTGTCACTATTTGGCTAGAGTGACTTGTCTACTATCTATCCGTCTCACTGTACACTGGTAACTGCAAATGCACCTCATTTATGGAGAATGTGGATGCAATGCTATTGCAAAGTTGTTTCTTACATAACGAGCATAAATACTGTAGTATTATTTAGTACAAAGTTCCTATGTGTCACTATTTGGCTAGAGTGACTTGTCTACTATCTATCCGTCTCACTGTACACTGGTAACTGCAAATGCACCTCATTTATGGAGAATGTGGATGCAATGCTATTGCAAAGTTGTTTCTTACATAACGAGCATAAATACTGTAGTATTATTTAGTACAAAGTTCCTAAGCTTAAATTTATCCGGAAGGCGATAGTCGGCTGTCTACAGTTCAACACTACAGCAGATCTTCAGTTCACACAGTACACTGGTTACTACAAATGTGTGTTTGATTTGGCCTTGAGATTACGGACTGTCCAGCCGATGCATGTCGACTGAGACACCCACACACTCGCAGTTCGCTTAAGCCGTCAGTTCAACACTTTAAAATAAACTGTTACTTGTAAGTGTGTGATCTACTACGATTAACTGACAAGGCTAATATCTGCCGGACAACTGTTAGTCAGTGAGGCCTTTAAAGATAAAAAAACGGACTGCCGCCGGTGCAGCGCGGCGCGGTGCGGCGCGGCATAGGAAGCAGGATTATTTTTCTTGAAACGGAACCCTAAAAATAGCCAATGCGTGTTAATTACAAGTCACTTGACATATGTATGTGACATTTTAAAATATATTTATCTGATTAGCCAGAGGCGGGATACTAGCCTACTAGCCTGAGTTTTCGATGAAGGAAAACATCGTGATGAAACCATAGCATGGTGGTAGGTGGGTGTAAAGAGTGTCGAATTACATCTTCAGCACTGAGACGGCCAAGCCAACTTTACTTGCACATGGTGAACCCTGCTGAGCAACAAACGAGGAAATGGCGATAGAGCCACGATACATATAATGAAAAGTCCATCATAGTGACTCGCTTTTCGGAATCAGCCTGTGACTATTCAGTTAAATTAATGCAAGCCAGCATGACAGCCGCGACAGTCGATGGATTACGATCTCACGGTGGTCACCGTTGTGTTAGGATTGTACTATGCTTAACATCAGGGACCGTAGCATCAATATGCCGTGCTAATATAAAAAAAGAACTTTTTCTAATGCCCGCCTGACAAGCTCTCACACACAAATTGAAAATTCAAATAATAATCATACATACACTCGAGTATTCGTACAATTGTTATTACACACACACCCAAACACTCACACAAATTACATAATAAACATCATTTGAAATACATTCATACATTCACACACGTATTTATGTACTAATCGGCACTTTACAAGACAACTTTTAACAAAAAAAAAATTTTTACTTCAATGATTTTGAAGAGTTTGATGAACAAAGAAGTTATGCCTGAACATCTGTAAGAGTGACCGTTGACTCCCGTCTTTTGTTGAAGTAACTAAGCTAAAAATTATATTGTTTTTATTTTACCATTTTTAAAATGTGTTGTGAACTTTGTATATCATAGATAAATATATAAATCTGTCGCCAAGCACCTAGTTAGGGCAGTTTCTTCGCGGTCCGCGTTTTGGACGAGCCCTTTGTGTAGAGTTCCGTTTTAAATTACTCTTCACGTGAATTCACTGTTGAATATATAATTTTGTGGACTCACATTACCGTGATGGTATGATAATGGGTTAGTAAATATGTTCAGAAATACGTAACGTAGGTACTTTGGTGCGAACACCGTTGAAAGAAATGTAGTCTAGGAGACGACAAGTTCGATTTTGTTTTACCTTTTATTATATTCTACAAATGGCTTAGTGTAACCGCTCTTGGACAATGAAAATTCTTTGGAGATTTATCCCTACTTGGGGCAGTTCGACCGGTTGATGTGACTCCCTCTCTGTGCATTTACAAAATCTATATATTAATACCGGAAGGAAAAGCTTTAGGTACCTTATTAAGCGTATTGCGTGCACGGAGAACTGTGAAAGTTGGCATGGTTAAAGTTTATATGGCGAAGGAGTGCAGAAAGCTAAAATTTATCTATAATATATGTTACTTATATAATAAATTAAATAAATTTATACTGCGAATCCTAACCCGACCAGACCTATTGAACTTAGACCCCCAAAATATTGACATTGTCACTCAACGAAAAGTGACAGCAAGTGATGTCATCATCATCATTTCAGCCACAGGACGTCCACTGCTGAACATAGGCCTCCCCCATAGATCTCCAGAGCGACCGATCTTGTGCGGCCTGCACCCAACGGCTCCAAGTGATGTAGATAATACTAATTGTTTATGAATACTGTAAATGTCAAACAGAAAATAGTCTAAGATCAAAAAATCGCTGATCGAATTTCGACCTTAGGGCGATCGCTAGTTATTATTATTGTATAATACAACATACATATGCATTGTTAACACTGTTGTAGTGTTGGAAAACTTCTGTACAGTTGGAAAAAAGACAACCACGATCGAGTTTCTTACCGGTTCTTCTCGATGACTGGGATGTTTTCCGAACCGGTGATAGTTTTTTATCGTTCATAAGTGCCTTCGTAGGGCCTAAAATGAATAAAGATTTTTTTATTTTGATTTTGTTGACACGCGATGTTGACTGGTTAGCCACGCTGCGTTCACCGGTTGATAACGAGTGAACGTCGCGCGTGGAAGCCGTGATGGTCGAGTGGAGTGGTGAACATAATTGAGTTAAAGACGAAGATATCTTGTAATTCAATCTCGTCCGGTCTCTTAGCGCACGCGGGGTCATTGCCAAGGCTGCATATAAAGCTGTGCACTAAATGACTACGCCATTTCCATCGCGAACTTTCCTCCATAGCACACGTATGTATGTAGCACAGTTCTTCTATTTACTAACTAGTCTGTACCAGCGGTTTTCACCATATTTTGATTTAAGTAAAAAAAAAAAAACAGTGACCGTAATTTATTATATTTATTGAAAGGACATCGAAGTTTACTATAAAAATTGTAAGTAGATCTTTATTTACAACTTATTATTTAATTGAGGTAATTTTTTAAGATTGCTTAGTGGACCGAACGACGTGAGTTCGAATCCCTGCAATGAGCCTGAGACTACGGTTAAAGAAAACATCTTGATGAAACCATAGTATGGTGGTAGGTTAATTTCTTCTGTTTGCCTGGTTAGCTACCACCCTCAAGTCGAAAATCTATCGCTAAGTACAAGTACTTAGTTCTCCCGCTAGGCTTTAGCGTGTTACCCATCTTGGGCCACATCGTCTCTTTACATAAGGCGACTATTTTACATAGCAAACTCTCGGCAATCCTTAATTATTGATTTTTGTTAAGTCGGAGGTGGAAGCCCTTACGAGCTGATTTATCCGCGTGCGCTGTCGTAATGGTTATTGATACGTAAATATAATTTTCTACAAAAATGCTGATCTTTTATAGATATAAAAAAAGTTCGAGATGGCATATGCTTATCTCTTGTACATAAGCCACAATAAGCTGTTTTGTAACAAACAATTGTTAAAAATTAAAAAAGTGATTTATGAACATTATTTTTAGGCATGGCATATTAATTCTTACGAATAAAAATTATTTCATCATAAAGAAAATTTTATGAAGTTATATTTTGCTCTATAAAGCATTTAATTTGGACAGATAGTTTAGGAGATAATGAAAAATTAAAATAATTTGTACTTGCGGCAAGAACACTAATTATGATAGACTACACAGGCGCGTTGGCGGCGCGGTGTTTGTTGTATAAAATTAACAGGGGGTGAAACCGTGGGGCACAGATAGTCAATAATATATCCGAATTTTTTTCGCTCCTGCTTCCTGATTACTTTACATTCAATATTTTCAGTAAAATGCAGATTCAAACATAACATAAATCTGAGTACCGTGTTTGTGTATTTATTAGGTACTAGCGATCGCCCTAAGCTCGAAATTCGACCTGCAACTATTTGATCATAGACTTTTTTTTGTTTGTCATTTGTTTGGGGGGTTTAAGTTCAGTGGCACTGGTCGTGTTAGGATTCACAGTATTAATTTATTTTATTTAATATATTAGTAACAGATATAATAGATACATTTTAGTTTTATGCAGTCCTTCTCCATATAAACTTTAACGATGCCAAATCTCACATTCTTCCGTGCACGCAATACGCTTAAAAAGGGGTAGAAAGATATTTGTTTATTAATCTTTTAACATAGTTGATTTTGCAGGCACAAAAACGGTATTTTTATGTTCGCATCTTGTTTCTTCCGCTCCCATCTCTTAAGAAATAACGTATTAAATAAATGTAAATCTTTATTGACCATTTCTTAAAGAAAATTATGATATATACTTGGTTTACAACCTTACGGTACTTTGCAATTTTCCTTGTGCATACAAAAGGCTTTAAAAGCAAAGCCGGAATCCAATGTGAATAACATCGTAACTTTAATATTAATAAAATACAGCTATATGACAAGCAAATACAGAAAAAACTCTACATTTGAGTTTTACGGCCCTATAGAGTACGACTATAGATTATCACTTAACTAAAATTATCATTTAAAATTTATACCAACATTATAAAGAGGAAAGATTTAATTTTTTGTTTGTAATGGATAAACACAAAACCTACTGGACCGATTTTAAAAATTCTCTCACCAATATAAAGCTACAGTATCAGCGAGTAACACATGTTATATTATCATATGAAAAATTTATTTATTCCTCATAAAAATGTCTATAGTTTTACACAAAGTATAAAAAATTGCCTACACGGGTGCGTTGGTGATGTTTGTCGCAGCTAGTTTAAAACAAAAAGAAATTTAATGTAATGTTCAATGAATAATCAGCATCGTCTTTTTATCCTTTAAAAGTTTTAGCGTTTGGTCACAATCTCATCTTATGTTAAGTGACGACGTGGCATAAGATGGTAACACGCTAAACCCCACTAGGTTCTCTCTAGGTTAGGAACTGGTTCTCAAGTGTATCTGCCGGAACATACTTATTGGTGCTCGGTGACAGATTATCAACTTGAGGGTGGTAGCTAGCCAGGCGGGCATTAGAAAAAGCCCTACCACCATGCTATGGTTTCATCACGATGTTTTCCTTCAGTGGGCGCTCAGACTCATTGCAGGGATTCGAACTCACGTCTACCGACTGGGAGTGCATACACGCTACTAACTGAGTCAGCATTGTTTTATTTACCAACACTCGAAGTGGTGTCAAAAAAAACAGTATTTCGAGGTATTGTTCAATAACAATTTATTATTGTATTGCTTCAATAAGCAATGATGGAAAACAAACAAACAAAAAAAAACAACTTTCCGCTTTATTATATTAGTATACCTAGATATTATTTTCGGGTCATGAGCGATGCTTTCCTGGACTAAATACAGGTCCGTATGAACATTTGTTTGAAAGTGGGAACTAGGAAAACTTGTTTGAATGATCAATGGACTGAAACGACGGACTTCGATTCCTAAGTCGAGCAAAGCGTTATTGGGTTTTTCTATGAAATTCTTAGTAGCAGTTCGGAGTTTACCTTTGTAACCGTTTAATAGCAATGGGATCACCCCCTATTACATGGGACCTAACGCATATCCGGCGAACTGTGGATGTACATTAGTACACCTCAGCCTAACCCTTCAGGGAATACAGGCGTGATGGTATTGGCTATCAATCTATACAAATAATACAATTGAAGTGTCGGTTTGTAATGTCAAAATAACAGTTTTTTACTAAATGCATATGAAAGTATATACGATACCTATTACATAAAACCCATTTCAATTTTTTTTTCTGTATGTTTATTCCGGGTAATCTCCGAAACGGTTGGACTGATTGTGATGGGACTTCGACTGGTAGATAGGTGATTTTATAGGGAGCAACTTAAGCTACTTATATTTCAGAACAAGAATTAGGGTTCCTCACAAATTAAAAAAAAACTGGTCGTGGTGAATCAATTCGGGCGTTTAAAAGGCTTACGCTGCGTAAACCATAAGAGATATAGCAAATTAATGTATTAAATAATTGTAGGCATTAAAAAGACCTACAAAAAAATCAGAGAGAGTATATATCTATCTTTTAAGGAACGTCCACAATAAGCATTTTTGTCTTTAAAATAGCCGGGAGCGGGGGATCAAGAATCGCGTGGGCATTCTGTAATCCACGTAAGCGAAGCCGCGGACACAGCTAGTACACAATCCAATCACAGATTTCTTTGTTATAATCGGTTCACTGTTACTCCATACATAATATTACTGGTTTTGTACATGTAAGCTGGGTTAAGATACGAGGGTCGTGTCTTCTGTAAATTAGTTACGCACTTCATAGTGAGTTGCGTTTCTAGATCAGATATCCATAGGGATATCCAGTAGTTTTGAGGGGCAATGGATACACATGATATATACACATGACTGTATTTTGAACACCACGCAAGTGCCGATAAAACCGTAATCAGTGAGAAGCTTAACTTAATGTATATTTGTAAAAACCTAGTCAAGTTAGATTTTGTCAAAGATCGGCACAATGTTAGTACTTAAAATAAAGATAAATTAGTCGTACCGTGTTTTAGTTTAGGTAGGTCCAATAAAAGTTTTAAGCTTTTAGCTAATAAAAAGGTAATAAATAGTGTTAGGTTCTATAATAAGATTCCGAAGCACATTACTGATTTGCCGGACAACAGGTTCAAGGACCATGTCAAGCGGGCTTTACTGTCAAAAGGTTATTATAGGGTGGATCATTATGTGAATGATAGTGATGTCTGGAAGTAACTCCCTCTCTGTGCATCCACTAAATTATTATTATTGTTTTATTTTAACAGTTTTGTTTTTACACTTTTTTTTTCGAGTTTCTCACCGGTTCTTCTTTATGACTGGGATGTTTTCCGGACCGGCAGTAGTGTTTTGACGTTCTTAAGTGCCTTCTTAGGTCATAAATCGAATAAAGATTTTTTTATCTTTGATTTTGTTATTGTAACAGTGACAACCTCCGATAGATCGCAGATTTCACGTTGTTCGCCGTTGTTTTTGAATTGTTGTTTGCTTACCGTTCGACACGGTGAGGCTATTTTGGAGTGAGAGAGAAAAAGCTATAAAATACATATGTCAAATTGCATTGACATTTCACTGGTTTATACGGCAGCAAAGGTATCAGAGTTTATCGAAGTTTCCCGTTATGGACCACTCCAAACTTGCTCTCAACTCGTATACCGGTTTGGTCAATTAATATCTGATATCGAGTGCCCACTGACCTCGCCTCTGTTTTTTTTTCTTTTCACATAATTAATTGATAAATATTTAATCTTGTTAGTTAATTTTCCTGTTACGGTTCTTAAAGCGGTAAAGCTAACGGCTATATTTCATTTAAACACATCATGTGAGGATTATTTGAAATATATCAAATAAATTATTATCGGTATATTTATTTTGAAATAAAAAACAAATTTTATTAGTTTTTTAACATTATTTAAATTTTGTTTAAGGTTACTAATTAATAATATATCTATCTATATTTTTTTTTAAATCTATACCATTATTATATAGAAGAAAAATTTAATTTTTTGTTTGTAATGGATAAACTGAAAAACTACTGGACCGATTTTAAAAATTCTTTCACCAATATAAAGCTCCAATATCAGCGAGTAACAAAGGCTATATTATAATTTGAAAAAATAATTTATTCCTCAAAAAAATATGTCTATAGTTTTACATAAAGTATAAAAAATTGCCTACGCGACTGCTTTGGCGATGGTTGTCGTATAAAATGGACACGGGTGAAACCGTGGGGCACAGCTAGTTTCTTATAAAATAATATTCAATATAGGAAAAAGTTTCAATATATATTCAAATATTCAATATAGGAACTGTTCACATGCAGAAGCCAAACTAACAAAAAAAAAAAAGTGAATTATAGAATCCATTTCGCATGCTCTTTACCAAAATCATGTTAGTGCGAGTAGTACCGCTAATTATTGGTCTAGTACTTCATAAATATAAAAGTGTGGCGAGACGACAGCGCTCCCTCGCGACAGTCGCGACTTATACCACAGTAAAGCTCTTAAAATCGTGAACGCATTTGTCCCAAATTGTTTATCTAGTATACACAAACTTTATATGAGGAAAAACCAGTTGCAACGAGTTCTTGTAACGGTTTATCGATTGTCACTGTTAAATATTGGAATAAGATAAACGAAGTCGTAACTTGTTCTGTTCTCAGAGGTCAAAAGCATCATCTATTTTAAGAAACTTTAAAAGACTCAATAGAACTGAGATAAATGTGGTACTTAGGTATTTTATTGTATCTTTGTTAATTATTTTTACTTATCGGACGTCCATTGTTAAGACAATAAAGCTACTGTATTTTTTTTAAAGCGCCGGAACTAGGAGCGGTGGTTATCTACAGAAATAGAATCTTGAACAGGATTTTTTAATTAAAATAAGTTGTTCCAGGTACCGACGGAAGATGGCGGTAAATATTCTAAGTAAATTTTTCTTGGTTGTCGCCGCTGCTCACTACGGCGCTACAATAGACGTGGGTCGAAGTAAGTACTACTTGCTGTCTGTAATTTACATATTTTTTTTTTTATATCAAAAGTTACGTATTGTAAACTTCTCAGGGTAGTCTAAGCTTGTGAACTTAACAATAATAACTTTGATATACTAACTATTAAATTAACTTAACGGAGCAATCAAGTTTTTTCCAATGAACTCAGGTTCTGGAACAACATTTAACGGATTTTTAAAAAGAAAAGACTTATTATTGAATCATGCAACATCAATAGTAAATTACACCACGTCCACCCTCTCCCACGGCAACTCAAGCCTATATAGGTCCGTTCCCTCGGTGTGGAGCCCTTGAGTCTAGCAGCCGCTCGCGCGATACAGGTGACACTGCACTTGCAATCACTTTAGCTACCCACATACATCATAACACACAATATGTACATACATACGTGCACACCACATAGGTACATAGGTTCTACAAGGAACCTTTTTTTCTTTTTTGTGGTTACTAGTTAGGCTTAGACAAAAATTTACAGATCACTTGATCAGATCCAGGAGGAAGCAATATGAATATATGTGAAAAAAAAATCTTTGCTCTCTCTCTGATCTGCTGTTCCATGTTTACAGCTCCTCGACAATCGCCTCCAAGTATTTTCAACGTTGGGAACGGAGAACCTTGTCTGGGTACCGACAGGTCGACCGGCGGTAATTGTCTGACTAGAAACCAATGTAATACTCAAGGGGGGAAGGCCATTGGTTTTTGTGGTGTATTCGGGACGTGCTGTTCATGTAAGTCATTTAAATGTTACTATGTGACCATATTAGGGCTCGTGTAGGCGGCGCCATCGCCGCATGATTGCTACAACACTGTATCTTTTTATGTAATACAGTGCTCTAGCCATGAAAATTATACGTGTAAGAATAATGAACATGTTGCGTTTAACTAATAATTTGTGAATGTTTTGATATTCATCCGAATATAATCACAAAGCTTACACTCATCTCTTCGTAGATCTTTATAAAGTGTATGGAATCCATCAAGTTGTTCTCTTTGCATCAAAATACGAAGAAACCATAAGCGTCTATTTGACTTCTTACTTTTATTTAACCATTTCTTTACTTTATAGTATGCAAATACTACTTCATTTTTTAGTTAAATTCTTAATATTCATTATGCCTACACGTATGATGTTCGTGGCTAGCAATATATTACATAAAAAGGTAACAGTGATATAGCAATCATGCGGCTGCAGCGCGGCGTTGGCGCGTGTACACAGCATAGTGCGGCGAAGGCGCGCGCGGCGGTAGCGCGTTTACGGTATTTCCGTGATGCCGTCTACACAAGCCCTTATTGTGAGCAGGATATTGGTGTTTCTAAAGATATTTTTGAATGAGCCTAGGTGATAGGTGATATTTCATCTTAAAATGCGTTTATTTTTATTACCCGAACTTCAATTTTTGTTTTTTCTCAGCATAAATAATTAATAAACTTTTTCGGGCGTGAATTTTTTTAAGGAATTTAAGAAATTCTTGAGAACATCTCTTCTTTCATAATGAAGCTGAACAACATTTTGATTCTCCGTATAGTTGAATACCTTAGCTTGTATCTGTCTGAACTGCTCGATATTACATACTATAACTGCAGCTTGGAATATAATATAGTTATTCAAATGAAAACATTTTTGTGTCAAATAATTTAAGTGTCCATCCTAGATAATTGATTAGTATAACCTAACATCACAACAACAAATAATTCTAGGGTAAGCACGTACAGTGAGCTTTCCTGTACTAGTGGAGGCTAGAACGAAAAGCAAAATTTTGTTTAAAATGTTTAAATTACTTTTGATTTTCAGTAAACGCCTGCGATGTCAGAACTAATACTAAAGTGGCTCTATTTATAAATCCACCGCTAAGCAGAGAATCCTCGGGATTGGAATGTTCCTACAATGTAGAAATTAATAATAACAATGTTTGCCAAATGAGAATCGACTTCGAGACTTTCAATTTAGCGCCGCCGACAACAGTGAGTTCTGTCAATTAGGTCGATAGATTTTATTCAATTTCGTTATTTTAAAATAATTATACACACTTATATAAAATTCTTAATCTCTGATCTTAGTTCAACACCGTAACAATAGATGGCGCTATAATAAATTTCTAAAATTAAAATTTTACAATCACAGGTTGATCCCGTCGAAAACGTCACGCAACGTCCAGGCCACACTTGCAGGAATGATATCTTCCAAGTGACCAACCTGCAAGCGAACTCTGATATAATACCAGCGCTTTGCGGTGACAACAGCGGCCAACACAGTAAGTTTTATAATAGACTTACGATGTTATTATTACATTAGCGTTTATTTTTCTGTACACATTTATTAAAACAAATCTAATTATCAAATATGTTATATAGGAAAACATTTTCAGAAAACAAAGAAGTGAAATCACGTATTATGTAAAAGTGACTTGTGCACATTAGTGGTCCTTTCTCTGTCAATTTTGGGTAAAATGTACCATCTTTGAGATAAATGTAATTTTTTGAGACGAGTATTTTGCATTCATATTTATTACTGATTGAATTGTGAAAATTGAATTTCGAGATTTCTCTCTACTTCGGGCAGACCGACTGACGAAACACCTCTATAAAGAAGATGGCAGCCAAATAATCTAGTGTTTTGTTTTGTAGTGAGGGGGGTTTTTATAGTTCCTTGGGATAGGTAGTTTCAAAGTCGACAACGCGCTGGTAGTATGTTTGGTGTTAAAAGCGTCCATCGGTTATGGTAACCACTTACCATCAGGCGGACCGTACGATTGTTTGCCACCTTAGTTTTATTAAAAATAAGAATTCGTATCAGAACATATGATGTCTGATGATCTCTTTTAGAATTGATTGTAATGTTTAAATTTTCCGAGTCTTACTATGTTTTCTAATGATAAACTATATGACTATTGGTCTTATATTGAAAATATGTCTAAGACTTTTATTAGTTCAGGATTTTACATAAAAGAAGCAAAGTACTTACACAAAGCCTTGAATTTCCAATTAAACTTTAACTCACGTTATCACTAGGGTAATCAAGGCTACAAGTTTCTTTCTTTTAAGTTTTCTTTTTACTCGACTGCGAAAAAGTTGAGTGATGTTTTTCGAGCGTATGTATGAATATCTATTTCTGTGGCTTGCTCCATAACCTGAACGGCTTGATGGATTTTAACGTATTTACGAGGTGTCTAGATTCGTCTTAATTGTAGAAGTGACATAGGCCATATAATATTTAAGTACGACGTCTGGGAAGCAAAATAAAAAGAAAATTCGTTTTTTTAGTCAAGTGTTTTTATTGCAGTCAGGTTTTTGTTTCCTTTTTAATAATTTATTATCCCCAGTAACGATGAGCTTGTATATTTTTATTAGTGTATGTTCGCGTGAACGCATCAACAAACAGTCGCTCAATGCGCATAGCGATCAAAATTGCCGATCGTGGAGCGCAGCCCAGTCTCCCCCAAGCTACGTGGAAGATCAAAGTCACCCAGTTGGAGTGCTTCAACACTTTAGGGTACGTAGTTCTTCTCAATTCACAACAAAATCTCTTAATTAAGAAACACAAACGTTTATGCTAAGATGTTTTTATAAATGTAGGTGCGTTCCCCGTGCTCTCTACTTTGGCAATAAATAACTCAGGCAATTGTCTAACATTCTCTTAGTCACGTATTACCCAGTGTCATAGTTGCACGTCATTGCAACTTAAAAATATATATTCATGTCGTTCTAACAATAAAATAACGTAGGATGTCTTTCATATTAATAATTTACTTTTTTACGTAATATATAACTGAATGCGTTATTTATTTATAGTTTGTATGTATAGTTTAATTACGCTGTTTTTTAGTGCAATGATGTTGGCGTATGACGCGTTATATGTATCTATATACAATTTCATTGCGTTTATGTATATTTGTTTCGTTCTTTCCTATGATATTGGATTCTTCAAAGGTGGCGTGGAGAGGCATTTCAGCAGGCAGGCATGACTGATGACTGTAGATGAAAACTGTCACCGACAGTCGCTATTATCTTAGACCCTACCATACCAACCAACCAACGAACAGATGATGTAGACTGTTATGCCAAGTTTGTCACATCACTTTTGCCTTGCCTGCAACCCCCCTCCTGGCCAAATCTCTGGCTACGCCTATGAGTGGCACTGCAAACAGCACAATCCAAAACGAAGATCACCGAGAAATCGTCGATCGTCACTCTCATGAAGTCTGCTATCCTCTTGGCAGGATATGCACTGTCTGATACCGAAACGCAACAAACAAAAAAGAGTCACAGTGACAGGTTTATTACCACCTCGCTTCTACTGTATATACACCTGCTAATCCCGGAATGCGACACGCCTAAGCGTACCGCTATGCCATTTACACTTCCAGTCGGACATTGTACCGAATCTTTCGATTTTAGCACTTCTTTAGTTATTTACTATCTACTAGCGATCGCCCTAAGCTCGAAATTCGATCGGCAACTTTTTATTCATAAACTATTTTCGGTTTGACGTTTGCAGTATTCATATACCTAAACAATGAGTATTATCTACATCACTTGCTGACACTTTTCATTGAGTGACAATGTCAATATTTTGCGGGGTCTAAGTTCAATGGCACTGGTCGCTTTAGGTTTCGCAGTAATCATTTATTTTATTTAATATATCAGTAATAGATATTATAGATAAATTTTAGCTTTCTGCACTCCTTCTCCATATAAACTTTAACAATGCCAAACAGTCTTCCGTGCACTCAATACGCGTAAAAAATACCGAAAGCTTTTGCTTCACGTATTAATAAATAAATGACTTTCCAAATGTTGATGACATTGCATACTAAATACCTAATAAAGTTATCGACTTCATGTGAAACAATTTATTTGTTTATAGTAAATACAACGATGGAATTTTGAGTGCTATAACATCATCTCTTCCCTCAACGCCGTTCAGTTCATCTGCTGATAGAGATGAGTACTTAATTGGTAAGTTACTAACATTTTTCTTTTTCTTGTTCTCCACTACTAGTTTCAGATTTTAACATTTTTAGGTTCAAATCAACAATTTAACAACAAACGTTTTTTATTGCAGAAAGACGTAATAACCTTTTTGTCATTTCAGGCGAAAGTAACAAAGAAAATTTTGATAAAGTGATAACTTTTTTAGTTACCTATCGTTTATTTGTCATTATGAGGACACGCGGGCGATGTTTAGTCCATATTTCATACCTTAGTTTTATCTCTGGATAATGGAATTTCCATACATTAATAGTTAATGTAGGAATTAGGAACATTCAAATATTACTAAAATTTCCCAGTTGTACCGCCGTGATCAGACGTCTACGAAACAAATTTAACGAATATAAAAAGTCATAATTAAAATATAGTTCAAGTAGTCCTCATACTATTCGTGAAAAAAATTATTTAAATCGGTCATATTCTCGAGGAGGAAATATCGAATACGAAATTCTGATTTCATCTATTTAAAGTAGGTAAAATTAGCCTTTGCTGCAGTTGTCTTTCTCGTCAATAGATTTCTATAAAACGTTGCTTCTATTATCTTGCCGACCACGCCTCCTCTAGGACATACTAGCTAAGTCGTACGAATCATTCGCACAATAAATAATGGAAACAATCTAACAGCTGTCATGTTAATTAGTTAAATTGTTAATAAATGACGTCTTGTATACATTTGCATTAGCATCCATAGATGGTAACTAATGATTTTTTTTTAACGAAAACATAATTTTTAATGCATTTATCTTTGTTATATCAATAGCGGGGAATATAAGCTATAAAATGATGTTTAAATAATTAATATTTGTATCGTCCCGATCTATATGAAACCACTAACACCTCACCAGTACTTATACGTCCACTTCGAACTACGGCCGGCTTGCAACTGCTTGTAGGCGCTTATTTCTGTCGTAGGTCTTTGAGACGAACTCAATACACTACAATATTGATTAAAAAAAACAGTGAAATAATACAATATGATCTTAAATGATTTATATGTAAAAAGACATGTTACATTTAGAGTCCAATGATGTTGAATATCTTTTCTAATGTTCAAGATTGGTCGTCCCCGCTCTCGTAAAATTGAAAGATTGAGCAAAGAAAAGCATGTCACGATTAAGGGCTTATCCATCATTGTGCTGATTATACGAGCTCTGTTGATATTTAACAATTTATATGGTTCTATTTTTTCCAGCACCCCCCGGCTGCCTCCAATACTACCCAGACAGGGCTGGTTTCTTCGAGTCTTTCAATTATAACAGAGGCATTGGCCCTTACATAGCTAATCTTGCTTACGCC
Organism: Saturnia japonica; assembly: GCA_033032175.1. NCBI lineage: Eukaryota > Metazoa > Arthropoda > Insecta > Lepidoptera > Saturniidae > Saturnia > Saturnia japonica. The sequence goes on from CM065331.1 coordinate 9,609,846, forward strand.
ACATGCTTTAGGAAAACTTCAGACGTTTGTGGAGTCAAGTGAGTATAAGTCGTTTTCTCAAACATGCATGGAAATATTGTCATTATTTTCGAAAAAAGAACACGCGAAATAATATCATTACCTATCAATATAATATGATCAGTGTTCCACCACGTTTTCTGAAAAACCCTTATAACCAAAATTAAATGTACAATTAGATTAACATCGGCGAGCTTCAGTATGGCGTGGCGCGATGATTCTAACTTATACTTGGACACGGACTGCCAAGTTAACCCTGTGACTCAAGGGGTGACCCAATCGGAAGACTACTTGTTCATCCCTGAAGCGGAGACAGCTGAAGGACTTCGGGGCTCCAAGTTCTGTGGGAGCAGTGCCTCGAGCCAAATCATTGCTTGTAAGTCGGCTTATATTTTTTACTAGCTGTGCCGCACGGTTTCACCTGAGTTACTCTCCAACGCCCTATTGTTGCTGACTTTTCGTACTTATCTACAGCTTGCAAATTTACTTTATACTTATGATTACTGCTCCGCTCCGTTGGATCGTATCATGAAGTTACTTATATGGCCCATATAAACACTCAATAATAATTAGATCTAATTGACAGTTCCAGAGATTAGCGTTCAAGAAAATAATGTCTTGGGTTTTAAAACATTACATAACGTTATTATTTCATTTTATGAAACAATTACCCACTTTATAATCGCTGTAATATAATTTGATAATAAGGATTTGTTTCCAAAATAAATAAAAAAGAAGAAGAAATATTGATTGTAAAGGTATGAACAGGTTCAAGGAAGATCTAAAAAACAAAAGGATTTTTTTTTAAATATCATTAAAACCGGTTTTTTAGAAAAAATCTGATTCTATCTAAGTGCATGTTCATCTGAATTAACTAATTATGAACGATACAAAAACAAAGCAGTTTCATTACTTCCATTGTTTTTTTTTAATTTTTAACTTTTTAATGTATTAACCCCTTAAGTATCAATTCGGCCAAACAGTCGAATGTTCTTAATTTCTTGACGAAGAATATAACCTCATTCTTCTATCCGGCCAGTATTTTGTACAGGCGACCAGCCGCGGAGCTCGAACAGGCGCAACTAACGCGAGCGCATCGAAGAGGTCGCTAGTGTGTAGTTCCCCACTCACGGCAACATCTCGCATAGACCGCGTTATTTGACAATTTGTTGGACCAACTTAGCTACTTAGAATAGTGAAAAAGTGATATTATATTATATATCTTGACAGAAATGGTAAGTTTTTCTTTGTAAATCCTATCAATATATGTTTATGTGTTTATTCCTTTGAAATCGAAACTAGTTTTCCCTTATATTACTTGAATCTGTTTTTGACAATGATATTTGTTTTTGATAATAAAAAGTGAAAGGTAAATAGAAAATGTAAATTTCTGATGAAAATGTTGAGAAACTATGATGTACAGAAGTATCTTGTGTCATTTTTACATCAATCAGAATTCTATTTATACAAACAAAAGATTTGTTTACATCATAAATAACCTAGTTTTGTTTTTGTTAGTAGAATGACGTAATACGTTGCGAAGAAAGATTGATGTACTTCGATGAGGTACTACTTATAAATAAATAAATAGAAATATATATAGGCGAAATAAAATTGACATGAATAAAAGAATATTTATAAATACTCTAAACTTCATGTATATACATTTTTTTTTTTTTAATATAGGATTCCGAGATTGTGTTCAGCACAGATCCTAGCAGCTCGACCGATCCTATAGCATATGACGTGCTACCTGAAACCTTGATATACCGCTCGTCGAGTACGATGAAGCAGGTGTATTACATAATTTGTAAGTATAATATATATATCCGTTCAAGGCGTGTATAGTCATGTAGTATAGTGTGTAGTATCATAGTGTATAGGGTATAGTATTACAAGTCGACTTACATTAAAACTTACAACTGGGTTTTATAATTTATATGATGAATAACTGAGTAAGCCGATAGACTTACTTATTATTGATACACCGCACTTGAAAATTTTATAATGGTCGCCCTGAAACTATGTATTTTCGAATTTTCATCTTATTTACTTGAGTGAGAACCAGTCTTCCACTAGGCTTAGCGTATTACCATCTTAGGGCAGATCGTAACATAACACCAGGTGAGATTGTGGCCATAAGGCTAAACCTATAACGATAAAGAAATATCATTATTTTATTGTAGAACTCAAATGTCAGATCTCCCCAGGCCGCCTCCACACAATCCGGCCGGAACGCTAATAATTATTTAGTTTATGTTGCACATTTACAATTATAGATTTGTCTTCAATACATGTTAATAAACTGCAATTATTGTTATTTTTTAGAGTTTGAAGAAACCCTTACTAGAGGGCGGCGGAGAGTCACAAGTGCTAGACGAGGCGCCCTAGCTTAAACCGCTCTAGTTCAAGGTTGCCCTAAGGGCGCGTTATCATGCATCGAAATATACCCTGGGATTGTAACAACTCCATTATATACATTGATCACCATTCCTACAAAAGTGGGTTCGATGTCGATGTATCGACTTGAGCAGACACTAATTTTTGTATACCTGAAATATTCTACAACATAAAAAAAGGTCGGGTTCAGTCAAGAGGTCACGACCTGTACTCGAAGCATAGAACTATTCAAAGGAGCCCTTTGTATTTTAATCGTCTAAGTATTAATATTATTATGGACTCGATACTGAATAATATTCTCTTTATAACTGTTTATGCATATATATACTCCTACTTTTCTAATAGATAATTTATTTTACTTTGAACACTTACTTTAATAAATACGTAGTATACTTAAATTGTAATCCCTAAATGAAACTTGCGTATAAATATATGTAGTTGTGAGTCTTTATAAATATATAGGAACTTTTATAGCAGACAACAATGATAATCAATAATAGGTGGCATATTATGCTATATTTTTAACAACTTTTATTTTTGCTGCCATGTAAGATAATAAGTAGCTTTAGTTATAGGTAAGCCGTTGATGTGCTAGAATAATCTATAATAATAAATTAGTTGTTCTCTATCAGTAGGTAATTGTAATATTTTTTTTAAATTTCCAGATAGATATACTATATAACACTAGAAAGTCTGGAAAAATTGCTAACTTAAAAAGGCAATCCAGGGTCATTTAACCCATGACTGTTGTTTACATTCTAACTATGTATATAAGCGTAATACAATTGTAAAAATAATAGGTTGTTTTAAATGGAATAAAGGGAAATGATATAATCAGTATAAATTAATTAAAAAATAAATTCATCACTAGTCAAAAAGAAAGTCCTAACTGTAAACAAATAAACACTCTGATTGATTCCAACTTCCATATAACACACACACACACACATTTTATTAGATTTATTTTTACAAAGGGTTTGATAGCAATTACGTACGTCTCTTTCTCGATTCAGTTTCTAACGTATCAATAAAGTTCTAAATACTATGTTTTATGTTATTAATTTTTTGGTAGAAGTCCCGTTTATTTAGTGCAGATATGTTCATGAATTTTTCTCTAATTAGACTTCATTCATAGGACAGTAATCTTGGCTGTTCAGTCAAAACACTATGACTTTCTCTGTGATATGCCACTACAGAACTATTTTCAAATATACCACATTCCATCTGGTGATATATTATTATTGAGGTGTATTTTCAGAAAGTGTTATTCGAATCCTAAATACTCGTCTCAATACGATCTCTAAATCTACGAATAAGGCGTCTCTGTTTATATCCAAAATACAGTCTATAGATATTTTTTTAATAATAACAGTACTGTTTTTTAATAAAAATACATAATAATAAAAGTTTGTATTTTATTCACTCCTCTAGCTATACAATATTATACATATATACTTCAAACAATATTATTTAATACAATTTTATATTTTAAACTAACTGTGCCCATGGTTTCGCTCACGTGGACTACAGAATGCTCGCGCGAATCTTGCTCCCCCGCTCCCGACTATTTTGAAGACAAAAATGCTTATTTTGGGTGTTCCCTAGAAGATAGATGTATACTCTCCCTAAGTTTTTTGTAGGTCTTTTTAGTGCCTATAATTATGTGGTACATTAATTTGCTATATCTCTTATAGTTTACTCAGCATAAGCCATTTGAGCACCAGAATTGATTCATCATAACCAGTTTTTTTAATTGTGCGGAACCCTAATTCTTTTTGTAAAATAAAGGTAGCCTAAGTTACTTCCTATAAATTCAGCTAACTACCAGTGAAAGTCCCATCGAAATCGGGCCAACCGTTTCGGATATATGAAAATATTCTCATGAATCAATATAATCCACTTCAATGTACAAAAAATTTAATTTTTTCTTCATCACGAGCCCCTACCTAATAGAGACAATTTTATGATTACAAAAAAACATAGATTACTCGTAAATAAAACAAATTTATTTATTGTATGTAATAAATTAATTTTATCGTATTTATAATTTATCGACATTTATACGGAATAAACCCTTATCACTAATAAAAAATAAAATTTATAGATTCGTACTTTTTTTGAATGTTCATCATACTTTTGCCACACGACGCCATTTTGAAATGTCAATCTCTCGCACCGGGCCAGCTAAGTTTGTCTCACTCTACATAATTATTTTTATTTTATTACGAGTTCTCAGGAAGTTTTTATGACAATATGCAATTTGGTAGTTTGATAACGTAATTTACAACATCCATAATTTTTTTAGAGTTCTCATTTTAGCGCCCTCTATTGATTTTTCTGTACGAACTGGAAACGTAATTTGTCGTAATTGATCATTCAAAATTATTTCCATACTGTTTGTACAGAGGCCACTAAACGAAATAATTTAATTTCCGAGACTAAAGTAACCTAACAGTCACAGAACGTCATAACTGTTGTACAAAAAAGTTTTTATTTTGTATCTTGATATTAAGGTGATAAAGTTTATTCTTCCGTGGCAATAAACCTCTTTTGTGCCCTATATTTTTAGAATAAAACTTCTGATACCTGAAGTGTTAAGAAAATGAGATTGATAAAAGACTTAAAAAAAATTGTATTTTTTTTTTGTTCTAGCAACACCACCCGGCCCTCTGTACGTTCACTTCCACAGCGACAACCTCGTCACAGACGAAGTATCCGAGGAGGGATACCGCTTCAACTATAACGTTTTAAATAACTGCTATTTAAAAAAATGAAACGGCCTGAATAGCTATAGTAATATAGTTAAATATCGCCGTTATTAATTTAACGAACGAGTATATTAATAGTCTGAAACTATTTGGGTGTTAGTTTCTTAGTTAATCACTACAAAAATTTTATGTTAATAAATTATTATAAGTTCATACAATACAATACTGTACAATTATTTTTTTATAATTTTTATTGTTCTAAGTGATTTTAAGCAAACGATGCATTTATTATCATATAAATAAGTATAAAATTACTAACATCAACATATTTTATGTACAATTGAACATGTTTATACAAACTAGAAACTATATTTATCTTTACATCTATAGTTAAAAATTTTATAACAAACGAATGGTTTATTTTTTGTCACATTGGCGTATTTTGCTACACAAGCAGAAGCTATTAAAATAAAATGATGAATGTGTTGTTGTTTTAGTGAGTTCTACGGTAGGTTAAAAACAGTTATAATCGTTATTTCTTTGTCGATATAACGTTTAGATTTTATAGATTTTTTTTAAATATAAATAACTTTAACGTATAATGAAAGAGGTTTTACCTAAATTATTATTCCTTACTGCAAAACATAAAGAAAAAAAAAAGAAACATCTGCGTCTCGGGACGCTCGAAAGAAATGAAAACTTAAATAAAAAAAAAAAAAAAAACAAAAAAAAAAGGTGATTGTGGGTTGAAGTGAGAGAGTAGCCTGCCCACTGCTGTCGTATTCGTGAGAGAAAGGGAAGCGGTTTACCCTCCCATAAGAAGTTTTCACTTTAAAAACTGGGTTGATCAATTACACGATGATCATTACTTTTGATAGTCTTGATTCAAGAGATATGAATGACAAAGTTTGTAGTACCGGGTAAGGACTTGAAATACAATAGGATGGGAAAAATAACGCCGAATTTTCAGCAGCTAATTAATAAGGTTACTAAATTAATAGATATAAACTATAGGTTTATAATAAAAATCCGGTGCTATTAATGTTATTATATTTAAAAAATGTTTTTTCTATTGTATACTGTATTGATTGAATAAATATTTATCAATTAAGGTTTTTTTTTAATTGTATAATAGTTTTGTTTAAAAAAATTGCGCATGTAACATCGTAAAAAGACAAATATCTTAACATGGACTGCTTTTTTCCTTCTATTATACGTTATATATATTTTCTCACTCATGTACAAAATTTGCTTAAACGTGACACTTCGTTGAAATTTCGACTCTCAATTCTCGTCCTATTATCTACTTAAACGCGCCTAAGAAGTTTCACTTCGAAAACCAAACCTTATTGAGATTAATGCATTCATCAGTCTCGTGGCGTACACCCTACTATTGAGCAGAGAGGTCACGGGTTCGATCCCCTCCCATGAAAGACTTTATGTGATGAGCATAATTGTCAGTTGTTGTGTCTTATTGTTGAATATATTTATTATTATATCTATCTGATATCTGCTGCCATGCCCTTGCTGTTGAGACAATTAATTTAAACTCTATAATTGTTTTATCTTCTCAAAGACGTTTTTTGTGGCAGTAACATACCCTTAATGACACAATTTCAAAGCTATCGCTCCCTGATAAATAAAGCAAATAGTTTAAAATTAATGTTTTCGTTTAAAAAATTATTCAATTAACATGTAAAAGTCACTATATATTAGTAATCTGTGTATTTAACATGACCGGGTGCCTATCCAAGTTGCTAGAACATACCTCAATATTGTCACATGATAAGTCAATTTCATACATTTTCTTCGTTTTCTGTTAACGTTAACGATTGTAGACAGGCAACTTGTTTAGGCCGACAGCTGTTAGATTGTTTACATTCTACAATGTCCTAAATATTCTTACGGGTCAGCTAGATTCATTTATGTTTGATGTGAAACATCTATTTATTTTCCCTTGTTATCCATCCAGTCTATATCATGTGTTAAATGCATCATTTCTGTGTAGAAATAAAATACTAATTATAATTATATTGAATATATTTATTATAATTTTTGCTTGGTTTTCAATTAAATGGCCGTGTGTGAAATTGTCTCCAAATATTTATTTATTTTTTGAAATAAAAATAATAATACAGCGTATAAGTTAATAATGCACTTAACGCACTATTAATTGGTTTGAGGATATTTGAAAACCAGGGTTATCTTAACCATTTGTTGACAAGAGATGTTATGCTTAATTTTTTTTTTTTTTTCAAAAACTGCTCAGCTTTTTTCCTGTCACACTTAAAGTACTGGCGGCTGCAGGCGAAGCTGTCAAAATCTCTAATAATTTCAACGCCCATAAGGTCAACAATATAGTAATTCGAGAAAAATAATTCAAACACCGCGTTTTAAAATCCCAAGGAGTAAATTGACAACAACTAATGTCAAACTTGAAAATGATCTTGCCACTTTCATTTTCATAGTGTTGTGCTAAAGAAGTCAGTTAAAACGAAATAACGATTTAGTTGGAGATGTGATTTTATCGATTTTATTTCGACCTTTACCTTTGGAGGCTGAATCCTCCTTCTGTTTCCCTCTTTAAGAAAAAAATATTTATAATATTATCCGTACTGTTTTACGATTTGTTCGCAACGGTCATCATTTTCTTTAAAACCATTATTGTGTTAATACAGTAATATATGAAATATAATTTTATTCCATTGGAATAAAAAAACTCACTTCAATTATTTATTTATAACAAATACTTTCGTCATATATATTATTTATTGTAACATAATTACAGTTATATGATAAAATGTAATATTATTTTTACTAAATGTGTATAACTGAGCTAAAAATATACAATTTAAATGCAGTTTACCTTACATCTTATATGACTGTTTTATTAATAAATGATCCTTACATAATCATAAAAAATTAAGTATAAAACATCTTAAAATAACTTTTTCAAATGTTATTCTATCTACATATATTTCAGATTAAGCAATCATTATTTTCATACCGAATAACAGTTAATACAACGGTGTTTAAAAAAAAACAGTTATAACTTATTTTCGTTGTCAGTATAAAAGTTCTCGTTAAAATGAAAGTAAATAACGTGTTTAATAATGCTTGATTTTTAAGTCGCATGATGAAGTGTTATTTAATTATATAAATTAAGATATTATTGTTTTTAATAGTACTTAAAATCGGTAGATTAAAAAAAATCTATACAATATAATTTTTAATAGAGTATAATATAAAACTCATAAGGCAGTTGAGCACTGACAGAAACTGCTCAGTAAAACGTTTACTACTTACTCAGTCATACCTAAGTCGTAACTGAGTTGGTCACTAAACTAAGCAGTGGTTAAACAAAACATATATTACTTTCTAAGACATTCGTTGTTATCGATATTAATGGAAAATATAATTATTTTGAGCTGATAGAAAAAAATATGTTAATTAATTTTTTAATTCACAACTAAAGCATACATTTTTCAGTTTGCAAAACAGTACATGGTAAAATCTCATTAACATTAAAAACAGCGTGCTGTGACAATATGAATAATTTTTTTTTATCTAACTCATTTAACTGAGCCCCACATTCGTAAGATGTTTTAGTCTTTACTAGTTTATTTGGTCATTAATTTATGCTTTCAGTAAAACTGATCAAAAATCTTATCGAAATATTATAACTATATTCATATATTTTATCGTTAGATTAATTTATTTTATAAAATCATTTCGTTGTTGTAATAAATGACAAAATCAAAACATTAAAAAAATAAAAGCAGTCTTTTACACAGTATAAATCATAAATTTTACGCCGGCGCTCCACTTGACTTAACCTATTCAGTCTTTTTTTCTTCTATTTTAAGGGCGTTTAGACAATTCGCACTGACAATATTGAGGTATTTACTAACAACATTTTTGTTCGAAAACATACAGTGAATACTGAATAGATACAATTAATACGATAAGACAAGTGAAGCGCTGCCATTACTTCACATAACTAAAAATATTTACGTTTTTTTAAAACCCTTTCTGAGTGTGATAACATTATTCAAGTAACATATTTCCAAATTGTACGTTTGATACATTTATTCAGTTGTCTAGCTACCAACGGAAAGTAGAAAGTCTTTCACATAGCACCTAATGCTGTGTTCTAAGAGTTCACTCCTGAAATGAATAGTTACCTTCTTCGAAAATAGTCACCTAACAGAACATTACATACATCGATGTTTTAATAGAAAAATATCAAAAGTTTCTCATCGATTTTTCCACTTGGAAATCAACGATGGATCAGTTATTTTAAACAATGTTTTGTTTGAGATAAAGATTTGAAACAGCGTCCTCTATTTTGATACAGACAAACAAACTTATAATATCATTGCTGACAAATTCGACGAAGGAATTTAGTATTTGTTTTACACAAGATTTCATTTAACTAATTGGTCGAAGATTATAGAAACAAAGGAATGAATAAAGAGCCGTTTCAAATAACGAGTAAACGACAATCATTTTTTTTTTGTTTGTCTATTGTTATCCATAAATAATATTAAATTAATTCTTAGCCGATTTTTATACTTTATTGTGATCTTGGTGAGCTAAAAAAGTACGACTGTGATATTTCAATTATTTAACGTTAATAATTGTAACTATTAACTTTGTCAAAAATGTGTATAGCTAGTTTACCTTTAACACACACTTGACAGTAAAATAAAATTCATACATACTGATACTTTGGCTTGAATTAAACATCTGAAAAAACATCAACGTTTTTTGGCAATGCCCTCTTACATCGATGTTTTTTTAGCGGTGCTTATTTTACATCGACGTTTTTTTTGGCGGTGCTTATTTTACGTCGATGTTTTTTTTTTTTTCAGAATATCGATAAATCTAAGTCTGCATGCATGATGGTGGTCATACACTAGTCTCTATAAGAACTAAAGAGCAAATAAAATTGAAATTTCATTGGCAATAATGTTAATACATCCAGAAAGGGTTTTAGTATATTTAGACTAAGACCTGTAAAATGGTGGACCTCTACTGACTGTGTACGTCGAGAGAGGGATCCCTTTAGTCCCGTATATTGATTCAGGAGTGTTCTCATAATCCACGTCATAGTAGATATTATTTTGATTCTGTAAAAAAGAAAAAAGCGTGATACAACAAAATTATTTTGTACAGTTAATAAGCACTGAGGGATAGTTTATGAAATGATATAAATATGGTATAATCAATTGAAAACAAAAACTGTGATGAAAAAGATGATTTTTCATACTATCATATAGCACGACGCATGACGTGGCGATGCCAATAATCATGCATCTCCGTTTGTTGATCAAATAATATATGTATATATTACACTCGTCTGTATCATGGCGAGTGTTCTTATGACCTGTTCAACCTAATTCCCTCTTCTCCCTTTCATAACAAAAACAAAAGCGCTAGGCTTCGGAGCCACGGATTTTACTGCACGAACAAATAAGTTTTATACGTCTTATAGCCGCTTCAGACTCACGCCGTGAACACCCGTGACAGGCGCCGGTTCGCGCCTCAGTTTCCCTTCCGAGTCGGTTTTTTGTGTTCCACGCCACGCGAACAGAGCGAAAACTTATTCACATTCACGGCGTCGCAGTTCGACTCATTATAAATTGTTAATACTAAACAACTAACACTGTATTGTAACAATTCTATGAAATGTTTAAATTATTCAACATTTGTGATGTTAGTATTGCCAGATTAGACGGTACTTTAGGTAGGTGTATCATGTTAAAATGAAAATGTCTAAAGCATAATTAACTCGTTCTGTTGCGATGTATACTCGTATCTTTATTAAGCAGATGATTATAAAATGCTTGTGCACATAGATTCAAAGACGCAGCAGCTAAATTTACGTCCATTTAGTACGTGTGCGTGAACTCGACTGTTATGCGAGTGTGTGTAGAGAATAGTTGGCGTCGCGTCGAGTTCACGGCGTGAATCTGGAGCGCACATTATGTTTGCCGTACCGTGAAGCTGTAGAATGTCTCCCGAATAGTGTTATCCCTTCTTCCTATATCATGGAGTCGTTCCAGCATAACGTGAACAGACGTTAGGCCAGTCGCCGATGTTATTCGATTACACTGTACTCACTTAGCCACGCCACGACATAAAAATAATTCTGAATGTAATACTACTTTTGTTTCGTTTAGTGGAGGGTAAAACGAGAACTGTGCGCGCATTGTATGACGAAAGTGCGATATGATGAAGTTGTACAATTAATAAAATTGAAGTGTCTGTTTGTAATGTCAAAATAATAGCTTTTTACTAAATGCATATGAAAGTATATACGATAACTATAAAAAAAACCCATTTTTAAAATGTGTGTCTGTCTGTTTGTTCTGCGTAATCTCCGAAACGGTCAGACCGATTTTATGTATAAGAAAAGTTTTTTTACGATATCTGACATTTTTAGTATTCTAACCTACGTGACACAAGATCGATTGGAGCGAAAAAAAAAGTTGGCCGTCACGGGACGCCCGATAGATGTGAAACATCTTAGTGAATACAAGAAAGAAAGAAACATTAAACACTAAAAATAAAAATAAAACATAAAGCGTGGCGATGTGTCGCCACGGGCTGTATCGCCATGCCAACAATCAGGTTTACCCTCGCCTATAGATGTTTCACATCAAAAGTTTTTGCATAAATTGCCCATTTTCTTGCTACTCTTTACACTTAAACAAAACTGTAAATGCTAATCAAAATGTCTCAAAAAGTTAAGGACAGTCTCCTCTGCAAGTTTTCGTGTGGCTACAACGGTTTACATACCTACCCTTAATACCTCATATAAAAAAAATCTTCTTGTACACATTTTCAACACTAAAATCTAATAAAAATACTTTATTACCTTTTTATTAATTTTAACTTAAAAAGAGAATTATTGATAACATTTTTTTTTTACTTACGTGCATACTCCGAGACCTGGATTTCGGTCTAGGTACTAAGAGGTCTGCTCTGTCCTGAACGTGGCTGGATGCTTCAGAACTGGTCGACTCTGTTGCCACGTGGTTTGTATAACCTGGTGAGCACCACATGGTATGTACAATAAGCATTAAAATAAAAATGTGCAGTCCCTTCAAAAACGAAGGTAATAAAAATGAAAAAAGTAAAATATTATTTCAATATCAGTTAGTCCAAATTCATACATAAATTAATAAAAAGGAAACAAAAAAATACCATGTCTTTATTCCACTGAATTTATGTAAACTAGCGATCGCCCTAAGGTTGAAATTCGATCAGCGACTTTTTGATCATAGACTATTTTCTGTTTGACATTTACAGTATTCATAAACAATGAGTATTATCTACATCACTTGTTGTCACTTTTCGTTGAGTGACTATGTCAACATTTTGAAGAGTCTAAGTTCAATGCTCTCGGTAGAGAGTAGTATATTCTTTGGTTCAATGGCACTGGTTCAGTTAGAATTCGCAGCATTAATTTATTTAATTTAATATATTAGTAACAGATATTATACATAAATTTTAGCTTTCTGCACTCCTTCTCCATATAAACTTTAACCATGCCAAATCTCACAGTCTTCCGTGCACGCAATATGCTTAAAAAGGTACCGAAAGCTTTTGCTTCACGTATTAATATATAGATAGATAAAATATATGTAAATTAATTTATATATTATCATTAAATAAGTATTATTTTAAATACATCAACATACGAGAAAAGTATATAACAAAATCAGGTAACCGATTTAATTGATTGAAATTTTCTATAAGCTCGTGTTAGAGCCGTAACTAGTCTAACTCCTGAATGAAACTTCACAGGGATTATCTACACTCTATTAGAAACTTCTAGAAACAAAATAGAATAAATTAAAGAGTACCTGAGTTTGTGAAATTCAAGTTTCAAAAATAAAAATAGGTTTTTTTTTTTACATACCATCACGCCTGTATTCCCCGAAGGGTTAGGCAGAGGTGTACTAATGTACACCCACAGTTCGCCGAGTATGTTTTCAGGACCCATGTAATAGGGGGCGAGCCTATTGCCATTAATCGGGCACGAAACCAAACTCCGAGCTGCTACTGATATTTTCATAGGAAAAACCCAATAATAACACTTTTCTCGACCTGGGTTTCGAACCCAAGACCTCGATCATAGCAGTCGAGCTTACGACCACTAGGCTATAACGAGGCAGTTTTTAATTTTAATTTTATCTATTTAAATATTCAACAATACAATTAAAAAGTTAATTAATGGTGAAATGGTGTTATCAATTCCACTGCATAATATATGTTATCGTAACTTTTTAAAACTGAGTAAAGGATATACGTACAACATAATCAAAAATCACTATATAAAACGGAAACATCAACATTTTTTTACTTAAGTTTCACGGGGAATGCCCCACAAGTGTGTTAAAAATGTGTTGTTCCCATGCTACTTAGGTGGCATAAATAATAACACTAAGAACATTTATATTGCTTACCATAAAGATTATGATGTGACGCGGCTGTATTCGCTCTTGAAGCGACAGTGTTTAATGTACCAACATGATGGTTCCCATGAATACCCATTCTGTGAAGTAAAAAAAAACTATGAAATTGTTACAGATGGTAAAAAAACACGCGTATATAAACACAAATTGTCATTAAAATAAGAGGAATTATATTTTTTGTCACTTGAAAAAGCCAATTCTTCTTCTTTCGTGTTAAGGTTGAGGCCAATGCCGATGCAATTAAAATGGAACAAGCCTTGAGGTATCCCTTAAAAAAAACAATAATCGAAATCGGTTCATAAACAAAGAAGTTATATCTGAACATCCATAAAAAATGTATACAATTAAATTGAGAACTTCCACCTTTTTCTGAAGTCGGTTAAAAACCTGTTTGACATGGTTTCGTCAAGATAATTCAGCGAGACGATAAGATGAAAATTGTCTTACCTGGGTAATGGGACTGGTGCTAACGTGGGGTAGCCTCCGAACATAGCTGATGAAGGCCTCGTCGCCATTGTCTGACCCTCAGACTGCTGACAAAGGTATCATTGTTATTGATGCAGACTTTACCAAATACATCGAGCCTCTTCAGCTGCTCGGGAACATTGCCTCGCTGAGCATAAAGATGGGTGATAAAATGCCTAATAATGATAAATACCTAACCAATTTTTTCCAATATAGCCTTGTTGTACTTAGAGTTTTTCCCTCATGGTCCTCCTATAGATGTCTTCTTTCTATACCGGTTGTTGTTTACACTTCGCTTGTAAAAACTGAACTGTCATGGCTCGGGATATAGCCTACATAAATACTCAAATAAGACGATCACGAAATCACTAGAAGGTACTTTTGAACTTGCTAACATGTTGTAAACAGCATGCGTTATCGTTTTAAAAGAAGGGAAATTTTCTATTTGTTAGACCATTGCTTGTTGTCACAATCCGAGCGATAAGGTTTTGTCTGTATGAATAAAATTTAATGCTTCCTCGAACCTATGACGAGATCACTCGATGTTTCGAGTACATTCTATGTTCGTAACAGTATCTATTATCGTATATCGATACAATGATAAGTGATAAATCAATATTTTGTATCGATACACAGTAAAACGTATTGTATTTCTCGTCGATAGTATCATATCGTATTTTGTTGCTAACGACATCACCGAATTCAGGTTAAGTACTGATACTTATTAAACTAAACATTTATGTGTTATTATATTACAGTTAAATGGTGCGGACTCGCAACTTCAGTAAGGCTTTATTTCAAAACAATACTCCAAAAAATATATCGATACAAAACGTATATTTTTTGCCCATCTTAAAGTTAGCGTATTCTACCGTCGGTATCATGGTGAGTGTTCTGAAGAGCTGTTCAATCTAATACTCTCATCTCCCTTCCACAACAGAACTACAAGCACTGGGCTTCGGAGTCACGGTTTTACGGTAACCTTCACCTCGGCACCAACTAAAAGTTCTCTACGACTTATCTTTGCCTTACCGTGGATCTGTGGATCCTTCTCTCGGCAAATACCTTCCCTCTTTGTTACCACATCAGATCCTTCAAGTGTAACGTGAAGATATATTATGAAGGCCAGTACTGTGTTTGCCATCAGGAGTAGGGCAGTCATTTTGCTGTGCTCTAAAAAAATGAAGAGTTAATAGTGGATTACTTACAGCGTAGTGGTTAGCTTGAACCATCGCTTCAGCTATCTGCGCCCATCTCATTCTCTCTTCCAGAGTCACCTGTAGTAGAAATAAATGTATAAAGTCTAAAGTCCAGTCCATCAGTAAGTATTTGTGGTTTGAAATTTCCTTAATCTTGACCACTAGACGCTTTTAAGAGGACCACAGTTTTACTACAGCTGGACGTGGCCATGCAACCAGCATTACAACAAATAGCTTGGACGTTAAAGAAACTGCGAAAGATTGCGAAGTGGAATATTTACATTGGAAAATTATACTGCCGATGAAAGAAGAAAAAATGAAGCACACGTTGTCTGTATTGGTAATAGCTTAGATCCATTCTAAACAAGGAAATTAAACACTCTTAGGAATGCAAATACCTTTAAAATATACTTCATTAGCTTAGTGGTCACTTGCGCGACTGCTATGGTCGAGGTCTTGGGTTGGATTCCCCCAGGCTGAGTAAAGTGCTATTGGGTTTTCTATAAAATTCTCAGTAGCAAACTCGGAGTTTGACTTTGTGCCCGATTAATGGCAATAAGACCCTCCCTCTTTACATGGGACCTAAAAACGTTCCCGGCGAACTGTGGGTATACATTAGAACAGCTCTGCCTAACCCTTCGGGAATACAGGCGTGATGGTATATGTTATATTATGTTAAAATATAAGGATAAGTACCTGGTACGGTGGCTGTCCCACTGGTGGAGTTTTAATCGTGGTTCCCATGTAATTGAAGACGGGAGAACCCATACCAGCCGCCTTCTGTTCTCGTGACCATTTTCGGCTGTCACAAAAAATTAAATTTAAGAACAATAGAGTCATCTCTATATTTCCCACTATTAGGCATAATATGGCCTTTATTACCACGCTAGCGTATGAAATATAGGTGATTATAAGGAAAAAGAAATGTATCTTTCTGTATTATCTCTCTATGGAAGTTTTCAAAAACATTTCTTAAGAGTTTTCTTCACCATTAGCTGATAGTGATACTAACACATTCATTGCAGCAGGCGGTCAAAACGTCGGTCTACATACCCTCGATGAAGAACTTTATTAAAAAATATAATTTTCTTTCGAGAAAAGTGCGAATAGTCTAACAACGTTAACATTAGGCGAGAGTGAAAGAGATAATTATATTTTACGACACATCCTTCAAAGACAATGTTTTTTTATATAGTAGTACACTGACTGTTCCCGAAATGCGACAAACGTACAGCTCCTATCACCTCGCGTGATTACTGGGTATACAATGGCTGGTCTCAGAATGCGACAAGCTTAGCCGTGTTAATATGCTGAGCATTACACCTGGTATATAGTGATTGCGACTCAGCTGGACACGACTGTTGTGTCCTATCGCCATAAATGAAAGTTATCATGTTTTATTTTCATAAAATGCTGTCAGAAAGAACTTTAACTATAGTGGGTCCTTTTGTACCAGTAATTTATAAAAAAGTCTTTGATAGACATCGCTTGAATTAATGAACTCTGGCTTCTTCTTTCATTTAAGTGCTTAGCTCTTATCAGTGGAACAGTTCCCACTGTTCCCTATTTTTTGCCATTCTTTTTATCTCTTGATATGACAAGACTCCTACTTTATCCATCACTTATCGGAAAACTTTCGTCTAGGTCTTCCTTATCCTCGCTTTCCTTCAATGTATTCTTCCAAAATTGTTTTAAAGAACTTGTCGTGCCATATCAAGTGTCCAATGATCTTTCCTTTCCTCATTTGGCTACCTACGTAAAAACAAAGTGACTGACCTCCAAGTTAAGAGT
The DNA here is from genome assembly GCA_033032175.1 of Saturnia japonica. Lineage (NCBI taxonomy): Eukaryota > Metazoa > Arthropoda > Insecta > Lepidoptera > Saturniidae > Saturnia > Saturnia japonica. Next base: position 9,626,913 of record CM065331.1, read on the forward strand.
GCTGCGAGGGTCAAAGCGATGACTAGAGCCGCTGCTAAGGAAGCACCCACAGCGACGCCTACCACCTCTCCATCCACTTCGCACGTAGATCCGTAATACCCTGACGAGCAACTGGAATACAACGTCATTATTATTATTTCTGCTTGCATTCTTCAAGCAATGATGACTAGCATGTACAGACATCATTGATATGAACCTGAGCTTTCGGTGAAGGAAACCATCGTAACGAAACCATAGCATGGTGGTTGGGCCTTTTCTAATTCTCGCCTGGCTAGCTTCTACCCTCATGTTCTGAATTCAGCTTAGCGTGCTACCATCATGGGTTACATCATTATTTAATATCAGGCAAGGTTATGGTGGAACACTAAGTCTATAAATAATTTAAAAATAACTGTATATCAAAGCATTCCAGAAACAATACTTAGCCAGTCCCACTTCTGAAATAATGTCATTCTTAACATCAGTTTCCAGAACTTCATGGATAAGGGGGGGGGGGGATGTTCAACGAGAGATAGGGCACAGATAAATTTCTTTGGAGATTCCTCTCAACTTGGGGCAATCTGATTGGTGGAATACGTCCACCCTACAGAAGAATAACCCTTGTGTTGTGTTCCTGCGATGAGTAGGATTTCCAGAGCTCCTTTGAAGTAGGGGGTTTAAGGCCTCTAACGCGCTAGTGATACCTATAGTATTAAAAACCTCCATAGGCCACGGGAGCCGCTTATCCTTAATGGTATAAAAAAGATGATTATTTGGGTAATTCGGATTTGGGAATACAACTTCAGTTCATTCCAAATACCAACCCTACAAACTTTCGAAAGCATAAAAATACTTTAATGACAGCTTCGAAATGCTCCATAATCGACAAAATTTATTGTAACCAGTTACCTGCAGTATGGCTGTCCGTTGGAATACTGACAGGCGCCTCTCTCGTTACAGTGTGATGATGCACAGGCTTTACATTCCCTGCCAGCACGGGGCGACATAGCTGAGGAGTCCAAGGTCGTGTCAGGGCATTGACATCTATGGTAAAATGATTACATCAAAATTTTGGACCAGTGTGGTTGTAGCTCTGCCTTCTCAAGCGTCACGTGTGAACTGAGGCCGGCCCTAATGCACGATTTTATATAACAGCTGACCTGTCGCGCATGCATAGTGACGTCGAGCCGAAATCATGTCCGCGCTACTCACACCTTATTGGCCACTTCAAGATTACAACCAATCAATTCAATTCGAAGTATTTTTTTTATAATGGATGTCCAGTCACAACCTCCTTGTTTATGAATCGATTTGGATGATCTTTTTTGTTGGATAGCGGATACCTCAAGTGTGGTTCCACTTTAATTCCATTGGCATTGGATCTTCAATTTCGAAGATACACCAGAGAACTCTTCAAAACCATTGAAGCTGGTTTTCCTTTTTTGTTAAAAATTGTTTTGTAATATATTAAAACTACAATGAATGTTATATCTGGTCGCGTCTTTTACTATAACTTCTGCAACAGAATTAGGATGCGGTAGCTGTTCTTACATGGTGTTATCTCCCAGAAAGATATTTTTGCCCATTAATAGGGTATTAAAAAGATTTATTAGGGAGAATTTTTAATATAAATGAGACACTCACTTGAAACCGCCCCAGATGTTGGTGCAACTGGCTAGCTGATGGCAGTCGTTGAGATCTGGTGACGAGCATTCGTCCACATCTGTATATTGTAATGTTTTGATTACCCTTCATCTCTGAATAGCTCTAATTGCAAAGTGGTAGGGAGTTTACATTTGCTAAGAATTTTCTGGATAACAAAAAATGGAGGACATGCCATTAGCAGATGGAGAGGTAATGCAATACGAATATTTTGGAAAACAGAGTATATGCTGCTAGTGACTTGAAGTATTACCCCTTTTTGGACACGATTAGTACAAGATAAAATTGAGAGCTGCGTGCAATTCATGTAACTTGTGAGCTTATTTACCATATTAAGCCAACCAATTATCAAATAAGTGGCATTTGTTAGAAAATTTAACCGCTCGGCTTGGACTATAAATATTGGTTACCATTTTAACTATAGTTAATCTAACTAAAGGTTACAGTGACTTTTACTACGGATCAAAACTAGGCCCCTTAGATGTATAAAAAAATTAGACAAAGGAAAATCAATTCGAATGTTGATATTGATCAAAATAATTTGGCTCGGTCGTGAATTAGGATAGGGGGGGAGATTTTTGCAGTAATTTTCCACAGCAGTGCCTGTATGGAGGGAAGCGTTTACCTGCAGAGAGGATTTACCTAGTACCGATAAAAAACTTTTTTGAAGAATCAATAATAATTGTTTTTTGAACGAATTATATACCAGACCATCCACAAAGGTGACAGTGAAAAAAAGTCATCGCGTGTTTCGAAAGTTACGTACTTAAGTACCTTTTAACTCGAGGAACAAAAGAAGCCCATGGCTTGTTTACACGAGACCTCCCAAAATTCTGTATTGGAAATCAGCAATTGATTGTTTTCATTTACAATATTCGATAGTGCCTATGACTATCGATTAATTGATTGTTAATCGATGTTTTACCAACACTAGATTTACCATTAAGAGGTAAGACGCTGCCAGCAGGAGTGTCGACCCAGAGTGCTGAGGCGCCGACGTTGTTCGACCGCCTCCTGATAACGCCTAGGATATGCTTCTGTATATCAGTCGCTACCGCAGAACGTAATGTTTCGGGAGACTCTTGCATCTGCAAAGAAAAAAAAATAAGGCACCACCTCTACGAGCGAGTTTATCGTTACGGGTCTGCCCTGCTATCGTCGGGTCATCTCTACGAGACGATAATTCTTCCGCCAGCGTATAGTTGTTATTCACGACGGATTGCAGCGTGTCCACAAAAAATATTTCGTTAAAATGAGCTCTATTTAATGACAGATAAGAATGAAATCAGAAGTGTCTATAGTTCTGGTTTGCGGCGTGTATGTTACGAGTAGGTTGCGTCTCGGGACGGACGCGCAACGTGTCGTTAGCGTTTTTCCCGTCGCATCGCTGCGATAATAACGCCGTGTAGATGCATTTTCATAGAGTTGTTATGCAATGAAATGGCAGGACAATAGTATCGCCGCGATAGAATAAGTTTAAAAGTTTAAAACATATATACAGATAAATAAAATTTAAGTGTCTGTTTGTAATGTCATAATAACAAATTTTAACTAAATGCATAAGAAAGTATACAGTCCTTATGGCACAAAAAATTGTCTGTCTGTCTCTTTGTTTCGACTAATCACGGAAAATAATTTTATAAGGAGTAACTTAAATAAACATTTTTATCATTAAAATAACCGCAGGCATGTGATATCTAATGTTAAAATTAAAAATTATATTTTTATAATAGCTTGACAACAATTTTTTTGACAGTCGGACTGCCCCAAGTGGAGAGAAATCTCCCTATTCCCTACCTCTTTTTCGAGAGCTTCCCCCCCCCCCCCACAGCCTGAACCTAGCTACACTCATGACAACAACGCAAACTATGTCAGACTAACCAGTATAGTATAGTTCACAAAAACGCCTTCATTATTCTGGTCGCCCGAGTGTAGAGAGTTTACGGAACCGCCAACGAAGTCATCTGAGAAAGGCGTCATCGAAAAAGCAGAATCTATCTGTAATAAAAGCAATAAATATTAAGCATTTAAATAGTTGCAAGGCAAAGTGACTGCATTATGTATGATGGTTAGTACAATACAATATAAGAAAAACAGCGACCATCGAGAGATTGAAATCTATCGGCGTTCGTCGTTGTAATGCCATATAGAAATCCTTTTTTTTTCGATCTGACCTTACTGTTAGCCTGAGGTGCCCCTATCAAAAACAGAGGCGCTGATGGCTTTTAGAGCTTTACCGGGCTTAGGGGCGAGCGCTTAAGGCTCTCAGCCGCGAAAGCGTGGGCAACAAGCACGCATGGGGCTTCGGCTTGGGCTGTTACAAAGAAGTCACGATCTGACTAATTCCCTATCCGTAAAATTGGAGCTAAACTAACATATACATATATACATGTCCTTGCGTACTGGAAGGAAGGAAGGAAGGAACATCTGTATGTGTATTTATTATATATTTATTTAGTTATCTGAAATATGGCCTACACCAACTAGCATAAAAAAGAAAAAAAAGTTTTCCTACAGCACCTATGTAAATCCTGGATATACTGAAACTGTGGAACCCAAGCCAATGTGTTCCCTACTTACGACAACTGATCATTGAATTATAACGTGGAGAAATACATACGCAGGCTGGCATGACAGCGACGATGACAGATTCCTATCTCCCGGTGGTCACCCTTGTTTGGATTTCAATATGGTTTACCATCACAGACAGTACCGTCATTTTAACGGGTTACCATAAAAATGAACACTAGCTGATTCCGAAACACGACAAATCAAAGAAGAGTCACTTAGTGCACCGGGGTGGTTGATTGCTAGTTATATACCGGCAGATCCCAGAATGTGACATGCTAAAACGTAGTGTTTGATTGGCCCAACCCGAATTTTTGCTGATGTTATCAGAAGTTGGAAATAACCTTATTGCGGAGTTTTTGTTAGGTCTTTAAGGGTATTTTTGAGGATCATAAATCCATCAACAATTAATAAGTCGATGCTGATGATGTAAGAGGAATAACAGAACAGTTTTCCATATAGCACGCTGAACAGTGCGTGATAGTACGGAGCTTTATTAGAAGTAGATTGATTTAAAACAGCAAATAAAAGGGGTAATTTTAATACATACAGCCCTTATCGACTCGTAACTCAATTGCTGGTAGGGTTCGGACTCTTTGTCTGCCAATTTTGGATCCCAAGCAACCTGAAACAAAAGAATAATATGAAGAGAGACAAACATCTTAACATTCCATGGATTCAACGTGCGGGTGCCGGGTCCATCGTGTGGCAGAGAGAGGAAAACACGAGCAGCCCCCGGGACTTGCGACCCAGGTGTAGGTTTAAGGAGCCCCTTATGATGTACATCAGCACTCACCTTGACTGCCCGCGATATCTTGACTACCAAGCCAGGTTTGGTAAGAGCCTGTTAATGCTGCTTTAGGTACCCGTTCTAAATAGAATTTACTGCATTTCTCGACAGGCCGAGGTCTATTAGCAAGTTATAAAGAGATTTCGCTGGAGTAGTTATTGCTTCTACTTCTACCGCATATTTTTGGTTAGCTCATTACATATATTATCACAGTGAGTTTGAATTCTCACGGTAAATTAGAATTTTTTTGGTTAACCTTATTCCAGCATACCCTGCCATTATAGGTCTCCGAAACCTCATATGTAGTCTCATTCTTAGTACGAGCTAAGCAGTTCATAAATCTTTATCATTATTGTAATGTGAAAATGTGGGATCTTCTCTAGGGTAATGTGTTCCCTTCCGTCCTGCAATATTCCGATATAACCACTACGATTGTCTATAGATTTTGAAACCAATGGCAGCTGCAAAATTTAAAATTATGCCGTATTTACTACGGATCATAGCATCATTATTTTGCCAGGACTAAACTAAACTAAACTTTTAAAAGATCCTTATTAAACATCGGGTCTGGTTGTGATTGTGATCAAGTAATCTTCAGATTTTTTGACGGTCTCTTAGGTTAAGTTGTATAACGCTAAAACATTTATTAAATCATTTTTAGTACTATACTTACCTTATTTGACCTTATACTGGTAGATCTTTTTTCTTCTTTTTACTTTTATTTTGCCTAAGCATGGTCAGCACAACACGTATTTTTCTTCTATTCTACTCTATCAAGTACAATCTCAGTATTCACACCTTTTTAACTCCCAACACAAAAAGTAGGGTGTTGTAAATTTAAGGTCTTCCTCTTCCAACATTCCCATTCACGCTTGTCTTATAAATCTGTCTAGTCATTCTTCTTTCATTCATTCTCTCTACATGCCCAAGTCATCTAAGCATCATTCGTGTGACTCTTTATCTTCTTCCACACCACAACGTTCTCATACCACATCCTGTCACACAATTTCACTCCTAACATATTCCTAGGAAGGCCTTGTCGAACGTTCCACGATCAAATCGGGAACGTTCTGAAGAAAGGTCAGGTCAAGAGTACACTAGACTGACGAGCATGGTATCCTTGGCCTAATGCTACAGCATTATCTCAAATCTGCAGGATACCTATAGTTCCTCACGAATTTACAGTATAGGTATTATGTTTAGGCTCATTGGAATGGTCTCAGTGAATAGGGTACCTGTGTCCGAGGATTATTACATTTTAAATTTTCCATATACCCATACCATTCCTCACACAATCCATCCATACCTTCTTCGATCTTTCTCCACTCCTATAACCGTCCACCTTAATAATTAACGCTCATCTAGATATATGACTTTCATGACATGCCCATATCACGCTAACCTCTTCGTTGTTACTGGTGCTATCTTCATACAGTTCTGTTACTGTTTATGAAAAAAGTGAATTGGAAATAATAACATAGAACATGAATTCTGAGATATCACAAAAACTCATCATTTCAACAAGAGGGCCATCATTTTGTTAGAGCACTTAAATTATCAGAATACGCTTTATAAAACGAAATAATGACTCATTTGATAATGGCAGTAATCGGCTTCAATGGCGAGGATTGGCTGTCAAAATAGCTGGTTTATCCGGCTCAGAGAGACCAAACAAGGGAACTATAAAACGGTGTAACTGGACACCAAGAGATACGGGAGAATCAATGAAATGTGAACTCACTGTTTTAACGAGGTCTCGTGGCGTGAAGATTTATTTTGACTAGATTCCCGTAAACAATTACTCGCGGCGAAGGTCTTTAGAGCTAGATTTATTGCGGTTTCGTATATTTAGCTGCGATCGTTCCAAAGTTCAATGGTTATTTTACTGGAGAGTCCGTGTGGAGATGCGACAATGATTTGCCTATTTGAGAACCGGGAAAGGGGTGCGTTATGGTAGGATAAAAGTTTTGTTTGGGAGAAAAATTAAAACTAATAATTGCTCCAATAGTAGTAGTAGTAAGGAAGGGCCAATTTTATTACCTTTCTATCATACAGTCGATCCACCCTTAGATTGAGGATTAATGAGACGACTCTTCTACAAGGGTCACGGTGAGTTCTTCTTGCATAACCTGGCCTACACTGGCAGCTTGATATACCTGAAAAAATAAAGTCAAAATGAGATTATATCAATGATGCCTCAGTGGTAGCGTATGAAGACACAGCATCGATCGACGTAGGTTCGAAACCCTGAGCGCCTGAGCGTGGTGGTTGATATCAGCGGTCACCGCTGTCACGCCGACCTGCATAAATATCTCTCCACGTTACGCTTGACGGACCCTATTTCGTAAGAAGAAGAGAACACCTTGGCCTGGCTAGTTGAAATTCTTTCGCAGGATCACCTATAGGTGTGTTCCGGCATTTACACTTTCGAGCTAGACCCTCCACTAGGCTTAGCGTGTTAACTTGAATCATATCGTCACTTACATCAGATGAGGTGACTAAAATTATAATTTAACAAAACAAAATGCCATCTGTTGATGAAATTCCTAATGAAATATATTCGACTAACATGTAGGAGGCGCCATCTCTTATCATCATGTTTAAATTATAATAATTATAACCATTTTTTTACATTTTATACTTAGTTCGAAATATTCACACAGGCCAGCTAGTGATATCATAATTCTAATAGTAACAAGCCTTATTTTTTCATTATTTTGTTGTGGAAATAATATAATAAGTAATAAAATAAAATAAGGAAACAGACAAAAGTATTTTCTCCCGAAGTTTCAAAATGGAGATGGGCAGGTAACGTGGTTCGTAATACCGATGACAGAAGGACAAAGATCGCAACACTATGGAGCGGGCCTCACGGTTACACACTCAGAGGCCAAAGACACGGTGGAAGGACGAATTAACTCTATCGCAGGCAAGAGCTGGTCGGATGTTGTTAAAAATTCATGACTCTTGGCATTCTTTGGAAGAGGCCTTTACCCGAAGAGGGGCCCACGTAACTTAATTATACTGCTTAATTTAGCTTAAAATGCATGTATACAATTTGTATAAAAAACCCCGTGGAATTCGAAAAGTGTATGTAGGTACCCCAAGAAAAATATCAAAATTTTATTTATTACTAGCTGGTACCCGCGACTTCGTCTGCGTATTATTGGATATACACAGACTGATCTCGGAACACGACTAAACGAAAAAAATCGCCGTTATTGCGTGATTGAATAACAAACATAGAAACTTTCCATTTATTATATTTGTAGTAAAACACTTGCATAAACTATGACTTTTAACGGGATAAAAAGTACCCTATGTGTTGTTCCAGGTCATAGATTATCTGTGTTCCAAATTTCATTGAGATCTGTTCAGCCGTTTTAGCGTGATTGATTAACAAACATACACACTTTCTTACTTTATTATATTAGTAAGATGTTAGTAGGACTAGTAAGATGTTAGTAGGACTAGTAGGATGAAAATAAAAATGTTATTGCGATTTAAAATTAACATATTTAGTTTTATTTTCCCTAAAATTTAGCAATTTTTTAAAACGTGATAACGCCGTCGCCAGCCCCGGCGCGGCTCAGCGGTTACGTTTGATCATATGGCGGTACCCTGCGCCGCGCCGTCTGTAGTGCTGTGTAAGTTTCCTCATTTAACAATTTTTTTTTTTTTACATTTTATTAGGGGTAATTTTTTTAACTTATAATCTGAAACAGATAACATAAACAGAACACACATATGTACATACGTGCACACCTCACAGGTACATAGGTTCTGTAAGGAACCTTTTCTTTTTATTTTTTTACGCCAGTTGTGTAGACTATTTTCAGATTACTAAATGCCATTCCTCCCAGGAGAAAGGAACATGTATATACGTATATGTTAGTTTAGCTCGAATTTACGGATAGGGAATTAGTCAGATCGCGACTTAGTTGCAATCGCGACAACCGCCCAAGCCGAGGCCCGGCCAGTTTGTCGCCCTCGTGCGCGACTTGTCCAAAACTTTCGCGGCTGAGTGCCCTAAGTGCTCGCCCCTAAGTCCGTTGAAGCTGTAAAAGCCATCAACGGCTCTGTTTTTGGATAGGGCCCTTTTAAGGCTAACAGCCAAAAATCAGGTAAAAAAATTAAATAAATAAATAACGCTCCTTTTTATTTGCAGTCGGGTAAAAATTAGTTGCTAGATACTTACCGGCTTCAGTTCGACATTTTTCGTTCTGCGCGTGATCACAAGTCGAATCGTCACCAACGATGCATGTGTCGATCCTAATAATTAAAGATAAATATTAAAAACTTAATATTTTCGGTTATAAATTAATTAATTACACTTCTTATAGAAATTGTATTTCCATTAGGAAATAGCATCTGTTGATATGTTAGTTAGATTGTATATATTCTAAATACAAGTGAACTCAATAATGCATGAAACGGGAACACTAGAAGGCGCCATCTCTGTCTGCACTGCGCCATCTCTGTCTACACTGCGCCATCTCTGTCTACACTGCGCCGTCTCTTGTCTATTGGAGTTCTCGTATGTCTTTTTCGGCAGAGTCAAACTAATTAAACCTAGGATGTCTGGTTATTTGTCCCAGATACGCTTTCTTGGTCGTTCAATCCTCTGCCATTCTCTCAGTATGACCGATTCTCAGAAGACAGTGCGCTTAAAGCCCTGGTCTCGCGTTTGTTCGTAACACACAACGCTGTGTTAGGCGATATGCGACACTGGATACATTATCGTATGAAAAACGCCTAGAATGGTCTTTTGTTCCGTCCCGGTATGCGTCAGCGGTGAGAAAAAAGCACGGCGTAGTATGAAGTGGGTAGGGTACTACGCAAACTACAGCGTCACGTTTATAATATTAGTTAAGATAACTAGGAACAAGCATTTTAAATTGCCACAAAAACTCTCTGGACAGTTTTATCCAGCGAGGCGCCATATTGATAAAGCTATGTTTGAAGATTGCAAAAATAAATGGAAAAATATTTGCATTTGCCTAATTATGGATGTATACAGTTGCATTTAAATTAAAAAAATCAGCTGAAGTTTGCATAATGTACTAACCTAACGGTTGGTTGTGGTCTTCTAAAACTCTGCTGAGGCCTGTGGAGTGGGTGATGAGCTGGTCTTCGAGGTGGAGGCTGGGGGACATCGTCCGCAGGTATAGCCTCTCCTGTTCCCAGCGATGGAACGTGTGGTGCTGGTGAAACTGTTGGAGCTGTCAGAAATTTTACAGATCTATTTTAAGCCGAAATACTTGCCCGATTGATATTTATCATACGAATTAACTTAATGCGATAAAACATTATCACGTAGCACATTAACTGAAAGGGACGTGGCCTTTATGAAATCACAGCCACCTCTCTCTCTCCCAATATTTTGTTTATCTAAAAGGAAAAATTGCGAGATAACACAAAAAAGAAGTATCTTAAAAATAATGCAAACGGAAGATCACATTAACTCACTTGAAACGTTGCGGAAGATTCTGGACCTGCGTAGGTCTGATGGCAGCTGGTGTAGGAGTTGAACTGTCAAAAAGATTGAGGTAGGTCCTTTTGCCATCAATAGAGACGAAACCTTCCTCCCCTGAAGGAGATACGATGATGTCATCGTGTTCGCCATGACTCAGAGGATTTACGTGCTGAACGTGGACTGGAAGAGACATCGAAAGTGAATGAGTGACGTTTTTTTATATACAGCTAATATGGCAAATAAACTTGTCACCAGAAGTACATTAGCACTCTGCCGACCTTGAAAGCCCTTGCCCAAGGATCTCTAGAAATCCTACTCACCGTAGGAACACAACATAAGATTATTTAGTTGCGACCCTCTGTAGAGTGGAGAGTGGAGTGAGGTATTTCACCAGAACTGCCCTAAAGAAGAATGATTTCCAAGGATATTCTGCTGTGCTTTATCTCTTTACCGTTAATTTATGGACTAACTGTGAAATACTTAGTGATAAAAATTGGTGGTCTATCGTAAACATTATACTTGCATACAGGCTGTTTAAACTAAGTTCTCAAAAGTATAAATCCATCAATTGCCGGGTTGTAGCATACGACAATTGTTTCCTACTGGATCGTGAGCGAAATAAACCAGGTGTAAGACCCATTATAGTAGCACACTTAAGTCATAGAAGCCAGGCTTAATCAATCAATCAAGCGGGTTGATAGATTGGTTTGTCGCGTTTCTGGATCAGCCGTTCCAGCTACTGTGAAACTTGCAGGTTGGCACGACAGCGGCGATCGTCGATCGATTGCTAATTTTTCGATGTTCGCCGTTGTTTTTTTTTTATTATACTCTGCTTTCCATCAATTACAGTACAGTGTCTTTGCTGTGCTATGATATATTAAAAAATATGAAGAAAATATCATATAACAATTCCGTAATGCCTGAAGAGTTTCTCTCACCTGAACCACCTTTCTCACCAGGACCTTGGATAGCTGAGACGGTGACATCAAATATCTCTCCATATCCCGGCAGTCCGGGCTGTGGAGCAGTGATTACTGACGCTTCAGGTCTTTCTGGTCGGTACCTGGACCCGTGAGGCTTAAAGTCTGTATCATCAAGAACAATGCCCGGTCTTGGACGATACGGGACATGGGGTACGCTTTGTGGTGCTGAAATATTTATTCAAAAATGTGTTAATTTTTTTTTAATTCTTTTGGGTATATTTCTCGTTATAGGTTTAACGTTGTGGCCACTATCTCATATGATGTTTATGTGGCATAGAATGGTAACAGATTAAGCCTAGAGGGACCGATTTTGAAGTGCACCTGCCGAAACACATCTATAGGTGCTTTGCGATTGATTTTTTACATGAGGGTGGTACACGAGGTAGGCGTCAGCAATTACCATAACAATATACTATGGTGGTTGCATCACTAGGGATTTGAAACTACAAGAAAGTCGAGTCGAGACTCAATTATACAGATCAAATTATTTAAGCATTAACCTTAATAATTGGAAGGCCTGAAAGTTAGCAAGCTTATGAGTGCAAAGTGAGCTTTTTCTAATGCCTGTCTAGCTACCACCCTCAATTTGAAAATCTGTCGCAAAACGCCAGTAGATGTGTTCCGGCAGTTACATAGAGAGCCAGTCTTCTACATTATTAAACAGTAAATTGTACATAGCTGACTCTTATTTCTGTAAAACAGAACTTACGACAAAGCACACAGGTCCTTCGAGCCGCATAATAATAAAAATCTTAAGAAGGAAACTCCTCTTTATCGAGGGATTGTGGCTCTCTAGTGTAGCTACTGAAAAATATCCTAGGCTGATTGCCTGAGCTGACAAATTTTCAAACTCTAATAAATACTCTACTACAGTACATAAGGATATTTAATTGTAAAAGGAAAACTTTACTTACTGGGTATAGGCTGTGAATTTATTGACGATGTTTCTATAATGACATTTGACTCGGTCACGCTTGGAGCGTAAGATATCAACCCTTCAGTGGGCGTTGGAGTAGTTATTGTTGATGAGATAACTGGTTTGCTTTCCAACATAGAAGGCTGTACTATCGAATCTATAACCGTTTCGATTTTACTCATTTTATTGGGTATTTTCTCTTCTATTTTATGTTTTTTGTCTTTTTCACTATTCATTGTTGAGTCTTTCTTTTTATCCTTTTCTGGTTTAAACGGTTTTTCTGTTTTGGGTTTTTCTGATGTGGTTACTTTCTGTGTAGTTGTCGTCGGTTTTTCCGTCGTTGATATAGTTGTTAGTTTTTCAGTTGTTGTTGTAGGCTTTTCAGTTGTAGTGGTGAGTTTTTCTGTTGTAGTAGTTGATTTTTCTGTTGTGGTAGTTGGCTTTTCCGTGGTAGTAATCAATTCTTCTGTTGTTGGTTTTTTCGTAGTTGTTTGTTCGGTGGTTGTAGTTGTCTCTGTCGTTGTTGAAGTAGTTGTAAATTCTGTAGTTTTACTTGTACTCGTTGTTTCTGTATTGGTTGTATCTTTACTTTCATCGTTCTCTATTACTTCAGCGCTGGTTGGTTCTGGAAGGTTCACTAAGTAATGTCATGGTGCAAGTTATTTTCTGAATACGTAGTTTCATTTTCAGTTACAACCGTTTCTTGAGTAACTTCCTCTATCAGATCTTGTGGTAAAGGCACAGGTTTGTAAACTGGAAGTCCAGGATTTGGTCGTCGATTCGGTGGTCGTGGTCGTGGCCTTTGCCACGGGGGCATAGGTCTATGTAACCCGGGTCGATTCAATGGTGGTACAATTTGCTCAGGTAAATTGACCCCATGATGAGGGGGGCGGTCGAAAGGGTAAGGCGGAGGTGTCTTGGTTGGGTAAAATGTAAGCGGTGGGGGTGTCATACCATTATCGTAGTCCAAAGGTAAGTCAAGTCTTGGGGGACCTCGATTATTGATCCTTGAAGCCATTGGACGCCCAGGCCGTCCATTTAACAGTTGGGAATTAGCCTGGACTTTTACATTCCCATTGAGCAATTTCACGATTCCTGTGATAATATTCTGTATTTCCGTGTTCTGTCGACCCTCATCTCTAGGGGAGACTGTCGCAAAGATCGGCTGCACTGCAGTAGGCCGTATTCTGGGTCCCATAGACGCCAGTGCGCGCGCTTTTGGGACCCGCTGTCCTTCCCCCGGAAACCGGAACTGTAGTCTGTCACCAAAACCCTGTGACGAGAGTGAGACCTCGTTATCATTACTGTAATAATCAACAGTTTTAGTCGGATGTATGTCGTAGTATTTCCTTTTGTTATGCAATTCTAATTCGTTGTCGATTTCATTGTTTGATGACCGTATTTCATCGATGTTTATTGATCTTGACTCCCTGATGTAGTCAGCTGACCTGGCAATGATGACATGGTCTTCGTTAATGTCACTTGGTATTTCATGTATAATACTAGGTTCTATCCTAAGGATGGGTTCTTCATTTCTACTCGTTTGTATGACTATATTTGTGGGAAGCCTCTCGGTTTCCGATTTTGGTGACAGCTGAGATATTGGGTATTCTTCATAACCTGAAATAGATAAAAGGAACTATGAAAAACTTATACTTTTATATCAAACATACACTCTTTGCTTTGTGCCAGAGATTACTAATACTTTCTTACAACTATCAATATGAAAAACCAGCGTTGGCGTATTTTAAGCTTTGGCAAACTGGTCTTTTGCTAATTTTGCTGAGCCTCACCTACTAAATTTGTCTTTCAGACCATGGCCTTCATAAACCTGGAGTAAATACGCCTTTATCACTTAGTTATATACATCAATTAAAGAACCGATAGCCGGTATGGTAGATGTAGAGGAACCGTTTAGTTGATAGACATTAAAAATAATTCGCGCTCACCGTAAATCACAGAAATAAATATCGAATTGGGCAGGTCCTAGTGCTTTGGGGTGCAAATGATACCTGAGAAACGGGTACAAAAGACCAGAATTCCAAAAGCTAAATGTAAAAAATATGAAAGTAATTAATTGATATGACAGAATATTAACATAAACTTTAAAAAATCCTGAATAATCGAGTAGGTGAAACTAAAGCTAAACACTCTGCGCACGTTAATTTACCTGTTCATTTCATGACGTTACATGACATCACTATATGAGCGCTATGGTTATGCATTATCAAAATTGTGTTATGTATAACACAAAAGGCGAACAATGGTGGACTTGACGCGCCTACTTTCACTAATGTCAATTGTCATATAAATTCGTTGGAACGTTAGCAAAATCCACCGTTGCTGGATGGTTATCATGTCCTCTCTCTAAACCTAACCCGAAATTAACCTAAAAATCGAATATTGAAAATTAAACCTCTTGACATTTATTAATGTTACTTGTGTCGTATTTTTTTCACGATGCACGCTGTCGTAAGCTTTCTCTAAGTCAACGAAGTAAAGAACCAAAAACTGGTACTCTGTTCCCGGCTTTTTTCTGCAGTTGCCTCAAAGAAAAGAGAGTAAATGCGCTTGAGGGTCAAAGAAGGCTTCTTGATGTATATTATAAGTATGAAAACTTTAAAAATAGACAGCACCAAAATAAACATACATTACAACTTTGTCAGTGGTACTTTTGCTTATTTTTGCGCTCCTAAATTTAGTGCTAAAATTGAGTATGTTAAACATTACGGTATAAGTACCTCAGCCCTAGATGAAGTTTGGTCCCTGTAACCATGTAACCTGTATATAAATTTTATGAGGAGTGAAATTTATAAAAGCTTAAACAAAAAGTGTTACGTTTATCAGCATTAACAAAAACATTAACGTTTATCAGCGTTAACAAAAAGCGTTACATTTTTCTCCGTAACGTACCTTGTTTGAGGGCTGAGTGAGTGAGTGAGAGAGAGACATAGAGAGTAAGTGATTGCGTAATCAAAAAAATAGCACTGAAGGAGTAAACTTCAGTCGTGCGTCGTACCTGACACACACACACACACACACTTTTTTTTACTTGTGGTTACATTTCTTTTGTTAAAGAAAATATAACCAAGTCTAAAGTATTCCCTAAATTTTCCTTCTTCGATTTGTTTTTAACTTCGTAAATTCCCTCGTACTTTTACTCCTCTTAGAATTCCCCCTAGAGCCGTACTGGTATATCAAGTAATTTTATCTCAGTTACTTATTGGAGAAAATATAGAATCCTATTTAGAATATTTATTTCTTTACGAGCATTAAAATTCTAGTATGTGGTGTTTTTAATTCAACTGTCTCAAAGTAAAATTAAATATACTCTATTCAAATTATTCCCTATGAAAGCACTTATGAACGTCAAAGAAATACTACCGGTTAGGACAAATATCCCAGTCGTCTAGATGCGCTGATATGAAATTCCATCAAGTATAGTATACATTTTTAGAGTGTAAATAATATTTACTGTTATGTAATATTATTTTAGTGAATGTAGAGATAATAAGTCAGTAATATACAATAACCTTTTTTAAATCTATTTTAATTTAGGGACTTGAGTTCAATAAAGGACAATATGTCAGTCCTATTATATAACCTAAACAGAGCGACTTTTTTAACATAGCCTATTTTCTGTTTGACATTTGTAGTATTCATGAACCTAAACAATGAGTATTATCTACATCACTTGCTGTCACTTTTGGTTGAGTGACAATGTCAATATTGTGGGGGTCTAAGTTCAATGGCACTGGTCGGGTTAGGATTCGCAGTATTAATTTATTTTAGTTAATATAATAGTAACAGATATTATAGATAAATTTTAGTTTTCTGTACTCCTACTCCAAATAAACTTTAAACATGCCAAATCTCACAGTCTTCCGTGTAAACAATAAGCTTAAAAAAGTACCGAAAGCTTATGCTTCACATATTATTATATAAATAAGCAATTCTATTGGTCGAAATTTAATCAGCTCCTCTCCGCTTCCTCGTTTCGCTTCAGTGGACAGAAAACCTTAAGTCCACGAATGACAAACTTTAACAACTTTTGACAGTAAAAACTGCTTGACATGGTCAATTAATCTGAATTTAGAAGTGAAATATCTAATGTGGTGGGTCGGACCGGCAGTTGATGTGGCGACGCGCAGTTGTTTAGGATTTGAGAAATCGGCATCGAAAGTCTGATTTTCGATCTACTTTTATTTAAGAAAAAGAATTAGAGTTACGCGTAAAACAAAAAAAAACATGGTGAATCAATTCGGGCGCTTAAATGGCTTACGCTGAGTAAACCATAAGAGATATATCAAATTATTTTACTAAATAATTTTAGACACTAAAAAGACCTACAAAAAAGTCAGCGAGTACATATGTCTATCTTCTACGGATCACTCACAATAAGCATATAACCAGAGCGGGAGTAGCACGTTTCGCGCTTTTGCTGTCATTGTATTATATTAGTTATCTGATAAGCGTTCCACGATGGCTCAATTGTTATAAGATTGTGTGAGGCTGGAAGCACCTGTGCCTGAATTCAGATTGTAAGTTTCATCACTAAGTTCAAAAAGGTATTCCGGCTGTATAACACCAGCCTAAAATATTTTAATTGAGCTGACTTTGTAAGAAGGTGAATAACGAAGAAATTTCGAATCGTATCGTTACTTGTGACGTAAAATGGATTCTTTATGACAATCGGAAATGCTCATCACAGTGGTTGAACCCAGGAGAACCGGCCAAATCCTGTCCCAAGCGAAAGTTGACTCAGAAAAAGTACTGGTGAGTATTTGGTGGACCAGTGCTGGTGCCATACACCACAGTCTCTAAATTCGGGCTAGACAATAACGGCAGATCTGTATTGTCAACAATTGCAAACCATGATGGAAAAGCAAGCCGTTAGACAACCGAAACTGGTTAATCTCTATAGCCCACTGCTGCTTCAGGACAACGCTAGACCCCATACTTCACGACAGACGGTCGCTAAATTAGAAGAACTATGGTTGGAATGTCTTCGACACCCACCATACTCCCCGGACCTTGCTCCAACAGATTACCACTTTTTTCGGAATTTCGACAATTTCTTTCAAAGAACAAAATTCCATTCCCAAGAGGCTGTCCAAACCGCCTTCAAAGATTTTATTGATTCTCGCTCCCATATTTTTTTCAGCAATGGAATCAATGAACTACCTATTAAATGACGAAAGTGCATTGATAATAATGGTACATACTTCGATTGATTAAATACAGTGTAAACTCTTTATAACGAAACTCAAGGGACTGAGCATTTTTTGTCGTTATAGAGAGTTATCGTTATATGGAGTGACCAAAAAAAACAACCAAATTAACAAGAATTTTTAATATGTGTGTCTTAGATAATAAATGCTTATAAATTATTGTTTACACATATAGTCTGATAACTCTGTCTGAAGTTTTTTGCTATGCCAGTACTAGTTTTGTATTATTTTATGTATTCTATTCATATCTTCTTCTATCAAACTTTTTCGTCAACACTAATCGCTTTCCGTTTACTGGCCATGTTAACAGTTTCAAAGTAGGTTTACGACTGATAATACGATAGGTAGGTAGCCAGTATGCTTGGTCGAAGACCATCACTTCCGACAAAACAATGCGTCATACTGCACGTGTTCAAGGCAATTAAGGATAACAAAAGCTAGACCGACCTCGGATGTTTCGGAGCTTCTAAGTCTTTTGTCACCTGATAATATAACATAAACAATAATACCGATAATAAATATTTACTGTCAAAAAATATGAACACATTTCTTCGTAATAGAGAATGGCGTATCGCTATATAGAGTGTTTCAATATGTGGGTTTTAACGCAAACCAACCAAGTTGGGCTCACTTCAACGTTATAGGAGTTTATCGTTATAAAGGATAACGTTATAAAGAGTTTACACTGTATATAATTTCATATTTTCTTCGTTTTACTTTGTCCCATATAAAATCCTAATTTTATATGTAAGAACCTATATACTGGTAAATTAAACAATCTAGTAATTAAGTATTTACAAGCAGACATTAAATTGTCCAGGACGTATTGGGATTTGGAAGGGCAAAGTTAAGAAAAGATATTCAAATCCTAAAACTTGTAAGCTAACGTTCAACCACAAAGCTGTACCTAACAGTCTGTGTAAATCATTGAATTTGAATATGGTATGGAATAATTCCACCTCACGACTCTCACAAGTTTCTCGACTGGAACCCAAGGTCACAAGTTCGTTTGCCCGTGCACTCGAGACTTTAATAACCAACCGTGATAAACAACTAATAGAGGAATTTCTTGCGTTAAGTTTTTTTAACGTTGACAAAAAGAAAATCGATTTGGAATGATGTAATTTATTTATCGGGCACTATATAAATACTGCGCTGTGTGTAATTTTTTATCGTGTCTTATAATTATATTTTATATGTAGATACGGCATTGACGCTCTTTACATGGCATCGTGAATGAGGGGTAATTGCCTCTAGTTCACTTTCGACGTGATACTGGCGTGAGCGAGAAGAAACTTGTATTTTGTGTAAAGAGGAAAAGAATAGAATAGCAGCTATAATAATATTAGGTACTTCCCCGCTCCCGGTTATCTTAAAGATAAAAATGCTGGTGTTCCTTAGAATATACACATTTACCCTGGCTGACTTTTTTGTACATCTTTTTAATTTTTTTTTGTAATTATGTAGTATATTTAATCACCCGAATTGATTCACCTTGACCAGTTTTTATTGATTTGCATGGGAACCGTAATTTTTTTTTCTGAAATAAAAGTAGCCTAACTAACTCCTTATAACATCAGCTATCTATCATTGAAAGTCACGTCAGAATCGGTCCAACCGTTTCGGTGATTATCAGGAACAAACAGACAGACAAAAAAATTTAAAATGTTGTTTTTTATAGGTATCGTATTTACTTTCATATGCATTTAATAAAAAGCTGATATTTTGACATTACAAACAGACACTTCAATTTTATTGATTGTATAGATTTGAACGCAAGAATAGATATTACGCGCGGACGAAACTGCTCACTGAAATTGTATTAGATAAGAAAGTTATTTATATACTTTCACTTACACTCATTACTTAGTTCGTTGACCTTCAGCAAGTCACTGTGTTAATTGAAGGTGTTCGAACGGGCAGTGCTCTGGTCTTGAATACTTAAATCTTAAAAATAAACCCTTACGGTCTAGATTCCATCGTTATACCGTAAGTAAAAAGTTCAATGGAAAAAATATATTTACTAGCTGTGCCCGCGGCTGCGCTTGTGTCGACTACAGAATGCCATCGGTTGATCGCACACGTGTTTCGTACTTCTAGTTTTAGATATATTGTAATAAAGATTTAACCATAGGCTTCGTAAAAGAGAAACAGCGTAACGTATTTATACTTTTATTCCTTCCACGACACTGCTTTTAGCTCCTTAATTACTAGTGTAATAATATAATTATACTGCAAAAAAGAATTTCCTCAAGAAATACATTATACTTTGCAATTAATGAATTACCAAATAAATATGAATGAAAAAACAGTGGATAAGGAAGAATGAACGAATGAATATATAATTCACATTTCGGTTATACACTAGCTCGCTAAATACAACAAAAAAAGGTTCCTGCTAATTAGCTGATATATGACAAGACAATTAAAAAAAATCAAGTTCAATGATTTGTAGGACTTCTCTGGTGTATCTGCAAAGACGCAAGTCCAATACCTATAAAATTAAAATAAGACCACCCTTGCGGTATCACCTTTCCAACGAAAAAAGAATCATTCCAATCGATTCATAAACAAAGAAGATATGGCTAAATATCAATAAAAAAATATATTTTAATACCTATACATTAGAATTGAAAACCTCTTCCTTTTTTGAAGGCGGTTAAAAAAAAGAAAACGATACTGCACATAGTTTTTATTTATTTATATTTCTTTTGTCGCGTTAAAGGGGCTATTTTACGGCACAATCTACCTTACCCGATTTCCGGTGGGAGGGCATGGGGGCTTTTGGCTGCAGTTACGTTACGTTACGTATTCCGTGTACAAACGTCATGCAAAACGCCTCCAATATTACATAATATAGGGTCAAAAACCTAAGTTAATTAATAAAAAATAAAAACCACAACACGTCACTTCAAGATTCTGCCAAAACTAACTTTTACTTTTAATTGTGTAAAAATTAGGGATGTAACGATATCGATACCGATACGTTATATCGGCCGATATATTCTTGTTATTGCTGATTATTGATTAACTGAAATATAACAATAAGAAAAACGCGCGCGCCACTCGTAATGCTAGCGGCGACATTGCCGTCTTTACTAAGCATTGTATTGCTTCGCACCTATTTATTACTAATTTTGAAATTTAATACCAAATATCTACTTATCATTAAAATAGATTATCGCCATTTTGTGTATAATAGAGTCATACAATCACCCAAAAAACATTACCCTTCGCCGTTCGGGTAAAAATGTGTAGGAACATACTTACATACCTCAATATTTATTACCAAACATTCGATATCGGTATCGTCGATTACTCACTACAATTATCGGTATCGTATCGGTAAATGATGTATCGTTACATCCTTAGAAAAAATAATTACCAAACGGGATATAGTGTTTGTATTGGTTTTTGTTTTGACACGCCAAAAAAGTATAACTTCAAACGTGTGTACATAAGCGCACATATTTTTTTTAAATATATAAGTACATTTCATTATAAATATGAAAAACTAGCTGTGCCCCACGGTTTCACCCGTGTTTATTTAATACGACAAACATCGCCAACGCACCCGTGTAGGCAATTTTTTAAACTTTGTGTAAAACTATCGGCATTTTTATGAGGAATATTTTTTTAAAATTATAATATAGCCTATGTTATACTGTAGCCTTATATTGATGAAAGAATTTTTAAAATCAGTCCAGTAGTTTTTGAGTGTATCCGTTACAAACAAAAAATCAAATCTTTCCTCTTTATAATATTGGTATAGGGGTATAGATAAAGCTTACCTTTAACAACATTTATGTATAACATAACTAGAAGTACGTCGAGACATGTTCTCGTCCGCCATTTTGTCCTGGCGGCCATCTTGTGTTGGCGGGAACCGATCCAATTTTATGCACATTCGTCCGATCACTTTTCACTCGATATCACATAATAAATATGTTACACAAATATTGTCTATTTTTAGAATCACATATGGTTCACTTCTTTGTTGTTTATTTTATCTGTAACAAAAAAAAAAACATTTTTTTAAATGTTTATGATCCGTTTTAAATATTTTTCCAACAATTCTCTACCAAATGACATTTTATATGTAGACGCGTCATACGCTAATATCATTGCACTAAAAAACATCGTAATTAAACTATACATACAAACTATCACTACCTAATTCTTTCAGTTATCTAAAACGGAAGAAAGGGAAGAAGATATTATAATATGTTACTTTTTGTTGTTAGAAGGAAATTAATATATTTTTGAGTTGTAATGACGTGCAATCGTGACACTAGATAAAGAGAATGTCAGGTAATTAATTACCTGACTTTAATATTGCCAAAATAATGCGCGGATAACGCATTTACACTTATGAAAACATCTTAGTCTCTACCTATCTCTACAAGGTAAGACAAACGATTATGCTATTATTAAGTAATTGTTTACTATTAGCATAAATGTCGAAACCTTGCTAATAGCGAGCATGCTTATACGAAGAGCATGCTCAGAAATCGATTGACTTTCGATTTTTGAGCATGCTACCTGAGGCGGGGCCAGGAAGCGGAGCGGTCATAAGCAAGTGTAAACGAGTTTTAACGAGCAAGCTAGTCAAAGAGCATTCCTTATTTTAAGTTTTACAAGCCAAAGAAAACAATGCTAGAGCCATTATTCTATTATTTAAAAACAAAACGAACTCGCTTAATACCCATAATGATGTAGTTATGTGGGGATTCCCCCGGAACTTGAGGTTTTGTAAAAGTAATCTTACAGAAAAATCACAAAAAGGCATATTATTTATCTTTTGTTTTGTATTTATCTTTATTGTTGACAGAAGCTTTTGAACTCATTGTATTGGAAGTAAAAGAACAACTTTCTTTAGTTATAAACGAAAGGCCATTAAGACTTGGTTTTCCATTTTTCACCACACCTCTTGGCAGAGAGCACAGAGCTTGCTGGAAAATGTCACGTGTGACTAGAATGTTAACTTTAAGCATGCTTATTCTAAGGCAATGGTCCCCAAACTTCTCGTAGACCCCTTACCAATTCTTACTGTATTGGGTAGACATCCACTAAACACTTTCTTTACTAAATTGCGAAGACAAAAAAAGCAAGTCTTTATAAGTATAATCGGTACAGGTGTTAAATTATATATAAAAATAAACTTATTGTCATCTCATCATCGATCCTGAATTTTCCCATGATTGATGCAAGTAATCATGAAATTATCTGAATTTAGCTCCATACCTTCTACCAAATTAAAAAAAAAAACATTTACCCTTTAAAATATATACTTATACGTTTATTATAAAAAACGTATTATGTAACTACAAATGTACTATCACATTTTATTATTCAATTTATCGAAAGAAAGTCAAAGTTTTCGTCGCGACATGCTTAAATAGAATTCACTATTTTGTCGCCCCCATTTGCAAATTTTGTTTTCGCTGACGCGGACCCCTTGAAGTTCGAAATCGACCTTTAGGGGTCCATATGGACCAACGTTCTAGGGCATGCTTAAAAAGATTATGGTTAAATAACTTCAAAGCATGTTTTTTAATAGCATGTCTATCTGTACCGTTCTCACTTGTCGTACTTGTCTAAAGGTTTCCAGATAGCTTGACATTCAGTATCACTGCTTCACGGGTCATGGCATGAAGTTGTATTATCATTTCCCCAAAGAATATTATTATTTTAATCTAACTTAAACTTACTGAATATAACAAGCTAACACACTGCAACAAAAACCACATAAGAGGTACGCGGTCTAAGAAACATTTCAAGAATAGGTATTTCTAAAATCTATTTCTGTCGCACTGTACCTAGAACCTCACTGAATAGAGTGTGAAAGTGATAAATTCAGTTCGAACTGATTATACCTAACTAAAATTGACAAAATCATAGTTTCGTATTCCCCTGTTTCCTTCTCCAAAACTGAGCCAATTTTAATATGTATTTTTTTCAAGAATAATATAAGAAGGAATTTGGTTATGTCTGTATGTTTTTTTTTTCTTTTTGTAATCGTCAAATTTTTGTATTGGAGGTCTGAACATGACGGTAAAAAAGGGCAATTTTCGTCATTTTAAAAGGCTACAAGTTTGTATAATAATTAATTTATGAAAAAAATCAAAACATAGAGACATGGTAGCGGCAGAATTGTACGGTATAAAAATATATGCTCTAGTACCCTTGTCCAAGGAAGAAACAGGGGAATACGTTTGTATAGTCAAATCATTGCCCGCGTTTCCTGTTTAAGTAAAAAAATATCTATTTTTACTTTTTCTTTGATTCCCAGACGGCGCACTAAAATATTATATAGCCTATGTCACTCCCACGATTAAGATGAATCTAACGACATCTCGTATGCTAAAATCCATCAAGTCGTTTAGGCTACAGAGCGTGACAAAGAAATAGACATACATACATATGTACGCGTGAAAAACATAACTCTCCTTTTTCGCAGTCGGGTAAAAAACACGGTAAACCAAAGCTAGCCTTCTGTACCTCTTTATTTAGTGTTGGAAGGGGCCTAAACTCAATCCTTCACTGTATACAACAGAAAGAGACACGTAATACGTGCTAAATAATTTTATTTGGGTAACTGTTACGCTTCAAATATGTAGTTGACGTGAGCGGTAAGTGAAATGATTAGTGACACATTTACATTGCATATTCATCAAACATAAGCTCGTATGTACTTGATTTTAAGTACACTGACGTACAATGTACTATATATAACTTTATCATATTTATATCACTAGCTGTGCCCGCAGCTGCGTTCGCATGGACTCCAGAATGTCGTCGATTGTATTTAAACGCGAATAGTTTCCACGAAACATTTACGAATTCCGACGCGCGGTTTGGGATAGCGGCTTGTAGCACGTTTATCGCAAGTATTCAAACATTTGGTCCAACGTTGACGGCCTAGATAAATTCGCATTAGCAAACAAACGTCTATTACCTTTGCATATAAAAGTTCGACGTGAATGAGTTGATGACACCCCAAGCATTTTATTTAGAGGGATTGACCACATTAATTATAACTAACAGATCTGTGTTAATGTTATGTTAGTTAGAATTATTATTTTTCGAAAATATTAGTTTATATCTTTGTAGGATAATGATTCTTCGTTTTATTCGTTAGATACTTCATTTACATTTATGACAAATTATTTCACAGTTCAACAAGGCTTACGTCTAATCTTCGTCATAATTGAATTGAAGTCTGAAACGTCATACATCCATCCCTTTCACACACCTCGTACATTCTATTCCACTTGTAATCATATATCTATTTGTCTATTTTATGTCAATAGCTGTGAAAATACGCTGTAAAATGATATTCCAATCAATAAATTTCATGAAGAATTGAAGGGTATGTGGCGTTGCCAACAAAAATACCTATAAGAAATAACTTTACACTAAGCTTAAAAAGGTTACCAAATGCACTCGCAATCGCAATGTCCATACGAACTCGCGATCAAACACACTTATTACCCGGCTGCGAAAAAGGAGGGTTATGCTATTCAAGCGTATGTATGTATGTTTATTTCTTTGTCACGCTCTGCAGCCTAAACGACTTGATGGATTTTATCATACGAGGTGTCGTTAGATTCGTCTTAATTTTGGGAGTGACATAGGCTATATAATATTTAAGTACTACGTCTGGGAATCATTTTAAAAAGCGCAAAAAAATTAGTGAAATGTTCTTGTTGTAGTAGGGCTTTTTGTTTCCTTTTAGAAAATTTAGCTTGTTTATTAAGTGACCTTAATATTGTTAAGGATGTTGGTTCGCTTGATAATGATGTTGTTGGCTTGGTGTTCGCGGGATCATATAAAAATTAGCATAGTTGATCGCGAGTTCGTATATACATTGCGATCCGATCACCGTTAGTTTATGCGAGCGTATGACAATTAGTACGCCGCCATAAGTTGTCATACGATTTTTTTTATCGTTATAGGTTCTGCGTTGTGGGCACAATCTCAGCTGGTCTTAAGTGACTATATGGTCCAAGATGGTAGCACGCTAAGCCTAGTGGAAGACTGGCTCTCGAGTGCAGCTGTTAAAAAACAATTATTGGTTCAACTTGCGGATGGTAGTGAGTCAGGCGGGAATTAGAAAACTTCCTACCACCATTCTATGGTTTCAACGATGTTTTCCTTCACCGAAAGCTGAGGCTCCTTGCAGGGATTCGAACTCACATCCATCGATGCGGAATCTGTACAAGCTACCACTGAGTCATCATGGCTTCATATGAAAAGATTCAAAAACTACTGATATTCAATGACCCCCCTTCAAAATTTAATACGGCCTTGTAGAAGTCTAACTATTATGAAACAAACGGAGATCCTACAGTGACGCACTGTATTCGCAACTTGTAAGACCGTGTTGCGCAACAGTTGCTTGTGTCGCTCGGTCGCGCCACATCCTGTTCTGAATCATTACTTATTGAGGTTACATTAAAAAGATTGACTTGTCTTTGTTGGTTTTACATTAGTTAGTTGATTGATACACTAGAATACACTACAAATTTGTTACATTGTATTGAGGTTCAGGAACTTGCTAGTATTAAATATATTTATCTATATATTAATACGTGAAGCAAAAGTTTTCGGTACCTTTTTAAGCGTATTGCGTTCACGGAAGGCTGTTTGGAATGGTTAAAGTTTATATGGAGAAGCAGTGCAGAAAGCTAAAATTTATATATAATATTTGTTAATAATATATTAATAATTAATACTGCGAATCCTAAACCCACCATTGCCATTGAACTTAGACCCACGAAAATATTGACGTTGTCACTCAACGAAAAGTGACTGCAAGTGATATAGATAATACTCATTATTTACTGAATTTGTTGAATTGTTTGAATACTGCAAATGTCAAACAGAAAATAGTCTATGATCAAAATGTCGCTGGTCGAATTCCGATCATTGGGCGAACGCTAGTTAAGGTAGATGTATGTACCTTCTTTGATTGTAATGCGAGACGTAGAACTATGTGGGTCACATGACTCCACCTGCGTTGGTCAACTACTATACCGTTAAAAGCCTACTTCTAATACGCGGATGGACTTCATTTGACCTCTTCGCGACAACCGCTATATGACGTACAGAGACAAAACTTTGTCTAATAGATTAATAATTTTTTTTTTTCTGAAGCAATGATGGCTTAGTTGGTAGCGTGTATGGACTTCATGTCGATCGACGTAAGTTCGAATCCCTGTAATGAGCCTGAGCGCACGGTGAAGGAAAACTACGTGATGAAACCATAGCATGTTGGTAGGGCTTTTTCTAATGCCCCTGGCTAGCTACCACCCTCAATTTGAACTATCGCCAAGCACCTATAGGTGTGTTCCGGCAGCAGCACTTGAGAGTCAGTCGCCCACTAGGCTTTAGGCTAAGTTTGTACGTAGACATTTATTTGGTAAGTAATTTTTGTAATATACTAAAAAAGGAAGGTTCTCTAATTCCTTCTGCGTTTTATCGGCATGAACGTAGTTCTCTATAATTAAAGAATTTTCAGAATCGGTACAGTAGTTTTGGAGATTTCAACCTACAAATATAGTTCATTAATTTCCTTATAACAATACTAGCTGTGCACCGTGGTTTCACCAAAGTGCAATTTAAAGCAAATCAATGATTAATAATTTTAGATATACATACTAAAAACCAATATTTTCGTGGAACATTGTATTTAAGTATTACTAACCATTATGCCAGCGCCCGCGGGTAAAGTACTTAGTTCAGGAAAGCTTTGTCTTCCGACTTACTTAACAAAAAGCAATATTTAAGGCTAGCTGAGAGTTGTAGCTTAATGTTAGATAGCCTATACTATTCCTCGTGAATCTGGTTATCATATACAAAAAAAAAATGTGTTCTCTGGTAGTTGCAGAGATTAGCGTGTTTTAAAAACAAAGAAAGAATTTTTACGCTTTATTATATTAGTATAGAAAATAGATATATTAAAAAACAACCAGACGAAGTAAATGAACCCTTAACGGGCATCAGACTCACAATCTCCCTAAAACGGAATTTAATAACAACGGAGGCGGTCGATATTTATGTTTTCTTAAATGCCCGAAATTATGAAGTCGGAACAAATAAACTCATATAAATTTAGCTTAGTTACCTAATAAATAGTTCATCGAACTTACTCCGTTTTGCATATTATAAACGATATTTTTTATATCCAAAAAGGCTATAAAAACTGTGTTTTTAGTTTCACAAACGGAATCGATATTAAACATACGTTTTGCATATATGATAATACTAACCGTGCCCCACGGTTTCACCCGTGTTAATTTCGCTTGACGTTAATGCTTACTGCTACGCTCTTTAGGGTTATAGGGTGAAGTTACATAGCCTATATCTTCATTATTAAAATAGGCTTTAAAATTAAAAAAAAATATATTATTCAAATTTAACTGGTAATTACAGTGATCAGCGCGTTCAAATTAACAATCTCTTGATCGTTATAATGTTAACATAGATAAATCAGTACTTATGCATGATACCTTTATCTGTACAATTAATAAAACTGAAGTATCTGTTTGTAATGTCAAAATAACAGTTTTTTACTATATGCATATGAAAATCTATACGTTACCTATAACAAAAAGCCCATTTTTAAAATGTTCGTTCCGGGTAATCTCCGAAACGGTAGGACCGATTTTGACAGGACTTTCACTGATAGATAGCTGATGATATAGGGAGTAACTTAGGCTACTTTATTTTAGAAAAATAATTAGGGTTTCCCACAAACAATAAAAAACTGGTCATGGTGAATCAATTCGGGTGCTTAAATGGCTTATGCTGAGTAAACCATAAGAGATATAGCAAATTAATGTACTACATAATCATAGGCATTAAAAAGACCTACAAAAACGTCCGGGAAAGTAAACATCTATCTAAGGTGTTCACCCACTTTAAGCATTTTTGTCTTTAAAATAGCCGGGAGCGGGGGAGGTAAGGTTCGCGTGGGCATTCTGTATTCCACGTGAGCGAAGCCACGGGCACTGCTGGACTAAATTATAATATTATAACGCTGAAGAGTTTGTTGGTTTGTTTGGTCGAACACGCTAATCTCAGGAACTATTGGTTCGAATGGAAAAAAATGTTTTAGTGTTAGATAGCCTATTTAACGGGGAAGGCTACAGGCTATATAACATCACGGTGCGACTAATAGGAGCGGAGCATCAATGAAAAATGTTGCTAAAACGGGGAAAATTTATTCCTTTTGAGAGCTTCCACTGCATGCGCTGCGTGAATGGTTAAAGTTACACAACAACCTTGCGTGACAAAATTGTTTTTCTTAAAAATTTCAAAAACAAAGTCCGCGATAGTATATATCTATCTTTTAAGGTTTACTCAATATAACCTTTTTGTGGCAATAAAATTTGTTCTAAAATAATGAATTATTTGCGAAGTTATTTTTATACACATGGTGTTAATCCTTATCGAAATAAATACAGTATTTATCACAAGTATTTTATTTTGTACAAAATTGCCCTTTACTTTAATTGATTTAAATGAATACTTCAGTAGATATCAAAGTCTTAAAATAACTCGGCAGCAAAATAATGATCAATTACTGCGAGCGTATTTCTATTATGCAGAATGATGTGGGTGGCGGGCGGCACCTATGATACGTTGCCTACGAGCCACTCACTCTAACCCTTTCTCTCTCCCTCTTATATGACGCAGACGAAGTTGCGCGGGTCAGCTAATAATTTATATTCTAACACCTTTCAAAAATATATACTAAAATTACCCCCGTAAAAGGATGAAAATATCGGTCTAGAAGCTTATAAAAAAAATAATGCTCATCATACCAAACACTTAGAAGAGGAAAGATGTTTGGACACTTGATACGGCACAACAAGTTCTTTAACAATTTTAGAAAGAAAAAATCAAGAAAAGCGAAGGAGAGGAATGCCTAAACAAAGCATTTTCCAACAAGTGAAGGATTAAGTAAGATTTGAGTCATATCAACAGGTCAAAAGAAATGGAAAGAGAACAGTGTCAACTACTCCGCCGACAAGAACTGAGCTCTTAAATTAAAGAGAGATAAATATGTTTAGTATGTTATGGGAAACAGAATCTTCTTGTACACGACTACCCCAAAAAAGGCGTGTAATATTTTCAGGGTACATTTATGTGAGTTTCTTTATTCCACCATAACATGTAAATGTCTGAACAGATTTGGATGTATGGGATACCATTAGAATCCTTACATCATTCCGAGTGACAATAGCTATAATTTCTTTTTCAATTCAATATACCTAGCGACAGTATGGCTCTATTTTCAAATGTAAAAATAAATCTCCAAATATTACAATGTCAAAATTAAGTAAAGCCATATTGCAGAAATATATAATATACACCGCATGCAAAATGCATAAAATAACAGTAATAATTAAAAAATTAAAAAACATGTCTGCCTTGCCAAAAACAAACTAAAAAGTAAAAAACAAGTTGTTTTAGTTAATCTGTAAACACTCTGTAAAGAGCAAAAATAGCAAATAAAAATTTTTTTGGTTATGTTTTTGTCGCAGTCGGGTTTTTTGTTTCCTTTTTAATAATTTAGCTTGATATTTTTTTTTAACTTTGTTAACAAAGTCGTCAACTTCATTACCGTTGGCGTCCGGGGCATATAAGCTAAAGCCGGCCTTGTTACTATGGTAGACACAGGATGTATAGATACGCTTAACTACCGAGTACTACCTAGGTAGGTATTTACTGATAACATAAAACCTATACCCCGCATCCGCTGTCATATTATTTGACGCCAGTGAAAACGTCGGTGATAAGAGAAAAATATACACTAGCGATTTCGAACGATTACACCCGCGTTTTAACACAAACGTAACCTCTATAAACATTACATACAAGTACCTAAAAACTTGCAGGTGTTTCTGACAGGATTTTATCTATGATAAACTTGTGTTGTTTGATCCTATACTAGCAACTCGCCCCGACTTCGCACGGGTAGCAGAGTAATACGTATAGCTTTATTGGTTT
This sequence comes from Saturnia japonica, assembly GCA_033032175.1. Taxonomy (NCBI): domain Eukaryota; kingdom Metazoa; phylum Arthropoda; class Insecta; order Lepidoptera; family Saturniidae; genus Saturnia; species Saturnia japonica. Next base: position 9,657,538 of record CM065331.1, read on the forward strand.
CCGCGGCGTACGTCAGTAAAGCTCCCAGTTGGCATGATTTTTCGACATATTCAAAAATCGTCGTTCTATTTCAGTCAGTTTAAACATAACTTTAATGAATTATACACCTACACGTTCCGTTCCGAAATCCGTTCGGTAAGATTTTAGTTTATCCCATGCAGACAGACAGACACGGCGGGGGACTTGTTTTATAATATACATACATACAATCACGCCTGTATTCCCCGAAGAGTTAGGCAGAGGTGTACTAATTTATGCCCACAGTTCGCCGAGTATGTTTTTAGGTCCCATGTAATAGGAGACGAGCCTATTGCCATTAATCGGGCACGAAACCAAACTCCGAGCTGCTACTGAGAAAAACCCAATATCACTTTACTCAACCTGGGATTCGAACCCTGGACCTCGCTCATAGCAGTCGCGCATAGGACCACTTGGCTAAGGAGGCAGTTTTTATAATATAAGTAAGTAATATTATATAACATTGGTGACACTTGCACGAAATAAGTCGGTTATTGTACAAATGTGAAGTGAATTATAACTCAAAAAACTCCCCGGACGGATCTAAAAAGGAAGCTGCTATTTTGTTAGAACGTTGTTTCAATGTTGAAGATTAGACAAATATTCTATCCATATGACATTGGCAGAAATTGGCAATAAGTAAATGCGAAGTTTAAAAAAAAATTAAGATATGCCAGCTTGATTTTGTTGCTAGCTCTTTTCGATAAAAGATACACTTTTCTGTTATTGTATTAAATACTCTCCATATAAATATAATGATTGAGTTTTGCCGTTATGCGCTTATCACACAAAATCTACTGGATAGATTTGAATATAAAAAAATATATTATTCAGTTAGATACTTGGTTCTTATTTAAGAAAAGAAAACCAACTTATATAACTTTGAAGAGTTCCCTGATGTATCTTCAAAGTTGATGGTCCAATGCCAATGAAATTAAAATGGGATCACCCTTGATGTGTCCCCTATCCAACAAAAAAAATTTATCCAAATCGGTTCATATAAAAATAAGATATGGCGGAACATCCATCAAAAAATATATATATCCTCTCACTTTTTTTTTTAAATCGGTTCAAAAATACTTGGCCGGAATGGGACGGCTGGTAGATGTGATACAATTTAGGAAATATTAACAAAAAAAACTCATGGTCCCGAAACACAACAAACCAAAGGAAAGTCACTGTGAAGATGTTTATTTTATTAGGTACTATGTGAATGGAGTCGCGATTCCTACCAACTTCTTTTAATCTCTGTACGTTTGACATGAAACTTTAAATATCCAGTCTGTCTATTAAAAAACGAACTCGGCTCCACACCGCCAACGTTGGAGTCAAAGCGTCGCCCACACGAACAACCGGTCTGACCCGCCGTATTGAATGTTCCACAACAAAAATCTTGAAGAACCTGATCTAATATTCATCTTTATATTAACTTTTCACTGATGGCATAGTTTAAAAGGCCACTTTAATATTCATATTGTATCTAGTAGAAAGATTGGCTTTGTATTTGGGTTAAAAATTATCCCTTCAAAAACCTATATGTGAAATGAGAGCCAAATTCAATATTATGATACATATGTGCCTTGGTTGTTGACTTCAACGGCAAAAGGAGTGTGATCTAAATGGGTGCCAAGTTCAATCAATGGTCAGTCCTGAAATTTATTTATAACAACTTAAAATATCATTTCTTCTTATAACATAAGTAACTCTAATTTGAACTTTCTAGGCCATGTGGAACTAGATTACAGTTTTGGTGTATAGGTCAGTCAGTAAAATAAATGACGATTTTTTGGACGTTAATATCTAAATAACTGTTTGGGGGTGTGTTTATGAAATTTGAAGGACATATGTATCTCGCAAGTCACAATATATTAGTAATATTAAACATGTTTATGTGAAATAGTTTTTGAGTTATGAGGGGTCTAAAGTGGCTACAAATGGTTCGTGTAATATTTTACACACGGTACCGCTCGGCATTCTGTTACATTGAACTTGGCTTGACGCGCTACCGCGTATCTAGACTGCTTATAAACCATGTTTGAGTTTAAAATATATGAGTGTAGTAGTGTGTGCACGTCGATTGATGTGAATTCGAATCCCAGCAATGAGTCTGAGCTTTCGGTGAAGGAAAACATCGTAATGGAATAATAGCATGGTGGTAGGGCTTTTTCTATACCCGTCTGACTAACAAGTACGGTTATTATAATATGTATACGGACGGTTACCTGGCTTACGTTGGCTAAACCTTATGAGATACATCAAAATAATGTTCTAAAGAATTGTAGTTCTTCAAAAGCCTAAAAGCTGAATAAAAGCTGATTTTATAGAGAGTAACTTAGGCTACTTTTATTTTAGAAAAAGAATTAGGGTTCCGCACCAATTAAAAAAAAACTGGGCATCGTGAATCAATTCGGGCGCTTAAATGGCTTACGCTGAGTAAACCATAAGAGATATAGCAAATTAATGTACTAAATAATTGTAGTCATTAAACATACCTACAAAAAAGTCAGGAGAGTATACGTGTATCTTCTAAGGAACACCTACAATAAGAATTTTTGTTTTTAAAATAGCCGGGAGCGGGACGCAAGATTCGCGCGGGGATTCTGTAGCCCACGTGAACGAAGCCGCGTGCACAGCTAGTTTTATATTATGTATAGATATAACAGCCAGACACAAAATGTGTCTAGTCAATTCGGAGATCGAACCCGTGACCGTTCATTCAATGTTCTTACAACCATAATTCCGCCACGCCGCCTGTCAATCTTTTCTGTCGATAATTAGAAACTCGACATAAATGAATACCGACCATCAGTAACTTGCCCCCCTTCTCTGCCCGGGCAAACACAGCGTTAAAGACTTTATTGTAAGGTCCAAACGCTTCGAGATGGTTCCACATCTTATCTAGATGTAGCGTCGACTAACAAACAACCGGTTTCCTTTGAGGTCAGTATGCCTCGCCCTTGTCCACATAACTCGGATACCCTCGCTTTTCAACTGTTTACTTTCATGATATTCACCTACGTAAATAATGATATTTGAAACAAAATACACTGTTATATATTACTCGCTGACCCGCGCAACTTCGTCTGCGTCACCTAAGAGAGAGATTGTAATGTAGGCAGAGACAATTAACAATTGTCGTAGGCACCTACAATACAATTTATATGTGCCGCCAGCCTGCCACATCATTCCGACAAAATGCACGCGCGGTACTTGATTATTATTTTGCTGCGGAGTTATTTTAAAACTGTGATATCTCCTAAGATATTCATTGAATGATGTAACGGCAATTTTTTGTAAAATGAAATACTTGTGACGAATAACGTATTTATTTTGATAAAGATTAATACCTTATTTATAAAAACAGCTTCGCAAAAAATTCATTATTTTGAAACAAATTTTATTACCATAAAAAAAGTTATATTGAGTAAACCTTAAAAGATAGCCATATGCTGTCACAGACTTTTTTACAACTTTTTAATAGAAACAATTCCATCATACATTATTATAACGTAACTTTAACCATTTACGTAGTGCACGCAATGGAAGCTTTCAAAGGGAATATAAATTTCCCCCGTTTTTGTAACATTTTTCATTGATGCTCCGCTCCTATTGGTAGTAGCGTGATGTTATATAGCCTATAGCCTTCCTCGATAAATGGTCTATCCAAGACTAAAATAATTTTTCCATTCCAACCAGCGCGCTAAATTCTAGATCTACCAGTCATATTTGAAAAATCTTTTTACTTTTTGTAGCCTATTTATTGAAGAAGGTTATAAGTTATATAACTTCACGCTATGACCCTAAAGAGCAGAGTAGTAATAACAATGAACGTCGAACAATCTAAGAAGCTGTAGGTAAGTACGGGAAGTGAGAACCAGGATATGATACATGGTAGGTAAAGTTGCTCGAGTAAATTTAACATGGGTAAAACCGTGGGGCACATCTAGTGTTATAATATTCTGTGATCGATTTTTTTTTCCAACTGGCTGTGCTTCTAGCGTTAAGAGCCCTAAAGCTATTAGAGGCTTTTTGACAGCTTCACCAGCCTTGTAGGCGAGCACTTAAGGCACTCGGCAGAAAGCGTGATAAAATACTCAAGGGTGCCAAAGTGGCCGAACCTTGGCTTAGGCTGTTGCCGTAGTTGCGAATAAGTCGCGATCTGACAAATTCCCTATCCGTAAAATTCGATTTAACTAACTATACATATATACATGTTTCTGATTTCTGGGTGGAAGGAAGAAATATGCATCGAGAAATCTGGCATTTTGGTCTAAGTTTAACTAACCAAACCAACCGGCCAACTGCGAATTGGACTCGCGCACCGAGGGTTCCGTAATTGTACAGCTACATTCACCAAAATAACTAGGTAACATTACTGAAGAAAGGACTGAACAATTCTAATGAAAAGATAAACTATATGGAGGGACAAACTTAACTTTGCTGTTGGAAAACTTTTGCCCCTATACATCGACTTATGCCGCGGTCAGTTTAACAACTACAAATGTACATTGCTTTTTAACTAATTTCATGATTATTTAATTTGATTTAAAAAATGCAGCATAAACGGTCATATCTTTTGATAGCGTTGACTTAGAAGTTTATTTTTTTCACAGCACCAAGGGACTGCAGACTTGATTACTTGATATTAATTTCAACGTGAGAAAAAGGGTCTTGACAGACAGACAGACAGACGAAGTGATACTATAAGGGTTCCTTTTTTCCTTTAAAAAAAAAAAGTTCCATACAGTAGCTGTGTATCTGAGTGGTGTGCATGTGTGTATCTCGACGGGTCCTCGAAAAGTGGTGCAAAAGGGAGCAGGGCTTCTTGGCATGGTTGCTTCACACCGGATCGGCCGCGGGTAGCCTACTATTGTGTCAAGAGTGAGGTGCTGCCAAGGACATTGTGCACACTCTCTCGGTAGTCTCGCTACGACTGCAGCCACTGTACCACTGGTGCCGAATGTGTTAAAAACCATGCTTGACAGTTAGAGGTCATGATCTGCAAGGGTCTCTTTCTGCGACGATTCGGTGTCGCACGAAGACGAACGGGCGGCAGGAGGGAGTGACTTGCTCGCTTCCTTCCACCTCCCTACCCGAACCAGAGGAGACGGGTCGGGGTCGGGGGGCCCGTCTTCTCATTGTACAGGTTCGGCGGACTGGGAGATAGGGTTGTATCTAACTGTCACCTGTAAGCCGGAATTAAGCCGATAGAATGCTGCTAGCGGTTCCGCGTCGCCCCTTATTGCGGCGGATGGTACACCGTGGAGTTTTAGTGGGTAGGAGTTATGAACTACCAATAATAAAGCGATAAATTCTAAATCAATCAAACATGGTTTTTCTAACATAAATGACACCACTTTGTAAATTGCAATCATACGATGTTGGGGCGGGTCACTTTATGTATTTTCAGTACCACTAGTATGAGTTGCCGCTGTAGTTTATAACTTGTTGTATTTGCGAGCAGTGAATTTACAGTTCTTCCCTCACATACCAAATGGAACGGCGGTTTTAAATGAAGTTGTCTGCCTCCTAGTCTTGGCCGGCCTTGGTAACATAACTCTGTGAGCAATGGACGATAAACAACGGCCAAGTTCGGTGAAGCTGTAAAAGCCACAGTGGCTTCAGGGCCTCTAAGGCTAACAGTAGGTATAGACAGTTCTAAAAAAAACGATAGACCACTATTTGAATTGTTGAAGATTATATGGGAAGAAACACAACACTTTAACGAATGGATGGTATAATATATTATATTAAAGAAAAATGCACACAAGGAACGGCGTGGTCTTACAACCGCGAGACGATCTGTCAATGTATTTTGACGTAATGTCGTCACACGCACTTGAGCGATTCGATCTCAATAATGTTGGTAAAGGGTAGCGGCGGCATCCCATCAATGGTGACGTCATATGACGCCACAGCGTCGTCAGCCAATAGACATTAGGAAGGACACAGATCAGAAGATGTCGGTGTGTCCGTTTTCATTCTGATCATATAATCAACAAAATGAACTAATTGAAATAATTGGCTCAAACACATGTGTTCACTATTTTTAGACTTTACCACCATGATTGACTTTAATAGTACATTGTGACTTGAGGGAGGTAAATAAGAAATTACGAACGAGAGTCTATTAGAAGCCCGAAGTCGAAGACTGGGGGATTTAATCAGTCGATGTTCGTAATTCCCGTACCGCCCGTGTAACATATTTTATGCGGTTGGCGGGCTCACCAGATAATACAAATATGTTACGTTCACAAACGGTAAAGACTCAAAAGAATTGTTAAAAAAAATGGAATCAATTGCAAAAGCCATTACGACCTCGGGCGTTAGCGCAAAAAAGGCCCTCGGGTTTTATTAACGAGATTACACCCAAGTCAGCCTGCACTTAATAACACTGTTTACGTCCAATTTTGATTAAAAATTTAACTGTGTTCAATACGGAATTAATACACAAGAACATTTCATTTACATTTATAATATTCTGACAATGCAAAATTGCCGTTTTAATTCCTCGAATTTCCATCGCTAACTTACTTATACTGGGGTGGCACTATAAATGGAAATCATTTTACCCGAACAGCTAGAACATAATACGGTTTAAGAACCGCTCTGTAGCAAATGGCTAGCCATCCGTAAACCCGCAAGGATGTGGAGTGTGGACCCATACATACCACGACTCGACAACGGTACTCTTCCATACTTCACTGCTTAGTGCTCGCATATTTGTATTTACTAGCACGTACATTACAGTTATAGGGTTGTCCCAATTTATTAACTACGCACGTAAGAAGCTGTATTTCTTTGACGTAATAAAATATAAGGAGCTCCAATAATTTTATCCGGCGTACCAACAATTTTTTTTATATTTTAGGTAATTGTGTTTGAATATAAAAATAACAGCTTTTTACTAAATGTATATGAAAGTATAACGTTACTAAATATTGCATATATAGATAGGTAGGTATAGGTAGATAGCTGATGTTATAAGGAGTAACTTAGGTTACTTTATTTTAGAAAAAGAATTAGGATTCCGCACAAATAAAAATTAATTAGGGAAAACGTTTTTGGGGAGCTTAAATGGCTTACGCTGAGTAAACCATAAGAGATAATATATCAAATTAATGTAGTACATAGTTGCAGATCTTGAAAAGCTCTAAAAACACATGAAGACTATAATACGTCTATCTTCTAAGGATTACAGATGATAAACATTTTTGTCTTTAAAATAACCGGGGGCGGAGGTAGCAAGATTCGCACGTGTGCCCGATCAAGAGAGTTCAGTAGTCCACGCAAGCGCAACCGCGGGTACAGCTAGTTATAAATAATAACTACAAAAATGCATTTTGAGTTTTCATAATAACTCCCGAGAAATTCCTACAAAAAAAGGTTTTGATAATCGGTACGTGGGACGAGCGGTTAGCAGCAACTCAAACCTAGGTCCATTACCTCGGTGTGAAGCCCTTGAGTCTAGCTGCCGCTCACGCAATACAAGTAACACTACACCTTACACTCATGCACACCACACAATAAAGGACCTTTTTTTTGTTTTTTTGGACGAGTTTGAGAAAATTTTACGGGTCACTAAATACATATACACATGTTCCTTCCTTCCTCCCAGTAATTAATAAATATGCCTTCATGTGCACTGAAATACTGTTTCAAACAGCTCGAGAAACAAAAGTTATAGTCAAAGAGTGACATTTCATCAGTGGGTAAGTTCAATGTATTAACGCAGGAGTTTTTGGCGGGATCTTGTACTGCCATGTTGTGATTTATATTTTAATTTTATGTAAAATTTAGTGTAACTTTCTATAGTTTGGATATTGTGCATACGTGAAGTGGATTATCTATATATAAATACGTGAAGCAAAAGCTTTCGGTAGGTACCTTTTTAAGCGTATTGCGTGCTTGGAAGACTGTGATATTTGGCATGGTTAAAGTCTGTATGGAGAAGGAGTGCAGAAAGCCAAAATTTATCTATAATATCTGTTACTAATTTATAAAATTAAATAAACTAATACCGCAAATCCTAAAACGATAGCATGAACGTATTAAAATACTTAATTTTGTAGACTGTTTAGTGTTTTAACATGATCACTTAGAATAAGATAGTGATCAAACACTGAATCATAATATAACTAAATGAAAGTGATCTCTACATAACTAAATTAAAAATTCAAGCAATTAAATATATTAAAGAAATTATGTTTTAATTTAAGTTTCTAATGTACACGTCAAATATCACATTAAAAAGTATTACAAAGACGTTTATAACCTTTTAATCCTAATATATTTAATATTATAAATGCAAAGTGACTTTGTTTGTTACTCTGCCACGCAACGGATTTGAATGAAATTTGACACAAAGATAGCTTAAAACCCGAATTAAGACATAGAATAAATATACTTTAGACCCATTTCTGAAGTCCACGCAGACGAAATCGCAGGCAGAATCTTGTAGAATATAATTATAATTTTAACCTAAGTGTTGTAAAAAAATATGTAATGTATGGCAAAAACGAATAAGAAAAATTTATTGAAAATTTAATAATAATTTAAATTATTTACTTTAAAAAAAAGTTAAAAGTAGGCACTTGTTTTTTTAATATAATTAAAACTCACGTTTTCTTTAGAAATGGGTTCCACAGCTGTTCGTATAACAAATGTAGATTTAAATTCACTAGAAAGAAATATCAGATATCTCACTGTTTTCTCAAACACGACCAAAACTTTCACATTTTACACACTGGGTTGCACACGACATGCGAGTTCCTCGCCACTGTAACGTTCAAATAACATAAAAATAGCCTATTTATTCATTATTAATTAAAACAATGCATCGTATTCATTAAATTTCAAATTAATAAATATGATTTCTTGAACGATTTGAACACGAGAAATGCCGTTGTCACAGTTTCAAACAAGCGCGCAAACTAACGTCCATTTTCAACTGTCGCGTCAAACATAATTTCATCTGATTCATGTGTTGGAAAGAGCCAGAAGATCCATTGGTAACCAGTAAAAGAAAGACAGATATAGAGCGTTATGTAGCGGTAATTTTTTTTCTCCTTTCGTATCAACTTTCTAAAACGCCTCGAGGTGTTCGATTTTGTTTTGATGTTGTTTTTTTGTTTCTAATAAGTTAATTATATTTATGGTATTATTGTAAAACAGTCGGAATAAAATTTAGTTAATAACTAAAAAAATTAAAATAATTTAACATTTGTTATTGTGCTTGGCTGAAAATGAAAACAAATATAGATTAAAGAATAATAAAAAAATAAAAAATAAATTAAAATTAGATTATAAATAGATACGTCACTACTATAGTAAAATAAATAATAAATTCAACAGAAGCTTACGTGGCTCGTTGGTCTAGGGGTATGATTCTCGCTTCGGGTGCGAGAGGTCCCGGGTTCAAATCCCGGACGAGCCCAAGGTGATTTTCTTTTTTAATTATACTTTCACTATTTTCGAACACACACGATTATCATCACAAACTATGTATATGCCATTATACTCGTAGACGTGGAAAAGTTTTTTTTTTTTTGTAATTCACTAAAGGCAAAAGTCATGATTGATAAATGGCGCGAAAAAATATTATCATGTGAATTAGAGATCTCTGATGTGGACGAATCCTGTATTAACTCTCTGTAATATATTATTTTAACAAAGTTTTGTATGTATATTTTATTGGATGTTCAACCTTATGGCCATAACCATGGCATAACTTTTCATTGTTTATGAACCGATTTAGATGATAATTTTTTTGTTGCAAAGGATACCTCAAGGGTGGTCTCATTTTAATTTAATTAGCATTGGATTTTCGACTTCGAAAATACATCAGGAAAAAATCATATTAAAATCAATAAAGATGATTTTGTTTTTTGTTAAAAATTGTCTTGTGGATTATTAGTGCTTATAATTATTAGTGATAACGAATACATAACTATTATTTTATTTAATATTTATTCGGAAATATTTAACAATTACATTTGACACTGATTGTGTTTTTAATTATTTACTGGAATAAAAGCTAGTAATTTTCATGTAGATTATTTTATAATATACAATGAGTGCGATAAGCTGTCTACATCTATAGATGTAATAGTAAAACTAGTAAAAGGAATTATTCGGAACTACGTAAATTTGTGTAGTGTCAAATGTGTATATGATTTTTATCTAACTGGCTAGATGTCGCTTTTCGCAATATATATAGTATTATTGCCAGCTTAAGGGTATTACCCCAATTAGTGTCGTACATTTTAATTTATCTTTAATATTACGTACATTTTCATCTTAATAGTTGATATTTTTATTCAGTGATAGTGGCATTCTGTTTTGACGTGACAACGTCTTATAAATTGGTTTGCCGGGTGACACTTCAAGAAACTGCGTTACGCTCCGCTCACGTTATGCGCTCACAATGAGAGCGAGTGAGAGGCACGCGTCCCTTCCACTCGGGCATGGTTAGCCCGCCTAAGAGCGAGAGAGACAGACATAAAGTCGTTGTCACGTAAAACTTTCGCCCGTATACCGACTTTACAGGCAACCAATTTTTTTTGAGTATCATATTTATGTTTAATGGTTTTAGTAAAAGTTGTGGAGACTAAACGCAACAAACAGTTTTTAGTTCAGCCACCATCTATTTGTACATAACAGACTCGCTGTCTATTTGTCTTTGTAAATATTATTAAGACATGTTACTTCACTAAATTCAAATGTATAAAAATCAAGCAAGAGTTGCAAAATACAATACAACACATAATTCGAGTATCGAGCTGCATTTTCATTTAATATAATAGGATCAGCCAAACCATCCTATAAAGTATTTAAAAACTTGTGATAAAGTCAGACTTTCGTAGTTCCAATAAACACACATTTAATATTGAAATTTTTGAAATAAAACTAGTTCTTAGCAAAATTGGCGATCAAATGTTGGCAACTTTTCAATGTTCACCTTCCCCGCGCCCCGCAAAGAAATGAAACGAGTGTGGGTATAGAGTTCAAACTTTTGTCGAAGTAAACAGTAAATGTATTATGAAGTTTTAGCTTATAAATATGTAAAAGCAGTAAAAAATTAAGTATTAGCATTTTTGTATACGATTAAATAATTTTAGAGTGCCCAGTATATTAAAAACAGTTTAACATGTCGAGCGCGAGTACTTCGCAGACACCACCTGCCGTTTCGTCTATAAACGATGTCAGTGTTTTGTTTCAAAACGTTAAAAAATATGAAGAGTTAAATGTTATTGGAACAGGTACTTAAATGTTTTGATTATAATAAATTCATAATTAACCTATTTCAGGTTTCAACCATGCGCCGCACGCGCCGGTTGTTTTCGCGCAAAATTTATTTATTTTGTAAATACATATTTTAAATAAAATTATAGTATTTTTAATGTGATTTGCTATGCTATAAATTGTTTATGTGATGGTTGTTTATATTTATAAGTTATTAAACGATTCTTCATGCAACGCTTTCTCAATATGGTGTCTAGTTAATCCAAATTTGAATTGATAATGTCAAATAAATAAACATGCGTCGGCGCACTCGGCACTGCAGCTGGCGTTTGCGTTCCATTTGTCGTTCGTATTCTACCCGTATAAATTCAGACTAGAAAAAAATATAACTATGACAATACCAGTGTTTTGTAGATAGATATAAATTTTTGGGTAAAGGTAATTGGACGAATTATTAATGTCGATAAATTTAACAAGACCATGTTTAACAAAAATGAAAACCATCTTCAATTATTTTAAGAAGTTTCCTGGTGTATCTTCGAAGTTCAAGGTGGTCTAATGCCATTGAAATTAAAATGGGACCGACCTTGAGATATCCACTTTCCAATAAAAAAGAATCAAATCAGTTTGTGAGCAAAAAAATTATGAACATTAAAAAAAAAAATTACAATCAAATTTTGAACTGGCTCCTTTTTTGAGATCTAAAGACTTTGAAGTTTGAAATAAAATTTAGATAATATACTAATTTATATCTGCTGTTTTAGTCTTATTTGAATTTGATTTATATAGAATTTAAAAATTAAATTGAAGTGTTTGTTTGTAATGTCAAAATAACTGCTTTTTACTAAATGCATATGAAAGTAATTGCAATACCTATAACATAAGACCCATTTTTAATTTTTTTGTCTATATTACGATTTTGATGGGACCATCAATGGTAGATAGGTGATGTTATAAGGAGTAACTTAAGCTACTTTTATTTTAGAAAAAGAAATAGGGTTCTGCTCAAATAAACAAACTGGTCACTGTGAATCAATTTGAGTGCTTGGATGGCTTACATGGTGTAAACCATAAGAGATATATAAATGAATGTACTACATAGTTGTAGATCCTTAAAAGTCCTGCAAAAAAGTTTACTACGGACACCCTACTACCTTCTACGGAACACCCATAATAAGCATTTTTGTCTTTAAAATAACAGAGCGAGGGAGCAAGATTCATGCATGTGCCAGATCTATGACATTTTGTATTCCACATGAGCAATGCTGCAAGCACAGCTAGTTACTAATAAAACTTATTAATACCATTTCTTAATTCCTATTTAAAGACAGTAAGTATCCTTTATGTATTTAAGATATTTACATAGGTAATTTTCCTCATGATATGAGATTTTTGTTAAATTTTGTCACACTTTATTGATTACATTTGTGTTATATAATTTTATATCAAAATGTATGGATTTACTTAAGTGTTGTATCTAAATATGTATATATCTTCAAATTATAATTCCTGTCTTTTCCTTCCTTTAAAAATATGGCTAGATCCAGTTAAACAGGGCAAATTAGCAAAATTGCTGTGAGTTACTACATTTTTTGATAACATTGACTATGCACTTATATTTGAAAATACAACTGCATTTACTAAACAATTAAAATTTAAGTGTGATCTTATAGGCATTTATAATCTATATATCTATCTAATCTATTGTATATTTTTTTTAGCATAATAGACAAATTGAGATTTCTGCTTCCTTTTTTATGGGTATTCAAATTAATAAAATTGAAGTGTCTGTTTGTAATGTCAAAATAACAGCTTATTACTAAATGTGTATGAGAGTATATACACATACTTGTTATAGTAGTACATATTTTTTTTTTAGTATTTGTCTTTATTGGGTGTGGCAATTTGTTCCTTCATGTATAGGTACAATAAGCCATTCTTATGTTGTTGTATTCTTTGTATTTTACTTTTTTTCCAGTGATTCCAATGACCTTCACAGATTGTAGCTAGAAGTGTTCATACTATACTCTATGTTTGAGGTTGGGCACACTAAACCTTTTTAGTTGTTTGTGTACCACACTTCCTTCCCCCTCCAGCCCTGATGCCAGTATGTTTATGTGTTTTAATAGTCCACTATCTCCTGTTTAACAGTGTTGATATTAAAATCCATGAATATGTACTTATTTTTAATATAGTGTGGTTTATTCAGCATGTTACAGATTGCTGTACTTTGAAACCTTTCCAGTATTTCTATGTCGCTGTTACTAGCAGTCCTCCATAGCTGTATTCCGTATGTCCAGATGGGTTTTAGGATGACTTTGTATATCTTTAATTTGCAGGCAGGTGAAACTTTGATTTAGTTCCTATGTACCACAGTACATGCTTCTTAATTTAATATCTAATTGCTTTCGTTTGGTCCAGATATGTGTCCGCTAATTAAGTACATGCTCGGCTTGAGGGATGATGTTATTGTATAATTCTATGGGTGGACAGGTTTGCCTTCTAAGGGTGAATGTTACATGGGTAGACTTATTTTGATTTACTTTAATGCACCATTATTGAGCCAATCCTCAACTACTGCTAGATATCTTTGAAGGTTTTCTGTAGCTATTATAGGATCCTCATGCACTGATAAAACAGCTGTGTCATCAGCGTATGTAGCAGTGGTAGTATCTCTTTGTGTTGGAAAGTCAGCTGTATATAACAGGTATAGTACTGGTCTCAAGATGCTACCTTGAGGGACACCTGATGAGATGTTGCATAGTGAGGAAACTGAGATGTTTCTCACTGTGTTGAGGTGAGAACCTCAAAGCATCTTTTACTCAGATATGATTTTAGTATGCCATAGAACGAATGTGGTAACATTTTTTTGATTTTGCGTAAAAGTCCTTCATGCCATACTTTATCAAAAGCCTGTCCTATGTCTAAGCAGATTGCAGAGCAGTATTGTTTGTTCTCAAATGTACAACTGATGATGTCAGCGAGGCGATGCACCTGTTCAATAGTACCATGCTGTTCACAAAAACCAAATTGATGTTGAGGTAATATATCAGGAAGGTAGGAATGAATTCTGTTTAACAGTATTTTTTCTAAGAGTTTACCTACTACAGGCAGCAAGCTAATCGGTCTATAGGAGCTTACTTCATTTGGATGTTTACCTGGTTTGAGAATCATTATTACTTGTGCGATTTTCCATTGAGAGTGGTAAATTTCTAATCTCAAGCAAGGGTTGAAGAGCATGGTTAATAGCAGTAAACTTCTTTTAGGAAGGTTCTGTAGGAGTGTAGTATCGACCCTGTCATACCCACCCCAATCAGTGAGTGATTAACTTTAAAATTTTAAATTCTTCCTTGGGGGAAGTACTCTTCAATGGTAGTTGCATTTGTTGGGGGCTATTAATGTACTCAACGACCTCCTCTTCATGTATTGGATGTTTACATTGTTTTGGTTGAAAGACTGTTGGAAATGTAAATTCATTAGCTCGCATCGTGAGATGGTGAGGTCGCGGGAAGGCCTGTTATAGGCGGGCGAATGGCAGGTGCTACTGTTCGGCTAAGGCCCCCCGCCCCCATAGCTCGGCGGGACAGCTGGTGCAGGCACGCGCAGTAGTCGTCGTCGTGCGTTTGAGTGCCGCGCTTCTGCTTGTGGTTTGGAGAGCGCTACGTCACACGTAATTTTCGGTAGTGTCCTAGCTGGATTTTGCCTTGTATCGTATAACGTTGTTTGTGTCCCAGGAGTTTTGTTGAACTGATTATTTGCGGTACTAGTGTCATACCAGTTGAGGCGGTTACACCCACGTACATACAATTCACTCCACACACACACATACTTCACAATTGGCCGTCCAGGTACCAGGGATACCGCCCGCGCCTGACGAGGTGAGTCTTCTTTTGTTTGTAATCAATTACTGCGTATCGCAGCAATAGGTTCGAGAGGGATCGTGATTCGCGAAGATAGATTCTAGGGCCCAGCGTACGTCACGCGAACCTTCTCGAACAGACAGTTTTAAGATGCTTGGCATATGTGATGGCCTTGTCTAGATCTGATTTAGCCCAAACTCCATTGGTATTTTTAATGTGTGTTATTTGGTTTTTAGGTTTTTTATATATTTTTTGTAGCTCTCCACAAGGAGTAATTGGTGTCATTATGAGGTGTGAGATTCGTAAGATAAGTGTGTATATTCTTGTTTCTTAGATTATTTATTATGTGTTTTAGTTCTTCAGAAGCTTTGTTGAATGATTTCTTATCAATCGGGTATCTGGTATTATGCTACTTTTTTCTCAACTGCCTTCTTTCATTTACTTTGTCCTTGATATATTTCGGGTATATGTGTTGGGTACGCAGCACGTCACACGCGTCGATAAGGCGAGTGAAGTCAACCCGGGTTGGACGGGTTTGTTGAACTTATAAGATTTCTTGAAAATCTTATAAGACGCCGGATGCCCGTCTCGTGGCGATTATTCGTGCCGATCCGCTCGATGCACGGTCCTAAGTGTGCGATATCGCACAAGCTCATTCGAAATGAAACTAAACCTTTTCACTACTAAACGTAAACCGAGCCGACCGATCTTATCTATACAACTGATGGTGTCTTCGATGATATTCCATCGAGGCGCTGATGTCTATACGTTGCGTTTCTTCGGTAATGTTCGATGGATCGGCGATCGGCTCTTGTCGATGTTATTTTCTCTACGGTCGGCTCGGTTTTCACGTTACATTTATTTATTCAATAAAACTATATACAAGTGCCTTATACCTAACTATTCATTATCTTATTCCCTATCGATACTTATTATAACTATAATATTAACTATCGATAACTTATTCTATGTTTATTCTATTTTACGCGTCCGTATAAGCAAAATACCCGGTCCCTAACACAGATCAATACTTTCGTTACATAATTTCGGGACGCAGGCCGAGCGCGTATTTACCTAAGTTATTATTTTAATCTTTAATTTATGGGGAAATAATAAGGCGAAAATGTACACTATTTATTTCAATATGCTTATAGCTACTTACATTCTATCAATATACTATATCTATATCTCTATGTACTTTATTTATCTATTACTTACATTGCGACTCTATTCCATAATTCTGACGCTCCGTATTTCTATAAATCTATTATGTTAACTCTATTTTTATGAGGCGACGCTGCTGTCGCCAACAATATGTGTGGTATTATAATTTTGTTAACTGGGGTAGATGTAGAGTGTTCTGCTGCAAAATGTACTAGTTTATTAAATGTTTCTATTTGAACTTCAACTTCATGCCTTGATTTCAGGAATATTAGTAGATCTGTATTGTCAGTAATGATATTTCTGTATCTGTCCCAGTTTGTTTTTGCATTGTACATTTTAGGGGGGCGTTTAACTATAAATCCTTTAAAGTTCATATTAATTACGACAGCTGCAAAAGCAATTTTTAAATTTTTTGTCTTTCTGTCTGTTCCTGCTAATCTCCGAAACAGTTAGACCGATTTTGACGGGGCTTTCACTGGCAAATAGCTGATGTTATAAGGAGTAATTTAGATATCTTTTATTTTAGAAAAAATACTTATGGTTCCGCGCAAATAAAATAAACTAAAATAGTAGTCTAATTCTAATTCTATTCTAAAATAAATTACTCATGATATATATTTAGAAAGCATGTAATCAAGTAATTGTCTAATTTTTCAACAATCTATTAAGGTTAAATGAAAGGTCAAATATTTATTTTTATTGCCACATTGACATTGTCAGAATATGAACATTCTCAAGTACTGTTTCAAGTCAAAATAATTATCTATTGGTGTCCAGTTTTTCATATACCGTACTGTTTTTGGTGTAACATTGAATTCAATGTTGCTAGCCATCTCTCTGTTTAAAAAATATAATAAATTCTTAGTTTATTTATAACATAATAAGCTACATTATCTAAACAAGTAACTATTCTCTTCAGGCGCTTATGGGACAGTCTACAAAGCACGAGATCTACACAATGGCGGTCAAATAGTCGCCATGAAGAAGGTGAATGTGTCTCTCACAGAGGATGGAATACCTTTGTCCACAGTGAGAGAAATTGCCTTGCTGAGGCAACTTGAAGCATACAGGCATCCGAATATTGTCAGGTTTGTATTCTTGTCTCTTTAGCTTTTATATATCTACTAAAATTCTAACATTAATAATTCTGTAATTAAACTAACATACACACATTTCATACATACATAGATATATGAATACATATTTAATGTTTCGAATAGAATCTCGGCTATTCCAGATATTTCGAGAATAGTGTTTTTTTTTTTCCTCAGGTCGTAACATTATTTATAATGTTTATGGTAATTCGATATTATATTTTTTAAATTTCATTTTCAGGCTTCTGGATGTGTGCCACGGAGGTCAACCATTAGAAAGAGACTCTCAACTTATCCTGTTTTTAGTTTTCGAGCATGTTGAACAAGACTTGGAGTCATTTCTTAGTCGGGCACCAGGACCCTTGTCTGCAAACAGGATAAGGGTGTGTTTAATTTTTTTAAAGTTATATTTTTCTTGTTTAGTAGAGGTTAAAATTGAGAGCTCATTATGTGACGGAAGTGTTACAAGATGCAGTTAGAAATACCTAATAATGTGAATTCATTGTACTGATTTTTTTAAATTGTTTAAAAATTATTAAAGACTAACTGTGCCCGCGGCTTCGCTCACGTGCACTACAGAATGCCCTCGATCGGGCACACGCGCGAATTTTGCTCCTCCGCTCCCGGTTATTTTAAAGACAAAAATGCTTATTGTGGTTGTTCCTTCGAAGATAGACAAAATATACCTACTCTTGCTGACTTTTTTGTAGGTTTTTTTATTGTCTACAATTATGTAGTACATTAATTCGATATTAATCTCTTATAGCTTACTACTGAGTAAGTTAATTAAGTAAGCTATTCAAGCGCCCGATTTGATTCACAATGGCAAGCTTTTTTATTCGCGCGGAACCCTAATACTTTTTCTAAAATAAAAGTAGCCTAAGTTACTTCTTATAACATCAGCTATCTATCTGTGAAAATCCTGTCAAAACCGGTCCAGCCATTTCGTAGATTATCCGGCACAAACAAACAGACGAACAGACAGAGAAACTTTTAATTTCTTTTTTATTATTTGTATCGTATATACTTTCATATGCATGTAGTAAAAAGCCAATATTGTTTTAATGGTTATGTTGAGATAAACCGCATAATTAAACGATCCGATCCCGAAGTACCCTTATTCTCGTCTAGTCTGGTGAAATAAGAGGAGGGGGACGGAGCACAGTCTAGGCCATTCAAGCGGTCCTGGCGCGTCTAGTTCGGGAGATTGCGCAATCTAATAACGCAATAGGTGGTTAGGGAGCTTAATCGTCTGTATTCCAACAACCAGAGAGGATGAATAGTTAGGAAAGTAGGCTTTGGAGAAGATAGCTAGCATGTATGAGAATTACTGACAGTCGCAGTTGTTAATTTTAGTGCAAACAGTGGCGTAGCTAGTGTGGTAGGCTTCGGAGAAGGTAGCTAGCAAGTATGAGTATTACTGATAGTCGCAGTTGTTAATTTTAGTGCAAACAGTGGCGTAGCTAGTGTGGTAGGCTTCGGAGAAGGTAGCTAGCAAGTATGAGTATTACTGATAGTCGCAGTTGTTAATTTTAGTGCAAACAGTGGCGTAGCTAGTGTGGTAGGCTTCGGAGAATGTAGCTAGCAAGTATGAGTAATTACTGACAGTCGCAGTTGTTAATTTTAGTGCAAACAGTGGCGTAGCTAGTGTGGTAGGCTTCGGAGAAGGTAGCTAGCGAGTATGAGTATTACTGATAGTCGCAGTTGTTAATTTTAGTGCAAACAGTGGCGTAGCTAGTGTGGTAGGCTTCGGAGAAGGTAGCTAGCGAGTATGAGTATTACTGATAGTCGCAGTTGTTAATTTTAGTGCAAACAGTGGCGTAGCTAGTGTGGTAGGCTTCGGAGAATGTAGCTAGCAAGTATGAGTATTACTGATAGTCGCAGTTGTTAATTTTAGTGCAAACAGTGGCGTAGCTAGTGTGGTAGGCTTCGGAGAAGGTAGCTAGCGAGTATGAGTATTACTGATAGTCGCAGTTGTTAATTTTAGTGCAAACAGTGGCGTAGCTAGTGTGGTAGGCTTCGGAGAAGGTAGCTAGCGAGTATGAGTATTACTGATAGTCGCAGTTGTTAATTTTAGTGCAAACAGTGGCGTAGCTAGTGTGGTAGGCTTCGGAGAATGTAGCTAGCAAGTATGAGTATTACTGATAGTCGCAGTTGTTAATTTTAGTGCAAACAGTGGCGTAGCTAGTGTGGTAGGCTTCGGAGAAGGTAGCTAGCGAGTATGAGTATTACTGATAGTCGCAGTTGTTAATTTTAGTGCAAACAGTGGCGTAGCTAGTGTGGTAGGCTTCGGAGAAGGTAGCTAGCGAGTATGAGTATTACTGATAGTCGCAGTTGTTAATTTTAGTGCAAACAGTGGCGTAGCTAGTGTGGTAGGCTTCGGAGAAGGTAGCTAGCAAGTATGAGTATTACTGATAGTCGCAGTTGTTAATTTTAGTGCAAACAGTGGCGTAGCTAGTGTGGTAGGCTTCGGAGAAGGTAGCTAGCAAGTATGAGTATTACTGATAGTCGCAGTTGTTAATTTTAGTGCAAACAGTGGCGTAGCTAGTGAGGCTTATTCGGAGAAGATAGCTATCAAGTATGAAAATTACTGACAGTCGCAGTTGTTAAATTTAGTGCAAACAGTGGCGTAGCTAGTGAGGTAGGCTTCGGAGAAGGTAGCTAGCAAGTATGACGATTACTGACAGTCGCAGTTGTTAAATTTAGTACAAACAGTGACGTAGCTAGGAGGTCTAGACTTCTTTAACTTTAAAAAGATATGTTTTTATTTTATGTTTCAGAGTATGTCCTTCGACATCCTATCAGGTATTGATTTCTTGCACTCGCACAGGATTGTCCACAGAGACCTGAAGCCTCATAACTTACTGGTCACATCTACAGGGAGAGTTAAGCTGGCTGATTTTGGTTTAGCCAAGACTTATGACACAGAAATGAAGTTGACTAGTGTGGTATGTATGTTTCAAAATAATGTGGTATATATCCACTAAGTGTGATGTTTGGAACCTCAGTTTCTATGGAATTAAGTGGAATGTTCAGATCTCTTAATTACATAATATTGTTACGACCTGTTACAAACCGATTAAAAAAGAGAGAAAGTCCTGTTCCAGAAATATCTCGAAGCAACTATATACTTCTCGGTACTTCGAAATAATGTTCGCGTCATAAAACAACCGCGGCGCATGTTTGTGCAAACATGATAGTTTACACATACATGTATAGGGCTTGTCGCCTCGATTACGTCATCGAGTAGGCATAGCAACTAAACGTCGAGAGAGATAGCGATGATTCACGATTTTTCTACTATCGTTTAGAGTAGGTATTTAAGCGGCTCAAGCGCGGCACCGAAGTAGTTCAGTTTGGAATTACTAAGCGTAACATCGAGCGATAAAAGGAAGCGAAACCACAGTGAAATAAGTAAGTGTTGTGAGTTCGTGAAATATGTAACTGTGTGGAGTTCGAATAAAACTTCTTCACGTCAATAATCGGCATTTCTATTACCCACGGGTGTAACAATATTATGTAGGGAATTAAGAACATACTTTTTTGTATTAGGTGGTGCTTGGAAAGTTGGAGGAATGTAAAAAAAGGACAATGACGTGGGATATTATGAAAACTTCTTTTTGCATGATTAAGAGTTTCAAATTAATTTAGTTCCGCTAGTGTGTTTTTTGGAATTTCTGTTTCTATGGAAGTAACTGGAATGTTCAGATCTCTTAATCAATTATGTAGGGCATTAAGAACGTTATACTTAGCATCATTCAAGAATTTTCAATTAATTTATTTCAGTTGAGTGTGCTTTTTGGAACCTCTGTTTCTATGGAACTGTTTAGAATGTTCAGATCTCTTACCAGTTGCGTAGTGCATTAATAATTGTAGAAGAGCTATTGCAAAGGGAGGATCCTCCGACCAGACGGGTGTTATGTCTGGCGGGCAGCTGCCCAACGGTTGTAGTCGGGTTCTTGTAGTATACACTCAATCGAAGAGTTAATTTCTATAGTGCGATGTAGGATGCGTCGTATGTGGCTCGATAGATTCGCTGTGTGTCGCTATGTAGATGTCGCTACATCACTCCCTCCGAGACCGGAGGTCGATAGCAGGTTGAGTCGTCCATACATCTTGTGATGCTTGCCGGGCCATTGGAATGTTCCAGTGAGTCGGAACCAGATGCCGCATAGTTCACGGTGAGTCGGAACTGTCTGCGGTGATGCCCATGAGTCGAGGTGATGCCCAGTGAGTCGGGGTTTATGCCCCAGTGAGTCGGTGATGCCCCCAGTGAGTCGGGGTGATGCCTCCAGTGAGTCGGGGTGATGCCCCAGTGAGTCAGGGTGATGCTGCAAGAATGCTCCAGTGAGTCGGAGTTTTGCAGTGCTGCGTAGTGACTGGCTGCTGCGTCGACCATGAGAGAAGTGCGTCTCTGCTTGCTGACCGGCCGAAGTGCAGTGTGCTGTGCCAAGGTCGCTGAGAAGGCTGTGGGTGATGACCAGGAATACGCGCGTCCGCTGCATGCTGGTGGTCAGGATACCCGGTAGTAGCCGTGGATGCTGGCTGGCTGTATGACTCGCTGCTCGAAAGCTTGTGGAAGTGATGATGACGTCACGATGTAGCTGTGCGAAGAAGGTTGCGCAGACGTTCATGCTCGGGGTCACCAATGTGGAAGTAACCATAGGAAAGGGAGGATCCTCCGACCAGACGGGTGTTATGTCTGGCGGGCAGCTGCCCAACGGTTGTAGTCGGGTTCTTGTATATACACTCAATCGAAGAGTTAATTTCTATAGTGCGATGTAGGATGCGTCGTATGTGGCTCGATAGATGTCGCTGTGTGTCGCTATGTAGATGTCGCTACATAATGTTACTTATGATACCCTTTTTTGAGACCTCTGTTTATATGGAACTGGATGAGATGATGAGTAGATTTAGTAGTATGTACATTAATATTTTTAGGTGGTGACCCTTTGGTATCGACCCCCTGAAGTCCTTCTCGGAGTATCATATAACACAGCGGTGGACGTCTGGTCCTGTGGTTGTGTCCTCGCCCAACTGCATACAAGGAAGCCTTTGTTACCTGGAACATCGGATTCTGATCAATTGCATTGCATTTTTAGGTATACTTTATTATGGGTTTTTACTTAAATAACTTGAGAGATTTTAGTTTATGGACTTAATTGAGTTTCCTTTATAGGTTTTTCTTATCTCGATTAAATTATGCTGTCTAGTATTTTTTATAAATGTATTTTTATGACTGCTTAGTCCCTGTAGAAAAGCGCAACGATACACCAATCTTTGACTCTTTCTCTTGTTAACTTCTACATTAATCTGAAAATATACAAACCACTACAAAAGTACATGAAATACACTAATTAGTTGAAACGATTCGCACGCCATCTACTTCTCATTGACGGTACTCGGTCAGAAACTTTTACACATGTGCCGCCAACAACCGTACAAAGTTTCAACTCAATCGGATGAATAGAATACCGACACACAGACGTCCATATACATAGACACAAGAATTGTTGCATTTGGCTATAATTCACCAAGTTATCATCGCTACAATGGGGTGCAGTGTGGTTGAAATATCCTCACCCGTACTGAAACGCTCTAAAAAAGCGCCGATTGTAGATGTCTGTTACTATAAATAATATCAGGTTGTAAAAATCCTAATGTTGGGCAACTTTTTTATAATACAACTAAGCGGTGAGCGGTTACCATATGGCCTATGAATGCTTGTTACAACAGAGGTATCAATATTGAGTCGCAGACCCTGGGCCATTCTTCCCCAAGTATTTCTGGAAACCCTACTCACCACAGGAGCACGACACAAGGTTGTTTGGCTGTAATCTTCTGTAGGGTGGTGGTAATTTACCAGACAGGTTGCCCAAAGGAAGATTCTAGAGAGATTTCGCTGTGCGTTACCTCTTAAACGTCTTATTGGATAGACATAGGCTTAATCTTCTCATCTAATAATTCCAGACTCATCGGTAGACCACCTAGGAGCGAATGGCCTGACAATATACCCGTGGTCATAGACAACTTCCCCGACTACCAGCCCCAGGATTTATCTGAGATCATCCCAAGAATACATCCACAGGCATTGGAACTCATAAAGGTAACTTCTTCTAATTGCATTTTATTTTTTTAAACTATTCAGACTAATGTTCAGAATCTCACCTGATACTAGTTACAATTAGGCGTGGAATAATTCACATATAATTTCGTTATATAACTGTGATAAATCATATCACATTTCACGATAGTTCCATGCACAGGAAAGTCCTATAAGATTTCGTGCAAACGTTATATAAACGTGTAATAGGAAAGTTACAAGTGGGAAAGAGATAAAAGAATAACATTGTAGCGACACGCCCCACCAGCTAGAGTTAATTTTAATCTTGTTTACAACACTTTGTTTTGCTTTGATTTATTTGCAAGATTTTTAACACCCCGAAATAACTTTTGGTATGTGAGAATTGATATTAATTTACTGTTTGTCGTTCAGTGTTATTGTTAATCACCAGGGCCCTCTTAAGCATATTCAGCGCCGGGGTGCGAAATTTATCATGCCTCCCCCCCTGCTGTTACATACATTTTCATTCTATAACTACTTATAATGGTCAAGTATGTCAATATATCTTGAATCTTGGACCCATTGTTGACCTTAAATATCCTGTGATCGCAGCTCTGCTTTCCTGGACTAGAGTGTTACTCAGTTTTGTTGTGGTATGCTAGTAGATACCTATCAAAACTTATGACGGTTGGCTTGCGTCCCCTAGGACTAAGCTTAGGTGTCTCGCACCCCCTTGCACCCCCGGGTAGAGGGTCCTGTTAATTACCACATGTAAAATATAATAACTGGCCGTGATATATTACCTGTGATATAACAGTGAAAAAATGTCATGCCATGATTATTTTAAAGTAGCTATAATATCCACGTCTAGTGGTAATGGAACCAAAAATAATGGCATGGTAAACCTAAGATGGGTGCTAGCGAGGAGGACATTAGAAAATGATTTATCCCTAGGCTTTGTAATTAACTAGCTGTTTTCGCGACTGTGCTCGCGTTTTCTACAGAATGCCGTCGAGTGGGCAGACGCGTGAATCGTTCTACCCCCTGTTATTTTAAAGATAAAAAGTGCTTATTGTGGGTGTTTCTTAGAAGATAGACATATGCTCTAGCTGCCTTTTTGTAGGTCTTTTTTTGTAAAATAAAAGTTGCCTAAGTTACTCTATATAACATCAGCAATCTCCCAGTGAAAGTCCTGCCAAAATCGGTTAGTTTCAGAGATTACACATAACAAATAGACAGACAATTATTTTTTTTTTGTTATAAGTACCGTATATACATTCATAAGCATTTATTTAGAAGCCTGTTATTTTAACATTACAAACAGACACTTCAATCTTATTTATTTATATAGATTACAATATAATTACCTCATCAAAATCTTAGGCTTATTTTATTAGATATAGTGTCCAAATACATTATATTACTCAAGTATCATTGGTTGAAAACTGTTTTGGCAACTGTACATCCTGAAATCATCAAAAACTTAATCCCCACTCAACTTTCAGGGTATGTTGGTATTTGATCCTGCGAAGCGACTGACAGCCATGGACTGCCTTGAACTGCCCTATTTCACAGACGAGCCTCTCACGTAGCCTCTAATGTCAACACTTTAATGTACACAAAACTTGTCTGCTTTATTATAAGTACAGATTCAAACTGCAGGTGCGGATAGGGGATCATTGCCCACCTCACTAAGGACCGATGTACCTACTTTATTTTGTGAACAATTTTAATATTGTAATCGATATTCCGCTACTTTAAACTATACACCCACCAAAAGACTCAAAAAAAAAAAATGGCTTACAGTAGTCGTATATGATGTGTAACATCTGACTTGATACAGTTTACATAAATAAATTAGTTTGTATAACAGCACACTTTATACACAACACTGTAGGTTAAGTGCACAGCTGATGCGTTCTTTTCTATTTCCCTTTGTCATCACACACACACGCCTGACAGTACCAACCTCTCGAAAAATAAGTTGGTACCACTTGACAGCAAACTCTAACACCGCGCACGCTCCTTAGCTTACGCGGCTTCCTGTTACACACTTCCGTCCCTTTACACGAAATCACTCCGACAGATTGCAGGAAAGCGAGAGGAAAGATGTTACACAAACTATTATTGTAACAAACTAAACTTTTACGTTTTGTAAGAATACATTTTCTGTAAAATAGGTAAACTCACAACAAAAATACTCCCTCCCAGGATAAACGAAATCCCATATCCGCGCCTGCGAATATAATTACACGTAAATTTTAGGACACGCTTGGTGTAAAAAAGTATGTGCGCAAATGTTAGTGTATGCTAGGAAGCCCTTCGGCTTTTGGAAAACTTCTTTTTTATGAAAACGAGTGTTGCTTTTTCCTTATGAAAAGATATTTAAAACTCGTATTATTGTGAATGCCCTTCTCTCTATGTTAGCTCCAGGACTGAAGTACCTGTTGTTTTCCCCTAAATCCGGCCCTGTGCACACTGAGCCATGTTTTACACCCAGCGAGTATACGATAATACACGTCTCTTCATGATTGGTGGCTCGAGTTATGACGTCACAGTGGTCGGTACCGTCAACAAAACAAGATTATTTTAGTGATAATACTTAGCTAGTAACTTCTGTAGATTTTTTTCTGCATCAACTCTGATTTAAACTATAATTGGCAAGCCCCTACTTAGTATTATCAGTTTGTGTTTCCCAACGCTGGGCATTGGTCACCGGGCTTCAAATCCATGGTCAAACTCGCCAACAATTTGGTGAATTATCACTACACGGAACTCGAGGCTCATGTTTCCTCACCACCTTTTTTCACCGTCCAGCCTTTAGTGTTATTAATTACATTGAAAATTAGTGAATGTACGCGATTTAGATGATATTCGTTAGTAGTACATACAGATGTCTTTCAATGTTATAGATGTACGGTCAGCAAACTAATAGAGAAAATGGACTTGGAAGTTTATTTCATCAAAGATTCCTATTTTTCTACTTTTTTTTACATAATAACTAGTTATAAGGTTAATTAAAATATAAGTTTTTTTTTTGATATTGTGTTTTTTTTTATTCCCTTCTTTAACAGTTCTTTTTAGGATTCCGTTCCCGGAAAAGTAACATTATTTTTCCTAGTTCTATACTGCGTGTTCTTTCTACATTTAAAAGGCTGTAATGGGCTGCCGGTTGAAATCTGAAGCAAAGACGGCTCAGTTGGTAGCGTGTACGGATTCCGCGTCGATCGACGTGAGTTTGAATCCCTGCAATGAGTCTGAACATCGTGATGAAACCATAGCATGGTGGTAGGACTCCACCCTCAAGTTTAAAATCTGTCACCTAACACCAACAGGCGTGTTCCGGCAGCTGCACTTGAGAGCCAGTCTTCCATTATACTTAGCGTGCAACCATCTTGAGCCACATCGTCTCTTAAAATCAGGTGAGATTGTGGCCACAACGCTAAACCTATAACGATAAAAATAAAAATTTCGTTGTAACATAATAATAATAATACCCAAAATGAAAATAAGGGAGGTTCCTTACATTTTTTTATTCATCTTCAAATAAAAACGTTATTAAAATTTGGTGTCGTTCTCGAACTTCGTAAAGTAACGTAAGAAATAATAAAAACCGGACAAACGAAACTCCGGCTTTCTCTAAGGATCACGAAAACGATCGTCATCGAATTGGCCTAGCGGTAAGACGACCAGACTTGTATGCACTGTGATAAGTACAATACGAGTGGCCTATAGTTCGAGTCCCGTTGATTTTGGATTTTCAAAAACAAATTTTAAGGAAGACATTTTTATTTTCTGAAAGATTCACTTCACAAAATATGTTTATTATCTTAATTTTAAATATCCTATAGCTCCGGTAATTGCCACGTCCCAGTGGACGCGGAACTCGCGTACGGATATAACATGCAATGCAAGAAAATGAACGAGGAAATAATATATCATAATTAATTCAAAAAATATTCCGAATTATATGTAACTACATAGTTGTGGGTGTAATAACTAGTAATAATGATAAGTTGTGAAGGATTAACATTTAGAATAAATCGGAATTAGGTGTAAGTCGAAAGAAACTCTTCGTCAAATAAGGAGAATTGGATACCATTTCATATCTTTAAATCATGTTTTCACCAGACTGCGAAAAAGTTAGTTAGTTAGTAGTTAGTTAGTATGCCTATTTCTTTGGTACACTCTGTAGCCTAAACGGCCTGATGGATTTTAGTATACGAGGTGTCGTTAGATTCGTCTTCATTGTGGGAGTGACATAAGATATTTAAGTACAGAGTCAAGGAATCAAATAAAAAGTAAAAATAGAAAATGATATATTTAGTAAGGTTTTTTTTGCAATCGGTATTTTTGATAACTTTTTAATAATTTAGCTTGTTTATATAACTATAATAGTTCGGCAAAATGACTTTACAACACTTGATGGTAAGTTTCGTACAGTCCAAAACAACGGAGACCGTCGGTGACAAATTTCATCGGCAGCCGTCGACGTCATACCAGCCTGCAGAGTTGCCTCATCACCCCTCGTTTGAAGAAACCAATATTATAGAAAGGAGGGAACGTGTTGGCTGGGAGACAATTTCACATCTGCGCGATACGACAAAGGTAAGAATTTGCGAACTTCTTTATCCGTGCCATGATGAACGCTGACGTCTATCTGAGTGGAAGGGAGATGATGGGATAAGGACAAACAATTAGACGTATTTTTGACTTGATCCTGAAAAGAAGAGGTATAATCGGATCCATCTCTTACTAGTTCTGCTTTGTTATTTAATTCATGGAGTGGTGATATTAAACGGCGACCCCGAAAAAAAAAATGTTTGATAGTCACCGTACTTTCTTGTTAATAATACGGTACAAGTTGTCTTGTAAACTGATATCCCTACCATAGAAAATTAGATAACTATATACAGTTTTATCGAAATTGCTTTGGCATAAACTCTACAGTACAATGCGTCTTTTGCTAGGTGTTTTATTACCCACGCTCTGTTATCTTAGTTCGTCTCAAAAAGCAGTTAAAATAAAACAGTTAACTGCACTTAAATTTCAATACGTGAGAAACGGAAAAATTATATAACTTCTGTTTAAACTTTTTGACATATAAGGGTCAAGGTCTCAATAAGCAGACTCAAAAGATAAAAATTGTATCAATGTAGTAACATATTATAAAACACCGACGATAAAATTTTGTTGTAAAAACTTATTGCCACTTTTGTCGAAATATAAATCGGCATTTTCTTGCAAATGTGATTTTGGTAGTTATCCGATTCTCCCTCTACAAAAGCGATATATTACTAGACGAAGCTAGGTTAACGTTATGTGTATTTTTTATGCTCCAGTCGACGAATTTCTTCTATAACGGTGGATTAAAAAAAAAGACAAGATTTATATAATTATTAATGTACAAAATAATGTATTTATTATACAAAAGTATACAAAACTTTCAGTCGATTGATCTAAACAATCATACAAACTCATTAAATCAAGAAATACAATATAATAAAGTACCCACTATGTATCGCAAACACAGATTTAAGTAAAAGGTAAATCTGTGATCGCAAATAAATTTTATTTACGTAGGTAATTGAATAACAACTATGATACATATATGATACTATATAGTAAAAATATAAATCACAAATATTAAGTGAATCAAAAAAAATAAACACAATTTTTATATTGTGATTATCTTGGCTACAATAATAAACTTGATACTAATAAAACATCATAAATTTTACTACACTCAAATACCAGAGAATTTAAAAAAAATTAATTTCGACCTTTTTAAAGCTTTTCTAAAAGTTGTCGAAAATAAATTGTTAAAAATTCCAAAATGCCTTAGTGCCAAAATTCCATATTATTTTCACAAAGGTGATTTTTGTGGCGACGTCATATCTCCCTAAATTCTTAATTGAAAATAATTATTTAAACATAATTTTAAAGCTTATGTATTAGCCACCATTGACGAAAATAAATAGTTAATTATTTTCATAAAAAAAGAAATATATATTTTACATTAGGAATGCCATCTGTTGGTGGTAGAAAATATATTCTACTAACATAACAGAAAAACTAATGTTAATGTGAGCAGTTGTGCCTGTATGTAGAATCGTTAGTCCCACACGGCTGAACCGATTTTGATTGAGTTTTTTTTGTGTTCGAATGCTGACTTGATCGATTTTGTTCTTAAAATCTATTCACTCATTTGAAAATTATTAACTATTTCTCTTTTTTTTAAATTGAATGTATTTTAGCATCTCCCACCGTACTAATCGAGTAGAAATTCGGTATTACGTTACTTCAATGATATTAAAACAAAATGGCCACTTTGAACTGCTTGCGCAGCATCTGAAATCTGCAAGATACCTACCTTACTCCTCAGCAACTTCGAGCAGAGATATCTATCTGGCTTGGGCCCACTGGAATGGTTTCAGAGAATAAATGACGATTGCATACAAAGATCGACAATGCCGTATCTACGTGTAAAATATAAATGCAGTGAAATGTTGATTTTTGTCGGGGGGTTGTAAATTTTCTATTTATTGTAACTAACAGAATATATCTAATGATAATTACATGGAAATTGTGACCGTAAAGAGACTAATATTCATTAGCTCTCGGCGATCCTGACATAGGCTCGCGGCCGACAACCGCAACAAATCTCGTGAGTAAATGAAAACATCATAAAAAAGAAATGTTCGTGCAAAGTTTTACACGTTTCTCAGCTATTAATAAGGGTACGGTTACACTGCGCGCTGTTTACATAATAAACGTCTACAAGGCATGAATAAGATGCTAAGTTGCATCGCATTTCAAAACTGGCATTTGAGTTGCCTTATTTATATGATGAATAAATTAGTCGGTAGGTTTACTTGATTTTGGTACGGCGCATTTGTGATTTTTTTTTAAACTAAGTTACACGAAATTTCCAACTTTAAAATGGCCGCCTTGAAAAGTATGATTTTGAGATTTGTAAACTTATTCACGCTTTGTAACTTTGTATCATTTAAGGAAATTTTGACAGCATTATCGTGCGACGTTAATTTACAAGCATTTGATATTTATTTCATATAACAATATACTTAAATCTGGTGTTATTTTGAGGTAAAACTAGTTTATATTAAAAAAAAAATTATTATATTAAACAAGTAATAATTTTGATATTAACTTTTTTACATAAAAAAATTGTATCTTCCGAAAACTAAAAATCTAAATTTCCAACTACGTTTAAGGAAATAAAATTTATTATGTTTTAAATTGGGTAGTTGGTATCAACTAACGACAACTCGGATGAAAGTTTATTTGAAGTTAAGTAGTTTTATGAGCTTAAATTAAAAATTAGAACTTGTTACATAATGTAACTTTACTGACCAGCACTTTCTCAAACTTAAATTGTATTGACGTTTCTATCGAACAATTTTAGTAGAAAATATACCGAATTTGGTTGTTCGAAAAATCTAGTAACACATATACAAATATGTTTTGCTAATTCACCACTTGATTATATCCAAGATCGTTTCATTGTTTTACAACGACGTCAGTTCCACGGCCTGCATAGTTATAATATAACTTTGATAAAATAAATCATGCTCAGTATGAAAAAACAAATATTACAAACACATTATAAAAATCGCTTTCAGTCACACACCGCTTCATTCACGGTCAATTAACTATTCATTAATTTCACTCATTCCTTCACTTTTCTTCGTCTCGTTTTGTTTCTTTGTAAAATCGAATATTTTCTCTAAATTCAGCGTGTTCTGATTGTATATCGTGACGTCATGGCTGTCGCCCCAGCTTATTGACGTCGTCGAATCTTTAATCGCAGGGGTATCTAAGTTTATTTCCACGCTGGCGACCTCGGGTATAGGGTTAAGTGCGGATTCGGATTGAACGCTCGGAGTTCGGTTATCAGGGTTGGAGATACCTTCAAGAGACGCGCAACGGTTTAGGAAATTCATCATCCGTTCTTTGTAAAACTCTGAACTT
The DNA here is from genome assembly GCA_033032175.1 of Saturnia japonica. Lineage (NCBI taxonomy): Eukaryota > Metazoa > Arthropoda > Insecta > Lepidoptera > Saturniidae > Saturnia > Saturnia japonica. Next base: position 9,688,974 of record CM065331.1, read on the forward strand.
GTCTCTGTGTTTTGTTTCGTCTTATTATTTTGGTTCTTGATGTAAAAACCGCTTTCGTCTTGCGCCATGAATATACGCTTTATCTTCTTACTGGGATAATTGTTGATTAAGTTATGCTTCTGTTTTAAAAGTTTACCGTTCCTCGGTAATTTTTTCGTGTTGTTCCCTTTTATTTTCGTGACGACAGACACGCAGTTGCCACGTCTCTGATGCGTCTCATCTTTGTAGTGATTTCTCATACCTTTGTACGATATTTTCACACTCAGAATCGACCAAAGTAACTCTAAAAACGCTGCGATCATTATATTTATCGATAGCACGTGTTTCGTAAATAGATTCGAATTTTCACCCTTATCGGTTGCATTTAAAAGTATCATCATATGGGATGAATTCTTGTCGAGGACATCCGTATGTTTAACCACCAAGTAATCCTTAAATGGTATTTTGTCTTTATAAAAATCATTTATATCTCCTTCCGAAGTCGCTATAAACCATACGGCGATCATTACAAACGATGCCAATGATATGATTGTTGATAAAACTGACATAATAAATAACCAAGTTATGTTTCGATCTATGTACCATTTCACGGACGCCATTATACTTGTAATGCCGGCAGCGAGACCGAAAACCGTTATTAGAGCCGGCGCCAAAACTAATATATAGTTACTTTCGTCTTTCGTTAGCGTTACATTTGTTAATGTCTCGTTTGATTCGAAACTGCCGACGTCGGTCGAGTTTTTTTCTATTTTCTCTTCATTTGGACTGACTAACGCTAAACAGGCTAGCAGAAAAGACGTAGCGGCTAGCGCTATGTGCACCCATGCTAATCCTGAGACAGTTGAAGCGGAATACCTTCGCTCAGACGGGTAAAGGTTCCTTGTATCGGGTTGTGTTTTAACTTTTATTGTGAATACGTCTTCCATTATTCATTTAGTTCTTCAGCGCCCTTGGCCGCACTTTTGTTGTGTAAACACTTTTTAAAATGTCAAATACGAAGTCTCAATTGAACACGTAACAAAACAAACTTTCGTTTTTGCATAAATTCAACGTTACTTTTTAGATTTAATTGAATAAAACGCGGAATTTTTGACGCGACGTACCCGGTGTAAAGTTTTAAACGAACTGAAGTTAGACACGTGATTTTGTTTAACGGAAAACTGCAGCGTACGTATGAGCGCTTTGCGACCTTTGTAAATGATATTAGATTTTAATCCGCTGATAATAGATGTCGTTTTAGTTAAATCAAGCGGTAAATAAGTCTGTTCTAATGTTGTAACAAGTTATGGCCACGAAACAACAACGAATTACAGATTGTAAAGTTGGTTTTACATGTTGATGTTTTTGTATATTTATTTTTCATTTCGAAAACTTTTAGTAACTTCGGAATATACCGGCTGTGTTCCAAATTTATAAGTAGGTATATAATAATATAGTTTGAAAGTCGAACTGGCACGCGACTCACGAGGGTTCCAACTCTCTTAGAACAGTAACATCCTAATGAACTTTAAAAAGCGATAACTTAAGAGAAAAAAGACTTCAATAAAAGTGTGAGTAACTTTTAAGTACTTACGTTTAATGAAAAACTTCTTTAAACTTGTAGCAGAGCTTATAAACCACAAGCTGTGTCCCACGGTTTTATCCGTGTTTAAACCCCCGTTACACCTTTTTATGGGATGAATTTTCAAAAACCAGTTCTTAGCGGATTTCTACGTTATAATAACTTCCTATCTGTGTGTTAAACTTCAGCCAGATCTTTTCAGTGGTTTGAGCTGTGTGTTGTACTAAAAAAATTAACCGGCTTCAAAAAAAGACGGAGGTTAGTTAATTCGAATGTATATATATATTTAATGGATGTTCAGCCATAACTTCTTTCTTTGTGAACCGATTTGGATGATTCGTTTATATTGGATATGTGATTCCACAAGGTGGTCCCTTTTTAATTTTATTACCATTGAACCTTCGACTTCGAAGCTACACTAGAGAACTCCTCAAAATCTAATAAGAAATGTTAGTGATTGAGATATTATAGGTAGGTTTATTGACTATATGGTATATATAGTAAATTTGAGTGAGTGACGAATGGCGGAAGTGAGAGTGTAAGAGGGAGGAAGGGATGGAGCGCTCTAGTGAGCAAGCGAGTGAGTGATTGTATATTTAAAGACAATCGTACTTAAGGAGTAAACTCCAGTCGTGGGTCGAACCTCACACAGCCACACTATTATTTTTTTCGTTACAAAGGGAATACGCATTTTTAATCGATTTAAAAAAAATGTGCAGTGTTCTCAATTTGGTTGTATTTTGTTCAACCATAACTTCTTTGTTGAAGAACCGATATAGATGATTGTTTTTAGAAAGGAGATACCTCAAGGGTGGTCCTTTTAATTTCATTGACATTGGACCTTAAACTTCGAAGATACAACAGGGAATACCCTAAAATAAAAGTTGGTTTTCTTTTCTTTCTTTTTTTTGTTAAAAATTGTCTTGTTTATAACAAGTACCTATTGTAATGCTTAGTGTAAATATGGCTGTGAATTATCAATAAATAGGTACTTCTAAATTGTAACATTACATATTTATTTTTAGTGTAATCATCATATCTGTTATATCAACAGATCACACGCACAAGTTTTGATTTTGACTTATGAAAAATATTATAATTAGGTAGTTATATAACATTTCATTAGTATTGAATTATATAAAAATAAATAGAAAAATTGACTATAGATTTTACTGAAAGTTATTTCTGTCTAAAAATAAATTTGAATTACTCTGAAATCGCGCCTAAAGAAGTACTTAATATAATTTTTATATTATTTATAAGCGAAATATCACTCACTCATCCAAGATCTCTGAAAGTATAGGTCCGATGGACATGAAATTTAACATAGTTACTCCTCTCGCGATATAAACGCTCACTGAGAACGACTTTTGCTCAAATCCAACCAAACCTGGTGATTCCATCAAGACCTCTAATAGCACCAAAATCGAATTCCATAGATAGATTATAGGCTACGGTATAGGTAACGTATTATATCGCTACCGTAGGGCATAATTAGATAACTACACTTGACTTGAATGACTTTACTGTTTTGTTATAATGTCAACAGTACTATGCGTCTTTTGGTCTTACCGACCCTCATTTAATATCTTAGTTCATCTTAAAACTGTACTAAAACAAGCTACATTATTAAAAAGGAAACAAAAAACACGGCTGCACTGCAAAAATATGTTTACTTCTTATTTGGTTCCCAGACGTCGTGTTTAAATATTAATATAGCCAATGTCACTGCCACAATTAAGACGAATCTAGCAACACCTGATACGCTAAAATCCATCAAGCCGTTTAGCCTATAGATCGTGCCAAAGAAATATACAAAACTGATTTTGTTAGTTATTTAATTCTCCCTCTATAGTAACAATATTATGTTACTTACATGGTATCACGGTATCATTATAATTTTTTGCGTATAGTTGATTACTTACCTTAAAAACCTTGACACTAAATTATCATAGGAATCTTAATTAAAATGAATCCGTTATTGTGCACCTGGCCTTACTGCAACGGGTTAGAAACGGCGTGACACAAACGAGTGGATGACAGCTTACTCAAACGTATCTATTAATACTAATATCACTTTATCTTATTTTATTATTATTATTTAAATTAAAAATAACATATAGAGATTCACTTGTATAAACTTTTTGGGAAGTTGCTAATAAAACAATAAAATCAATTATTAATCGATCATTGCTCAACTATTTGAAAGTTATTCAAATCTTTGTAAATAAATAAGCTTTTCTCTTTATTCTATGGAATGGGTGTGGAATATGAATTCATTCTATACTAGCTGGTACCCGAGACTTCATCTGCGTATTATTTGGATATACACAGACTGGTCTCGGAACACGACAAACGAAAAAAAAAGCCGTTGTTGCGTGATTGAGTAACAAACATAGAAAATTTCCATTTATTATATTTGTAGGATAACACTGGTTAAACTATGACTTTTAACGGGATAAAAAATACCCTATATGTTATTCCAGGTCATAGACTATTTGTGTTCCAAATTTCATTGAGATCTGTTCAGCCGTTTTAGCGTGATTGAGTAATAAACATCCAAACGTACACACTTTCACATTTATTATATTAGTAGGACAATCCTATGATATTACGTACATAGACTTGACTTAAAACTTTTTTATTTCGCTTTATGGTCGTGCGGTTAATACAACTGGAATGTCTGTGCGTCTCTAGGTTCTAACAACGATAAAATGTTCTAATGATTTTTTTGGAATTCCAATATGATTTTTTTTTAAACGTTATTAATATTTCTATCGCTTGACAATGAAAAAGAACATAGAAAACTTAGCGTTTGAGGAATGTTTTATAGTATTATCATGAACTGGGCAAAATGGCTTAACTTATATTGTATTACTAGCTGTATCCTGCGGTTTCAGCCACATATAATTTAGAAGAAATCACTAATAGATGAGTTAATACTTCCGTAGGTATAGATATTTTTATCGGGCGGTCAAATGGACTCATCGCGGCATCGCACGACTCGATCACACCACTAATACTATAGTTAGACCTACAGACTCGAGCCGAGTGTTGAATTATTTTAATTTTGTATTAGCTCTCAAACTATGCGTTCAAATAACATCCTGTAAAAGACAAAGTTTATCTTCATTAAATTGTCTTTACGATGAAGTAACTTTCCTTCGTAAGGATTATTATACCGTGCTAAAAATAATGCTCATAAATCACTTTTTAATATTCAACAAATTTTTGTCACAAAGTACCTTATTGTGGATTACCTATGAGATAGGTATATGCTATCGCGGAATATTTTTGTAGAACTTTTTATTTACGTATCATTAACTATTACGGCAGCGCACGCGGATAAAGCAGTTCCATTCACTTCCGACTCGATGGCACGTCGCATCAGCGATGTGTGATTGGTGACTCAGTTCTCCTCTCTCAAGTTACCCTCTTTTTTCAGACTGTCTAATTGCTAGCCGTAAGGGTCCTGAAGCCTCGGACGGCTTTTACATCTTCACCATGACTGGGGGCGAGCGCTTAGGGCACTCAGCCGTCATGTTACTGTCAACAATCAACATTTTATATACTGAACGCTTTACTCTCTATATTTCACCTATACATCTATACAATTAATAAAATTTAAGTGTCTGTTTGTAATTTCAAAATAACAGTTTATTACTAAATGCATATTAAAGTATATATGATACCTATAACAAAAAGCCCATTTTTAAAATTTTTGTTTGTCTGTCTCTTTGTTTGTTCCGGGTAATTTCCGAAACGGTTGGACTGATTTTGACGGGACTTTCACTGATAGATAGCTGCTGATATATGGAGTAACTTAGACTACTTTTATTTTAGAAAAATAATTAGAGTTCCGCACAAATAAAAAAAACTGATCATGGTGAATCAATTCAGGCGCTTAAATGACTTATGCTGAGTAACCATAAGAGATATAGCAAATTAATGTACTACATAATTGTAGGCATTAAAAAGACCTACAAAAAGGTCCGGGAGAGTATATACCTATATTCTAAGGAACACTCACAATAAGCATTTTTGTCTTTAAAATAGCCGAGAGCGGGGCAGCATGATTCGCGCCACATGAGCGAAGCCACGGGCACAGCTAGTACTAAATAATTATATGAACAAAAAACCACTTTGTACATCTTTGATCGAATGTAAGAATAAGCAAGCTTACAGACAAGTCGACGCGTTTATTTTACGGATAGGATTAATTAGACCGCAACCTATTTGCATGTACGGCAAAAGACCTGAATGCCATCCGCGCTCGCCCCCAAGCCCAGTGTAGCTGTCACAGCCTCTAATGACTTCAGGGCTAAGGGCTTTTGTAGACGGCACCGCGGACGCGCCGCGCCGCCGAGCCGTCTCCCCCTGATTTGCCATATCACTGTACATTTTTAGTAATACATTGCTAACCACGAACATGATACGTGTAGGCATAATGAATATGATGAATTTTACTTTAAAAAAAAGGAGGTAGTGTTTGCTTACTATATGTAAAGAAATGGCTAAATAAAAGTAAAGAAGTCAAATAGACGTTTGGGTTCATCCTATTTTGATACAAAGAGAACAGAATGGTGGATTCCATACACTTTATAAAGATCTACGAAAAGATTAGTATTAGATATACCTATCATATGAAAACACTAACTTTGTTTAGTTAAACTTAACATGCTAATTATTGTTACACGTACCAATTATAATTTTTGTGGTTAGCAATGTATTACGACAAAGGTACAGTGATATAGCAATCATGCGGCGGAGCGTATAATCAGTTAAAAAAATATGTGTTTATTTTACCATCTTCGTCCACATCGTCACAGAGCGTCATTGAGATTGTGGTTACCTACAAGTTAACATAAAACAGAAATAGCATTTAAAAGAAGCTAACCTTGGTAACGGATACCACAGATTTCTCCGCGGCCCGCGGCCCGGCCTTCCACAAGGTTTTTATTAACAACTTTTGGATATTATAACATAAAATAACATATCATCACGCCTGTATCCCCGAAAGGATAGGCAGAGGTGTACCCAATGTACACCCACAGTTCGCCGGGTATGTTTTTCAGGTCCCATGTAATAATAGAGGTCGAGCCCGTTGACATTAATCAGGCACAAAGGAATCGAACCCAGGACCTCGCTCATAGCAGTCGCGCTAACGACCACAAGGCTAACGAGGTACTTATGTCAATGAATTTTGCCTTTATTTTTATGTATGTAATAGGTGTGCTCATGGACTGGACTACAGAATGGCGTCGGTCGAGTACACGCGCGAATAGTGTTGTCCCCGCTCCCACCCATCGCTAATTATTCGAAAGAAAAATCCTTTTATATTTTTGTAGTTTTTTTAAATATCTAGAGTTATTTAGCACATTGATTTGATATATCTCTTATGGTTTCCTCATAATAAGCTATTTAAGCGCCTCAAAAGCTTTTTTCTTATTATTTTCCGAATTGATTTTCCATTATCGTCACTGTTTATTTCCTATATTATAAAAACATAGCTTTGAATATAAAAAAAAACGTCATAAATATCATTCGCGCTTGAAAAAGACATAAACGGATAGAGACAAAGAGACTTTGTGTTTTATAATATGTAGCTATAGGAGAAAAAAAAGACCCCAAATCTTCAAAAATAATATGTCACTTGCGTTCTTTTAAACTATCTGTAACTCGAGAATGGAAGCTCGTAGGAGAACAAAAAAATACTCTATTGCCATTAATCGGGCACGAAACCAAACTCCGAGCTGCTACTAAGAATTTCATAGGAAAAACCCAATAACACTATGCTCGACCTGAGATTCAAACCCAGAACCTCGCTCATAGCAGTCGCGATAACAACCACTAGGCTAACGAGCCAGTTATCGTGAAATATTAACACCCCGCTATATCAAGTGCACGTGCGCTCAGACGGCGCATGAACGTCGTCGTGTGTTACCTACCCGCTATACCGCAATACAGTCCACTAAAACCTATCAAGGAACGAGCTGATGAACCTGAAGATCATCAACGAGGTGGCGTAGCGTATTCCCCGGTCTACACGTCAGTCAGTTTCTTTTATCAGCGACCATCCCGCCGTTGTTGACGCGCTCGGCTATATTGCTTAGTCGTGACGCTAACACAGGGATTCGAACTCACGTCGATCGGTAACGCGATAATGTTACCTATAGTGTCGCCTATAGTAACCGTCCGTAAGCTGCGGTACGGTACGAATGCTTGTTTGCCAATTGGTTAGCCAACGTAACATGTCACCTAAATTACATCACCTAAGGCCAAATAATATAACTTTATGAGGTAAATTACATTAAAACAAATCACAATTATTATTCAGCTGCCACACAGCACGTTCAATTTGTAATGGATATTAAAAGTATTTAGTAAACTCTTACAAAATAGAACAGTTAACACAAATTACGTTTTAAAACTTAAGCAATAGTTGGCCATTTTGATATTTACTCTTTACCGGCGTTTATGTTCAAGTCGTGTCCCTTTAGAGGTAAGCAGAGATGAAGTTTTTAAGGCAAGGTTTTGTTATATTATTGGGGAAATATGGTAAAGCACATAATTGTGAGTACCGTAGAGGTGCAGTCCATAAACAAATTTATTTGACAATGGTCGATGTCACGCCGGCTTGCTGAAATGATTCTTCACGCCTCGTTTGAAAAAGGCTATATCATGGGAAGGATGGAACACGTTGGCTGAGACATTAATCCACATATGTACGGTACGGAAACGGTAAGAATTGGCGATTTTTTCTCTTCGTGCCAAATCGCATGGTTCTATAAATGAAAGATCTTGGGATAAGGTCAAATAATTCTTCAGAACATTAACCATGATACAGACGATAAAACACGCTCACTTTTCGCAGCTGAAATGGTTCTAAATAGTAGGTAACTTAAATGTTGACGGTTGACCTATTCTAACGTCAATGCTTTCATCGGCCATGTTTCTTGTCCTTTCAATTTAATTAAACATGAAACTGAAAAACTGTCGATGTTATTCATTTATATTAATGTAAGAACATACAAGGTTTATATAGCGACACAAAAGATTGATGTTAATATGATATTTGGATAAGTCATCAGAACGTCAAATTAATTTGTCCATCCATATTCGCGGGACACTAAGATTATAATTATTTTGGTCTAAGGTGAGTAAACAAAGGAATTAAATTTGATAAACACCAATAACTATACTCGTACATTGGTTTTCACATTAAAATAGGGTTTTAATTTTGGTGACCATTTACTATTTTTGGTAGTATAAAGTACTTTTAGAGGATATATTTTTTAAAGATTTTTTGTTTGTTTGTTTATTTGTGTAAACACGCTAATATCTGGAACTACCAATCGGATTCGAAAAATTATTTTTGTATATGATAGCCAAATTACCGAGAAATAGTATAGGAGCCTTAAGTACTACTTTAAGTTAAGGAAGTCGGACGTCAGAGCGCTTATGAACTGCCTAATCCGCGTGCGCGTCGTAATGGTTAATGATACGTAAACACAATGTTCTACAAAAATATTGATCTCTAGTATACCTAAAAAAAGGCAGCGATAGCATATGCCTATCTCTTATACATAAACCGCAATCCGCTATTTTGTGACAAACATTTGTTGAAGATTAAAAATTGATTTACGTCCATCATTTTTCGGCATGGATATTAATCCTCACAAACATAAGTTACTTCATCATAAAGACAATTTTATGGAGTTAAACTTTGCCCTTTAAAGTATGTTGTTTTTATACATAGTTTAGGAGATAATGTAAAATTAAAATAATTTGTATTTGCTGGAAGAACTTATTATATGATAGACGACAGGGGTGCGTTAGCGGCGCGGTGTTTGTCGGATAAAATTAATACGGGTGAAACCGTAGGGCACAGCTAGTTTTATTATACTAACTTGAAACACGAGCCGTAAAACTAATCTACAATTTTAATGATATATTATAGTTAGATAAAAAGTCCGAACGACCTCTGTGGCCCGAAATTTGTATTTTTGTGTAGTTGTGGAGAGTAATAATGAATTGCCGTTCATAATAAAAATTATTTTTGTATTTTATATACCATCTAACTTCACGCTAAGACTTTAAGGAGTTAAGCAGTAACCGTGAACTTCCAGAAATCTAGCAACCTGTATGCAACTACGGTAGGTAGATTACATGGGTGAGTTGGCGGCGCGGCGCGGCGCGGCGGGACGGTGGATAGTTGCTCGAATTTGTAACGGGTGCAGCCGTGGGACACGGCTAGTTAATAATAAAAACCGGATTTATTTTTGTGTCTATCATGCAATGTAATTCATTACCTACTAAAATACATCCCAACTGCATGCAGCTGCCCCAACAGTTTTGTGTAATTAATTCAACATCTACGTTATAATCGAGACTGCGTTTATTGTTTGTTATCGTGAGAAATTTGAAACCTTGGTAATTTTAGCCTGACTAGTGATGTGCATTTGTCATATATATATCGATCGTTTTTTGCGCGGCTCTGTACGCTTTCATTACGCAATAATTATTTTCGTGTTGTAATTTTATTTGTACAAATAATATGATTATGATTTCTAGAAATATTATACATAATTACTGTTTAATATCAACTTTGGAATGAAGTATCATAAAGGGATACTCGCTTTATATTATTTTTAATTACATACAATCGGTTGTGATTAATGTTTTTATTTTCCATTAGCTGTGCCCGTGGCTTCGCTCACGTGTACTACAGAATGCCCGCGCGAATCTTGCTTCCCCGCTCCCGGCTATTTTAAAGACAAAAATGCTTATTGTGGGTGCTCCTTAGAAGATAGACGTATACTCTCTATGACTTTTTTTTAGGTCTTTTTAATGTCTACAATTATTTACAATATTAATTTGCTATATCGCTTATGGTTTATTCAGCGTAAGTTATTTAAGCACCCGAATTGATTCAACATAACCACTTTTTTTATTTTTGCGGAACCCTAATTCTTTTTCTATATTAAAAGTAGCCTAAGTTAGTAGTACTCTATATAAAATCAGCTATCTACCAGTGATAGTCCCGTTAAAATCGGTTCAACCGTTTCGGAGATTACCCGGAAAAAACAGACGACAGAAAGATAGACATACAACAATTTTTAAAATGGGTTTTGGGAGTTTTTGGCGGGATCTTGAAGTGACATGTTGTGGTTTTTATTTTTAATTCATTTACTTAGGTTTTTGACCCTATATTATGTAATATTGGTGGCGTTTTGCGTGATATAGTTTGGTTTTTGTGCTTAAGTGAAGTGGATTATAAATATAAACTAAAAGCATGCATTCTGGGACCCCACAAAAATTCTCTAGATTTGTTCTAACAAGGCGGCCACCATCTTGTTGGACGCCATTTTGTTTATAATGTATATTGATAAGAAAGCTTGAAAACATTGACACTAAAACCCTACTCTGTTTAATGGAAAATGTTTATGAAGGCTTAAAAACATTGACACAAGCAAATGCTTTTGCGGCGCCAAAACCAGAAGAAGAAAAAGAAAATGGGTTTTTTTATTTAAGTAACGTATTTTTCAAATGCATTTAGTAAAAACTTTTATTTTGACATTACAAACAGAAACTTCAATTTTATTAATTGTATAGATTTCTAATTTTTTTTTTTTGTTAATTTGCTTCTACCCGCGACTTCGTAAGAGTGGAGTTCAGAATTGAGTCTTTACCGTGATAAAAAGCAAAGGACATTTCAAACATTATAGTAGGATTATTACATCCTATCGATTGCCAAATGACAATATTATAGTTCTCATGCCCAATACCATAACCTGTGGACATAAGACAAAATTACACCTCAACCGTAAACTCAATTGCCTTGCGATTACGTTGAATTGTTGACGAATGGATTGTTTTTGCTAACTCTGTACAATTTAGCATGAGGTAACTACTTCACGGGTAACGATTGTCCGCAAGAAATGATTGGTTTATTATATACTAGCCGTGCCCGTAGCTTCGCTCACGTGGACAAGAGAATGCCCACGAGAATCTTGCTCCCCCGCTCCTGGCAATTTTAAAGACAAAAATGCTTATTGTGGGTATTCGTTTGAAGATAGACATATACTCTCCCTGACTTTCTTGTAGGTCTTTTTAATGCCTACAATTATGTAGTACATTAATTTACTATATCTCTTATGGTTTACTCATAGTAAGCCATTTAAGTGCCCGAATTGATTTACCATGACCAGTTTTTTTTAATTTGTGCGGAATCTTAATTCATTTTCTAAAATAAAAGTAGCCTAAGTTTCTCCCTATGACATCAGCTATCTATTAGTTAAAGTCTCGTCAAAACCGATCGAATCGTTTCGGAGATTACCCAGAACAAACAGACAGACAAAAATTGGGTTTTTGTTATATGTACCATATATACTTTCATATGTATGTAATAAAAAAAAATATATTTTGACATTACAAACAGACACTTTAATTATATTAATTGTATAGATAAGGTGTGTTTCGTTGCAAAAAATGAACATTTTAGAAAACGTCGAGGGATAAAAAGTTCTCAGAGACCTTAGTCTTGACTCCTAATATTAACTGCACTATTAGCCTAGTGGTTGTAAGAGCGACTGCTATGACCATAGTATGACCCAGGACGGGTTCGAATCCCAGGTCGAGTAAAGTGTTATTGGGTTTTTCTATGAAATTCTTAGAGTAGCAGCTCGGAGTTTGCCTTTATGCCCGATTAATGACAATAGTCTCGCCCCCATTACATGAGACCTAAAAACATACCCGTCGAATTGTGGGTGTAGGTACATTAATACACTTTGCCTAACCTTTCGGGGATACAGGTGTGATGGTATATTATTTTATGTCCTATTCACCGGTATTAAAACTTATTCGAGCAACTCTTCCACCGATGCACCCTCAATGCACCCGTGTACTTTATTATTACCGCATTACCGCTTCTTAGTTTCGTAGTGTGTAAGTATATAGTCTTCTTAACCTTCTTCAGTTATATGCAATCTGTACAATTAATAAAATCGAAGTGTCTGTTTGTAATGTCAAAATAACAGCTTTTTACTAAATGCATATGAAAGTATATACGATACCTATAACAAAAAACCAATTTTTAATTTTTTTTGTCTGTGTGTCTGTTTGTTTGTTCCGGGTAATATCCGAGACGATTGGACCGATTTTGACGTGTTTTTCACTGGTAGATAGCTGATTTTATAGGGAGTAACTTAGACTACTTTTATTTTAGAAATATTAGGTCCTTACATATAAAAAATAACGAAAACGAAATAGATAGAAGGATTAACTGCACTTGGAAGAAATTTTGGACACTAAAAGAATTCTTGAAAGGACACTACCACATAAAGCATAAAAAAATAATAATGGACACTTGCATCCTGCCAAGTTTAACATACGGAAGTCAAACATGGACATACACTAATAAAATAAGAAATAAAATTGCTTCATGTCAACATACCATGGAAAGGAGTATACTAAAATTAAGAAAAATACATAAAATCAGAAACGAAGAGATAAGGAAAAGAACTAAACTTACTGATGCTCTTCAACATGCTCTAAGTCTAAAATGGAAATGGGCAGGACACATTTCAAGGTACAAAGAAAAGAGATGGACGCTAGAAGTAACAAGATGGCCAGGACCTGCAGGAAAGAGGAGCAAAGGTAGACCACGGAAACAGTGGGCGGATGATATTATTGAAATATCTGGGTCAAACTGGATGAGTATTGCCCAGGATAAAGATAAATGGCATGGGTTAGAGGAGGCTTTTACCCAAAAGGGATCCATATCACTAACACACTAACAATAAATTTATACATTAAGAATAAAAGTTTTTATATAACTAATAATACTAACAGTAATTTTTTAAATGTAAATTTGTCTATTAGGTATGGAATAAAGAAAGCTTTATTATTATTATTATTATTATTTACATATAAAATTGGAGTTTTGTACGGGAGGAATATAAAGTTAATTTTTTTTTTGGAAATATATTTAATTAATCAAAGAATGCACCGTTGTTATCTATGCACTTTTGCAATCTCATAGGTAGTTCATTGATCCCTTTACTAATAAACCATGGGGGCGAGAATCAATAAACTCCTTGAAGGCGGTTTGGACTGCCGCATTGGAGTTGAATTTGTTTTCCTTGTAAGAAGTTATCCAAATTCCGGAAAAAGTGGTAATCTGTTGGAGCAAGGTCCGGGTAGTACAGTGGATGTCGCAGACATTCCAATTGTACCTCATCTAACTTAGTGGTTGTTTGTTGTGCAGTGTGTGGTCTTGCGTTGTCGTGAAGCAGCAGTGGCCTAGAGCGATTGACCAATCTCGGTTATTTAGCAGCTAGTTCTTCCTTCATGGTTTGCAGTTGCTGACAATAGATATCTGCCGTAATCGTTTTGCCAGATTTTAGAAAGCTGTAGTGAACGACACCAGCTCTAGTCCACCAAACACTCACAGGTAACTTTTTCTGAGTCAATTTTCGTTTAGGGCAGGATTTGGCTGGGTCTCCAGGGTTCAGCCATTGCGACGAGCGCTTCTGATTATCGTACAGTATTCACTTTTCATCACAAGTAATGATTCGATTTAAAATCCCTTCACTATTTTGTCGGTTAAGCAAAGTAACACAGCAGTCGACGCGTGTTTGCAAGTTCGATTCACTCAATGCATGAGGTGGGTCCGTTCAAGTTTTCTTACTTTCCCGATTTGCTTCAAGTGGATTAATACAGTTTTATCACTTACCCCGAAGCCTGCAGCTATCTCTGAAGTGTTTTGTGAAGGATCCGCTTCCACAATAGCCTCTAATTCTTCATTTTCCACTTTGGTCTCCGGCCGTCCACGGGGTTGGTTCTGAAGGTCGAAATTTCCAGAACGAAAACGTTGATACCAAAAACGTACCGTGCTTTCTTTACCGACACCAGCGCCGTACACATCATTAATCCTTAGAGCTGTTTCTGCAGCAGTGGTGCCACGGTAGAACTCGTACTCGTAAATATACCGATATTTGATGTTTTCCATTGTGCGGTAATAAGCGACGCCAAAGAAAAAAAATTATGAGGAAAAAACAAATGAATGACTGTTTTCAAAACTCAAATGTACCAGCTAAATGAATTTATAAATTTGAATTTGGAATTCTTAACCAAAGAGGAGATATTTCAGATCAAAGTGGTCAGTACGACAAAATGCTAATTTCTTAAGTAAGGACCCTAATAGAATTAGGGTTCCGTACAAATAAAAAAAAACTGGTCATGGTGAATCAATTCGGGCGGCTAAGTGGCTTACGCTAAGTAAACCCTACGAGATATAGCAAGTTAATGTACTAAATAATTGTAGATATTAAAAAAAACCTACAAAAAAGTCAGCGAGAGTATATATCCATCTTTTAAGGAACACCCACAATAAGCATTTTTGTATTTAAAATAGCCGGGAGCGGGGGAGCAATATTCATGTGGGCATCCTGTACTCCTCGTGAGCGACACCGCGGGCACAGCTAGTTATTTATACAACAAGACAATTTTTAACAAAAATGATTACTATCTTTAATAATTTTGAAGATTTCCCTGGTGTATCTTCGAAGTTGAAGGTTCAATGCCAATGAAATAAAAATAGGACCACCCTTGAGGTATCTCCTATCGAACAAAAAAATAATTATCCAAATCGGTTCGTAAACAAAGAAGATGGCATAACAATCTTAAAAAAATACATTCGAATAGAGTAACAATTGAATTTGGTTAAAAATTGGCTAATATCTTTACAGAAGATTTACAGAGGATCGCAGCCAAATAACCTCATTTTGTGTTCCTGCGGTTATTGGGTTTCCAAAGCTCCTTGGGGTAGACTTGGGGTTGAAAAGAAAAAAAAGGAAGAAAGAAAGAAAACATTTATTCTTAATAACAAAACACGCGATTACATAATGTTGCATAAAGTCAATCGGAGGGTTAGCACAAACAATTAAATTCTGGTTGAAATATGAAAAACGACGTAAGTGATCCACGAACAGTCCGACATCGAATAGTTTGATCAAGTGAATAGCGTTATTACGGATTTGTGAAATGCGTACTGCGTAGTGCAATAAAGTGTAAAAAAAATTTATTTAGCGCAATACACGGCAATTTGTGTTGCCCACGAGCGTGATAATAATTTTATAATTAAGTCGATAAATAAAATAATTTTAACAACACTAGTCTTCAGTCAACATGTGCGAGTAAATTGATAATTTTATATTCAAATTGCAGCATTGATATACAATTAAAACATATATAGGTATTTTAGTATATGCAATTATGAATCACTTTAATAAGGTACTAATATAATAAAATAAACATACAATTATTTTATTTTTGTTTAAAACTGTAAGTACCTATGTACAAATTTATTATTAGGAAGTTAAGCCGAGGGAGGAATGTTATTTGCAATATTAAATGTACTGCGGGCGGAAAGTTCGTTTTTAATATAATAATTATTTTATTATTGCCTTTCATTTGATATATCTTTTGTAAGTAGGTAGGTAGCTACAGATTTGGAGTGTTTGCTAGGATCTTGGTCTGTCATGTTATAGTTTTTATTGTTATGTTATTTGACGCTACATTATGTAATTTGGCTTCATTTTACAAGATGTAGTTTGGTTATTGTGCACAAGTGGATTGAATTATAAATAAGAACTAGAAACATGCATTTTAAGTAATCACAAAGACTCTGGAAAATCAAGGTAGCCGTCATTTTGTTAGAGCATATTTGAACATTACAAGAATAATTAGAAAAATATTATATTCACGTGACATTGGCAGAATTGTGGATACACACAAAATTGCCTATAAAAAAAGAGCAACATTTTCATCACAATTGCCATAGGTACTATATGAAAGTTAGGTATACATCATATCATATATCTGTATATGTACGTAGTATTATATTAACAGAACTTGATTGTGGACTTTGCTTTAAGGTCAAATACGCATCAACGAAAATTGAAACTGAGCGACATTATATTTTATTTGTGGGGCTGACCTGTATATCATTGTAAAAACGTTATATATAGGGTTATCAACTTTGTAGAATTTAATTCCGGGAGCGAAGTAAAAAATAAATTGATGTAAAACAACTTAAATTCTTTAAAAAAATTAATTAAATATGGGAAGGATTAGAAGGTTGTGCTTAAAATAATTGTTGTATTCGACGTCTAATTTTTTTTTCAAATTTATCGCGCCCATCTCTTTGTATATTTTTATTGAAATCTGGAAGCTAAGAGACATTAAAAAATGTCTATTTGTATATAAGATTAGACTAATAGTAAAGATGGTCCAGTAAAAATATTCTTAAAGTAATTTCAAATATCACTTATCAATTCTACAACGTTATATCCATATTTTAATTGAGATTTCAAAGTAAAAGTAGAATAAGAAACATTGTAATTTTCAGTTATAATTGATGTAGTAATAATGAGCTGGTCTATACTTAGATTCATATTCATAAAGAAATTACCAATCAAATGCTACACGCGTATATTGTGTTCATGCTTAAAATATTTTTTGTATTATAATTATTCAAAATAGGTACAAATTTGTTTGGTTTGGTCTACTTCTAAACCATGCAACGGATATTTATACCTTTTTCACTATCATTTAGAGATTTTTTTTACGGCAAGTTTACGGAAGGATAATCAATTTAAAAGTATTGAATAATATAAATAAACATTATTTATATTGGATTAACATAATCTTTATTTATACAACATTCAATATTTTTTTACAAAATCAGTCAAATGAATTCATATTATTATCATTTATGGCTAACTTCATCATGTTTTTTGAACGCTTATAACAGTTTTGGAGTTTTTTTGTTTGGTTACATCAAAAAGTTACCATTACATAAGTATACACAACTTTTTTTTATCTCTCTCTTAAAAAGACTTATTTTTTAAATGAATCTCACATTGTATAGAGTGTTTCCTTTTTTATATAAAAGTAATTATATTCTACTTATGATAAAAAATTAAACATTTTAAATTTTTGTATTGCATCCTTTTTATATTAACATTAAGATATAAATGTACAATTAATAAATCTAATATCGTTTTACAAATAAGCTATTCGTTTGACAAAATATTCCCTGAAAATCTCCGAATTTTGAGAGAGTTGGCAACCACAGTTACAAAAAATTGTTATCGGTTAACGGTCGTTTGTAGACGGTTGCTCTCGATGCTAGGGATGAGCGATATTAGAAAAATATCAATGTAGACATGTAGATGTGTGCATCGTTCGTTATCAATTAGTAAACATCAATGATCTATATATAAAAACATCGGTGTAAGGTAAATTTTTTTTCAAGTGCTTTTTCTAGTGTTAATGACCTTTATTACGACATTTGTATATTTTTCTTACGTACGGATCCTAGAGCTTCAGTTACGACACAGAAATATTGAAACATTTGGGTAATGCCATAAAGCTAAAACAAAAGAAAACAACACAGCGCTTCGCAGCTGAAGTTAAAAACGAACATAATATTCAAAAGTTAACACTTTGTGTTTTATATTGTAGATATAGAGATATTGGGCACAGATAAATTTCTTTGGAGGTTTTTCTCAATTTGAGCAGTTCGACTGGTGGAATACCTTCACCCTGCAGAAGATCATAGCCAGAACTCCTTGAGTAGCCGCTTACCATTAGGAGGGCCGTATGCATGTTTGCCACTTTAGTTGTATTTTAAAAATCGGTTGTCTGTAAAGTCGGTTTACTGACGATAGTTGAACGTGACAACATCATAAGAAAATACTGATGGAATGGTATCATTTTAATGCAATGCAAGACAGATGTCGAACGCTGCCGAACGCGAAGGCCGATTGTGCCTCTTTGTCGCTCGTTCCGCGCTCTCGCTTGCACTTCAAGCCTTAAATGGAACGCCTCAGAGCGAGGTAACGCCGCATGAGTCATGTTTTTTCGTGCGTGCAGCCGGCTCCATCGAATTATAAGACGTTGTCACGTCAAAAATTGTAAGAGTCTGCTGAAATATGAATAAATTGTAATTTTTAAACTATTGCGTTTTGTACACAATGCTTGTGACCATATCTTTTGTGTAGAAGTTTATATCGATGACAAAACATCGATATTTTAAGCTCAACATTTATAATTAGATAACATCGATGAATATTGACTATCGAGCATCTCTATTCCCTAATGGACGCTCGAGCTGCGAGCATACGGCGAACCGTATCGGCAGCGCGTTTCGGCGCGGCGCGGGGGTTTAGCATACTTGTTTTAATATTAACAACATAAATCATGTTATTATTAGCTATGCCCGCGGCTGCGCTCGCGTGGACTATAGAATGACGTCGATCGGACACACGTTCGAATCGTGCTACTCCCGCTCTCGGTTTTATGTGTGTAATCCTTAGAAGATAGACATATGCTCTCGGTAACTTTTTTGTAGGTCTTTTTAATATATACAAAAGAAAGAGAAGAAAAGAAAAAGCATTTATTAGACAATAACACCACACAACACTCATACATATTTAAATATAAAACAAAACAAACAAATTGTCACAATAAATGAAGGGTTGATGGGAACTTAATGTAAAAAATTGAACTTTTTATAAGTATCGGACTTTTATATTTGTTTAGTAAAAAATAGTTATCTTGACATTACAAACAGACACTTCAATTTTATTAATTGTATAGATAGTTCTGTAATAATTATGATAAGCAGCTAAAAGCCCTTAAAACCAAATAAAGTGGTAGTATAGAAATATAGATAATTTTAGCAATGCAAAATTAATTAAAGACGTTAATTTTATCCGACAAACACCGCGCCGCCAACGCACCCATGTAGTCTATCATAATATATTTTCTTCCCGCAAGTACAAATTGTTTTAATTTTTCATTATCTCCTAAACTATGTGTCCAAACTTAACTTCATAAAATTGTCTATATAATGAAGTAACTTTTGTTCGTAAGAATTAATATGCAATGTCTAAAAATAATGCTTATAAATCACTTTTTAATTTTCAAAAAATCTTTGTCACAAAATACCTTATTGTGGCTTATGTATGTAATATGTTGTTTATTGAAACAATAAATTAGGTTGTTGCTCTGTAAAGAGATATTTATTAAATTACTAAAAATTACAAATAACTTTTAATTCTACGCACAGCTTAATTCTATGTAATATTAACAATATACAGTTGTTTACAAACCTGTAAAGAGAAACAACATTAAAAGCTATTGCTTCAAATATAATTTTTACAATATTAATGTAATAACCGTAATCCTTTTAATATGTTTAATGGCGGTCAAATGTGTAAAGTCCGAGCAGTGAGTAAACACAATTTTTCTACAGATAATGTCTAAATGAACCTAGCGTAAAGTGCTGCCACCATAGATAATACTTGAAACTTAAATGAGGCATAAAAGCTTCATTTATATGTATAATAGATAGGCATATGCTATGTCTGACTTATTTTAGATGTATTAAGGACCAATATTATTGTAGAAGATTGTATTTCCTTATAAACGATTACGCCAGCGCACACGGTTAAATCAGTTCGGGGGGGCCTCGACTTTCGTCTTACGGAACAAAAATCAATATTTATGGCTATCTGAGAGTTGTAGCCTAATGTTAGATAGCCTATACTATTCTTCGAGAGTCTGGCTATCATATACAAAAATATTTTTTTGAATCTGACTGGTAGTTCTAGATATTAGCGTGTTTAAACAAAAAAAACTTTTCCTCTTTATTATATTAGTATAGACAGAGACTAGATAAAACAAGGTATAGATGAAGTCTATTGTTTTAAGTAATACGGGAGTCCACGTACTAAATGCAACACAAAGATGGCTTATTTTTTTTTTTTTAGAACTGACTACACTGTTAGCCTGAGGGGCCGTAAAGCCGCTGCGGCTTTTACAGCTTCACCGGACTTGACAGATGGCGTATGATTGCATCCAGTCGTGGTCGAACTCTAGACCAAAGTAGTCGCGTAGCAATAATTTTATGTGATTCAAATAATCCGTTAAAATGGTTTATTGCGTAGTTTTGGAGTGTAAAAACGATAGTAGACATAAAAATGTTTTAAACGGAGGTATTACATATCATCGGTGAGTTATTATTATTATTATTTTATTATTATTATTTATTTATTACAACTTAAATTTTAACAATGGCCCCAAACTAGGCATGCCTGTGTCTTGGGAACTTTACATACGAGTTACCATATTATACTTACTCATAATAACATCTCAAATCATTACATTACACATTACTTATTCATTATACTACATACCATACCGTTATATAGTATGCAATACAGACACATATTTTATACTACATAAACATAATTACATACAACATACATATTATCATAAATAAAATAACACACAATATAAATGCAACAGCCGAAACCATCATGGAAAATTACTTATAGTTTTAGTAATCAGAGAAGAAGTAAAATGTAAAATTATTTTTGAATTGTAAGTACATCCTCAGTTGTGTTATATGTCAGGGTACTTAGCCAGCCGATAATTTTCCTTCTTGCTTCGTAAAGCAAACAGTCTCCAATTGAACATAGCTTCTGTACTTTATTGTAAATATAGGGGCCAATGAACGGGCCAAACCTTTGCGCAAAGGCCGTGCCCACCACGGGAGCTCTCACACGGAATACACCACGTCCTGACATTTCACTGTATTCCGGTAAGACGGCTACCTTTCTATGTTCTCTAAGAGCAACTTGCAGTATAAACAGTTGTCTCACACTAAGAAATCTGCTTTCTTTGTACAACTCTGTGGTTGGGTATCCATAAGGCTTCCGCAGCATGACTTTGATTACTGAGCGCTGGGCTCTTTCTACTACTATCATATTAGTTTTAGTAGCACTGCCCCAACTTGTGATGCAGTATAAAATCAAAGATTGACAAAGAGCAAAGTATATGGTTTTTAGGGTGGCAAGGCATGCTGCAGAACATAATTGCCTCATAACACCCACCACTCTTCTCAACCGCCGAGCCAGTACTTCTATATGATTCTTGAATGAAAGACGCTGGTCTATTTGAACACCTAGGTACTTTATAAGTGTATTTCTGCTTAATTTGTCACAATCACAAAAATCATTAAGTCTAGCACATGTGTGTATTCTGATGTCAGGTAGTGTAGGTGGAGCTGAAGCGAATGTCTTATGAAAATTTATGTAAGTTGTTTTTTTTTTTGTATTAAGTGTAAGGAGATTACGCTGCAACCAGTAATATATCCTAGTCATGCCAATTTCTGTATACCTCTGAACTTCATTCCAAGATGTACCGTGTAAGATTATCGCAGTATCCATCTGCGCAACAAAATATCGCAGTATTCATGATTTGAAGCTCATGGATGTCATTTAAATAAATAATAAATAATGTTGGTCCAAGTACACTACCCTGTGGCACCCCAAACGAAACACTCTGTAAGTCACTTGTAAGTTGTCCAATTTTAATACACTGCCTTCGTCCAGTAAGGTATGTTGCGAACCATTGCAAAGGGATGCCTCTTATTCCCATACACTCAAGTTTTCTTATCAATATAGGAATAGACACAGTATCAAAGGCCTTTGCCAGATCAAGAAATACACCGTTACAAGACAGTCTCTTGTCTAGCTTCTTCGCTACAGTTGATGTTAGCAATAACACCGCGTCCTCCGTTGATTTACCCCGTCGGAAACTGAACTGTCTGTCAGATATTAATTTAAATTTTTCGATATATATACAATAATAGTTGATAGTTCACTGTTTTTTCAAGTAATTTTGAAAATATCCCAAGCAAAGAAATCGGACGATAGTTATCGCGTACATCTTTAGCTCCACCCTTATGTATAGGACAAACAGCCGCTATCTTCTATGTTTCAGGAAATACACCCCTAGCCAGACTGATATTAAAGATTATGGTGAGTGGTTGAATAATAGCATTTCGTATAGCTTTAACTAAACTGTTAGTGTACCCATCTATCCCTGGTGCTTTACCATTTTGTAGGTTAATAATCAGTTTCTTTACTTCTACGTTGTCAGTTGGTCTCAGGAAGAAGGATTCAGAGGCCGTATTATTGATTTTAACTAAGTTTGTTAAGCTTTTTTCATCTGTATTTATATCATGAAGAATTCTAGTAGCAAGATTACTTCCAACAGATGTAAAGTGATCATTGCACATATTTAGTGATTGCTGACTTTCATTGGCATTTTTAAGCTTTAAGAGGTGCACAGGATCCTTGTTAATTTTATTAATACTGCAGTTATTTTTTATAGTTACCCAAAGCTTTTTAGGGTTATTTTTATTAGATATTTTTATATTCATTTTTTAGTTTCCGTAGAATATTATTACAAAATGTTCGATATCTATTGTATATAACTTGTACAACTGTATTATCAGGATCGCTCCTTGCTCGTAAGTGTAATTTATCTCTATGCCTCATACAGGGTATTAACCCAGGAGTGATCCAAGGTTTAATATTATATTTGGTTTTACTTAGTATTATTTTCTTTGTATATTTACTTACAGTATTCCCTAATATTTGTATAAACGTGTTAGTAGCTTCATTTACATTATTAGTATCTAAGATATCCCAATTTATGTCGATAATATCCTTACAAACAGCGTCAGTGTCTATTTTAATTTTTTCCCGTTTTTGATTCTTGGGCTTTGGACCATTTATATTTAATGCGACCATTACAATATCATGATCTGTTACATTAGAATTACATACTGCTCCAATTGATGGAAAATTCGATCTCACATAAATATGATCTAGGCAATTCACACTTCTAGTTGGATTTGTAATTACCGGTATAAAACCGTATTCGGCCATAAAACATTGATATACCTGACTGTTTGCATTGCTTGAGTAGTTATTACTGTTTTCCCTAATATTAATATTAACATCTCCAGTTATTAAAATTGTTTGGTTTTCTGTATAAGTATTTAGTTGTGTTTCTAGGGATAATAGAAAATTATCTACTGTAGAAAATGAGGGTGATCGATAAATACCAAATATAGTAATAAGATTTGGTATTTTAATAACTAAACAGTCTACTTCCGATATACAGGGTTTAATAACGCTAGGCCCCCATTTGTCACTTACATAAACCACAACACCACCATTTTGATTGGTATTTTGTTCAGTATTATATGAAGAATATCCACTTATTTGGGGTATTATAGTTGTATCATTAAGCCAATATTCTGTCAACACAATAACATCATAGTTTATATCTAAACGCTGTAGAGTAACAAAAAAGCTATCAAATTTTTTTAGGTATAATTACTGTTTTTTTTTATTGATTTGCAAATTATAAGGTATTAACCTACCTATTATGAAATCAGTGTAACCAGCGTTACAAATTTTACTGAAGATCTCCATTTTTTATATACCGTACCAGTTTTTAGTTTACAACCTTCAAATATACAGGATTTTTAAAATTTCTGATCCTAGGGTCATCTAACAAAAGGAAAAATGTAATGTAATGATTTTCGCATTTTTCATTTCAATAACCTTGTTGAAACGTGTATAAATATGATTACACACAGAAAATCTTATAATGTCAAAAAAAATTTAAGTTACATAGCATCATTAGGTACGTGTAACATTTCTGTACAATAATCTAAAGTTTAATCTCGTAAAAAATAATTTTAAAAGTTAATCTGACAGCTGTCAAAGTGTATTTCTTACATTTGATTTTTGATGGACTGTATTACTGTAAGCATTAAACACTGATTGAATAAGGTATGCAACACTATACGAAACTTCACTGTTAACAAATAACCCCTGACAGTTGAATCAGTGGCGTAGCTAAGGGGGGGCGGCGGGGGTGGCCCGCCCCGGTTGTCACCATTTAGGGGTGACACCCGAGCCCGACTATGACCATCAGTTGTAGTTCTTTCTACCTGTAAAAAATCGTAAATCTATGGCAGGGAGCATAACCGCCACTAATAAAATTATCTAGGTAACTATGATATCGTACCACGAGCATAATAAATTGATATTTAGAAAAAAAAAACAATGTGCACACTGTCAATCGATCTGGGATTCCCCCAAAATTTAATACCCCGTTCGCGCATAACCATCGCTAGTCAGGGGATTCCCTCGATATAGCGCTTGTCACTTGTATTGTGGATTGGGCCATTTCTTTTGTTTCCGACCGCATTCATTTCAATATTCTCTTACGTGAACGTGTGAAAGTCTAGTGCAAAGTGTTTGTTAATTATTATATATTATAAACAACATTTTTTGTATGAAAACCGATTGAATATAGTCGATTCTTGAAGAAAATAAACAAAGTAAGTGAAGTATTTTTGTTATTACAGGTAATACTTACATTTTTAAGTCATTTAGTATTAATAGCAGTATCTTAGATTATTTTGAAAAACCCTTCAATTATTTTATTCTCTTTTAATTACTGTGTATTTGAAAACTATATTATTGAGCCATCCTAAATGATAAATAGGTACCTACAGAAGGTATTTTAAACGGATTGCAGTTATATTTTTTTGTTTAGCCTGGGCAAGTATTACTATCTACTAAAGGTATTTATTTATTAAAATAGGTTTTAAAGGCTTTGCTGGCGTAAAAAGATTTTATTTATATTTCTACACGTTTTACGATATTACTTTAGGTAATAATGTTTAATTGTAAATTTGTTTTGATGGGATAATATCTACAATTGAGGAACTATGTGACCAAGACGTAAATTTAGAAACTAGAGGTGCTGCACAAAATCTTATGCCTACTGTGTGCAATTTCTCATTTCTTTGTTCTCTTTTCTTTTGGAATGATGTGCTAAGAGAAGTGAACAATGCTCAGATTGCACTACAAAGTAAAGGTTTATGTGTTGATGAAATAATCATAAAACAGATGATGTTCAGTGGAGAGAAACGGTTGCATCTAGTAGAAGAGGCAATAGATTTTGCTGTACAAAAATCGGAACAATACAACATTTCGATGGAACGACGAATTCGTCGCAAGAAACGCATGCCCGGTGAGTTAGCATCGTCCACCGATGCTGGACTTACACTTAGAGCGGAACTTCAAAAGGACATGTTAGAATGTCTTGACAGATTCAATATTGAACTCGAAACAAGAGTAAAGTCCATTAAAGACGTAGCTTCATTGTTTGAGGTTGTGCAGTCAAAGACCTTGCTTTCGGCAAACACTGAACAGTTAAAATTTGCTATATGAAAATATACTAACCTTTATGATGAAGTATCAGAAACAGAACTCCTTTTAGAAATACCAAGATTGAGAAGACATTTAAAAGCGGCTAATATTACTGTCTCTAATTGGGTGACACTGGACTTTTTGAAATTTATTGTGGAATGGGATTTTACAGAATCTCTTCCGAATCTAACGGTTGCACTAAAGTTATTTATAACAATATGTGCATCAGTTGCTTCATGTGAGAGAAGTTTCAGTAAATTAAAATTAATTAAAAATTACTTGCGGTCTACAATGACTGAAACCAGATTAAACAATCTTGGTATTTTAACGATAGAACATGAAGCAACACAAAATATAAATTTTGAAGACGTGATTTCGGAGTTCGCTAGTGTCAAAGCTAGAAGGAAGAAATTTTAATTTTTAACAAAGTAATTTATTTCACATAATATTCAAATATTTGTACAGTGCAACCTTAATATAACGTACCTCAATATAACGACTTCCTCGATTTAACAAATTCTTCGTAATCCCCTTGAATTGTCCATAAGAGTCAATATAAAATATACCTAGTTAAATTTCGGGAGCACTGCCGAGGGTTTTTAAAAAGTCTAAGACAAGACTGATTCTCAAGAAGCTTTATTAAGAATGCTTTTATTTGTTACAAATGTCTCTTTTATAAACTCTTATTCTATAAACACAAAGTGGGGCTGTTTACTATGAAATAATGAGAAATATGTCGCAATACATTCAGTCAAAACACCAGGTGTCTATCAGTAGTTTGCAGACATAATATGGGTTAAAAACGTAACATCAGCATTTCTAACGTATGTACCAATTAACAAGACGTAATAAGAGAGGGTACAGACTGCATAACTCCTCCCCCCTCAAGTTCGAAATTATCAGAGGGATGATTATCACTATGATTATTTCGATAGCAATAATTTTTACAAAAACTGAGCTTATATACTAAGAATACAAGAATTAATAGAAATATAATCACATATAACAATAAAGTTCCGGCACTAACACTTTTTACATTAATAATTCTTTCACTTGATGTTTTTAGTTCACTTTCACTGATTTTTAAAAGATTATTTAAATGTTGAAGATTTATTAATTCACTGTTATCCAAATTGATGGGTTCACGTTGCAATTGTTGCTCAGTAATTGTTATTTCGGGAAGATTAATAATCGGTAATTTTGACATCTTCAAATTACTCGTAGTAATATGGTGAGCTTTTAGCGTAATTTCACCAATTTTAACATCGCAATGGTCATCTAGGACGAGGAAGTATGTCCCTTCTATATTTTCTTTCGTTATTTCGTCGTTACAAATTTTTGATAATATATTCTCAGCGTTACTATGAAGAATCCATCTCTCTTTTCCAATTGGTTGTATCTTAATGGTCTTGATTTCAACTGGTACTGGATGACAAGAACTCGTATTCGAAGAAAATTGAATTAATGCTGTTATGCAAGTGTCTTCTGAAGTTGTTCGAGAATCATCCTCGTGACACAGGAACATTTCGTCGTGAAGTTAATTACAAGGTAAAGTGAGCGAGACAAATTTAGACCCTTTTACTAATAGGTAAGGAAATTTAGGAATAATGATGGTGGTATGATTAGAAGGATTGGTCATAGGTATTGGAATTGCTCTGTAGTATGTATAAATTTCATCTCTAATTATTGGTATATCTAAAATGAATGTTATTTGACTTCCTTTTGTATAAGCTTTAAGCTCTATACATTGCTCTATTTTAACTAAATTGTCATAACTTACTGGATACACAAGTTTGTAGAATTTCTCTATCTTTTTTAACAATTCTAATAATTCATTTGAGTTTATAAGAGATTGGTGTAATATTTTTAATTTACTGAATGCCAGAGAAGTTTCAATTTCATTCAACCGAATGTAGAGTAGTTGAAAATTATGGAAAAATAAATTATAAACATTAATAAAATTATGGGTAGTTATATCAATATTAGTTTGATTTATTAATTTTTTTATTTCTCGTAACTCTTTATCTATTCGAATGAAATTGTCCTTCGTGAAATTTGTTATCTTTATCATTGATTCAGAAATATCTGATATTAAGGTTACCTTTTTAATGAGTGTATTTTGGCGTGTCGTTAGAGAATCAATCATATTTTCATATCTTAAAGCATCATTATGATCTAAGTTACCAGTTATAAGCTTAATAATAGATCCAAGAGGATTGAGAAGTCCACGTTTAATTCTAGTTGATGGAGATAACTGTTCTAATTTTTGAATACTAATATTCATTACATAATTCGTTTGAAGCTTTACATTAAAAAGTTGAACATTAGATGTTTCATTATCAAAATGTGTTTTTAAATATTGATTAAATTTAGTATATCTTTTTATATTGAATTCTAAATCCTCACGTATCAGACTTAAATCTAAAATCTTAATTATTGTCCACTTATCATAACTTACACTAGCTTGACCTTGTTTCACAAGGACTATACCGGGATTTTTATCGATTCTGTGAAGTTGAAGGGCGTGAATCCTGATGATCAGAGCCAGGAGCCCGAGGAGGTACCTGCGAAGGTCGTTTTATATCCTTAATAGGCACGTTTGTTTTTCGAGTTTTCATTTTTACAGGACAGATATTTCTGTCAATTTTACCATATACTTGTGCTTTTTGATAACGCGGTTTATCTTTACTTCGCCTTGTATTAACACCTTTTACAAATATAGTGTCCTCTTCTTGAATATCAAATGATGTTTCACCACCACGTTTTGTTTTAATCTTTTCTTTATTTTCAATTACTTTGTCTGTTAAATATTTATAAAGATATTTCGTTCGTTTCATATGATCGTTTACTAATTGTTGCGTATATTGTTTGTTAAAGTTTACTTCAAAAGTACTATTAGAATCAGTGTGTCCAAAAACTACTTCAAATGGTGTAAGACCAGTCGTTGAGTGAATGGTTTGATTGTATGACATAATTGCATAAGTCATAACGTTAGCCGCGTCAGTTATTTTATGTTCATATTTAGCGATACGATATATTTCTAAAATAGTTGAATGGAATCTTTCAATTAAACCCATAGAATTAGGATTATGTGGAGTGCTTATGTGTAATTCTATTTTATAAAATTGTAATGTTTCTTTTAAAAGTGTATTGTTGAATTCAGTACCAGAATCAGCACTGATCTTATTTGGTACGCCATAAAATGAGAAAAATTTAATTAAGGCACGAACTACTTCAGGTGTAGAGCGATTGGATATTTCAAAAGCCTGACCTAGTTTACTGAAAGCATCTATTATGGTAAGGAAGTAGCTTCCTTCTATAGAGAATATATCTATAAATATTTCAGCAAAAGGTTTTGTTTGAGTTTGCGTTAACATTAATTCTGGTTTTAAAGGTTTGCGATCATATTTTAGAGTTTTACAAGTTTCACAAGAATTGATTACAGAAGCGACTGTTATATCCATATTTGTCCAAAAATAATTACGCTTTAATTTCATAAGAGTTTCTTTGATTCCACGGTGACTTGTTTTACCTTGATGATAAGCAAGTATAGTGGCACGTTGCTCTTTTTCATCACCTAAGTATATAACTCTTTTAGTACATTCATATATTTTGACGGTATCTTTTTTAAATAGTTTTATCACGGCATTTGTAAATTGTTTACGGTGAATTTCGCTCTCAAAGTAAAAGAAATATTTAATTTTAGGTTTTATATATTCTAAAAGAAATTTCTTAACAAGGTTAGTGTTGTTTACAGGTAAATGTACTTCCAAAATTTTTTGTTTTTCATGTGATAAGTCTTTTATTGATAATTGGTTTCTGTTCCAAGTAAAAATAAGGATTTGATTAGGTTTTGTGTCGATGGCTTCTTCAATAATGGGAATACCATTCGTATCAATATCTTCAGCAGAATGTATGGTTTCCGGTAATGAACAGGCAGTAATAGTACTGGATGAAGGAGAACGAATTGGGTGAGTTAAAGTCTTATCGGAATCTGAAGGAATAGTTAACGTTTCTGATGAGTCTGAAATTAGTATTGGACTCTCAGATCGTTCAGTGTCACTCACGTTTACTCGTAAGGACATATCGTCCTTTAATATATTTAATTTAATTCGTGATAGAGCATCAGCATTACTATTTTGTTTACCGTTCTTGTATATTATGTCAAAATCGAACTCAGCTAGTCTCAATTTCCATCTAGTAAGTTTACTATTAGGTTCTTTCAGTGAATTTAACCATGCTAAAGGTCTGTGGTCAGTAAATATTGTGAATTTGCGTCCATACAGGTAAGGACGGAAGTGTTTTACTGCCCAAACGATGGCTAACAGTTCCTTTTCTATTGTACTGTAACGTGTTTCTGCATCATTAAGAGTACGACTTGCATATGCGATAGGTTTTTCATTTCCAACTGATCCTTGTGAAAGGACAGCGCCTAAAGCGTAGTTTGACGCGTCTGTTGTTAAAATGAAGGGTTTAGAAAAATCAGGAAACTGTAATATAGGAGCATTCACAAGTAGCTCTTTACATTTTTGAAAAGCTTGAACATATGATTCATTAATTTCAATTTTATTTTTCTTTTTCAAACACGATGTAAGGGGTTGTGTAATTTTTGAAAAATCCTTTATGAATTTTCGGTAGTAGCCTATCAGGCCAAGAAAACTTTTAATTTCAGTGGATGTTCTGGGGAGTGGGAAGGCAAGTACTGCCCTGATTTTATCATCATTTGGTTGTAAACCATGCTTCGTAATTTTGTGTCCTAAGTAGAGTACATCTTTTTTAAAAAACTCACATTTATCGAGAGTTACTTTAAGATTGGTTTGTTTGAGACGATCGAACACTTTTCTTAGCTTCTCTACATGTTCTTGTATACTACTAGAATAAATGATGATGTCATCTAAATATACTAAGCAATGTATACCTTGCAACCCACGTAACACGTTATCCATTGCGCGTTGAAATGTTGCAGGTGCTGTTTTAAGTCCAAATGGCATCCGTGTAAATTCAAAATGTCCCATTGGTGTAGTGAATGCAGTTTTGGGTCTATCTTGTTCATCAACTTCAATTTGGTGGTACCCACTTGCTAAATCCAATGTACTGAAGTAAGTAGATTTCCCTAACTTGTCGAATAAATCATTAATATTTGGTAAAGGATACTTATCATCAGTAGTAATATCATTTATACGTCGATAGTCTACAACCATTCTAAATTTCTGTTCACCGGAGGCGTCCATCTTTTTTGGAACTAGGTGTACGGGTGCACTCCATGGTGAAAACGATTCTTGTATAACATTATCTTTTAGTAATTTTTCAACTTGTTTCTGTATTTCATCGTTTTGCGATGGTGGAAGTCGGTATTGCCGTATGAAAATTGGATCTTCATTTTTAGTCCGGATTCGATGTTTTACTTGATTAGAAAATGTAAGAGGCAGTTTATCACAATAGAATATATCCCTGTATTCAAAACAAAGTTTTTCTATTGCTTCTCGTTCTTCTTGATTAGCATGATCTAATCGGAGTTTCGATAAATTTTGTGTAAGTAATTCATCAATCTCAAAATCATTTAATTGTTGCCCGGTTGATAAATTTATTTTGCAAGTATTATTATTAAGGCTGGTTATATTCAATGGTTCGTTAAAAGTTAAAGTCACACTATCTTGCGAAGCATTCTGCATGACTGTTGTTGCAAATGAATCTTTGCAAGTAACTATAGCGCTAGGCATACGTACTTCATTTCCAAAATTTTTAAAATTAATTATTGCTTCACCATTAATTAAATTTGTAGGCACCTTAACACGGGTTTCAGTGCGTGGTTCTAGCGTTATTTCCCACGGGGGACTATAAATTATTGGAATTTCTGTATTTTGTGTCCGTAAAATTAAATTTTTCATGTCTATAGTCGCGTTCAATATTTTTAATAAGTTAGAACCTATTAATCCGTCATATCTTCCATCTACATTATATATATAAAATTTATGATTCATCGGACTTTTAAAACTTTCCAATAAAGGTATATCTATAACTTCGTCATGTAGGCTACGTCCATGTGTACTAATAACTTCAAAAGGATCAATATATTTATAATCTGAAAAATATTCATCAGCTTTAGCGGGACTAATAAAACTTCTGGTACTTCCGGTATCAATCATTAAACGAGCATCAATTTCAGGAATATAAATATGCGGTAGTTTATTTATGCCGTCATAATTTAAGTGTACTATTTCTGGGGGTCGCTCTTGGAGGCTTTTATAGGAAAATTTACGCATTCATTTTCAGCTTCTTCAGTTTCAACAGGTTCTATGTTTTCATGATAATCGTCATAAGCAGTTTGTTGATTATCGTCAATGAAATAATGATTTTCATATTCTGTATAATCAGGTTGATAGTCTTGGTATTCAATTTCAGGGTCGTTCATTTCTAAAGACTCTATCATATTTTGTCTAATAGGACGAGCTGTGCGCATTGACACATCGCTTGCCTGAAATTGAGGTGGATTACGTTGAGGTTGATTTTGTGGTGGTATACCAAATTTAAATTGTTGATTTGGCATGTTGAAATTAGGTCGGTTTTGTGTATTGTTAAATTGTGGTTTGAACCCTTGTTGATTAGGAATACCGAATTTAAAATTATTATTTCCAAAATTTGGTTTATATCCTTGTTGGTTTAGGTTAGGTCTGAATTGTACATTTTGATTTGGAATACCGAATTTAAAATTATTATTATACGGTTTAAAATTATTTTGTGTTTGGTATGGAATTCCGAATTTAAAATTTTGTTGTCCGGAATTAAATGTATTTGGCACAAATGCAGGTTGAGGTTTGAAATTATTATTAAAATTATTTGTTAAAGTAGGCGTGAAAAATTGTTGAACTGGTTTAATATTAGATTTATTTTTATTTTTAGAATTGTACTGATATTGAAAATTGACCTCCTCCATGACAACACTTAGTGCGTTTTCTAAAACGGTACAACCTTTAAGTCGCACAATTCGAATTAAATCCTCTGGTAAATTATATAAAAATACATTCAAGCACATATTATTATAGATAATCATTTTAGCGGCTTTGAGGCCTTCATCAGTTAATAAATTGACCTTGGAGAAGAGGGTGCAGCGTGTTTGTTGTATCCTGTTACAAAATTGCGTATATGTTTCACCAACTTTAATTTTTAAATTTTCCAACTCAATTGCCACACACTCTTCCGATCTAGGATCACCAAAATGTTGAATCAAAACAGCTCTTAATTGTTCCCAAGTTGTTATGTCTTCTCTTTCACTTAGTAGAGCAGCGGCTTTACCACATAATCTACTAGTTATAGCATGAAACACATATGTAGTTTGAACAACATTGTTTGATCCGCTAAAATTTCTGATTATATATTCACTTTTTTTAATAAATAAATTTAAAGTATTTTGATCACCATCGTACTTGGGAATTAAACTTAAAAGTTCTTTTGATACTAATTGAATTGTTGATTCATTGTTGCGTTGCATTTTGAGTTGTATTTATTTAATTAAACACACACAAAGTAAAATTCACAAAATTAAAATTCACAAAATAATATTTTCAAAATAAAATTCACAAAATAAATCTTATAACAAAATTATCAAAATCAAAATTCTCAAAATTAAAATTATCGAAATTAAAATTATCAAATTAAAATTCTCAAAATTAATATTTATTATTAATATTTCTCAATATCTTATAATCTATGAAGTCAAATAACTTTCGACGATTTTTATTCGAAAATTATGAAAAATAATTTTCAACGATGTTTGTTTGAAAATTATAAAAATTTGTTAAATAATTTTCAACGATTTTTGTTTGAAAATTATAACAATGTCCAACGAAAAATACAACCACAGAAAATAACAAGGACGAGACAAGGATTGTAAAAATGGTCACTTACAGTCTGCTCGTTCCCATGTCTTGCCGTATAGCTGCTTTCGCTTTTAGGACAGGATCTCTCGGAAATAGATGTGGAACCCGACGTTAACTTATTTATTGGTTCGTAGATACTCAAAATCTGCACATGAGACCGATTTGTAAGACTCGAACACAGACTTTTATTGTTGATTGAGTATCCTACCGGCTGCGCCAGTTAAATTTCGGGAGCACTGCCGAGGGTTTTTAAAAAGTCTAAGACAAGACTGATTCTCAAGAAGCTTTATTAAGAATGCTTTTATTTGTTACAAATGTCTCTTTTATAAACTCTTATTCTATAAACA
Organism: Saturnia japonica; assembly: GCA_033032175.1. NCBI lineage: Eukaryota > Metazoa > Arthropoda > Insecta > Lepidoptera > Saturniidae > Saturnia > Saturnia japonica. Next base: position 9,722,917 of record CM065331.1, read on the forward strand.
CAAAGTGGGGCTGTTTACTATGAAATAATGAGAAATATGTCGCAATACATTCAGTCAAAACACCAGGTGTCTATCAGTAGTTTGCAGACATAATATGGGTTAAAAACGTAACATCAGCATTTCTAACGTATGTACCAATTAACAAGACGTAATAAGAGAGGGTACAGACTGCATAACTACCTTTACATTGCGAACATTCTTTGCGTACAACCTCTTTATAACGAATTTTCAACTATCAAGAAAAAGTATTCATACTTCTAATTAACGAATTTTGTCAACCCAAAACCTTTATATAAAGTTTCCACCAATAATATAACTCTTAATCTTATAATGTGATTCATGTCTCGACATGTTTCGACACGCTTTTGTTTGTAAAGTAATCATTGTTGTTTTGATGGAAAGTAATGTAAACACCTCTGCTCGTCACTATTGTTAAAGATTAAGTTAAAATGGCTCAGAAACGTAAAAGGTGTTCCTTATCGGTCGCAGAAAAGCGAAACATCATTAATTATGTTGACCAAAATCCCATGACGAAAAAATTAGACATAGCTAATAAGTTCGGGATTCCCGCAAGTACATTGGCTACAATTTTAAAATCTAAAGATAAGTTTTCAGAAGAAAGTGGTTTGAATGTAAACAGTAAAAGATTAAAATCATGCGAGTTCAAAGACGTAGAGGAATGTGTGTTAAAGTGGTTAAAACAGTGCCGAGACAAAAAAATCCCAATCGGAGGCCCTATTCTTCAGGAAAAGGCTCAGCGGTTTGCAGTAGAATTGGGACATGAAGGGTTCCGTGCTAGCAACGGGTGGCTTCAAAATTTCAAAAAACGAAACGAGGTTGTTTTTCGAAAAATATGCGGTGAAAGTGGTAGTGTTAATGAACAAGTATGTGATGATTGGAAAGAGAAACTGGCAGAGCTGACCACCGGATACGATCCCGAAGACATCTTTAACGCCGATGAAACTGGACTATTCTATAAATGTTTACCTGACAAAACCTTATCATTCAAAAGCGATAAATGTAATGGTGGGAAAAACAGTAAACTTCGCTTAACAGTACTGCTGGGAACAAATTGTACTGGGACTTACAAACTAAAGCCACTCATCATCGGAAAATATCAAAAACCGCGATGTTTTAAGAATGTCAATAATCTGCCAACAGATTACACGTCCAACCATAAGGCTTGGATGACCAGTGATGCTTTTTGCAATTGGCTTAAAAGTCTGGATAAAGAGATGAAGAAAAAAAACAAGAAAATTCTAATGTTCATCGATAATTGTACTGCACACGGAGAAATTCCTAACCTGAAAAATATAAAAATAAAGTACTTACCTCCAAATACCACTTCAAAACTACAACCACTGGATCAGGGCATCATCCAAAGCTTCAAAATGCATTATAGGAAGGAAGTTGTCAGACGATTTCATGCTGATGTTGAACGTCAAAGACCAACTACAATTGACGTTTGACAAGTCATGTGGATGATCGCCAAAGCTTGGAATTTAGTCACTGAAAAGACCATTGCAAACTGCTTCAAGAAAAGTGGGTTTAAAGTAACATGCGAAGATGAGGAGGACGATTTACCAGTCGCAGAACTTGCTAGGACCTGGCAAAGAGTTCAAGAAGAATTACACCTTCAAGAGACTGACTTCGAAGACTTCGTTACCTTTGATAATGATTTGGCCATCTGTGGAGAACTAACTGATGCTGACATCGTCACATCTGTGTTGCCAGTTACTAATGCAGAAGCGGATGAAGACGAGGAAGAAGAGGGTGAAATTTATGAGCATAACTTCACAATAAAAGATGCTTACAATGCTTTGAATACAATAAAATCTGTGTTTCTCAAAAAGGGAGGTTTGAGTGACGATGTAGTGAAAGCCATCACGAAATTAGATTGCGCTTTGGATGTCATAACTCATACCGGTGGTAAACAGACAACTATCAATGACTTTTTTCTAATCAATGAACAAAATTGAGATTAAGCTACTATAACCACATTGCTAATTGTTTTTGATTATTAATGTAAGAAAAAAAAATTATTATCTACCTAATTGTTTTTAAATACATAGCAAATACATATAGTAATTTGATGAAAATGTGTTATCATTTATTAGTAGAAGTTGTTCGCTATAACAAGATAAGTACGTAATATTGAGGTGAATAAAACTATTCTTTTACCTCTTTATAACGAATTTTAGACCAATCTAACCTCAACATAACAAACCTCAGTTCAACGAATTACTTGATATTACGAATATTTTCTTGTTCCCCTCCGATTTGTTATATCGAGGTTGCACTGTAATAGGTACTCGTATTTTAATAAAACGTAAATGATTATAACTTTTTTTATTTTAACAGTTTCGTTTGAGTTTTGGGGTGACACCTATAAAATACGCCCCGGGTGCCACCTATGCTAGCTACGCCACTGAGTTGAATGGACGCCATAGAATGTATTTTAAACTGTCATTCGTTTAACTAAACCTTCGTTTGTTATTTAATTCGAATTGCTTAAATCGTTTTGTAATACTAGGTTTATACGCATAATTTTGTAACTAACAATAATTCGCAGGACTATTTAAAAAACAAAAATAAAGAATTGATTCAAAATAAAATAAATTAATATAAAATAATATTTAAAAAATATATTAAGTAATACAGTATTTGTTTTAGTAAGTAGTAGTATAATATTTTTTTAGTATTTTAATTGTTTTAACTATTAATATTACTTTTTTCTTCTTTTTTTGGTGCCACAAAAAGCACTTGCCAGTGTCAACGTTTTTAAGCCTTCGAAAAGCCTTTTTATGTGGGGTCTTCTGACAAGATGGTGCCAACAAGTTCGGTGAAGCTGTAAAAGCCGCAGCGGCTTCAGGGCCACTATAACTATCAAATTACAACTGTTATCGAGAAAATAAAGAAATGGAAATAGTACAACTAACATATACTCATATGCATATTCACCTCCTCCTGGGAGGAAGGAGGGAAACATGCGTATGTGTATTTAGTGATCGGAAAGGTTTTTCTACACTAACTAACGCAATAAAATGAAAAAGAAAGGTTTCGGCCGCTATTTATAGGAAATGTGTTAGAAATCATGTACCTACCAATGCTTAAGTCATTCATATTCATCGCACGTATGCAAGATAAGATAAGAGTTGTGCGGCTGCAGGTTTAAGATGTATTTATATTTCTGCGTTTTAAGTGCTGTATAATTAATTAATTATATATATGTAGTGATTTTACACATTACACTATTGTTTGTTGGATGACACAAACGGACCTACTAACTTTGTATTAGTGGGTAAACTACAGTGTTTTTAGTACCTACAAATACAAGGTGTCCAGAAAGGGTATCGGGTATTTGTTTTCGCGCCATATTCGAAACGGGGCGTCTAAAGGATGCGGGGAGGGGTTCGTGGCGTGCGCCATTTTGTGGAGTTTTAGTCACGATGGAACAGTACTCGGGGACGCATCGCGCATTTTGCGTACGAGCGTATTATCGTAATGGTGATTCAATAGTGACTGCTCAACGTCTCTATCGTGCGGAATATCGTACACGCCACGCGCCAAGTGACGATAGCATTAGGAAATGGATCAGGATGTTCGAGAATACAGGTGCGACAGTTAAAATTCAAAACTCTGGTCGTCCTCGTTCAGTTCGCGATGAAGAAACAATTGAAGAAGTTGAGGCGTCGGTTCGTCAAAATCCTTCTTTATCCATCCGAAAGCGAAGCCAAGCGTTGAACATCAAAAAATCGTCTTTACATTCGATTTTAAAGAAAGACTTACATCTAAAAGCCTATAAAATTCAATTGGTTCAAGAATTGAAGGATACGGACTATGCTAATCGACTGAATTTTGCGAACGAAATGCTGCAGCGATTTAACAACTTTAACAACATACTGTTCAGTGACGAAGCAAATTTTCACCTGAATGGTCATGTTAATAAGCAGAATTGTCGGTACTGGGCAGTGGAGAATCCGAGACGAAAGCATGAACGACCCCTGCATAGCCCAAAGGTCGTTGTTTGGGCCGCTATGTCTGCTAAAGGCATAATTAGTCCTTATTTTCATGAAGATCAACGAGTCCGAGCAATTAATGTGAATAGTGACCGTTATTGCGATATGTTGCGAAATTTTTTGGTCCCAGAGTTGCAGGAGTTTGCAGGTTTCAACTCAAGAACGTGGTTCCAGCAAGATGGGGCCACTTGCCATACCTCAAATGACTCAATGGAAGTTGTTAACGAATTATTCCCTAATAAAGTCATTTCGCGAAGGGGTAACATCAACTGGCCTCCCAGAAGCCCCGACCTTAGCCCGCTTGACTATTTTGCATGGGGATACCTTAAAAGTAAGGTTTATCAAAACAATCCGACGAATCTAACCCAGTTAAAGCAAAACATCAGGTCAGAAATGGCAGCAATATCGATAGCTATGTGTCAACGTGTTATCGCCAATCTTCGTTTCCGTTTAGAAGAGTGCCAGCAACGTAACGGTCATCATTTGGATAACATCATCTTTTCCAAATAATTCTCCAATTCATATGCTAATAATAAACAATAAACTTTTTTATTGCATACAAATAATTTTTGTTTCATTGAACTTACAAATACCCGATACCCTTTCTGGACACCTTGTACATTCTAGGCGCGTCCATAGATTCCGAGAATACTGAACTTTTTATATTTTTATTGAGATCGTAACAATAGTTACGATAGTAAATCAATAATATTTAAAATATTCATCGATCAATTAAATAAATGATAGTTATAATAAAACAATTGTTGCCGTCGCGTCGGCGTCGCTTCAAAGCTACATCTGTTCGCAAAAATACTAGTTTAGTGATGAGGCACAGTGGTGGACTATTTGGCCTAAATCGATAAACATAATATTATTATTGAGTATGTATTAAATTATGTAAAATAAATAGTTAATCATAATTAAACAGTGCAGAAACCATCATACCATTACGTGCCAATGGATAAACCGTATAGTACAGAAAATAAAAAGAGTGAAATTTTGGAATGGCTCCATAATCAAGGTGTGTTGAGGCCGATGCTTAGGTTTGTTAATGTACATAAGTCACCCGACCCAAAGTATATTCATGATGAATTAGCTAAATCCTTTGACCATCTTGTTCTTCGTCTCCCGTACATACCATTGTTAATACAACAGAATAAAAATGATATGGGCTCAAATTACATAAAGGTTTGTATTTTTTGTTCATCTATACATTTAATACAACTGCAACGAGACCGTGGCTGTAAATGACATAATATTTAATTTAAGTAATTTCACATAAAGGTAGTTAGTTATACGGGATAATTAATATCTCCTGTAGTATTTATTATATACTAGCGGTCGCCCAATGATCGAAATTCGACCAACGACTTTATAATCATAGACTATTTGACTGTTTGACATTTGCAGTATGATCCTAAACAAATTGGATCAAATTAATTAAAATTGGTTTAGCTCGAGAGAATTTGTACTATATTTATTTCACGTAGGTTTACTAAGTAGTAGACATTCGAATTTTTTAAAGTGAAAAATTCTTTAGGAACGTTGTGCTATTTTTGTAAATCTTATCAGTTCGCGTCACCGACAACGACATAACAGTATATCTGTAGCCATTAATTAGCATGACGTGTTGAATTGATTGTTAAATTATATATGTATTACATTTTTTGTTGAAAGTTCCATAGTTAATTCTCTTGCAAACGAGCAATGTACGATGTAAATTAAAAGACTCATAAAATCGTTCGTTAACTAAAGTTTGAGTGAAACAGAATATTACTTCAGTATAACAGAGCGAGACCACATATCGAATGCGTTGACTACTCAACTGATCTATGTTAATTGTTGCTCGGAGTGACAACAGATGTGAAAAACAAGATTTATGTTAATAATTTGAAATTATGAAATTTTAACTTCTCTGTACTCTAATTAATTTAAAACAATAAAAAAATACAGTCATTCCATAGTTCTAAGTTTTCACTTCTGTCTGCAGTTTTGTATTTTTTTATCTATTTAATCATGTTGGTATATTTTTGTTTTTATTTTCAGTTTTCCAAAAAAACCTTACATAAAGGAGAAATGGATAGACGCGACTGGACGAAGAAATTGGTCCGCCACAAAAGAAAGCACTGTTTGCTCGAAGCATTTCCAAGAAGCGGATTTTATTTTGAAAAAACATAACAAAAGATATTTAATTGAAGGCACAGTTCCAACTCAAGAAATTGTACGCGTGTACAATCAGGTAAGATAAATAATACGTCTACGTCTAAAATGTCATTAAACCACTCGAAAGATAAAAGATAAAAAATACGTTATGTAGAGTGGGGTCGGCGACGCATCACGCGCGGGGCTGTTGACGCGCTGCTATTTTGAGATCGTTTCACCGCGTCACATAAATCTTCCATTTTGTATAAATTATGACTTGTAAAAGCTAAAACCTCTCGTTTTAGTTGCAATCTACAGCTCTCGTCAAGACTTATATAAATCGTTGGTGTGGAGTAGTTATTGTAAATCTAATCTAATAAATGTAGGAATGAAAAGTAACGGACGATTGCAGATTGAATGAATGACTGACATATAATAACTAATAATCACTGACAATAATATAATAATAATCATTCGTCATCACGAATGAGCTAGAGACATAGACTTACTAAAAAATGACGGACTGTTAAAGAGCACGTAATAACGCGTACCTACACGAGTTCGGTAACACAAATTGTAAATAGCCTTACCATAAGAAATAAAATGAGTTTTAGAAAAGAAAAACACTTTTAATTAAATTAGACGCTACAAATTTGGAGGCTCGACCGGGATTGCAAGAAATTTTGTGGATTTATTTTGACGACGACGATATACGACGATTTGACAGCGAAGGACGACATAACATTTTTACAAAAAGAGGGGAGCAATTTACAACGAAGACGACGTTACCGAAGAAAAAGTGCTTAAAGACAACAAACGTGCAAAACGTCAACCTGATTTTTAGGAGGAGGTTGAGCAAACGACGTTAGCAAGGACCGGCGGAGCTATGTTGCACGATACGGAAGGGCTTATCACCAAGTTAACAGGCCAGGATAAGACGTATCCTGCGGACAGGTGGATAGAAGACGTTGAATATAATGCTGAGATATTTGGATGGACTACAGTGCAACAGTTGCTGATGGCACGGCGATCATTATCTGGTACAGCAGCGTTTTGGCTTCGGTCTGAAAAAATATTTAAAACGTGGGAAGAGTTGAAGGCGGGAGAACTAAAAGAATTTTCCGATACCATCGATATAAAGACAACCCATGAACTCATGAGCGCACGTACGAAGAAGAGTGATGAGTCATGCTTGGACTACCTGTTAGTCATGAAGGAGTTGGGAAAAAGAGGGGAAATGCCCGACTATGTGGTAATTCAGTACATAGACGAAGGTATACAAGATAATCCGATTAATAAAATGATGCTATACGGTGTAACAACCTACGAGGAACTGAAAGAAAAAATTAAGATCTACGAAACCATACAAGAGAAGTCACGAAGACCGCAGATGCATCGTCACGAAGGAACAAGTCGACCGAAGACGGCTGAAAATGCTAGGAAAAAGGGTTACAGATGTGGCGGAAGTAACCATTTTTCGAATGAGTGTTCGCATAAACAGAAAGGCCTGAAACGTTTCTGTTGCAATCAGTTTGGACATATCTCATCGAAGTATACATCCAGGTCCACGGCGACAGGTAATTACCATTCGGTTTCAAAATGGCAGGCCGGGAAAGCAAATACTGTGTGTTCAGAAATAACAAAGTATGGTATGACAGAGAACGTATTGGACGATATTACTATGGCAACGACGAATTGGAAAGACGAAAACACTACGGTCTACCGGAACAAGATGAACTTTACGCCAATCAACCGGAAGAAGAGTGAAATAGACAATATGTGTATAGACAATAATATGACGAAATTACGAAGTAAGATGTTGGCGACCGATATGAATGTCAATAATGACAACGAATATCAAACAATGTAAAACCGATGAAAGATATTATATTATTTATCAAAAGTGTTAGCGCGTTAATAGATTCAGGCAGCGACAATAATCTAATAACGTACGAGTTTTACAAATCCTTAAATGCGCTGGAATATGTTCAAAATACAATATTGGTACACCCGTGGGCATTAAAATGCCGATGATTGACGGGGAAAAGTTTTATTACAATTCCACACAGTTACAAATTACACGAACTCACAACACTGTTATTTATTTCATTGTGGTTTCGCTTTCTTTTATCGCTCGATGTTTATAATTCAAAACTGAACTGCCTCGGTGCCGTGCCTGAGCCGCTTAAATACCTACACTAAATTATTGCAGAAAAATCGTGAATCATCGCTAACTTTCTTGAACTGAAGTTTCTATGCCCACTCGATGACGTAATCGAGGCGATAATCCCTATACATGTGTGTGTAAACTGCGATTTTTACACAAACATGCGCCGCGGTTGTTTACGATGCGAACATTATTTCGAAGTTTGTAGTTGCTTCGAGATATTTCGGGAACAGGATTTTTCTATTTTTTTAATCGGGTTGTAACAGGCCGTAACAGTATCTTTGACGGGACTTGGTACGACTCTAGTACAATCAGGTTATTTCTCGACAAATATTACCGTTGATGGTCAATGTTATGATAATATTATCCTGTATATTGTACCTAAAGATGTTATTCCTTTTTCAGTTATATTAGGACAGAACTTTTTAAATAAGGTAACGATCTTTATGGAGGGCAGTCGCGTGTTGTTTATTAAAATCAAACGAACGGTTTTGTAATTTCAATTGTGGTGTGTGTGTTTCTGACATTATAGGCTACATCAGAGACCCCACGTTACAACGATAAACGAAGTAGAATGGCGGACTGTTAGAGAGCACGAAAAAGACGAGTACACGAGTTCGGTAATAAACGAACGATTTAACGAGGAAAATCACTTTTAATTAAATTAGACGCTACATAAATACCTTTAGTGAAAATGAAATCAAGACTGACAGTGAGTGATCTATCAATACGTACCTGAAAACACTGGACGGATTGGGCTGGACGTAGGCATCCGCTAAAATCGGTTTTTTGGAAAATTTAACCCCTAAACAGGTATAGCATGGGTTCAGAATTTGTATGGACAAAACTATATAACACGGGTGAAACCGTAGGGCATAGCTAGTATATAATATGTTGTTATGGTACAAAATTAGGAGAATTAAATACAATGTCGGCCTATACTCGTAAAAAAGGCAAATCAAAATATAGAACCAGTGTAGGTACTGTTGGAAAGGCCTTCTCAACAGTTATCCAGTGATTCCTATAAAACACCATAAAGTAGAATGAAGCGGTACTGGGAACGTAAAAAAATTTATTCAAGTAAACTACACGGCCGTGTCCCCGCAATACAGTCACATCAGTCAAACATCATTTTTTGTAAAGCTGATAGTAACATTATTAAATGTAAAAAAAATATTTTTCAGATAAACGACCCGTTATCCTCATCTACTTAAAATATTACCCAGAAGGAAGATATTGCTGCTCGTATTAAGAAAGAAGTAAAGATATTCTTTTATTTATTTCACGAAACTAGTTACAATAGTTGTAAATCCTATCTATATAATATATTAATACGTGAAGCAAAAGCATTCGGTATCTTTTTAAGCGTATTGCGTGCACGGAAGACTGTGAGATTTGGCATGTTTAAAGTTTATATGGAGAAGGAGTGCAGAAAGTTAAAATTTATATATAATATCTGTTACTAATACATTAAATTAAAAACATAAATTAAGTTATGAATTTAATATACCCTAACTATTTTCTTTTAAAATAAAGTTTTAATTGAGTCTAATTATAAGGTAAAAGATATATTATTTTAAGTATTGTTATTACATTAATTGATAATTGGATTTTTATTTTTAGTTCTGTACGGACGAACCGACATTATCTACAGATACGGATATACCACAAGACGTAAGTAAAACTGACAACCTTTTTGTAATGCAAACTTATTTAGTACCGTTGTGATTAAAACTCTACTGTCCAAGTCCGGTGAATCTGTAAAAGCCGCAGCGGCTCTGTTTTTGGATAGGGCCCCTAAGGCTAACAGTGTAGTCAGTTAAAAAAAAAAAAAAAAAGATTAAAACTCGATAAAACGAAAAAGCAACACTAAAAAAAGACAAACACATACATCTATAGGATTTAGCCCGTGAGAGAATAAGAAAAAATACAAAAAGACGGTTAATGTAACTCCTGATTTAGACAACAATAATCGTCGTCGAATTGGCTTATATGTGTGGCAACCAGACTTGTACGCACTATAGTATGTTACAGTACGAGTAGTCATAGTTTGAGTCCCGCTGATTTAGTATTTGTAAAAAAGAGATTTTAAAGAAGATATTATAATATATATATATATATATATATATAAAATGCGTTTTTATGAACTCGCTTACTCGTCTGTTTGTTCGGTAAAAAAATTCAATTGTTTTTAAACTAACCATTCAACGGGTTTGATAGAGGTTGGATACTTTACAAGATAATTTTTAACAAAAAGCAAAACTAATTTCAATTATTTTGAAGAGTTTCTTCGTATATCTTCGAAGTTGAAGGTCAAATGCCAATAAAATTGAAATGGGATCACCCTTGAGGTATCCTCTATCCAACAAAAAAAGGATCATCTAAATCGTTTCATAAACAAAGAAGATATGGCTGAACATACATAATTTTTTTTATATATCATTGGAATTTAGTAACCTCCCGTCTTTTGTTGAAGTCATTAAAAATTAGCTTAGATCTGAATGTCAATACAATATTAATTTTATTTTATTTAATTTAAGATATAACTTACATTCTTATGCCCTACGGTTTAAGTCTGTTTTAAAAACGTGATACACTAAAAAGGTTTTTTATTCAAATAATTCATTACCTATTTACTTTTTTTGAAGCAATGATATCTCTTTTACTACACTGAACATTTGACAACTAAATTCTATAACGCGTACTTATCACACTTGACATTGGCGAAGTTGCCAACATAGGCAGAAATCCAGAATTAAAAAAGATATCTCATGGTAACGTGTACGGACATCGTGTCAGTCGACGTGAGTTCGAATCCCAGCAAAGAGCCTGAGCGCCCGGTGAAGGAAAACATCGTGATGAAACCATAGCATGGTGGTGAGGTTTTTTTCTAATGCCCGCCTGGCTAGCTACCACCCTCAAGTTAAACTATCGCCAAGCGCCTATAGGCGTGTTCCGGCAGCTGCACTTGAGAGCCAGTCTTCCACTAGACTTAGCGTATGTAGCAGCTAAATACCAATTTTTAGCGACATCTTTACCAGGATTATTGGATTGTCTACCATCCCTGAATTTACGACTAGCATTCTTTTTGTGTATTCCAGGAAGAAAAGACACAACAATCATCTGTTTATTCAAAGACCTCCGCGCCGACAATTACCAACCTAAAAACGATAATTCGTCACGAAGAGATAGTAATCAAACGTCAGAGGATGAAAATTAAAAAGATTCAGGCTCGAAATCGCAGGCTAAACGTGAAAATGAAAAAAAGTCGAGAACGATTTAAAGAATTTAAATGAGAAAATAACAAAAAGACAGGCTTTAAACGAGTACATTGTGTTTGAAAGTCAATAAATCGTTTAAAGTTTCAGAACTTTTATTTTTACAAGTTTTCGGAAGAACAATTGGAACGTTTTTTACTATTTGATATATACATTAAACTAGCTGTGCCCGCGGCTGCGCTCACTTGGACTATAGAATCCCGTCGATCGGGCACAGCACGAATCGCGCTAATCCCGCTCCCGGTTATTTTAAAGACAAGAATGCTTATTGTGGGTGATCCTTAGAAGAGATATATGCTCTTGCGGACTTTTTTGTAGGTATTTTTAAAACCTACAAATTATGTAATAATTACATTAATTTGATATATGTATATATCTTAGTGGCTTACCCAGCGTAAGTCATTGAAGCGTCCCAAAATCGTTGTTTTTGTGGACTTTACAGTATTTACCTATCAGGTGCATAAGTCAAACGAAAAATAATTCTACTTTTGATCTCTTTTATTTTTATTTTGATATTACATATTTTCTTAATAAATGCAAACTTTTTTTTAAACCACTTTAACTCTTATATATAAAAATCTTGTATGCATCTGTTAGTGATTTTGTTATGCCCGATTGAGCTTATATACACTTAAAATATTTGTTATAACGCGATATGGTTTATAACTATGTTGGTATTCGCTAGGTGGCGCTGTTGTCGTGCCATTAGCTACCGGAAAGTCAGAATAACGTCTGAAAATACCCTTTATTTGTTTATGTTTTAATTATTAACCGACATCAACACAAGACAATTAAAAAAAAAGGACGGGAGGTTATCCAATTCGAATGTATATATATAAATATCTTTGTTTATGAACCGATTTGGATAACTCTTTTTTTGTTGGATAGGAGATACCTCAAGGGTGGACCTCCCCTTAATTTCATTGAGAACTCTTCAAAATCATTGGAGTTATGTTTTATAATAAAAATTGTCTTGTTATTAGGTATTTTCTGTATTATTGGCGGTTGAATGGCAATATATAGGGCACATAATAAGACGACAATACAAACGGAGTAAAATTTTGACACGATGGTACCCTAGATAAGGAAAGGAAAAGAGGTAGACCACAGAAATGATGGCGAAAGACAAATGGCAGGAGTGATGTGGAATTGAGTGACACAAGAAAGACATTAATGGAAAAGGTTGGGGGAGACCTTTGGCCAACCGGAAAGAGATCTACAGAAAACAAACAAGAAGCAGATACTAGACTAGACTAAACAGATTTTATATGTACCAATACTTGATTAATCTGAATAAAAGGTAATTTATTAATATGCATTAATTGGTCTATTTATTTATCTATATATACTGCTACGTTATTGTCTACATTTTGTTACTTAAGGGAATAAACAGAGGCAATAGTTTTAATATAGAAATTTAACAATGCCTGGCTAAACTGTTTTCACACGGTTATGATTTTTAAAAGGTTTTTATTTCAATAAATCTTCTGTCATTAATGTCAAAATTCTAATATACATTTCTCAGTTTTGATATGGTTTTTTTAAATAAATTGTATGTACATATATGTTAATATACAATGTAAGTTAATGTATATATATATTTGTTAACTACTCAAGTTTATAATCATTCCGATTATATGATTGTTAATAATATGGATCTACAACAGAGACATCCAAAGAAATCTCTGTCGGAAGTCGTTTAAAACGCTATAATCAGAAGATCACAGCCAAATAACCTTGATTTTCCAGAGTTCCTTGGGTAAGGGGAGGTCGATATCGGCATTATTTCGCAAGCTTGTATGCCTTCTTATTATTGTAAAAACATTTACGATCGGGTCTAGTACAAATTCTAATAGTTTTCTTTTAATCAGGCCAAAATTCTACTTCTGCAGACCGTGAAGATAATTAAACAACTGAGAAGTAACGTGTTATTGTACTGGAAGATGCCAAATAATAGTATGTACCTATAAATAAATATATGTACCCAATGCTGAGTAAAGATTGCAAACATCGACAGGCCTCTTGGCGCAGTGGTAGGAAGCTCTAATACTGAGCCGAGAACTCGCGGGTTCGATATCAGGTCATGACTGACTTTTGTGTGATTAATAATAAATATAAATCATATTATATTTATGTATCAGTGATATGCCGGATTTTTATGTATATCTGCAAATATAAAGTTTCAATGATAGAATGTCAATTCAAAAGAGAAAGAACATAGTTAACGCCTGTGTTAGAACTAGATAGGGATAGGAGAACATTTTCATTTATGCTATCGGCCTACATAAATGGTAACTTTAACAAATCAAGCATATTTTTGCAAAATCTTAATTTTTAAAGTGTAATATTAATGTTTAATAGATGTGTTTAATTGTTGTTACTTTCATTGTAACTCGTATAACAAAGAAAACCAACAAAATTATACGCACACTAATGTATTCCGTTTTTGGTGTCGTCTTATTCAACCTGTTGTCGCTTTATACGGTATCTTAACGCAGCGTCTAAACTATATAGCCGAGCGCGTGAACAACGGCGGGATGGTCGCTGATAAAAGAAACTGACTGACGTGTAGACCGGGGAATACGCTACGCCACCTCGTTGATGATCTTCAGGTTCATCAGCGCGTTCCGTGATCGGTTTTAGTGGACTGTATTACGGTATAGCGGGTAGGTAAAATACACGACGACGTTCATGCGCCGTCCGGGTGCACGTGCACATTATATATCTGTGTGTTAATATATATTTCACAATATCAACACGCGTACGGAAGAACGTAGACTGCTTGTAATTACGAACAGCTTCCTAATCAGCCATGGAAAGCGGCGACAGCTGTTGAAGCGGATAAGTCGATATTGAAAAGAAGTTACAATTATGTATCGTGAACACGGTACTAAATCTGTGCTAAATACAGCTGCAGAGAGGCTTGCGAGCTGGTAATGAATAATTCTAGATCTCTCGGTGGTAACCGTTGTTTTAGATTGTACTGTACTCACCATCAAGCACAGTAGTATCACTTTGTCGTGTTACTATAATATAAAATGAGTAACTTAAGGAGTTATAACTATTTCTTTGGTGTAAGAAAACAGGAATGACGCCAAAATTGTTATCCTGCGTGTCAAACATGATAAAGCTATAGTCGTACAAGTTCATGTGCGACCGTCCTATGTTTCCGACTGACGTTGGCGGGGATGGGAATGCGCGTGCATAGCGTGACGTAAACGCGCAAGTCACAGTACACTAAATTAAACAGTATTACGTCTTCATATAAACGGCCGAAATTAAATCTGGGTAAACTTCAGTACACAATAGTCGCGATTACGCAATTTACTTACTCCCTAGAAATTAAAATTGTTTTTGATTTATTAAACTTTATGCAAAAAATTATATTTTTATTTAAAAAAAATATACATTCCCTTCTTACCGCCTCACAATAATTTTTGAAACTAGAAATAAAACCTAAGTAGAATTCATTTACATTAAAAACTTACAAAATTTCTAGTATATAATATATTTTGGTGAAAAGATAATAATGACATTTTATTATAGCATTATCAAATACATATGTAAGTAGGTAGCCCAAGAAATACAGTCAGAGGGCAGCCCTAGTGCGCGTTTGTAGATAATTATTTCAAGAATACTGCCGAGACATTATATTGTTTACTTTAGTGTACTGTAGTGAGGTAATGTCATGCTACCTCGTCTTCGTCAACATCTCTCACAAACTTCTTAGACTATAGCCGTCAATTTTAATAGTATAGGTAACTTCATTTTACTGGCTTTTTAAAAATTGTCAATAAATAAAAGTCGGCAAATTAATTCATAACATTAGGTAGGTATCACTGATGGCTGACTTCAGTAAAATGTATTGACAATATTATGATGCGCGCGCCTCTACGCACGAAAAGAAGTTAATTTCAAAAACACTTTTTTTCCAATAGGAAACAGAACTGAGCAACCAAGGCAATGGAGGGAGGTGGTAAATGCATGGTGGCCATTATCAACGGGATTCACGATGCCGGAATTTCTGTTACATTAGTCAACGACTTGTCAGAGCAGAATACTGCAAAAACTCATGGTATAGTACATTGTATGATCACAGAATATATAAAAAAAAAATATTGTAAAGCTTCAAAATATGCAGTAAAAGATAAGGTGTGTGTGCAGTTAAAAAAAAACTGGCAAAAAATCTTTTATAAATTAAGATGCGTATACAATTACTACATATACAATTTGGCAATGGGACAGACCCAGCTGATGATATGTGTCGTGGCGCTGACTTAACTAAAATAATTATTGTAAATTATTTAAAAAAAATGCCAAGTGCGTGTCGAGCCAAGAGCAATGTAGGGTTCGGCTGTTGTCCGTCACAAGATGCAGACTTAGTGAGAGGGCTTTAATTAATTTTCAATTGAATTTTTACGAATTGACTTCTCCAAGTACATTTTATAAGTTGATTGACTATTACTTAAAAAGCCTGCTTAGCTCTGTTAGTTTCCTTTTAACTTTATTAGATATACTATTAAGATAATTTTTTCACATAACCAAAAACAACCATTTAGCTATCAGGAGAGGATATGAAAAGACACTTGACTCTAACAAAAATTACTATTTTAAAGGTAAATATTTCGCAAACGGCTCCCTAAATCGAAAAAATGGTTTTTATACACCCGCTATATTTTTAAATTAACTATCCAAAAACAACCCTGACGATGGGATGAACGAGAAAAAAACCTTCCCCGTATACGTGTAGGTGAGGTATCCTAAACTGTCTTTTTCCAGATTTTATTTTGCCACTTTGTCAGTGGGATTAATTATACCCATACCAAATTACAGTTTTTTAGTACTAACAATCTCTGAGCTAAACCGCGGACAGACAGACGGACCTAACTTGACTATAAGGACTATAAGGGTTTCTTGTTGATTTCAGAACCTTAAAAAAAAACACACACACACACACACACAGTCAGTTAAAAATATATCCTATTTATCAAGTTCGCTGTAAAAACAATTAAATATTTTATATAAGTTATTACTTTTTTCCAGCAAAAAACAGTCCACAACAGGCAGTTGAAAGGAGTTCTTCTGTGCAAACGAATACAGATTTTTTAAAGAAAAACCATACGAGTTCACAGATTTGCGATGGACACTTCGCGAGCAGCTATCAGGTCTCAAGTTAAATTCAAATAAAATCATTTATATATAATATCTATTATATATTTATTTATAATACATTATCTGCGATAATGCTTTCTTAGTATGATGGTAATTAATTGGTTTCATGGACCATTCCGCTATTCACTTGTATTTACCTATTAACAATTGATGTTAATAAAGACAGCTCACTGCGGCGTGAAGCCAACGTCACCGCCAGTCCAGTTTTCAGAGTTCCCACCACAACGGGCAGATCCTAATACAGGTCAGTTTTACATGACACATTTTAATCCTATAAATACTAAATATTTGTGATACCATGAAAGATTAAAACATAACATTACATTTCCTAGTTTGTACCGCGCAAACAACTGTAGATACCTCTCATTGCTCTCAGTCAGCTATATCATAAATCTTCAAACATATCCTCCCCACCACTCACTTTACGAATAAAAAAGAACTAGCCCCTCCAAAATACAAAAAAAAGGTTGGCAATATTCAATGGAAATAACTAGGTCCCTAGTGATAGATGATGGTTCAGGTTTATAGTATGACAGCAACGATCGGCAATGTTTTTGCTTTTAAACTGTTTCTACCACAACCAATTGGCACTAATACGATAATTTATATATTAATACGTGAAGCAAAAGCTTTCTACCCCTCTTTATGCGTATTGCGTGCACGGAAGACTATGAGATTTGGTTTAGTTAACGTTTATATGGAGAAGGAGTGCAGAAAGATAAAATTTATCTATAATATCTGTTACTAATCTATTAAATTAAATTAATAAATATTGCGAATCCTAACAGGACCAGTGCCATTAAACTTAAACCCCCAAAAATATTGACATTGTCACTCAACGAAAAGTGACAGCAAATGATGTAGATAATATTCATTGTTTATGAATACTGTAAATGTCAAACAGAAAATAGTCTATGATCAAAAAGTCACTGGTCGAATTACGACCTTAGTGCGATCGCTAGTATGGATAATTATGTAAATGATAGTGGGGTCTAAATATGACTTCCTCTATGTGCATCCATTAAAATGATACAATTATTCACTGTGAACATTATTTAACATAAAAATAATAATTAATAAACCCTATTAAGTTTTTTGCCAACCCTTCTCAATCACTTTTATGAACTGGTAGTAGGTGTTTTGAAATTCGTAAGTACCTTCTCAGAACTTAAATTAAATAATTAAAAAAAAAACGATTTTGAATTCTTTGCCACTTTTTTTAATTTAATTTTCCAAAGTACAAAAAATATAATATATTATTTTCTAAAATCGCCAACCAGTAAAACATTACATATAATATATGTATTATATAAGACATAAGATTTAATAATATTTATAAGAAATAACTACCTACTAACTTTAAATAATAATATTCATTATTTAAGTAAAATTAATTTTTAATTAATTAAAACCACTAATTAACAAGGTTTGGCTCCAAAATAACATTGGTATAATTAATATTTATTCCAAAATGGTGTCTAGCATAATGGTCTTTAATTTTCCTCTTAAATACATTTAAACTTTCACAGTCTTCTGTTCTCCACATTTTATTATGATGTACTATCGTTAATAAGTACTCGGTTGTCTTTTCTCCGTAAAAATGACTTGCACTGGGCTCTAAGGAATTCTTTATAGTGGTTGGTCTTAAATTAATGTTTTGATTAATATACCCTTGGGATAGCATGTCTAGAAAAAGAAGAAAAATTCGCAATTGCTATTAAATATGATACCGCTCATCAACGCATTATAATGCTTTAATGTCACAGGTCAAGGGAATTTTGAAATCGGCGGTACTGGTGATCTTTGGTCACCGCAAACCTCCTATTGGTCGAGCAGAGAGTTCGCTTCTCCTGATAGAGGTCAGACTTTTTGCTACACCTACTTAGTATTTAGCTAGAAGTGCTTGGCGACAGATTTTTTAACTTTAGTATGTGTTATGGTTTCATCACGATGTTTTCCTTCACCGAAAGCTTAGGCTTGTATGGATTCGAATTCAAGTTGATCGAGTCCATGTCTGTACATGCTACCATTGGAGCCATCATTGCTTTTCATTACAAATTATTAGTTTCGTAAACTTTGCTTCTTTCATTTTCACATATGACTGCAGCTGGCCTATTAAGCTCTTCATTATTTTCTGTAGTTACATCTTTAAAACAACTTTGTTCTTCTGGCCTTCATCGCAAATTAATGATCTGCGCAAAACGTTTTTCTCTTTCACACTCCTGTATCAGCTGTAATCTCAGTATTCACAACTTTAAACATATAATTCTTCATACAATCTATACATACCTTCTTCCTCTACTCCATTATACGTTCACTTTCATAATTAACACACTTCTAGGTATTTATGACTTTCATCCCTCCTTATGACATGCTCATACCACGCTAGCCTGTCACTATTCAACTTCTCTTTCTCTTCTACTATTTCCATACATACTCTGATGTACTTCTTTGATATTATATTCTTAATCTTATCGATTCTAGTTACATCAAGAGATCCATCATTTTATTAAATCAACTAAAATTACTTTTAATTCTTCGATAAAGAGATATTTATATCAAATATTGGATCCTGGTATTTGATTTCATATTTTGCTGAATATGAAATACTTAACACATCTTCTATTTATTTTGATCATTTGGAGTTATTATCTGAAAGGAATGTACGCAAAATACTCTTTCCAGGGACTTTGGACAATAGATCCCGTGAGAATGACGCCTTTGTCCACTCGCTACGGAAGTATCCGAACTCTCCAACGCGGAGTTTGTCTGCCGAGCTGGTCAATAGACTCTTGACCTACACTCAAGCTAAGAATTGTAAGCAAGATATTTTCCATATTTATTGTTTTCATAGTAGCAAGGCAAAGTGACTAGTAAAAAAAATATCAAAAAAGTCTTTATTCATTTTAGGCCATAAGAAGGCATTTATGAACGTCAAAACACTATCATCGGTTCGGATAACATCCCAGCCGTCGAGAAGAACCGATAAGAAACTCGATCGGAAATAACTTTGTAATTTGGTGGATACACAGAGATGTAGTCACTTCCAGACATCACTATCATTCACATAATGATCCACTCTAAATAACGTTTTGACAGTAAATGTTCCTTGAACCCATTGTCTGATAAATCAGTAATGTGCTTTGGGATTTTAATAGAACCTAACACTATTACCTAAAAAACTTTTATTAGTCTTACTAAGCCTAGAACACGATACGACTAATCAATCCAAGAACAGCAGCGACTACCGTGAGATCTACCGCATCGCCGGTCGCTGGTCTCATGCCTGCCTGTCTACTGAACCGGAGCGGAATAGAGTTGTGCAAATTCCGACCAATACAGTTGCATCTCTAGCAAATTTCGCTTCCTCCGCCTCAATAGACAGGAAGCTTTAGTCTCTCGGCGGCTGGATCCCGAAATGCGACACGGCTGATCATGCAACTATGTCGTTTGTTTTATCTGGTGTGTGATGGTCGCGATCCATTTGGATACAATTGCAATTTTATTCATTTATTAATTTATAATTTTTAGGAAGGCTTACAGACTAATATATCAGTGAAAAAGAGGATAAATAAATAATAAAATAGCTAAATAAAAGCCTCGACTTTGAATACCGAAATAAATAAACGCCTTAATAATAAACAATATATCAAAATAATAAGGTAAAGCTCGAGTGTCGGTATTTGCTACAGTATTCTCGAGTTAGTAAGCGTTTCACCCTGTGTAAGTTAGTGCAGGAAAGATTTATGTTCAAGTCCGAAGGCAGTGCATTGTAGCTACTAGAACTATGTTCTAGTTAGTGCGGCCAAACGGGGTTTGTAGCAGCGGCCGCTGTCTGAAACTTGGCCATTAACATAACATAGCAATTCTGCGGATATTAAGTGGTCACAGCAACTTAGGCTTTTCTTTAACCAATTACAAACAGAATCTGTTAGTCTTAACTAAGAACAGAGAATTATTGTTTTTTTTTTTACACACACGCTCATTTAATCCCAAACTAAGCAAAGCGTATATGCTAATTATATGTAAACATACATACATATTATATGATAAATAACAACCAGACATACAACTGAGAATTACCCTCATCTCACAAAAGACAGTCATGGGTAGAGGTAGGGAAAAAAATTGTATATTTTTCAAAAAATTGCAACAAATATAGTACTTTTGGGAAAGTTATGAAAAAATAAAGTTCGCATTTGTTTTTAACCATTATAAATCAACTGCCCAAAAGAAGAGTTTCTTTATTACGCCAAAACTTCTAAATGCCTGAACAAATTTGATAAAAAAAAAAACCGCCACAGTTTTATTAATTACATGTAAAACTCAGGCGAAAAGATTCTGTGGTCTGTGAGACCTGATGCAAAATATGACTTACGAAATGAAAAAAAATTTCAATGATAAGTTTCCCTTCTGTTTAATTTAACAAAATAATATAAAATAAGAGTCACAGTTGAATTAGCGATGAAAATATAGTATTTTTCGTACTATATCATTTTTCTATAATTTATGGTAGAATTAACTAAAATATAGTACGATACTATATAATATAGTACGGATGGCAACCCTAGTCATGGGCAAGGATCGAACCCGTGACCTCTCGGTTCAGTAGTACGGCTTACTACCACTGCGCCACGAAGCCTTTTGTTAACTTCAATCTTCAACTAGAATCAGTTGCGCGAACGTTGCTGTTTCACGGCAAAACAAGGTTTTTTTTTTTTTTTTTTTTTTTTTTTTTTTTTTTTTTTTTTTTTTTTTTTTTTTTTTTTTTTTTTTTTAGAACTGACTACACTGTTAGCCTTAGGGGCCCTATCGTCAAACAGAGCCGCTGCGGCTTTTACAGCTTCACCGGACTTGGGGGCGAGCGCTTAGGGCACTCAGCCGCGAAAGTTTGTGACGACCCGCACGAGGGTGCCAGAGTGGCCGAACCTCGGCTCGGGCGGTCGTCGCGAATGCGAAAAAGTCGCGATCTAACTAATTCCCTAATCTTAGGAGAATTCGAGCTAACTAATATATACTCATATGCACGTTCCCCTCCTCCTGGGAGGAAGGAGTGGACCATGCGTATGTGTATTTAATAATCGGAATGGTTTTTCTACACTAACTAGCGCAATAGTCTAACTTCAAAACAAGGTGTGGCGCGGGCGGTGTTATACCTTAACTTTAGCCGTGTAGCCTGTTCTTAGCGTGAAGTTATGTAGCCTGTAACCTTCATCAATAAATAAGGCTACAAAATGCAAAGAGAATATCTCAATTCTCACTGTTAGTTCCAAAGATTAGCGGTTAGAATTTTGAATTGGGAATGATTTTTTTCTTCATTAATGCATGCAATGTACGATTAGTAACTACTGATGCTAGGTTACTAATAATAGTTACTAATTTCATAAAATTAGTAATTTTTACGACCGAACGACCTTTTTTAGCTAATTTGTATATGTGTTCTTTCTGTAAAGAACGCTGTTTACGACTGCGGAACCTTTTTTTAGCTTCCCAATATGAAATTTTAATAGGTACCAGTTTTCATTCATCATTACCTCTGAGTAATGAATACATCAAATGCTCGATTATGAATAATCATTCATATAATATAATAACAACTGAGATGCATAAAAAACATTTTTGATCTTACAGAATAAAATCTATATTTCAGTGACAAAAAGCTCGTATCATACAAAACTTATGCGGACTGCGATAGACAGAAACGCCTTTGCAGACAAAGAGACGCGTACAAACACATCGAAAAAGATTCAGACATACGCACGAACGAAGAGGAGTTGCAAGGAAAATGGCAATACTACGGATAAGGATATGAAATTTGATGAAAATTCACCGAAAACAAAAGGACTCGATGACAAAAATAATTTTCTCAGGTGTCTACATTTTGTAGTACAGTATAGTGTGTGCTCTGTGCCTGATGGTAGGTAAGCACATTACAATAAAAAAATAACGGCGATCACAAACCAAAAGAGAATCAGCTTGAACCAAAATGATCCTCTATCGAGTTTCTAATCCCAAAATATCATATTAACGAAGGTCTTCCTCATTAACCTAGTGGTCCTGGGTTCGATTCCCAGGTCGAGCTAATTTCCATTGGGATTTTCTATGAAATTCTCAGCGGCAGCTCGGAGTTTGGCTTTGTGACCGATTAATGGCAATAGGCTCACCCCCTATTACATGGATCCTTAAAAACATAGGCACCCGGCGAACTATTGGTGTACATTACTACACCTCTGCCTAAGTCTTCGCGGAATACAAACGTCAAGGTATGGTCTTCACTATACAACAGTTCAAGCGAGACTGTCCTTCAAGCCGATAGTTACCTGCTTTTAAGAGATATGCGGACACCGAGCCTAGACAGAGAATTGCAAGTCAATAGTATGAACACTAGGTCATTGGTACGGTTTTAATAATCACGCCGACATTATTTAATCATACAGATTTTTCCACAGGTTAAAAGATAGCAATGTTAACTTCATGTACGATTATTTGAAGAGTTCGAACCCACTACAAAGTGGTTCTGGACGAAGCACCGATGTGAGGTATCTGACAGACGTGAAAAAATGCATAAGGGATACGGTCCGACAGATGTACCAAGAACGGCCTGTTGTGAGTTTTTTTAATTATTATTCATTATATACATCCTCGTATAAAGAGCTCCTCCCACAGCTTTAGGAGCGTGTAAAGGATGTGAAATAAAATATTTAAAGCCGAGACGCTCAAACCAACCATATCTGCACGCGGTAGGACTGTTTTGGCCGACTGGGTCGCGACCACCATGCATGAGTTTTAAAGTCCGTCATAGTGACTCGCTTTTTCGTGTCGCGTTTCGGAATCAGCCTGTGCTTAACCAGCCAAATTTATGCAGGCCGGCTTGACAGCGGTGAATATCGAAGGATTACGATCTTTCGGTGGTCACCGTTGTGTTAGGATTGTATTGTGCTTACCATCAGGGAGAGTGCCGTCAATTTTGCGTGCTACTATAAAAAAAAACCCATCACACCGTTTCCCGGCGCTAGCAGGCAAAGTCTGAAGGAAACGATTCTGGCAATATCCTACCAATCCAATGTTATGAAAGAAAGACACGTAATTTATATTTAACATGGCTTTTATTACCAAAATGAAGGTACGAATTCACCAATGACAATTTTTTTGGAAATGTTGATACATGGCACTCCATAATATCATTCACGTAGTTTTTATAGGACGGCATGAAATTACCGAGTACCAACCGCAAGCAAGATGACAACCGTTCGTTGATTTAGACGAATTTCATTAGAATATCCAATATTTTCATTTCTAAAAATGTTCACTCGCACAAATAAGTATATCCGAGAAATCAAGTTAACTGAAGAGCTATTTCTTTCAAAAGCGGATATTTCTCTTAAGGTGTAAAAGACCAAAATTTGGGATCAGATTATCTTGGTTTTGATATGTATACCAGGAATTATCTGCAATTACACACATGGACTAGTGCTCCTAATTACCAGCTTTCTTCTCTTGACTCCGTGCAATTCTATTCGCATTGTCAACGATCCCGAGCTAATATGTGGTCTAGGTCTAGACACCTTACAACTTCACAGTGACTTCGGGTCTCTTTGTGTCTTCTACCGCATGTAAAATGGGAAATGCTCTGAGGAACTTTTCGGTATGATGTCCTCATCAGCGTTCCAAACTCGCATCTTCCGCCGTTGATTGATTGTTCGTCCACACAATGTAAAACCTAGCCGAATCGCGACAAAATTAATGTTCTCTAGAACCTTCCTATTACATACGCTAGGATTGTGGAATCGGTTACCTAGCACGGTTTTTTCCCAAGACTATGACATGGGGATCTTCCAAAAAAAGAATTGAAATACGGTCTCCATACTCGGTAGCTGACCGTAATGCCCATGGTGTTGCAGTTACCTATAGACGACGGCAACTAATTACAATCAGACACTACGCTTTGCCATTAAAAACCTCATTTTTTATATGTGGCTTAGATATAGTTGAGTCACCTAAAAACTTGTCAAGATATTTTATACTTTTCGGAAATTGTTGCAATCGACTTAGACATCTATCCCGATCGATTGTTTGAGCACCCTAATCTACAATCTTGAGTCTAATTTGAAGTAAAGTCTCTATTCTGAATAGATATTATAGGGAGTACCCTGAACTCTTGAACTGTGGCTTTTCGTATCCAGTCATCTCCAGCTATTTTATATTTTTCTTTACCTTACTGATTACGTCTACTCCAACTATCATCGTTTTATCTTTTACCTAATTGTTCCTTAATATTTTGTTTCATAATTGATGTAATGAATCAGGTAGGCCTGCTTTCAGGTTTGTCCGAGGATCAGGAGCCGATACAGCAATCACAGGAGGGAGCATCACAGATTGAGTGTCGAGCGGGAGTTAGTGAGTGATCTCAATTGTTGTTATAGTTTATTCTTGTTAATTCATTTAAATACCCTAAATAAATTTAAAGTATAGTCGTATTAAAGATTACATTTAGCTCTAAAAAAGAATCATCGATAATTGTCAAATCAACTTCCTATTTAAGTTGGTCTACATTTCTAAAATAAACATTTGCAGTCGCAGTGCATTTGCGTCAGTTCGCAGTGTGCGCATTGTAGATTGCCAGGACCAATGTTCGTCGGTTGTGGTAGCCGGATCTCTGCCGGGGATCAATTATAGCACCCCCTGTCCCGCTGTTACCATGACCACTACCGGAGCCAGGAATAGCTGAGCCGCTGTGGGCTAGGGGTCTAGGATTTGATTGTATTTCCATAATTGGGGGATATACCATAATCGCCACGCTTGCTTGGCAGGCGGGTTGACGATCGCAGTATGTTAATAATATATTATAATATAATATATTATATGTTATATAATATATGTAATACAATATAATCTATATTATTTATTATTTTTTCTAAGTAAAGATCTAATTTATTATTTTACTTTAATTTCAGAATAGCGATTCCAACATATGTAATACTGAAGATCGAGGTAATTTACATTTTTGTTAGCATTTTCTCACAGTTTAACCATATACAAAAGGATAATGCCACCTAAAATGAAAGAGCGTATGATCGTAAAAAACAACCTAAGTTTGTTTGCCGACAGATTTTCAACTTCTAGGATGGTAATTATCCAAAGGGACAATAGGAAATGCCTTATTCAATGTCTCTTTAGAGTCAGAATTAAACGTCAAAAATATTAAAACACAGAAATGAATAAACTAATTTTTCTTTGTTGTTTTACACGAGATAGTTTAATGCCACAATTGCCAGACGACGTTTTGTTCTAGCAAACAAACGGTGTTATTGGATAAATAACTAACATTGTTGGCAATAAACAAAAATAAGCTAACATTGAAGTGCATTTATTATGTAAGACTAGCGACCCGCCCCAGCTTCGCACGGGTACAATTTACAAAATGATGTATTTTATGTTTAAAAGAAGCCTGATTTAGAATGTATCCCTTTAATATTGATAGATTATAACTTCATAACTGCCTCTAGCTTAGTGGTCCTAAACGCGACCGCTATGCTCGAGGTCTTAGATTCAGCAAAGTGTTATTGGATTTTTCTATGAAATTATCAGTAAAAGCTCGGGGTTTGGCTTCGTGCCCGATTGATGGCAATAGGCTCGCCCCCTATTACATGAGACCTGAAACATACCCGGCGAACTGTGGGTTTACACCTCTTCCTAACACTTCGGAGATACAGGCGTGATGGTATGTTAGGCAACTTAATATTTAGGAATAGCGCACTTGGCTTGCGACTCGCAATTCATCATAATATGTGGGGATTGTAGGCCAAACGACCGCGACCGGTTTTGCTTAGAGAGATTTCTTATACCGCGCGTAATTTTGAATTCGTGATATCGTTGCGGTATTCATTTCGATGGAAAATCTACATTAAATGTCAACATACATACAAAATACCAACATTATTCATCATTAAATAAATAGATACATACATAAACCACACCTCTTTCCCAATGGGGTAGGTAGAGACCACGTCCTTTCACTTTCTACGATCCTGGCATACATATTTCGCTAGTTCGATATTTACCAGACTTTTCACGCATGCTCGTCGGCTTACAGTATACTCTTGACCTTATCTTTCTTCAGAAAATCCCCGATTTGATTGAGGAACGTTCGTTTAGGCTTCCTCTTCCAACGTTCACATTTACGCTCGTCTTATAAATCTGTCTGGTCATTCATCTTTCATTCATCCTCTCTACATGCCTTAACCATCCAAGCATAACTTTCTCAATCCGTGTAACTATATCTTCTTTCACACCACAAAGTTCTCTTATCACACTATTTCTTATCCTGTCCCTCAATTTAACTTCTAACATATTCCTTAGCGCTCTCATTTCTTTTATTTTACTATCATGCTTTCTCTGTCACACCCAGCTTTCATTTCCATGCACGACTGTTGGAACTAATACTTCTCTATACAGCCAGAGGAGCTAAATAAATAACTGGACAAATTTTAGTGTACTTTAAGTATTTTAAAAAGTATTCTATGATTTTTATTGTTAATTATTACGCAGCATCATCGCCATTGACGACAGAAGTGTCGGTGATGAGCCAGTGCGAAGCCCCTACAAACGTGAGTATCCATGGATATAAAAAAACATGTATGCAGTTCGCACCGCTAGGAGTCAGAAAACTTAAAAATATTAACTTAATCGATAAACGTAAACAATATACCACGCTGGCTATAACGCCTTATCCCAAGGCTTTGTAATAATCAGGCGCACACACGTAGTAACACATGTACAAAGAGGAGACCGAGATAATAGTTAACACTGTATAATGTATTCTCTCTCATTCTCTCGCAGGTTAAATCATATAGATGTATATGTTTGTCTCTTTTTAATGTCTTTTCTTTTGTTTCATTGCATTTCAAATCTCAACAGTACTAAAGAAATTTTCACTTCAAAAATAAATAAATATTTATTTCATTCCTTTGTAACACTATCGGTTGACGGTGAAAGAAAATCATCGTGAGGAAATTTGAAAGCTCGAAAAATGTTCTTACAGCACTAGTGTATGTAGGAACATATAGAAGTGTGGGTTTACCTAGATCTTGAAGTTCGCCGTTTCGGCCGTTTGTATGAAGACGAAATACTGTTTACTTTAGTGTACTGTGACTGCGCGCCTACGTCACGTTATTATATGCTTTTCCCTTTCCCGCTACACAACCCGCCTCCATTATCGTCTCTAGTACCTCACCCTCGCCAACGTTTGTTGGCCACAAATGACAGTCGTGCACGAACTTGTACGATTATAGTTATTGATATGTTATTACTCCTGAGAACTCAAGTTCCAGGAATTTTTGTATTTTAACTTTGCCCTCCTAATACATCTTTGATAACTTAGTGTATGTTCTTAAAAACTTAGATAAGCTGGATTTTGTCAAAGATCAGCACAATGTTAATACTAGAAATACAAATAAATTAGTCCTACCGTGTTTTAGTCTTATAAATAAAGGCTAATTAAAGGTTTTTAGTTAATAGTCTTAGGTTCTATAACACGATCCCGAAGCAAATTACTGATTTACCGGACAACAAGTTTAAGGACCACGCCAAGCGGGCTTTACTGTCAAAAGGTTATTTATTATAGGGTGGATCATTATCTGAATGATAGTGATATCTGGAAGTGACTCTCTCTCTCTCTGTGCATCCACTAAATTATTATTATTATAACTGTTACATTAGTATTTGTACAGTTGAAGAAAAAAAAGATAAACTCGATCTCTTCTTCTTCTTCTTTTCGATGACAAGGACGTTTTCCACAAAATAAGCATTGCTGCTGCTTTGTAAAGCGGAACTAGATATCTCGTTGATTTTTCCATAGTCGTCCTTTGGCTAAAGTTTATAATAAGCACCAATGTACGAAGTAATCTATTATTACATTGTTAATAGAAAATATATCTCGAATTAATGTTGAAATATACAAACAAGTCTCAATATCGTTAATTAAACTTATTCTTAATATTTCTTAGCAACTGTTGTACTTTTTAAATTTCTTTAATTTCAGAATCAATCATGTTCAGCTGCAGTGAATCTTGGTTGTGTTATCAAGAAACCCTTACCATGTTCCTGTAAACCTGGGCCGTCTAAAGATATATCAACAAAAGTTTTGATAAAATGCGCTTGTGTTGGCAACAGTTCAGACTTGAAAGGTAAAATTATGAAAGAAATTATCAGTTGGATTAAAAGTATACCGGTACACGCTAACGAAAGTAAACGAGATAAAGAAAAAAGGGATCAGATGGTGAAGGAGTTAGCTGAATTGTTAGAAAAGGCCATAGCTAAAGAAGATTTTAAAATAATGAAACAAGAAGTCGATTTTTGTTTAGATAATTTACCTATGTGGTGTCCTGAGGGTGATAGTGAACAGAAAACGTTCAAAAACCAAATAGCTGAGAAATTAATAGGACAATTAAGGTGCTTGGCTGAAAAGGATATTTTTATTGATGAAATTGTTAATTGGGTTAAAAATATCAATTTCAAAGACGATAAAACGGGTGTCTTAAATAAAGCGGATGTAGTTCAAGAATTACAAAAAAGAATAAAATCTCTAAAAAGGAGTTCGAACGATGATGATTACAAAGATACTTTAATTTCTGTAATCACTGACGTTTTAGAAGAATTACCAATCGAAACAGATGGCAATAGGGATAATACTTTATACCATCTGGCTAGTAATCTAGCAAATAGGTTAATCAAAGTAGACAGCAGTAAATTTAATTCGGGCTTATTGAAAAATGTCGATAAAGTTGTGGGTGAAGATTTAGAACAATCTATTATAGATGAGATTTGTAACATTTTTGATAATACAGATATCAATTTGACTAAAACAAAGAAAACAACTCTTCATAATAAAATTGCTAAAATACTCTCTAACAATATAAAAAATCTTAAAAATGATATAACTGATAAAACCAAGAAAGAAATAATTGATTTATTAGAAAACGAAACTGATATACGAGATCTAGAGGTAGATAATTTAGCAAATACGTTTATAAATAGGGTTAAAGTTATGCGGTTACCTAATCGAAGAAAAACATCGGGTCTCGTTTCTCAATCTACGCAACTCAAAGATAATTTTAAAGAATCTGTTAAGGAGGAAGTTACCGATATATTTAATAGGTTCAAAATTAAAGTTAAAGATAGAGAGACATTAGAAGAGACTATATCAAATCTTTTAGAGGATGAAATAGTACGCGGAGTAGATATCAATAAAGTTAGACATGACATTCAAAGTTTGCTTTACAATGCAAATATTTCCGAAGAGCAAGCTGAAAATATATCAGTTAAATTAAGTAGTCGAGCTAGAGAAATGTCATTGTGCTATAAAACTAAAGATTCAACTCTTAATCTTAATACTAAAAAGCAACAGCATGAAGATTCGTTCAAAAAAAATGCTACCGAAGTTGTATTAGATTTTGTCCAACATTTAGACAAAAATGATAGTCCAAAATTCAAAGCCAAAGTTAAAGAAGTTTCAGAAAATTTTATTGATAATGTTGCAGAGATCATGTTAAATTCTGAATTATGATAAAAATACTCTATTTAAAGAAGTATCAATATACTTAGAAAATTTACCCATAAAATACAAAACTCCTAAAGAAGAATTAGCTAGACAGTTAATAAAATCATTACAGAATATTAACATACACATTTCTACTCCGCGTAAAGAAAAAAAATCATTTCGGCCTCGGCGAGAATCCACTGGTTCTACTATATCGTCTATTTATATTGAAGATATACCTCATACTACGTCTCCAACCATTTCAAATGAAGAAGAAATGTATAATAATGAACTAATTAGAATTTTTGAAGATTGGGTTAATGGTTTACCTATTGATTTTAACGTGACTGATGTCAAAGGATTCCGAGAAATGATGATCAATGATTTAGTAGCTGACCTTATAGATCGACAGAAATATTTGCAATTGAATCCAGTCGCAAAAGTATCTGGAAAAGATGAATTAGAACATTTAAAATACCAAGTATTTCGTTGGTTAAATAAAATACCTAATATTGACGATTTGACAGACATTATGCTTAGAACAGATGCACTCATGGATGATATAAATAATATTCAAGTACCTATGTTAGTTACTCCTATAAGTCATAGAAAAGAAATTAAGTTACGTGAAGGCAAAATACCTACGTACATGGACGCCTTACAAGATGAAATATCCATTTGGTTGAACGAGACACCTAAAGATTTGGGTTTGCTGGTGGATAAATCTCAACTTGATACAGTCATTGCCGAACTAGCGGAAATAATACAAGAACTAAATAATACAGAAGCCGACATAGAAGATGGAATAATGAACTGGTTAAAGAAGATCACTAAAAACACTAGTCATAGTAAGCTTAATAAAGTTACTCAAAATCTTATAAATATGTTAAAAACTAAAGGATTTACCGATCTTTCGAATTGGATAACTGTTCAAAACACTAGTCAATTTATAGATGAAAATTTAAATGGTGCGTTAATAGATTGGCTTAAAGATTTGCCTTTATACCAAACAAGGAACTCACAAGAGAGATTTGTACAAGAAAAAATTGTTACAGATTTAACCAAAGACATGAGGAGAGTGTTTGATAATCTTCAGTCTACATCATCACACATCGATTCAGATAAATTATTGCTAGATGAAATTGAGAAGCATTTGAAGAGATTTCCTATGGAAATTGAAAACAAAACTGACGAAAATTATATTAAAAGTATCGCACAGCAACTTTTAAATTTCTTAAAAGGATTACAAATTTTCCAGGACATTTCTTTTCGACAATTAACATCGTCGGATGAAAATCTAGAAACTAAAATCGAAGACTGGGTGCAATCATTGTTTCTCACTCCTAGGAGTAACTCAACTGAAAATGGTAAATTTGAAGAGTTAACTAAGCAGTTTGAGGCCACCGTAAAGCAATTAAAACAAAATCATGCTAACAACCAAACGATATTGAAAGAAATATTAAAATACTTAACAGCAATTCCGATTGAAGTATCAAAGAAGAACAATGAAACTTATTTAAACGATAAAGCTCAACAATTGCTCAATAGTCTGCAAACTGTAACTCTAAAACAAGATGAACCATCTCATATCAGTGAGTATGAGGTTTTAATGTCAAACATTGAGTCTAGTTTGGATCCAAAAGATGGTTATAAAAAAGCAGCCGATATTTTATATGAAAATATTCAAAGCTGGTGCGATAAACTTCCTATCTACGGTAGTGATTTACCAGAAGAAAAGGACCGTGTTAAAGCAATCAAACAAAATATATCAAGTAAACTTATAAAAAAAATAGGCGAGCTGAATATAGATCCGGAAATATTTTATGATGATTTTATATATGATGATTTATTAAAAGACGAGATAGAGAATTTGCTCAGTGTTTTACCTATCAATAGAGAAATCGAAAAGGATTATGAAAATCTCAAATTGGATCTTTTCAACAAAGTCCTGGAAGTTAAAGAAAAAACTAAAAACGAATTAGCTGGTCATCTTTATAAGCAACGTCTTAGAGATGCCATATCTAAATCATTACCTTTAAACGACAACCTTACCAATGATGATGATGAAGCATTTTTTCAGAATTTAAGGGAGAATGTAGCTGACGCATTTATTAATTTATATTATTTTGGAGCTAAACAAGAACTTCGAAATAAATTTAGAACTAAAATCAACGAAGAAATCACTGAATTTTGTAGTAATTATCTTAAGCGCTTTCCAGCTACACCTATCGACACTTCAAAGCTTAACAGAGAATTGTATATTGCACTCAGAAATGTACCGGTACCAACTGAAGAATCCATTAGAAGCGAAGTAGAAGAAACAAGAATTAAAGACGAAATACAAGACTGGATGAAAGAACTTCCACTGAGATTACAAACCGTCCTAGAGAAACAGTACACAAATAAAATCACGTCAATATTATCGAAACGATTACATGATATTGAAAAAAATAAGAAACTCATTTCAAATTATACGGAGAGAATGAAAACAGAGATAATTAAATGGATTAAAAAATTTCCTTTGAAACCTGAAGGAGAACGTGAAATTGACCATTTTGCGAAAAAATTAATTGAAAAATTGGAAATTACGGAAGAATCTAGGCGATTTAGTGTTTCGTTAATTCAACCATTGGATAAAGATTTAACTGACTGTTCAAAAAAATCAAATTCATGTCAGCCATGTCATCAGTCACGTCCACCCAGCTCGTTGAATATAGAAGACCGTGCACTGCTACAACGTATTAGAGAAAGAACTACGTCTACCAAAATGATGCCAAATCATTGTAAAGATGCGTCTGTTAGTCCACCTCCTATAGATGCTGAAAGCCAAACAGAACTGAGACACTGTGATAGTTTCACAACGGAATTTGGTGTGCAGCAAACGCCTTCAATGCAGGCAGCGACACAGGTTGATAAAGCACCTCAAATCAGTTCTACTCGGAGACCTGTAGAAAAAGAGCAATCTGAATGCGGACCTTGCTTCAGTTACAAGCAAGATAAAAATAAATCAAGATTAGGCTTTAGCACAGGTCCAAGAAACCATTTGGATATATCCCCACGCATAATCGTAAAAGAATATCGTTGGGATTCGACACTAGAGTCCTCATTACCACGCCAAAGCCAACCCTGTGTTGATTCACCAGGGTTAGGGCAGCCTCTATTTAAACAACAGCCAGAATCATGCGATATCCCATCAGCCCCTTGCGCAGAGCCATTTATTTCATCACAGACGTCACGCTATCTACCTGCTCAGCAGAACCATGTGGGAGGACTAAGAAGTACCAAAAGACCTGACCAAGGATTTATTCAACCTAGTCTTGAACAGGAATCCTCGATTCCTCAAAACACAATTCGCTGTCCTCGGGATCCTACATTTGGATCTCTAGATGCAGTTGAGGATTCTGGTTCCCAAAGATTATATAGTGGGTGGTCGCCGGTTCATTTACCCGAGAATAATAATTTTTGGAGTACTACATGCAATAGACGGCGTGTCGTGACTTCACAAGAAGATATAGGCCAACCGTATACAATAGAACGAGAAAGAAGTGACGAGAAAGTGAGATGTACGTGTCGAGATCATATTCTAACAAAATGCTCAGGACGTTACCGCGGTCCGGCGTGCCAAAGCCATGATTCCTTAAAGCAATGTCCAAGATGTTGCGGTACCCATTGTCCCTACCCAAGCTATTTATACTTCAGACAGTAATGTCCTCGTATTTGTCCATGTTCATGTTTGTAAAGCATTACTATGAATAAACTTTTGTTTAGAGTTCTTTTGACTATCTTTTTTAAGACAAGAGCAAAAGAATTTTCTCTACTTGGAGTTGTCACAACTGATGAGATAACTCCACACTATAAAATATCGTTGCCAAACAACCTTTTCTTGTTCAACTGCGGCGAGTAGAGCTTCCATAGCTCGTTGGGTGTTACGAGCGTCCATATGATACGATAGCCGCTTATCATCGGTTGGGATGTACGCTGGGTCACTTTCAAATACTGAAACTACATTCCAATATCGTAGTGTAAAAGCAGAATAGGTAAGCGTACAACTTAACGTTATTATTCATTATGGATTTATAAAGCTAAGACAATCTACTATAAAACCAAGCCACGCGCTACTGTGGCTCAGAATTCATTTTTTTGGTCCGATCACTACCTAACTTACGTGATCACCCGCTGGGCTAATATAGAAATTGTTTGCAAATTTCATCAAAATCGCTACATCCGAGTTGGAGTCCATAGGGAACATGCATACAAAAATCCATTTATATCTGTATATATTTATGTATATAGATACAATTAATAGAATGAAAATATCTGTAATCAATACATAGAAAATGCTTTGTCCTGAATGACTGACGGATCAACTCACAGCCTAAACCGCTGATCGTAGAGACCTCAAACTTGGAAGGTGTATACTTTGTATGTAGTAGGCATCCGATAAGAAAGAATTTTCCGAAATTCTACCCCTAAGTGAAAAAGGGGGGCAACGTGATTTCTTGGCCCAATCTACTTCAAATTTTGCTTAAACCTTTTTTAACAGAATTGAAGGGAGACGTGTTTCGAATTTTATTGAAATTCATCCCCTAACGGGGTTAAAAAGGGGTAGAAAGTTATTTTGGCGGTGATTTGCTTCGATGTTGATATCAAAACTCCTTAACGCTTTTGATTTAAATTACATTTTATTTTGACACATGTCTGAAAACTCAATCAGATTTTATTCAAAAAAGGTTGAACTCACTTAGAAACAAGCTAATACTCATTTGGATTGTCTCGAAAGTCACCGTACTTTAGTACCTCATTTGAAGGTTTCTAAGCTTAAAGAAGTTATGCACTTTTAGGACACGGCCTCATAGGGACGTACAGTTCGAAATTTGAAATGGTAAAGATTAGAACATTTTTTTATAAATGTACGAATCATTCCATATTAAAAAAAAACATGTAAAATCTATACTAATAAAATATACACTAATAAATAAATATACTACTAATAATACGGTTTTTTTTTTGTTTGTTTATTTAAACACGCTAATCTCTGGAACTACTGGTCGGATTCGAAAAATTCTTTTTTATACAAGGTGTCCAGAAAGGGTATCGGGTATTTGTAAGTTCAATGAAACAAAAATTATTTGTATGCAATAAAAAAGTTTATTGTTTATTATTAGCATATGAATTGGAGAATTATTTGGAATTGATGATGTTATCCAAATGATGACTGTTACGTTGCTGGCACTCTTCTAAACAGAAACGAAGATTGGCGATAACACGTTGACACATAGCTATCGATATTGCTGCCATTTCTGACCTGATGTTTTGCTTTAACTGGGTTAGATTCGTCGGATTGTTTTGATAAACCTTACTTTTAAGGTATCCCCATGCAAAATAGTCAAGCGGGCTAAGGTCGGGGCTTCTGGGAGGCCAGTTGATGTTACCCCTTCGCGAAATGACTTTATTAGGGAATAATTCGTTAACAACTTCCATTGAGTCGTTTGAGGTATGGCAAGTGGCCCCATCTTACTGGAACCACGTTCTTGAGTTGAAACCTGCAAACTCCTGCAACTCTGGGACCAAAAAATTTCGCAACATATCGCAATAACGGTCACTATTCACATTAATTGCTCGGCCTCGTTGATCTTCATGAAAATAAGGACCAATTATGCCTTTAGCAGATATAGCGGCCCAAACAACGACCTTTGGGCTATGCAGGGGTCGTTCATGCTTTCGTCTCGGATTCTCCACTGCCCATTACCGACAATTCTGCTTATTAACATGACCATTCAGGTGAAAATTTGCTTCGTCACTGAACAGTATGTTGTTAAAGTTGTTAAATCGCTGCAGCATTTCGTTCGCAAAATTCAGTCGATTAGCATAGTCCGTATCCTTCAATTCTTGAACCAATTGAATTTTATAGGCTTTTAGATGTAAGTCTTTCTTTAAAATCGAATGTAAAGACGATTTTTTGATGTTCAACGCTTGGCTTCGCTTTCGCATGGATAAAGACGGATTTTGACGAACCGACGCCTCAACTTCTTCAATTGTTTCTTCATCGCGAACTGAACGAGGACGACCAGAGTTTTGAATTTTAACTGTCGCACCTGTATTCTCGAACATCCTGATCCATTTCCTAATGCTATCGTCACTTGGCGCGTGGCGTGTACGATATTCCGCACGATAGAGACGTTGAGCAGTCACTATTGAATCACCATTACGATAATACGCTCGTACGCAAAATGCGCGATGCGTCCCCGAGTACTGTTCCATCGTGACTAAAACTCCACAAAATGGCGGAAGCCACGAACCCCGCCCCGCATCCTTTAGACGCCCCGTTTCGAATATGGCGCGAAAACAAATACCCGGTACCCTTTCTGGACACCTTGTATAATAGCCAGAGTCACGAGGAATAGTATCGGTTAAATAACATTAAGCTATAGTTTCTAGCTAGTCTTAAATATTAATTTTTGTTACGTAAGTCGGAAGTCGAAGCCCTCGCGGACTGCTTTATCCGCATGCACTGGTTTAATCGTTAATGATACGTCAATACAATGTTCTACAAAAATATTGGCCAATTAGTATATATATAAAAAAGTCAGCGATAGCATATATCTATCTTTTATACATGACCCATAATAAAGTTTTTTTTTTTTTTTTGTTGAACATTAAACATTAATTTATGAGCATTATTTTTAAGCATGGCATATGAATCCTTACGAATAAAAGTTACTTCATCATAAAGACAATTTATAATGAAGGTAAACTTTGTCTTTTACAGCATGTTATTTGGACGCATAGTTTGAATGATAATACAAAATTAAAATAATTCAACACTCAGCTCGGGTCTATGTCTATAGTAGTTAGGGTTGCCACTTTTTTTTCTTCAAATTAAAGTACCTTGGATATTATAGGCAATAAAAAAAAAGTATGTAGTGTTAAAATAAAGTACATTTTATTTTTCTTTACTATTATCTTTAAAAACATTTTTGTATTGCTTTTAGCAAGTTTTATCAATTTTAAGTTCTTTTTTATCAGATTCAGAGAGGTTTTAATCCGTCTCACTATCAAAATTACGTTTTGTACATTGTTTACTGAAGTTGTCCTTGTCCGTAATTTACTATAACATAAATCTACAAAACTGATAAATCGTATTCTTATTGCACTCAAACCGATTCACACGAAACAAACAAAAGAGAAATATTGACTATGACATTGATAATGTCGAGATTTGGGGTGAAGTTGAAAAATGAGCGTTAAGTGGAGCTGGCGACGTATCGATTCAGCACCAATCGATAGCATTCCGTTTTACTCAAAAAGCTTACGACCAAACTTTTTTGAATTGCAGAGAAATCAAATCATGCGATATAAAGTATTTTCGCGTACTTTATTACTCTCATAAAAATATAGAGTACAATTACTAGAAATAACGTACAATACTTTATTATAGAGTACGGGTGGCAACCCTAATAGTAGTTACCGGCGCGAGCGAACCGTGCGATTTCGCGATGTGACCATTTATTTGGGCGCCCGATAAAAATATTGTCTTTATTGAAATATTATAAATCATCAATCAGAGATTTCTTCTAAATTATATGCGGGTGAAACCGCGGGGCACAGCTAGTAACAAAATAAAAGCTTTTTACTAAATGCGGTAGGTATATAAATACGGTAATTATACCAAAACTGCCAGTTTGTTCCGGGTAATCTCCGAAACGGTTGAACCAATTTTGACGGGACTTTAACTGGCAGATAGCTGCAGTGCAGTACCTTAGGCTACTTAAATTTTAGAAAAAAAAAAACACTCCGCGCAAATAATAAAAAACTGGTCATTGTGACACAAATCAGGCGTTTAACTGAACTAGAATGAAGAACTACAATTCTTCAGAACATTTTAATGTATCTCATAAGGTTTAGCCAGTGTAAGCCATGTATGTAAATGCCCGAAAATCATTTCATAACGACTTGATTACAAATATTGAATTTTCTCTACTATACAAAAACTTTATTGGAATGTATATATGTATACAATTCATAAAATTGATGCGACTGTTTGTAATCTCAAAATAACAGCTTCTTACTAAATGCATATGAAAATATATACGAAACCTATAAAAAACAAAAAGGCCATTTTGAAAATTTTTGTCTGTCCGTCTGTTTGTTCCGGGTAATCCCCGAAACGATTGGACCGATTTTGACGGGACTTTCACTGATAGATAGCTGATGATATAGGGAGTAACTTAGGCTACTTTTATGCTAGAAAAAGAATTAGGGTTTCCACACAAAAAAAAAAAAACTGGCCACAGTGAATCAATTCAGGCGCTTAAATGGCTTATGCTGAGTAAACCATAAGAAATATAGGAAATTAATGATTTACATATTCATAGGCATTAAAAAGACCTACAAAAAAGTCCGGAAAAGTATACATCTATCTTCTGAGGAATACCCACAATAAGCATTTTTGTCTTTAAAATAGCCGGGATCGAGGAATCAAGATTCGCGCGGGCATTTTGTAGTCCACGTGAGCGAAGCCACGGACACAGCTAGTTGTATATATAAACCTTCCGTAAAAAAATGTCTAAATATTAGTGGTAACGCCATCTCGCGTTTCATATATTACCTACCATCTCCCATCCCCTCCCCCGTTGTGTACGATTTATTACCGACACCACTGCCTTCGTCACGCGCTCACACAACGAACGAGATTTTTTATTGCTCACACGCACCCCGCGCTCCCGCTGGAAAACGCCTAAATTTGCAAATTACTTCCTCGATATACATTTAAGGACGGCTGCAAGACAACCAGGAGCAGATTTGCCGATACACAGAAGAACGAAACCAGGTCAGTGGACGACGTCCTTTTTCCTTTCTAACGCAACCCCGCGCCATTGTGGCATACTTTAGGGCACTTCGCCTGTCCAATTAGTGAAAACCGCATTAAAACCTGTTTCGTAGTTTAAAAGATCTAAGCGTACATAGGGGATATACAGCGGGACACGACTTCATTTTATACTATGTATAGATATACTAAAATATAAACAAATATTTAAAAAAAGAAAAACTGAAAAGCAATAATTTATTATGAAATTAAATAAAACCGCTGTCATTTCACATTAAAAGTAATATCTGCAAGGTACAAATAAAACGTCTTCATCATCATCATCGTCATCATCACAAGAACAAACATACTTTTGTCGACTGCTCCTACATAATCCCGCGCATGTGCATCTTACTCTCTTGCACACTCTCTTCTCGATTATATCCTTGCCGACATCTCCTACGCGGACGGTGGATCTCGTTCTATGTGTAGAAGTAGGTCTGGAGTTCGGCAACAATTCTTGGCTACTTCTAGCAGCCTGTCCTGCGCTCAATTGTGTTTGCGGTATTTGTCCTTGTATTTGGTTTACTGGAATCTCAGTCGTTGGTGGCTCACTTACTATTTGTCCCCTGGCCAATTGATGCGAGTAATGCAAATTTTGGTTTTCGATGCCTCGTACTGGATTCAGAACATTGACCGAATTACTAGTTTCTAAAACCTGTCTTGGGGAACCAAGATCTCCAGCTTGCGATTTGAATCCAGCTACAGCAGTTGTTATAAGGTTCGATTGTGTACCATTGACTATAAATTCTTGTTGAATTAACTGCGGTATGTTGTTCACAATATTTTCTTCTATTTGATCATGGATTAATGCTTGCACTTCAGGCTGTACAATTTGCTCTACATTGTTACTCATTACTTGAGAAATTGGGTTTGGTAGATTGATAAGGCCAGCTTGTGACATACGAGATGGCTGTACTACATTTTCCCCGATCAACGGTTGATTGGCAGTACATTGTTCGATTGGGGCACTGTGCGTGGGTATTTGGATAGCATTTGGGTTAGGCTGTATTATCGATGAGCTTAGCGGTCGGTTTTGCTCAAAGCTCGTATACTGTGGCATGAGCTGATCTTGCCTTCTTTGTCTTAAGCGGTTTGCCAGATCTTCGACCATTTCATCTATACGTAAGACATTATCACCACACAGCATCTCAGGTGTTTTTAAAAATAGAGTTGCTTCATGCATAATCAATCTGTCTAACTCGTAATCATCTGCATAGATTCTCATTTCCAATTCGTTAATTTTTCTCGCAAGCAGTTGTTGTAATCTTATCCAAACGTGTTCGAGTCCATCTGTTGGCATAATTATTCCGGGCAATTCATTAAACCAATTCTCTATAACGTATCCTATTTCTACCTCATTAACTTCACCGGGAAGAATTGTACCAGGTACAGGTACATTATTCAAAATATATAAAAGCTTCGCTTTGAGCATTCTAGTAAAATCGGGTTGTACATTATTATAAAAATCTATACCTCTAACTACATGTTCTATGTATTTCATTAATCTTAGTTTGTAGATATTTGCTTTTATTGGATCTTCCTCATTATAATTTTTTTCTCTTAAGAAATCATCTGCCGTAGTTTTAACGAAAAAACCCTGTAATCCTATAGCAATTCTTTGTTGATCTTTTTTTGCAATTAACCTATAGAATTTATGCTTGTCGAGTAAAAACTTGAACCTTGGTGAATCAGCGATACTGTGAACCTTTTTTAACATAGTAATCACGTCTTGAACAACATTAATTTTCCACTTATGTTTAATGCTCTGTATCGCGGCAGTGGCTGGCAAATCGTCGAATATTTCGTCCAATGCATTCTCCATTAGTATTTCAAAATATCTATAGTCATTTTCAATTTCAGGATTGGATTTCAGTTTAAAGTATGTGTTCCATATAATGTTTATGATTCCTTGCCTAATGTAATTCACTACAGTTTGTTCTTCAGGCGTCGATACCTCAAGGGGTATTTCGTTAGATCTCTGCCTAAATACCTCATCATATTCCTGGTGTATTTGCGCTGCAGTTGTTCCCTCTGCTACTTCTGGAATCTCAGACTTATATGGCGTGGCTGTTTCGGGTTGAAGAAGGCTTGAAGGTATATGAAAACTCGGATCGTTAGAATTTGATTGTTGGTTCATATTTGGTAACTTCGCATGACCTGCTGCGTCCACTCGATTATTCACGTAAATTTTTGGAATATAATCTAGTGGATAACCCAAAGGATTGCTAAATCTTTTGTTATCTGGTCTTTTTCCATGATCCTCTGTCATACTCCCGCCAAGCCCAGGCACACCTAATATAGGCATTTGACTGACTTCAAAGTTTGTAGGTCTACTTATTCGGTATGTACTGGGTCCAGCACCTATTGACTGTCGAGTATTGACACCTATATTGCCGACAGTCTTTCTATGTGGATCACGCATAGATTGTATTCGTTGCATTAATGCCGGTGCATGTTCAACAGTTTTAAGATTCTCTTCACCGACTAACTTATTAATCCATTTGAAAATTTGGAATTTTAAATGATCTATTTCTTCAATATTAGTTCCCCTGCTGGATGGATTGATTTCCAAATATTTTTCTCTATCAATAATATCCTT
This sequence comes from Saturnia japonica, assembly GCA_033032175.1. Lineage (NCBI taxonomy): Eukaryota > Metazoa > Arthropoda > Insecta > Lepidoptera > Saturniidae > Saturnia > Saturnia japonica. Next base: position 9,764,700 of record CM065331.1, read on the forward strand.
TGCTAATTCATTTATGACGACCGCTCTTAAGCCCTTTTCCTTAAATTCTGGCAATTGGAGGTGTGTTAACCACTCCTCAATTTGTTCTGTAAGTTGACTCATATAATTATTTAGGTTCAAATCTTCTGTATCGCGTGACTTTAGCTCTTTGTTTTCAGTTTGAATATTTTCATCTATTTTAAATCCTATGTTTGTAATTCTGTTCAAATGTTGTAGTAAACTTTTAGAGTAATAATCAAGAAATTTTTCATCGCATTTCGTTTTGCATTCAATTGGTAATACTTTTATAATTTTTTTAATAGCTTCTAACAACTGGCCTGTGCCATTCGAATGGTTATCCTTTGAATTCTTAAGTATATCGAGCAATTCCTTCATAAAACATTCAACCACATTTTGCTCTCGTTCAGATGTAATATTCAGTGGCAAACTCCGAAGCCATTGTTTTACGATTTCTATTAAATTGTCATCGGCTTCACTTGTTTCATTAACTACATTCTTTAAAAACGTTCTAAGGTTTGCAACAGTTTCTTGTATAAAGTCATCATCATATTCTTGTTTTACATCAAGTTTTTTGACATATTTAACTAACTTATCTATATTCAAAGATCGGCCATTTTTTATTTCGTTTGCTAGTTCCGTTATGTATCTTTCTTGTTTTATCTTATCGTTTATATTATTTTTTATATAAAAGGATTGCGCTTTTAGCCAATCTATAACATCACATTCTCCCAGACTATCTTCAACGGTACTTACGGTTGTTTCTTTATTTTCAAGGGGTAAGTTATATTCACCTATTATATCAGTTAACATTTTAGCCCTTATATCTCTATTGCGACTTATATTATTTTGTGGGTGTATGGGAACTTTAATTAGCCACTCTGACACTTCTCGCCTCATTTTCTTAATTACTTCAGCGTTGGATAATTGTCCTTGTGTTTTTTTAATTTCATATATTCTGGCAGCTAGCTCTTTAACAAGTATATATTTTGATTTAACAAATATGTCTTCACGAGCAGGATCTTTTTTTAATTTATCAAGCCAATCACCTATCGAATCTTCATATTTCTTTAAGATATCTTTATTTAACATTTCTTTATCAATTAGTTTTTTTCTAAAAGTAACATTTTTAATTTTATTTATCAAAGTCTTATCTAAATGTACACCTGGTTTGGTTTGTAAAAAGTTTTTATACCATGTATCAACTTCATTTTCGATAACATCATTTGGATTTTCTTTAGACAGTATCCTCTTATAAATTCTTTCAGCTAATTCCTTTATCAAATTATTTTTAAGACTAGCATCTAAAGAACCTACTAAATCATAAGGAAGTTCATGGTACCATTCAAGGATTATGTGGATCAATTCTTCAACATAGGATAAATCTTGGTACGTTGACGGTCCTGGAATAACTTCAACGTTTTGGCAAACAACTGATTGACCAGGAAGCGGTTTTCTTGCAGATTCAATTATACACATCAATTTTACCATTAAACCTTTTATATTTATATGTTGTACAATATTATCTCCGACGAGTTTCCTAAACCATTTCAAAACTTCATATTCAACGCTTTCCCAACTGCTCTGTACAAGTGTGTTGTCTCTAGATATATTCTCAACCAAGTCTTTAATAACAGTTCTTTTAAATTCCGCATCTTCAAATAAAAATATTTGCTTCCTTTTCAACCATTTTTCAACTTCATCCTCAAGTTTTTTGCTATGGTGACTAACATTAATATTATTATATGACATTTTTATTTTTCTAAGCTCATTCGGTTCTTTATTGGTTTTATTAAATATTAGAGTCGATTTTGAATAACTTGAATTCGTTAAGAACTTTGGTAATTCGTCTTCGTTACAATGTTTCTTGCGAATTTTCCAAAATGAGTCATTTAAATCATCAATGAGTTTATTTGTAAAATACTTAGCTTGGTGTTCGCTTAATTCGCCTACACATTGTAGTACTAAAATAATATATTCTTTATTTATATCTAAAGTCAAAGAATTAATTGCGTTCATAAAGCTATTAATCAATTTTCTTTCCAAGTAAAGCTTTTTTTGGGGACTGATGTAAACTTGCGATATTTGAAGAAAGTGCGTCAAATGATCTATAATGAATTCGTTAATATCCTTTTCCATAGGCCTAAAACTTTGAATATCTCCTTTGCAAGTCACGCCAACGTTCTTAACACGTTTTTTGCTATTAATTATCATATCATTCTTTAATAAATCTTCAATAAGATCGTCTGTTATTCTATTTAGAAAATCTTTTTTATCTTTACTGTCTATACTGATTGGAATTTCATTTAAAATATCAATCAGATTTGATTTAAGTATGTATCTAAATTCAACATCAAAGTCTGGTTTGCTTAAGATCAAAGGTTCTATTTTGTGCACTATAAAGTCTACAATATCATCTTTTGCAACTGTTCTGTTTATATTTAAATCTTTTAGCCACCTTTTTATTATAACTCTGTAATAATTAGCGTTTCTGCTATTTTCATTTTTAGGTAATTTAACTCTAAGTACTTCAAAATTAGATTGATATCCCTTATCATTACCGAGATAATATTTTTTTAACTTTTTTATAATAATATTAGGTAATGTTTCTCTGAAACCATTACTATCTTCGTCGCAATCTGAAAAATAGCTTGGAACTTTTCTTAAATATTTCTCAATCTTCAATCTTAGTTTCTCTTCTCCACCCGGTTTTTTTAACCTTTCTGCTAATCGTTGTAACCTCTCCTCCCATTTAGTATTTTTTTCTTTATCTCTATATAATTCCCACCATTGGAGAACCTCATCGTGTATTAACGCTTCTTTGCTAACTTTTCTATTATCTTCATGAGATTTACTTCGTCTTAAATCTGTTTGGTAATCATGGCTATCTTCAAAATATTCCAGACTATGCGATGTTTGAATCGCTTTAAAGTTCTTCAAATCCTTTTCACTATTACAAAAACCTTCGTAATCTTTATTTTCATACGGTCTTGGGTCCTATAACAGAAAAATTTACAAGGACCGTTTATGTATACCATCCAATGATAGGATAATTTAATAAGTAATTCACTTACGATAAGAGAAGATTGCGTTCTAGTCGTTATTATTGTATCTGGAAGAAAAAAATACACTTTAATTGTAATAACAATAAAATTATCGATTGTACAAATACATCATTTAATTCGTTTCAACATATATTTTCTTTAAAATACTTGTATGAATATAACAAAGATAATATCTGTAAATTTGTTTTAGTTGATATTGCAAGTAATTACTCTGGTTAGATATACATATTATAGTAGTTTATAAATTACGATGTTTTGAAGTATTTAATATTAATAAAAAATCATATAATTGGTTAGACTTTATTAAAATCAAAAATCATTATAATTTAATGAAATAGTAAAATATAGAAAAATACCTATTTTCAGAAAAATATACACTTTCCAAAATTTCATGGGTACAAAGTTAAATGTATTATGTCCTACTTTAATTTTGAAACTATTCAATAAACATTTTCACATTATTTCATTTGTCCAATTTTGGTCTTTTATAACGAACTACCATTTTATTATTATTTGTGACAATAAACGACTATTACTAGTTTTATTTCATTAAAACTTTTATGATTACACGTCAAGGATTAAATAAATTACATTAGGTGCATGATATTATGATGATAAAGTAAGTAATTTAAAAAGTTATTTCCCACTGTTGAATACTGCATGGTTATATTCGGAATTATTAAATACCTTTACGTTTCATTTTAAAAGAAGTATGAATGGGGATACCTCATAGGAAAAAATCTTGGATATTCCATCATATTATAATCATCGCAATAACACAGTCTGCGTCTTCTACATTTGTAAACTCGTTCCATACATCTACATTCTATTTCATCAGATTCTGATTCGTCACTGTCCTCAAAGTCAAGGCGTCTTCTTGCTCCACCACGTCTCCTATTTATATCCCGCGGCCTTTTTCTTTCCAATTTTGGTGGTACACTTTGAGGTGGATGACATTGTTGGGGGTAGAGTTGGCTACTGGTCGCTGATCACTCATATAAAAATTACCATTAGGTGGCATAGGGTTTGCTGGTTGAGGAGCAGATAGATTCTGCAAACCTCTCCCGGTTAGTATACTAGACGCTGGCACTTGCTCCGGTTGCGCTAGTTGCGGATTTGCTGTAGAAAGACTTAGAACCACTTCGGGAACTTCACGTGGTCTTGGGTTGGGTTCGTTTACAATTATGTTTGGCATGACTGTAGGTGCATTGGATGATTTAGGCATTGGTTGACGTCCGGAAGAACCTGCTATTTGACTCGTTCCTAGAATTCCAATTGGTTTGCTTGGTAAAGGTTGGTGTATAGACTCAATGGATGTTCGGCCTACTCGTTGATTGCCAAACTCTACCTTAGGGGGAGATATGGGGACCTCAGGTACATTTAAAATTGTGCGATTGCTTCTCTGCTGGCTAGGTAATCCAGAAACAATTTGGGCTTGACTTACCGAAGCAATTCTCGATTCATTAGTAGCTTTCGCAGATTGAACAACGGGAATTGTTCCACGGAAACTTGTATGCATTACTTGAGGAGGTTCAGTATAAAGAACTGATGCTGGAGCAACTTGGTTTGAAGCACGAATTAGACTTTCTGATATTATCTGTTGTTGAGGATTAACAATAGTTCCTCCTGCTTGTTGAGGACTTATAATATTTCCTCCTGCTTGTCGAGGACTAATAATATTTCCTCCTGCTTGTTGAGGATTAATAATAGTTCCGCCTGCTTGTTGAGGACTAATCGTTGTTCCTGCTGCCTGTTGAGGATTTATAATAGTTCCTCCTGCTTGTTGAGATCTAACAATAGATCTACCTGCTTGTTGAGGATTGATAAATGTTCCTCCTGCTTGTTGAGGATTAATAATAGTTCCTCCTGCTTGTTGAGAATGCTGTGGCAATTGCCGAGATACTTGAACTCCTATAAATTCCTTAAATTGTTCTAGTAACCTTAAGTTCTCTGCAGTTGAAACTCTTAACATTGATGCATACTCTTGGGGTTCAGAGGATTCATAATTATTACCAATTATATGGATTGACCTACCGCTTTGATCTTGATTTGATTCATTTTGTTGTGACCTATCATTTCCTTGTACCACGGAAGAATTTACTTCTGCGACACTAGAAGACAGAGGCACATTTTGACCAAAATCAGCATATAAAGCTGGCACTTCAAAAGAAACTGATTTAGGACGTTGAGCGGCATTTTCCCGAGCTCCGTTTTTAAGTCTGTTTGCGAATTCTTCAGCCATAAAATCTAAATTTGCTTCCTGGTTTGGCTGGAAAGGTAACTTTTGTAAAAATCTCTTCGTTGCAATTTTCAACTGTTCAACTGAGGAATCATTTACCAAACTCATTTGTTTTCCCATGTCGTGAATATGTTTCGCAAATGCATTTAATATACGTCTCCTGTCTAGCTGCTCTGCAGGATCGTCGTTTGCTACTATAGGAAGATCTGAAAACCATTTTTCAAGTTCAATTCCTAAAAGTATTTCATCTGCTTCTTCTTTAATAACATCTGCGGTGGGTAGAGGTACTTTATGTAGAGCATTAATAACTTCATTTTTATACACTTCTTTATCAATTTTTATTAGAGGAGCTCTATGAGTACGTTTCACGTCTCTAAAAATATCTTCTACCCGATCGTTCAACTTCTTTCTATATACATTTGCCTTAACTTTATCATCTTCTTTATATCTTGTATAGAGTATAAAAGCGTCAACAAGCTGCATTTTTTGCAGTTCTTCATGTCTGTCAGTTGGATAATCTGAACTTATATTTACTCGTTTCGGAAGATGATTTGATACTTGTTCTATTAATTGTTGTTTATAATTGGCTGCTTTCGTCTTAGCTACAATCATTGAAATAGCATCTATGGTTTTCTGGACCAAATTTGTTTTTATCGCATCCTTTTTCTTTTCTATTTCTTGAGTTTCTGGCAGTGCATCAAGTAACTCTTGTATTTCCTCATCTAAAATACTTTGACAGTAAACAAGATCTGTATATTTTGTAGGATCCAATGTTACCTTTAATACTGCTTTCCAAACACCATTATAAAATCCCAAACGGATTAAATCTGCTAAAGCCTTTTCTTCAGGAGTGGCGGTTGGTAAAGGTAGCTCTTTAATCCAATTTATCAAAAAATGGTCATATTGTGTTTGAATTCGATCTAATGATTGATTGATTAGGTCTACTTGAGATGTAGAAATACTCTGCCTGGGAACTGGTTCATCGATAGCTCTTCCAGGATTCCTTGAAGCCGGTTGATAAGGGCCTCTAGTTCGAGTTTCTAAGTCGAATACTCCTGGACCACTCATTCTTCGTACTCTATTGTTTGAACTGTCTGCATCTCGCATGCTTCCACCTTTACCTGCTACACCAAACATAGGCATTTCATTAATATTATAATTCTTAAATTTTGGCACTTCTTCAGCTGCACGAATACCAGGTGTCATTGGTCTACTAACTACTGGCATATTTACTCCTTGTCCAGAAGATACGTATATAGGTGCAGAGCTTCCAGGACTCCTTTGTTCAGGTTGGTATGGACCTCTAGCCCGAGTTTCTAAGTCGAATGCTCCTGGACCACTTATTCTTCGCACACCTTGATTTGGACTACCTGCATTTATCATACTTCCACCTTTACCCGCTTCACCAAATATAGGCATTTCATTAAAATTATATTTTCTAATTTCTGAAGCTACTTCTTCTCTAGCAGCATGAATACCAGGTAACATTGATCCTCTGACTTCTGACATCCCATATTCAGAAGATACGTACATAGGTGTTCGACTTACATTTACATTTTCAGAGTTTTCAAACATTGGAGCAGATGCTAATGACCATGGTGAGGGTGGTCTACTACTTGTAAAATTTAGATTATTCGAAGCTTGAATTGCGTTAGCCACTTGATCAGTTGCATTAAGTATTGGCATTTGACTGGACTGAGTAACACAACATGGTGGTATGGAATCTAGAGTATTTTCCCGTTCCCCAGTTCTAGACAACATCGGCACAGGTATAGTTTGTATTCGTTCCATAAGTTCAGGGGCACGTTCTATGGCTTGTTGGGCGGCATCATCACTAACTAATCTATTGATCCATTTATATATCTGAAACCTCATAAATTCAAGTTCATCTTTCTCAGAACCTTGTTTTGCTGGATTCTTATCTAAATATTTCAGTCTATCTACTATATCACCTGCTAAATCATTTACTGCTACTTCTCTAACAAAACTAATTTCTGGTCCTAAGGCACTTGACAGCCAAGAGTTAATTTCCTCGATCAGTCTACTTATGTAAAAATCTAAACAAGCATCTATATCTCTTTGAGATATGCTTTCGATGCTAATGTTTTTGCTGTTTGTTGCCGGGTGCGGTAAACTTTGTATTGTATTTTGAAGAACAACAAATGTGTGTGATTGTCCATACTTTTTTATACCATAACCGTCAACATTAATAAATGATTTGAAACGTTCAAGCAACATGTCTGTTAATAAAATAGCTTGATATTCTGAGATAAGTCCAATCTCGTGCAGTACAAAAAATAGCTCTTTTTTTACTGTTATATGATTACCAGCGTGTAGTTCTAGTAATGAATGTATTAATACGTCAGTTAATTCCATTTCAACAACTTGCAAACGCTTTGAACAAATTCTGGATTTCGAATTTTCTAAAAACTCTGCCAATATATCACTCAAAAATCCTCTAACTTCTTCTTCAGTAAGTTGAATATCATTTTTAAAAATATACGGACATACTTTTTTATTTTTTTCACATTTATTATTATTACAACCTGTTCTGTTCTTCCAATGTTTGATTGCATTAAATTCGGAAATTTCTAAACTTTTTTGTATAAACTTGTCTGCTAAAGTACTGATGTAAGCTTTCTTCTTATAAAGATCATTAACGTCAAAGGGAATTTCTTCAACTAATTTGACTATACCAGATTTAAGAGCTTTTTCATCTTCCGCATTAAAAATTACTTGTTTTAGCTTATTTGAAATAATCCTTGTAGCCTGTTGACGATTTATGTGTCTTCCTATAAAATCTTTATTTTTAATAGGTATATCTTTGAGCCATTCATTTAATGTTACTTCCAGATTGTCTTTAACAATCCTAAAATCCTTGCAATTATTGCTCTTTGTACATGAAACCGGAACATTTTCGATAATCTTTTTTGTTTCACAAAACATTTTCTTAGGCGATGGAAATAAATTTAAAATCCCCGTAAAATGAGGCGATTCCTTCCCAGCACCTCGGATTCTTAATTCTTCCTCAGACTTACTTTTCCTATAATCATCATAGCTACACCTACATACACAATCTGGATTCGACAACTGTATCGAACTGGAAGATGTTTGTACAGATTTGAGTTGCCCTAGTGAATTTTTTTTTCGATTAATGACTGTTTGAATGTTTTTGTACAAATTGGTCGGATAACTGGCCGAGGCTCGATCTTCACCTTCATTGTTCCGTTCGACGGTGGATGTAGCCGGTGATAGGGGGACAGCTACCTGAAGCAAGGGTATTTATAAGTAATAACATACAAAGAAGGATGAAAATGTGAAAATAATACAAAATTAACTAAGTTAAACAGATAAGTCATACTGTTATGTATAAAAATCTCGTGTCACGGTGTTTGTGGTTACACTCCTCGGAAACGGCTGGACCAATTTTTATGAATTTTTTAATGTATATTTGATAGGTATAAAGATAGGTTGTAAGGTATACTTCATACCGCTAGGTGATAACGGTGTCCCAATACAGAAAATATTTTACTATATTTTTTTTTTTTACAAAAAGAACTGCACAACTTATTGGAACCAAAACAATCCTATCTCTCAAACTAGATCCAACCATACATATTCACAAAATTTTATTGAAATCAGTTGAATCCTTTCGGAGATTAGCGCAAACAAACATCGTGACACAAGGTCTTTATATATTAATGATAAGCGTCCACAGGCTACGGTACTACGGCTTACCATCAGGCGGGCCGTAAGCTAATTTGTCAGCCTTGTTGTATTTTTTTGTTAAAGGGACTAGTGTAGACAAATCACTATACACAAAGCCATATATTGAGGCTATTAAAAGCATCTAAAAAAAAGAAGAAAATGATGTGTGCAATTCACACGTGGTAGAAGTGAAACCTTCACATCTATGTTTTTTTTTAAATTCAGAAAATGTTCAAATACACACTAATTTAAAGTTTATGAAAATGTACATACAAGTACTTATAATCATTATTCACAATATCATTTTCAATTGATGCAAATTTAAATTATCCATGGTAACCTAACACAATATCAATATCATAACAGAATGTCATAAGTGTTGTCTAAAAAGTTTTTGTTTCGTGCCTTTTTGGTGAGGTAATAAAATTCATTATTGCTGTCGCTTTCACTTTTTCGTTCCATCGACTTTCAAATCACAAAGATGCTAAAGAAGTTTTCACTTCAATAAACTTACGTTTCGTTTAGAAGTATCAGCTCTAGGCATGGTTGCCACTTCTCTCGACGTCGTCTCAACGACAGCTACAATTTGATTAATTTAATCAATAACAGAGTTAGGGGGCACAGGGAAATTTCTTTGGAGATTTCCCTCTACTTGAAGTAGTCCGTTTGATGGAATACCTCCACCCTTCAGAAGAACGCAGTCAAATAAACTAGTGTTGTGTTCCTAAAATAAGTAGCTTATAAGCGTGACATTACCCTCTATATATTATCGTTGACACTTTTGACAACTTTGACAGCAGTAAGTCCATCTATATCGAATTTGGTGGAATGTATATCAGTTTTTCAGATACAGATCGCATTACCGTGTTCTACTGTTAAGTTGAGGTGCGAATAATAATTTATTGAAACATAATAATTCTGTTTTCGATTATCCGTTGTTCGGAATCATTGTTGACAATTACAATGGTCACCCAACAAATATGGTAAATGGTTTAAATGACTTAAGAAATAGTAATATAGAAAATACATTATGTGAACCATGTCTGCTAGGTAAAATGACACGACAACCGTATAATAAGATTGGTTAAAGAGCTAAACAGCCACTTGAAATAGTACACACGGATGTATGTGGACCTATATCTCCAACCAGTAGAGACGGTTATAAATATTTCTTGACTTTTATCGATGATTATACTCATTTTGTAATTGTATACCTTATTAAACAAAAATCCGAAGTATTTGAGAAATTTCAAAATTATTTTTATTATATCACCAAATATTTTAACACAAATCTGCTAAAACTGCGTTCAGATAACGGCGGGGAATACGTCACTAATGATTTTCAATATTTTTGTGCACAAGAAGGAATATCACTACAATATACAGTACCTTATAATCCGCAAATGAATGAAGTTGCGGAGAGAATGAATCGCACACTTATGGAGAAGGCAAGAACAATCCTGTTGGAATATAAGTTAGAAAAAGATTTTTGGGCTGATGCTGTTTTATATTCAGCTTATGTAACAAATAGAAGTCCATCAGCAGGGAGAGAGTTAACGGCAAGTGAATTATGGACAGGCAGAAAGCCTGATGTGTCAAACATGCGCGTTTTTGGTTGTGTCGCATATAACCATGTACCTAGGGAATTGAGACAGAAATTGGATAACAGGGGAAAGAAAATGATCATGATTGGATATAGTACATCGGGATATAAATTATTTGACCCGGAAACAAGTAAAGTAGTACATGCAAGAAATGTTATATTTGATGAAAGGTATAATGAAAATATATACTTACCATACTTACATGTAGAAAACAAAGAAGAAGGAAGTCAAAAAGTTGAACAAAAGATATTTGAAGAAGCAAGACAAGAAAGGAAAGAAGAGCAAAAGGATATAATGACAAGCGATACTAAAGATACACCTACAAAGAAAATAAATATACAGGTGGATGAAGTTATACAAAGTAAAGATGAACTTGAAGGAAGAGAGAAAAGAAAAATACAGAAACCGAAATGGCATGAATAATATATTATGGATTTATGTAATGACAGTGATGAAGTTTTGTATGCATTGATGACAAGCCAGGAAGATACTCCATCATGTTATGAGGAAATAGAATATAGAAAAGACACACAAGAATGGAAAAATGCAATAAAAGGAGAGTTTAAAATATTAGAAGAAAGTGAAACATGGAAAGTGGTATTTAAACCAGAGAAAGAAAAATTATTAGATAGTAAATGGGTTTTTACAAGAAAATGTATAGGACAGAAAGTAATATGTAAAGCAAGACTTGTAGTAAAGGGATATCAACAAAAGGAACAGTTAGAAGGTATATACTCACCAGTATTAAAGTTACAAACTCTAAGAATAATGTTGTCAATTGCAGCATGTCGAGATTATCAAATACATCAAATGGATGTAAAGGGTGCGTTTTTATATGGTGATATAAAAGAAAATGTATATCTTAAACCACCAGAAGGACTAAAATTACCGGAGGGAAGAGTATTAAAGTTAACAAAATCATTATACGGATTAAAGAAACCACCAAAATATTGGTATGAAAAATTCAATAGCACAATTACCGAATATGGATTCAAGAGATCAGAAAACGATTATTGTTTATATAGCATGAATAATACATATTTATTAATCTATATAGATGATATTTTAATAATTAATGATGATATAATAAAAATAAACAAAATTAAAGAATTTTTATCACAACGATTTAGAATGAAAGACATGGGACATGATGAATTATTGTACCTAGGAATATCAATTAGTAGGCAGAAGAATAAGATTGTAATTAACCAAACAAAATATTTAAAAACGGTTTCATAGAAAATATCAGATGTTAGAATGTAAAGGTTGTGCAACACCTATGGATGTAAATTTTAAATATGATGATACTGAACTAGATTTATCTTATGAGCAGAAATGTAGATCACTAATAGGGTCATTGATGTATGCCGCTGTAGGGACTAGGCCAGATATATGTAATGCTGTATGTTATTTGAGTAGATATCAATCTAAACCTAACGAAGCTTTGTGGAAGGCATTAAAAAGAATTTTAACATATGTAAAAGAAACTCTACATTATGCATTAGTTTATATTAAAAATAATTGTAATGATAAAGGTATAAACCTTTGATAGGATATGCAGACTCTGACTGGGCTAGAGATAATGATAGAAAATCTACTAGCGGTTACTTATTTATGCTGTTTAATAATGTCGTAATATGGACATCTAGAAAACAAGCTACAGTAGCTTTAAGCACAACTGAAGTAGAATTAATTTCGTTATGTGAATCAGTAGTAGAAGCTTGTTGGATTATAAAATTATTAAATGATTTAAATGTTGAGTGTCAAAAAGTAACAATGTTTGAAGATAATATAAGTACTATTAACTCGGTCAATAACCCTGATCAAAAACGCTTTAAACATATGGACATTAAGTATAATTTTGTAAAGCAAAAAATTGAGGGAGGATTAATCAATGTTATATATGTGAATACTAAATACCAATTAGTAGATGTTCTGACAAAGCCTCTTACTAGAATTCAATTTTCTCAGTTTATGTTTAGATTAGGTATGAGATGTGCATTGAGAGAGAGTGTTGAATAACAATGCGCATCTCCTTTCTAGTAAAATATATGTCTATGAATTAAAAAGAAAATGTATATAGAGTTGCTATGATACAAACATTAAAGAAAAGAAATATGTTATAAAAGAAAAGTGATTTATTTAAAAATCGCCCCGTAATCCTCCTCCTCAACAGTGGTAACGCAACGTGTGAAAAGGTAAGTATGATAAGAATGACGAATGTTCCGAATTTACAATTATATGCCTTGATTCCACGGCATAAAGTTCACTATTATTTTTATATATTATTACTAATTTCATTAACTTTGTCATTGTTACAAATTATACTACGATACGTAACAGTAAATTAATAGAATAACGACAACATCGTATATAACGATTGTTGAAACATAACACAACAGCGTAATTCATTATTAAAAAACTGCGGTTATTGCCATCTTTATTTTTAAATGTGTATATACGCTTTCAACAGTAAACAGATGTCGTAAAATGAGTGTCAGAACTCGAAAAATAAAAGCCTGAAAACCAATTTCTATGGTCACAAAGAGATCTAAGGAAAATTGTCTAAGACAAGTCGATGGAGGCTATCCCAGATTCACTAAAGCAAGACAAAAAAGTAAAAAAAAAAACTGTAACACGACTATGAAAAACTAACTATAATTAAAAGCAAAAAAAATTCATATCCATTAAACATACTTGTTTTTCTATCACTTGGTATACTTAATATATATTGAATACTAGCTGTGCTCGTGGCTTCGCTCACGTGGCCTACAGAATGTCATCGATCGGGCACACGCGCGAATCTTGCTCCCGCGCTCCTGGCTATTTTAAAGACAGAAATGCGTATTGTGGATGTTTCTTAAACTATCGCTGACTTTTTTGTAGGTTTTTTTTAATGTCTACTATTGTGTAGTACATTAATTTTCTATATATCTTATGTTTTACTCAGCGTAAGCCATTTAAGCGCCCAAATTGATTCGCTATGACCAGTTTTTTTTTTATTAGTGCAAAATCCAATTCTATTTTCTAAAATAAAATTATCCTAAGTTACTCCATATAACAGCAGCTATGAAAGTCCATTTTTTGAAGTAGGTTAAACCATAACCCTTCCTTTTGCTTTCTTATAGTCGGGTAATAAACAGTCCACGCTAGTCAAATGTCATCAATTGATGTACTGTATTTTTTTCATTACTCACAAATTAGGTGTGGGTTAAGGTAAAGTTAATTAAGAGTTATATTATCTTAAGACTATACAAACGGCAAACAATAAGGGCGAGATTATTATTACCTTGAATTTCCATGTCCACCGAATTTGTGTTCTGAAAAAAGAAAACAAATTATTTAAAGGATATTATAGTCCGACAAGTTCGTGCGCGAACGTCCTACGTTTTAGGAGTTGGAGGGGACGAGGTAGCTTGCCACTTAAAGTAAACAGAATGTTATCTCGGCAGTTTTCTTGAAATAATTACCTGCAGCCGCTCGGTGAGTCCTATGTGATAGCCATCCTATTGCAATTAATCGGGCACAAAGCCAAACTCCGAGCTGCTACTGAGAACTTCATAGAAAACCCTAATAACACATTGGTCGACCTGGGAATCGAACCTAGGACCTTGATCATAGCAATCGCGCTTACGACCACTAGGCTAATAAGGCAGTGATCTTAGGCTGGTCTTAAGTGACGATATGACCCAAATGGTAACACGCTAACCCTAGTGGAAGACTGGCTCTTAAGTGCAGCTACCGGAACACACCTATAGGTGATTGGCGATAGCTCAACTTGAGGGTGGTAGCTAGCCAGGCGGCAATTAAAAAATACCCTGCCACCATGCTATGGCTTCACCACGATGAATTCCTTCACCGAAAGCTCAGGCTCATTGCAGGGATTCGAAATGAAGAGATTTATTTCTGCCCTACCTCTCTTAAATCTGGATCTTACCTGGGCCGGTAAATTCCTCCCACTATCCCTCGTCCTATTAGGCACCTCTCTCAGGAACCTCACGTCATAATTTCTGAACACGGCTCTCCGAAAGTCAGTACATTCGTAATCACACTTCCTAGAGTGAATGTCTCTTGTCGGTGACTCTTCTTTCTTCGTTCGGTAACTGAATTCATGATCGCGGGTCTTCTGCATTCGGCTTGAATTTGCTTCGTTGAACCGCGATGGAGACGTCTGGCTTCGAATATTGTTTTTAGCTATTGTAAAGAAATACTTATGATTTTTATTCTTTTAATATTGTTTTAGCTTCTCCTAATATTAGAGAGTGTGGTGGTAAATCGTAAATTACTAACACACTTAGTCTACCTCCTCCTTTTTATTCAATGGAAACTGTGTTCATTCATGCGAGCGTCAATACTCAAACATAGCCCTAATATGATGGCCAATCCTTTGTTAACACTGTTTGTGACAACTTAAATTGCATGTGATAGTTATCGGGATTCGAAATATATATATACTAGCTTCACCCCCAGCTACGCTCACGTAAACTACAGAATGCCATCGATCGGGCATACGCGGGAATATTGCTCCCCCGCTCCCGTTTATTTAAAAGACAAAAATGGCAATATAGCGCTCGCCACTAGAAGGGTTATAACATAAGCTATCTATATACCAGTAAAGTCCCGTAAAAATCGGTCCAACTGTTTCGGGGATTACCCGGTATGTGTATTTACACATACAAAAGTTTTAAAAATTGGCTTTTTGTTATAGGTATTATACAGGGTGGGCCAGAAATGCGTATGATTTTAAAAACACTCTTGCGTTTGAACCTTATGAGCGGGGGCTGTGCAGGTGGTGGGGATGAAAAGCTCGGTCTCGGAAATTTAGTCGCGATAGATCGCTTCACCGGAGCGCATCGTGCATTCTGCGTTAAACATTATTATAAAAATGGCGATTCGTGCGCTATTGTTTGACGTTTATTTCGGCGTGAGTTTGGATTACATGACGTAAATCAGTGTCCGAAGAAAAGTGTGATTCGATCGTGGATCAGTAAGTCCGAAGCTACTGGTTCCACTCTCAAACAGAAGCCTGCGGGACGCCCAAGGCCAATAAGAACGGAAGACACAATTGAACAATTTAGAGCTTCAGTTCAACGTAATCCTGGTCTATCGACTCGCAAGCGATCAGATGAACTTGTGGTGTCCAGAACATCATTGCGTCGCATTTTTTTGAAAGATTTGAATTTGCACCCGTATAAAATTCAACTCGTGCAGGAATTACTGCCAAATGACCCAATTTTACGACGAGCTTTTGTTGAAACGCTTTCAGAGTTTCAACAATATTCTGTTCTCCGAAACAATAAACAGAATTGCTGTTACTGGGCTGCAGAGGATCCACGTGCAAAACATCAAAAGCCTCTGCAATCGCCGAAAGTAACCGTTTGGGTGGCCATATCAGCACACGGAATTATCGGACCCTATTTCTTTGAAAATCAACAAAGGCAATCTGTCACTGTAAACTCCGACCGATACATAGCCATGTTAAAGGATTTTTTCTTTCTGCAACTGCAACAATTTGAAGCATATAATCGTGCGACGTGGTTTCAACGAGATGATGCGATATGCCATACATATAATGCTTAGTTGGCGGCCGTAAACGACATTCTTGCTGGGAAACTGATATCGCGCCGAGGTGACATTGCATGGCCACCTAGAAGTCCGGTTCTAACGCCACCGGACTTTTTCATGTGGGGATACCTGAAAAGTAGAGTCTGCTCCAATAACCCAGCCACGATTAATCAGTTGAAGATAAATATCCGAGAAGAAATGGCAGCTATTCCTCGCGCAATGTGTCAGCGAGTTTTTACCAATTTGAAGTTCAGATTCGAGGAATGTTTGCAGCGGGATGGTGCACACCTGAATGATGTAATTTTTAAGAAATAAATTTCCCAGATGTTTATTTTAATTGAAATAAAGATGTGTATGTGTATTCTATTTAGTTTTTTTTTTAAATTATTTTTTTAAATTCGCAAATCTTTCTGTCCCATCCTCTATATATTTATATGAATTTAATCAAAAGCTGTTATTTCGACATAACAAACAGACACTTCAATTTTATTAATTTCAAAGATTCCAGTCTCTCTTTTGATTTGTCACGTTTCACGATCAGTCATTATACATCCAGTTGCCGAGATACTTGCAAGTCGTCGTGACACCGTTTACCAGATACGGATTGACTATTATTCTGTGATCTTCGCTGTTTTGTATTGTACCGTACTTTCGATCAGGTACAGCGGACAAACTCACTTTACCGTGTTACTATACGAAAAAAAAAAGCTTCCTACAAGAGGCTCTTAAGCTGATAAGATTGTTTTTTCAACTTTTTTTTATTTTAATATTTTACATAGGGGCAGCCAGCCAGCTGATAAACGAAATATATATTTTTCTCAAGATGAAATAAAAAGCACCATATTCCTTCAATACTGTTAATTTTTTTAGGGTCGCCAATGAGTTTCGTAGTACTTAGTGCGAGGAAACCGGGCGCAGAGTCGTAGGGGACGCAAGCTGACGGCCATAAGTCTTATAGGACCACAACACTAAAGAACACTATAATCAACGAAAGCAGAGCTGCGAGCGCAACATATTTAAGGTCAACCATGGATCCAAGGCTCAAGATAGATTAACAAACTTGACCATTTTAAGCAGGTATTGAATGAAAAGATAATTATATAAAATTTGCGTTTTTGGTTAAAACAGAGTTGGAGGGGGGGTCAAGATAACTTTCGCACCCCGGGGCCGAACGGCGCTACACGGGTCCGTTGGTGGCAGCTTGGTGGAGAATTGATCGAATAAATTTCATACGGGTGAAACCGTGGGACACGGTTAGTAAATATTGTATAAACTGGATAGCACTAACCATTCTTAAATTGACTGTAACTAATCAATCTCTCAACCGTTTCCGTTGACCGTTCCGGGGATACGTTAGGGTATTTTCTTAGGGAGTTTGCGAACGCATCCGGTCGATGGGACGGCCGAGGATCGTATACAGAACCTGGGAAATGGATGGTAACAGTAGGTAATTAATATTGTTATTGGGTAGGTGGTACCTAGCTTGTACAAACCGGCAATAGGCAACCTTTTAAAAATAGTTAAAAACATTTTATGTGTTGAAAATAATAGCCGAGAATTAATAATATTCATTAATTATTTCACTTTTAGTAGGTATAGATATTTTAATCTAAATATAGTAGATGCCGCCTAACCTAACCTACGTCACCATTCAATAAACAAAACTAAATGCCGCTTTATATGCACGCCAGCGAGTTTACGCTAATGTCGGAGTACGTTTATTTATATGAGCTCAGATCAGACGTAAGAATTTCTAAACTGCGTTTTTTAGTTCCCACGGAGTAAATAGACAGTCTGTAATGACAAAATTGAAAATAATGTTGTCACATTCATTTGTTTAGTGTTGTGCTACCGTATATTTAACGGTAAAATTAATCGAATCGTAAGATTTTAAATAATGAATTGAGATTTTATTTATTATTTTCAATATTTTGTGTTATTCAACATACCCGATCATTTACTATTATCATTATATAATTCAGAAAACTATATAATGAACACATCAGGAAGAACAACCGCAAAAAAAGAAGTCTTTCTTATGTAGGCTTCGCATATGAAGAGTACAATGTTTTTTGAAAAAAAAAAATCAATAGGTAAAGAAGTCTGTCTTATGTAGGCTTCGCATATGAAGAGTTCAATGTTTATTGAAAAAAAAAATTATCAATAGGTATAATATCTCATACGGTTTTACAAGTAGCACCGATTGGCGACATCACTATTTTAAAAACACTATAAACTAGCAACCCATGAAATGTCGTTTTACTCCGTGGGAATAATAAACAGACTATAGTAATGTCTAATGTGCAGACTCTACACGTATGTATCATTAAAAATGAAATCAGAACAAATACAGCTTTTGTATAATATAACCTTTTTTGGCAATATATCGTTATTAATTACTTAACAATATGGTCGTTACATATGAAATTGGCGTTTTGATCTCAAATATCTGGCATTTGGTTAGGAATTCCAAATTCACATTTATTTCAAATTTACACTTGTGTATTTGTGTTTCGAATTTAGTGAGTCATTTGTTTTCGCATCATTTGATTTTTGTTTTACATCGTTCTTTCCACAAAATGGTAAACTTAAAATATCGCTTTATTTACGAATATGAGTTCCATTGTGGCATCAGCGTTGCAGAAACAGCTCGAAGGATTAATGATGTGTATGGGGAAGCTACTGTAAGAGACAGCACGGTACGTTTTTGGTTTCAACCTTTTGTTCTAGAAGTTTTGACCTACGATACAAACCCCGTGGACGACAGGAGACCGTAGTTGATAATGATGAATTAAAGGTAATCGTGGAAGCGGATCTAACGCAGACCAAGTTTAAGAAATGGGTAGCGCATTAATTGACTGAAGCACACTAACAAATACGCACTGAGTGCTGCGTTACATTACTCAACCGTCACAATAACGAGGGAATTTTGAATCATATTGGTACTAGTGGTGAAAATGATCTTTTACGATAATCGGAAATGCTCATCACAGAGGTTGAACCCAGGAGAACCGGCCAAATACTGTACCAAGCGAAAGTTGACTCAGAAAAGGGTACTGGTGAGTGTTTGGTGTACCAGTGCTGGTGTCATACACTACAGATTCTTAAGATCTGGTCAGAAGATAACGGCACATATTTATTGTCAACAATTGCAAACCATTATGGAAAAGCTAGCCGTTAAACAACCGAGACTTGTCAATCTCTTTAGTCCACTGCTGCTTCAGAACAACGTTAGAACCCATACATTACTTCAAGACAGACGGTCGGTAAATTAGAGGAACTACGATTAGAATCTCTCCAACAGCCAACATACTCCGCGGACCTTGCTCCAACAGATTACCACTTTTTTCGGAATTTGGACAATTTCTTGCATTGAAAAAAAATCAATTCCGATGAGGCTGTCCAAACTGTCTTCAAAGATTTTATTGATTCTAGCTCCCACTATTTTTCCAGCAATGGAATCAATGAACTACCTATAAAATGACTAAAGTGCATAGATAATTATGGTACGTACTTCGATTGATTAAATGTATAATTTTTTTTTTTTTCGGTTTACTTTCTCCATATAAAACGCCAATTTCTGAAGTAAGGACCTAATGTTAACTACTTATAGTCTGACCTATGTCTGTCCAGGACATTCCTCCCCTGAAACTAGCACTAGCTCTGGTCGGCGAGTACGTATCGCCGCTTCCTGCTCCACCAACTTCAAAGTTATCATGACCTAGGACAATGTGAAAGTTTAACTAAATCTCACACATATATTTTTACCAGACTCTGAAAAAGGAGGGTTATGTTTTTCGAGCGTATGTAGGTCAATTTTTTTGGCACGCTCTAAAGCTTAAATGGCTTCATGGCTTTTAGCATACGAGGTATCGTTAGATTCGTCTTAATTTTGGGAGTGATATAGGCTATATAATATTTAAGTACAACCTCTGGGAATCAAATAAAACCCTGAAACTCAATGGGAGTCGAAACCCTAGGTCCATAGGGACCAAGTGCACGCAGCCTATTTAAGAACTCGCAAGTCGACTGGTCGACACATCTCGAGACCAGAGGGCTAGCCAATACCTCGTTCAACGAATAAGCATTACTATACGAAGAGGTAATGTGGCCAGTCTTCTTGGTACTTTTCCTTCTGGCGGTGATTTGGATGGTGTCCAATACTTATAGTAATTTTACCTTTATTCTTATTTTTCTTATTTGTATTATAATGATGTTAATTTATTTTAATAAAAATATGTTTTTTAAAGTGTTTTTTTGTTTCAGTTGAGTTTTTATTTCCTTTTTAATAATTTATTTCTTTATGTTTTTTTAGGCTACCAGAATGTGCGAGGTAGTTAAGTGAGGTACATATAGGATTAAGTAATTCATTTTCCTGGCCTTGCTTAGCGCAGCTCTGGTGGAAAACACTTTGTAGCCTAATGTTAAATAGCCTATACTATTCTTCGTGAATCAAGCTATGATATAAAAAATATTTTTCGAATCCGACTGGTAGTTCCAGAGATTAGCGTGTTGAAACAAACAAAAAAACTTTTCCGCTTTATTATATTAGTATATATAGATTACATATTATACAGGAAAACTTAACACCCACCGTCCTAAGTTAATAATTTAGATTCTTTCATAGGACAATAATAAGTAACTCACCAGGACTGATTTCAGCTCGTTGTGGGGGAAATTCTGTCAGTTCGACTGCAGGCGACGTTGGTGTCACATGGCAATGGGCTGTCTATTAGGTAAAACCGAGAGGCTAAATTAATGTTACGAAAATCGTTATTGGTTAAAATATACCTTATAGTAAGTAAACTACAACGACAATAAAAAAAAACTAATCGAAAAAAATTCTATCGCCAGTGGTTGCTGGCATATGTATTGGTTTATGTTACACTTGAGTTATAACATGAGAGCCACCATTTTGTTAAAGCATTATTTGAAGCCTGAAGTTTAAAAAAATATTCTATCTACTTGAATTTGCATAATAACATAACATACCATCACGCCTGTATTCCCGAAGGGTTAGGCAGAGGTGTACTAATGTACACCCACAGTTCGCCGAGTATGTTTTTAGGTCCCATGTAATAGGGGGCGAGCCTATTACCATTAATCGGGCACGAAACCAAACTACGAGCTGCTACTGAGAATTTCATAGGAAAACCCCAATAACACTTTGCTCGACCTGGGATTCGAACCCAGGACCTCGCTAATAGCAGTCGCGCGTACGACCACTAAGCTAATGAGGCAGTATAATGGTATAACATAACGCCATATTATATGAAGAAAAAGACGTCAGACTTCATTGACCCGTAGTTGTAGGACGCCTGGAACCCACAAGCCGGGAAATAATCCAAAAGCATCACGGGAAGGTAAAGGTAGTATGAGTTAATTGTAATTTTTTGCCCAGTAATTTAAAATAATTAAAATAATTATTGTAACGCCAACAACATTTAATATTCATCACTAGATGTCACTATACGTTTTCTGCATCTCGTAAAGATTGAATTATCGCCTAGTCACCAAGAGATGGCGCTACTAGTAGATGGCGCTATCGTTATGTCGACATAAAATAGTGACCTGAGCAACTGTGCCAAAAGTGATCGAGCATTCTTAGGATACCTGTTAGGGCCTAGTACCACGCACGCTATGCGCTTTCACTTGTTGAGACGTTTTAGTGTCGTAGTATTAGTTATTCAGTACTGTGATTGTGTACTTCCACCTACGTTGGGATACACGTTAGTACTGCGCATCGAAATTGTATCTCTCTTGTCTACCAAATAAATCTGTCTCACTTGAACAGTAGTTATACTTTCCCCGCTTCTCGCCTCACCGCGTTAAATTATTAAATTTTTTTTAATTTAAGCCTACCGTAAAAATGTAGCTCGGGAGGTATATTTTAAGTAGCTAGCAGTATTTTTTACTCTTATTTTTTCTATAATACATAACATAAATAATATTTCCAGTATACTAAATTTTACCAAAATTCTTTGAGAATTATTATATTAATAATATTTTACTATTTATAAAAAAAAATTAATAAGTCAATCTAACACAAAAGCGTGAGGTATACGAAACAATGGTGGCCTATGTCAGTTCTTGCTTGCGGCAAATCGAAGGTGTGGAGATTCATAAAGGAATACCTCAACTAGGCACAGAATAATAATTATCCCAATTTCCCTCCAAAAAATCAGTATAAAAGAGTTGAAACAATATCAAAACGATAGTTTCAAGTCCGGTGAAGCTGTAAAAGCCGCAGCGGCTTCAGGGCCCCTATGGCTAACAGTGTAGTCAGATCTAAAAAAAAAAAAAAACGATAGAACTAAGTCAACTTGATTAATAGATTACTCCAATATTCGAAGAACAAAAGAAATCATGTTAAATACCTTATACATGCTGGCGTATCTTCCATCAGTGGCTTGGGCACTAGATTCACAGCGAGCAGTGGACTCGCAACGTGTGGGTACCTCACAGCGTGATGGCCTACAGTTAGACGTAGGTCTTGCGCACTCTTGCGTATTTTCTTGCTTACGAACGATTTGGACATGCATCGGATTCGAAAATTGAGCTGTATAGAAATCAACTTTAGTAAATTCTATAAACTAATTGAAAGCTTATACGGACTTGGTGTCGAAATCAAAATCAAAATAATCTTTGTTCAATTTAGGCTTAGGGCACTTATGAACGTCAAAACACTAGTACCGGCTCGGAGAAATATCCCAGTCACCGAGAAGAACCAGCAACAAACTCGATCGGGTTTATATATTTTATTTTCCATCTGTACATTAATAGTATTAATATATTACAATAATAATAACTTAGTCGATGCACAGAGAAGAAGTCACTTATGGACATTAGTATTATTCACAAAACCTGCTTGACATGGTCCTTGAACTTGTCCAGCGAATCAATTTTATTGATTTAAGAAATTTCATTGATAGAACCTAAAACTATTATCAAAAAAAATTTATAGGTCTTACTAAATCTAAACCACGGTACGACTAACTTATCTCTATTTCTATTATTAACATTGTGCTGATATTTGAGCTTTCGGTGAAGGAAAACATCGTGATGAAACCATAGCATGGTGATAGGGTATTTTCTAGTGCCCTGCTGGCTAGCTACCACCCTCAAGTTAAACTATCGCTAAGCATGTTCCGGCAGCTGCACTTGAGAGCCAGTTCTCTTCCTTACCGTTACAATCCTGGAGCACATGTCTTTCAGCATCAGGTGAGACTTTGTCTTTCAATGGACAATCATTGCATAGATTCCAACTCACGTCGTTCGATGCGATGTTTTTTTTATCGTTTAGCATTGTGGCCACAATCTCACCTGTGTGGCCCAAAATGGTAGCACGCTAAGTATAATGGAAGACTGGCTCTCAAGTGCAGCTGCCGGAACACGCCTGTTGGTGTTAGGTGACAGATTTTAAAAAGCCCTACCACCATGCTATGGTTTCATCACGATGTTTTCCTTCACCGGGCGCTCAGACTCATTGCAGGGATTCGAACTCACGTCGATCGACACGATGTCCACTGATATAATTGCTTCAATTCGTTCATTGTCTCAAATTCGTTCAAATATTTATAGTTAAAAATATCGCTTTTTACTCGACCATGAAAAAGGAGGGTCATGTTTTTCGATCGTATGTATGTATGTATTTAAATATGTCTATTTCTTTGGCACACCCTTTAGTTTAAACGGCTAGATGGACTTCAGCATACGATGTGTCGTTAGATTCGTCTTAATTGTCGAAGTGACTTATGCTATATAATATTTAAAAACGGGGTCTGGAAATCAAATAAAAACCAAAAATAGAAAGAAAAAAATCAAGTGTTTTTGTTGCAGTCGGGTTTTGGTATCCTCTTAAATAATGAAGCTTGTTTAATATACATTGTACATTTATTGTTTGTATGTTTGTACTTGGGATGCGTACTTGCTTATAGATTCTCAATTTAGTTGAAGTATATGCTTATTACTGTTCAATACCTCAGAATCATAGCGTGAAGATATATTATAGCCTAGAACTTTCCTTGATAATATGCGAGTTGCCTAACGTACAAACTCACCGGGTTTGATAAGTTTGTTTAAGCATACATAAGTATAGAGAAGTATAGATAGGCATAGATAAGTATAGATAAGCCTAGATAAGCCTAGATAGGCATAGATAAGCATGTACCATTGTTTGGCATCAACGTGTATTTTCTAGTACCGTCGAGAAGTGTCACGGCCAGGCCGGCGTCTCTCAAACCTCGGACCATCGCCACCATACCCTCGCCGACATCCATTCTTCACAGGCGATTAGTTGCGATCAAGAGGCATATGCTAAATAACCCAATAGATAATTATTTTGTAAGACTATATCTTTTTCGATGTCTTTTAGGTAGATTAGCAGATTTATACTGATCGACATCTTTGCTAAGGTGGACAAACAGAGGAAAAATGGTACTGTACTGTTTTGTCTGTACTTCCTTCCTTCCTTTAGTCTTCCTAAATTTAAAAATTCACTCCCATAATATATTTATTTCTATTTAATTGTTACATTTTCATCGTCCGTCAATACTAATATTATAAATGCGAAAGCAACTCTGTCTGTTACGTTTTCGCGCCTACACCGCTGAACCAATTTTGATGAATTTTGGTATAGAGATAGATTGGACCTTGGGAAAGGACATAGGGTACTTTTTGTAGCGAAAACAAAACTTTAAGGGTAGAAAGTAGGGGATGAAATTTTCTATGAACAAAATACGGGAACACCAAATGCGCATGCGTGATAATGGTGAAATGACATCGGCTGCCATACCAACCAGATTGTTGATTGTCAATCTGGTTTGTTGATTAATTGATATTGTTATTGTTGTTGATAAGGGATTTAAATAATTATTGTGTAGTAGCAAACGCGTGCGGAGCCACGGGCACACTGCTAGTTATTAATGAATATAAACACATATCTCAATTAAGTAATCATTCATAATGACAACCTTTAAGTATAAGTAAATGGTAGCGGTGAGCGATTATGAGATATACTAATGTAATTATTAGATTATGATGGTGTCTCGAAATATATCGATTATAGCCATTACCTAGTAATAACTAATATTAGTAGTTCGAAGATGACTGATCATTCATAATCGAACTACCAATATGAATGATCATTCATCATCGAATATCTTGATTATGTAAATCATTCATAATCGCCCACCTCTAGTTAGAGATCCGCAAAAAGTATCGATACCTGAGTAGCATCGATACTTTAGTATTTTTGTACTCGATTCTTATATTCTAGTTTCAATACTTTCGCAATTACTCGATATTTTTTTCCCTCCCTAGATTGCTTTTGTCAGATTAATGACAGTGGATATGTAGGTACCACGAATCTTTCGGCTTTATGTTGTCTCTCTCGAAGGAGTGATAGCTTTTGGGGGAAACCTTAATTTTGATTGAATGATGCATGTGTGTAACTTTAGTACCAGGTGTGACCAGGTGTGTAAATTTAGTACCTAAAAAAGTTTTTATGGTTATTATTTAAATCGAAACAATAAATAAACTGTAATTGAACTGAAATGTGATTAATTTATTTATTAACGTTGTAAAAAAAAGCACACCTGTACAGTTATGATTCAGAAGAAAACACAATGAGATTGTTTTTTTATTGAGAAATTTAATCATTATTTAATTGCAACTTTAACTATTGTTCGGTTGGTTTTATGTGCTTAATAGGATCTGTTCGACAAAGTATATATTTATTTATGTAGCCAGTGAATATTGTACATAAATCAATAGACGGTATATAGGCAATACTCAGTGAGGCCATTATAGATATACCGTATTTTCATGCCATCTCCTGTACACTCAACTGTGTCTGTTCCTACCCAGTATCTATTTACATTCCGTAATTTTATTTTTACTCATATTGTTGACACTTCATATGCCGTATCAATTTAGGAATGGCATGTATTTACCGTGTACAATTTTCATCAAAATTCGTTGGTATTTTTTATTATATTCTACGATTTCTGACGTATCATAACAGCTTCTTACAACCTCTCAATTATAGAATTACGTATGCTTCCCGTCTACAAAATTTAATCAGAATCTGTTGAGAATTGATGAAAATTTTTTTGTGATTTTTTTTTACTTTTTCTAGAAGTAATATTGACAATTGTTATAGTCTATCAATTATGTAATTACTTATACTTCCCATGCAAAAATTTCATCAAAATCAGTAATGAATGAAAGAAAATACATTTTTGTATTTTTTTACACGATTTCTAAAAGTAATAAAGAATTTTCTTGTACCCTATCAATTAACTAAAGACAAAGGCATCTTGTATATAAAATTTCATAAGAATCGGTGTAGCCGTTTTTAAGTTAAATCCGCACATACAAACATACAGACATACAAAAAAATATTTAATGCCATAATTGTAATGTAATGTAATATGCCTATCGGGAAATTAAAGAAAAAAAATGAAATGTGCAGACCCAACAACAGATTTATTAATAAATATATTATCCAGCCATGCTTCGATGAATAAATAATAATTAATATTATATAATTCATTGTTTTTTTTTTTCAATGTTTATATTTTTGTCTTTGTTATAAACATAAATAGAAGAACTTAAATCTTGTTTAAAGTGACACCTAAAATATTTTTTAAATTTTTCACCGAGTAATGCCCGTTATTCAACACCGTTTAATTAGTTTTTTTTGTGGAATCTTTTGTTTACTAAGTACTTTCGTTACATGGATTACAATTTATTTAACCTGTAACTACATTATGTAACAGAAATATGCATGTGCATTATTTAACGCGGTTTTTTTGTCACTTCTAATCTCTTATGAATTTTACTCGATACCAAGTAGTATCGATACTTTATTGGAATCGATACTTTTAAAAATTAAAAACCTCTAGTAAATGGCACAATTATGTAAACCATCCATTCATCTTGGATTGTCTCGATCTGATCGGTTCTGAGTACTGGTATTGAATCAATTGGCGTCACGAATCGCCCCCGCCCTAGGTCCTTGGCCAGTTGGCGGGCGTGATAATGAATAGCGGTGCGGGGCGGATGAGCAAGCGTTGATATATGACTGATAAATATAGTTTTGTGGGCATTCGATAGTAATTGTTAATATCGCTATATCATAAAACAAAATTCCCCATCGCGTCTATCAGTCTCTTTGAAATCTGAACTTTATAAACAACAAAATTGAACGGATTTTCATACGATTTTGATAAATGGATGGAGTAATTAATGAGGAAGGAATAATTCAATTAGGTTTTATGTAAATAAGTTTAAATATGACGATGATTGAGAAGATGTCGGAACAAATAATGTTGACGAAGCCCGTGTTTGCACAACGCCCGCGTAACGATCTTTCCTTCCGTAGGAGACGGGCGGCTAATTTCGCTCCCACACACCCACCGAAAAAAAAGGTTTTTTTTTTTGTAAGCTGCTCACTTTCTTGCTGTTACATAAAAAAAATGTATTCGAATTAAGAACATACTGCTTTTTTAAATAACATAATATAAATTTTACCGTCATTTTAAGAAGTCTCACGAAGGAATAGCATAAGTTAGGTTTGTAGCAAGCCTGCCAATCTTCATTGTTGCCTGATGACCTAAACAGAATTAACACAATAGTTAGTGATCAACCAGAGATCCAGTAAAGCGCCACCTCCACAAACGAGTTTATCGCGACGGTATTATCTTCTTGTCGCTTCATTCTATAACAAATTTATGGACGTGTCGATGTTACGAGTGACATCGACGAAGAAAACGCCAAAGACTCGCTGCGCGCTCGCCGCAAAACAGAACTATTGACATTTCTAATTGCTCTTGCCTGTCAACAAATAGAGCTCTTTTCACCAAAACAACTTGTTATGGACACGCAGCAGTCCGTCACGAGAATAATCGTCTCGTGGAGATGACCCGACGATAGCAGGACGGACTCGCGGCGATACTGTCGCTCGTGGAGGTGGCGTCTAAATTACATGCTTTGACCGGGGTAGTTTTATAAAACAGCCTGATCTATATGATTTACACAACACTTAACGGAAATACCGTCACCGTTCTTCCGCGGTGAAACGCTAAAATACATTTTCAACGGGAAAACGAAGCAAACCTATTTTCTGCGTAGTGTGCCCCTTAATAGTAAGTTATACGTAATATATTATATTACAAATGTGGCAAACAAGCATACGGTCCGCCTGATGGTAAGTGGTTACAGTAGCCTATGGATTCTTGTAATACCATAGATATCACTTGCGCGTTTCCGACCTTAAACTCCCTACACCAAGGAGCTCTGGCAACCCTAATTACCGCAGGAACACAATACAAGATTATTTGGGTAGGTATTAGTTCTGTAGGGTAGAGGTATTTCACCAGTGAGACAGCACCAAGTAGAGATATATCTTCAAAGATATTTCTCTGAGCCCAACCTCTTTTTAAAATTTTTTTAGAATATAGTTTCTAAAACCCGCCTGGCTAGCTACCATCCTCAAGTTGGAAATCTGTCTCCAAACACCAATACGTGTGTTCTGGCAGCTGCACTTGAGAACCAGTCTTCCACTAGACTTAGCGAATTGCCATATTGGCAACGCATTTTTTTAAAAACATTGTGGCGTGAGAGATCGTCGACAGAATTTCCGTTAGCCCTAATACGTTGCCGGTTGCAGAGTTATAACACTCAATTGTGTCCGTTCAGTGACCACCATACACAAGGTGAACCAGCCATATTAGTAGCAAGCTCAAGTGTATCCACTATTGAGTAAAATAAGCCAGATGGTAAGGCATCTTATACTCGACAATGTAATGACCGCTATGTACACAGTAACTAATCCGTGAGAATGACTCTCTTTTGTTTTGTCTTGTTTAACAGGATCGGGCAGTGAAGAAAATGCAGATATATTTAAAAATAAATTTAAAACCCATCTGAAGAATAAATCTTTCTACTCAATAATATAATTTATGAATGAAATGATCACAGAACAATTTTGAAGAATAATTTTGACATTATTTAATAGTAATAAGTTATGTAATAAATATTTGACATGATGATTATAGAGATAAATGACCAATATAAATAAATGTATGACAGTGACACAAATTTTTTTTATGAATAAATAAATAAATAATTAGTAAATTACATTTAAAAAAATTCAGGGTCGATGTATTCGGATACATTATCATATAAGAACAAATATACATACATGCAGCAAATTGATAAATAAATAAAAAAATATCCTTCAGCCAAAATCTTGCAGGACGGCATGATAGCGGCAACTGTCGATAGATTGCTGAACTTTTGGTAGTCGCCGTTATTTTTGCATTTCACTATATCTACAGACCCAGCGCTGCTATATGAAAAAAGAAGAAAATCTCTTTTCTCAACGCCATTCCACTGTTCCTAGTATTTACCTACCATCACGTGGAATTCTACTACTGCCAATATGTATTCGTATAACTCACATCTCTTGTATAAATTTCTGTTGTATTATTTCAAAGCGTTTCTATAAATACATCCAGTAAAAAATAAAAACAATTATGTGTAGATTCTATTAAAAATTTGGAATTTTGTGTCTTCGGCGATCTTCAATATCACATGTCAAAAGGAGAAAAATAATTTGACAGAGTATTTACACTGCTTTCAGTTTGTATTTTATTCTTTTGTTATTCAAATTATAAGTAGTTGGAAAGAAGTATGCATAAGTATGTATGTAGGAGTTTTTGGCGGGATCTTGAAGTGACATGTTGTGTTTTATATCTCTAATAGGTACGTTCACTTAGGTTTTGATCCTATATTATGCAATATTGGTGGCGTTTTGCGTGATATAGTTTGGTTGTTGTGCATACGTGAAGTGGATTATACATATAAACTGGAAACGTGCATTTTGAGTTGCCACAAAAACTCCTACAGCCACTATCTTGTTTGAACTTACATAGAAGATTAGAAAAAACTACTACCCAGTGAACAGATTTATGTCAATCTAACAACTGAATAACATCGAGTAATACAATGCATTAAGTAAAAATTACATTAGATCAATTAGAAAAATGTTACTCATTGTTTTGCACTTGTTAATGTAATATGCTGATGTAATCAGTCTGATATATCTGTGACGTACATTTGACAACCGTTTATTATATTAATGGATTTTAGTTTATTGTATTAATGAAGTGACTGTAAGATGCTGAAGTATCTATGAACAAGATTCGCACTTGCATATTATAGAATGATTAAATACTTCGGAAGTTGAACGAATTAATATTTTTGTTACTTAAAGGAGCTAATAATTGGTTCAACAAATATTTTCAATGTATAAAATAGAACGATACCTAGAAAAAAAATCACGGGAGTGTCAACTTGTGTCAATATAAAAAGTAAACATGAAAATATTTGACTTTATTGATATATCAACCGTATGTAAAAAACTGACTTCCCAGTTATATAACGATAAGATTAACTTTTATATCAGACTTACGTATTTTAAAATCTAAAATTCTGATTTTATTGCTATGTCTACTAATGTACTAAAATGTGACTTATCAGTTATGTGATTGTAGGATTTTATCTTTACGTCAGTTGTACAGAAAAACATGAACTCTGATATTACTTAAAAATATGATTTACCTATTACATCAGATGAACGTAAGATAAGAATAATGCCATGAAATTACAACAAAATCATATTTTTACATCAGTATTATGCTACATTAAAATCACAGAGTGTGACATAACAACATTGAAACTTGAAATAAAAACAAGAAGAAGAAGATAATAAATAAATATATAGTTATATATTTAAATATATTACATAAATGGCATCTAAACATGGATTATAAATACATCTGACTTGGCCGCATGGTCTAGATACCTTTGCATTTTCCATTCACGAAGAAAGCGAAGAATATACATATTACAAAAAAAATAATTTCCTTTTTTTGGAAGAACTATAGGAAAGAAAAACATCTTTGATTTTCATTAAAAAAAATGACACATAAATAAATCAAAATGTAGGCGCAATGTCTGGACATATATTTTTCAACTTTATACCAAATGTTATCACATTAAAATTTATAATGCAGTTTGAAGAAATAGGAATATGAAGAGTTAAATCGAACTATGGAAATACCAATTACAAACTACCTAACAATTAATATAGTTATTATAACAAACATTGAGTTTTTAAAACAACAATAATTGATTTGTTAATCATGCATAAGTATATTAATTTAAACATGGAAAGGCCCGCGTAATTTTATCATACAGAAACCACAGGCAAGAGGAACTTTATTGATAAGTCACTAATTTGTTATTTATGTAGGTACTACTTACTCATAAATGATATAACGCTCTGACTACTACGAACATACTTCTTGGAATAACAATATAATTCACGCACTACAAATATTATGACTAGACAATGTGTATTGTGAACAGTCTGACCGTAAAAACGAGAATGTCTCAAACATTTTTTTTTCCATTTAACAGCACCGTTAGCCTGAATACTTACAATAAGATTATTGTTTAACGGGGCTTGGGGGCAAGCGTGGAAAGCACTCAGCCGCAAAAGTAAGATAACAAGCGCAAAAGTGCCAAAGTGGCCGATCCTCGGCTTGGGCTTCCCTAGCCATAGAAAATTTGATCTAAATATCTATACATAACCCATACATGTTTTTCTTCGTAGATGTATTTAGGAAAAATATCAATTTTAGTCTAAGACAAACTGGGTAGTCGAAAAAAAGCAAATATAAAAGGTCCCTTACAGAACCTATGTACTTGATTGGAATGTCTCACTCCTTGTACGCTACGCCTTATGTACCACTAAGTCGAACCAGTAGAGTAGTTATAAATATCCACTATCTAATACCTACCCGACTGTACATTATTTCAAGAACGTTAAAATTTTTAAAAACATGAGTGATGTCTACTTATGTATTTTACCGCCACTGCATTTGGTTTTTAAATTCTTGTTCATCAAATTTCATGTCTTCTTGTTCTTGTCCCACATAAGTAGGGTCGGCACAACATGCTATAAACTTTAATCCAATACCTTTCCAGATTAAATTTTCACGTCAAGAAACTTGATTTGATAACATGTCAAAAGCGGGCTGTAAACTGAACGACACACAATTTACTCAAACAGACCTTATACCTGATTTCAGACCTACATCAAAACTCGAATATAAAATTATGAAAAAAACATCAAGCTCAAAACGATATGTTAGTAAAAAAATAAAAGATGCTCATTCCGTTCAAACCGATCCAGGTGCAGCTAATTTTTTACCTATACATCATAATATTCAGAAAAGATTTTATGATACCAAAAATGATCCAGAATATATTAGAAAATCAAAGGACAGAAACACAAGAAACAAAAGGATAGATAATGTGGATGAAAATACATCAGGTCATGTTTCTCATAAAGGATTGATAAAAAATATCGTGTTACAATGGTCGAAAGATTTATCTCAATTGATCAGTGACGATGACAAAATAAAATTAAAGACAGATAACAAAATTAACTGTCTGATAGATGAGATTAACAAGATACATTCTAATATAAATGATATGAATTACGAAAATGAATTAAAGTTACTAATACAAAAATATCTAGATAATCTACATGTTTCTTTACGAGATACTAATCCAAATCAAATTTCGTCTAAAGAACAATATACACTAGACCTTTTGCAAAGAATCAAAAGTATACAATTAAGTAGAAGTTTCGGTAAACAAATCGAACCAGATTGTTATCAAAGATTTTTAAAAGAAAACTATAGAATAATTCTTGAAAAGGAAATTAATCGATGGTTAACAAAAATTCAAAGTTCTATTAGCAAGACAAAAGAAAATTTTTGGCCAAATGAGTTAGGTAATTTGCTTATAAATAAATTAGATGAGGTACTAAAGAAACCTAGGAATAGTAAAGACTATCAAAAAACTTTGCACAAAGAAATTTATAAAGTTATAAAAGATATACCATTTTGTTTAAATTCTAGTACTAGTAGAAAAGATTTCATTATGAATTTGGCTGAAGATTTAGCCCGAAAACTTTTAGTAATTCAAAAGAGTAATATGGATTTAAGGAGATTTACGTACAACACAATTCAAAGAACAATATTCCAAGAATGTACTAAAGGAGTATTTGATCCCTATAATAAAATAGAAATAAAAGACAAAGTAGGTGAAACTGAATCTATTTTTAGCTCAAATATAATACAAGACTTAAGTCAAATTAACTACGGAGCTCGCGAAATACTTGCTAAGAGTGATGAAAATTGTTCAACAAATAATCAAAATAGAAAATTGATACAGTACGTGAGAAACATATTGGAAAATAAAAACGTAGCTATTGAAGATATTCCAAATATTATATTACCCATTTACCCCAAAATTACACAGTCACATGTTTCCTCTGCAATATCAATTTATATGTCAGAAGATTTGATAAAATATCCTTTGACATCGACGCCAAAAAAACCGACAATTCCCAAAAACGCTATTCCCAAATTAAACGCCGAAGAAATATCTTACATGAAAAGTTTAGCTAAAGTAATAAGGGAATGGATGAAGACATTGCCAATACAGCTCGATGATACAGAATCGTTACAATTTAAAGAAGTAATCATAAACGATCTTGCTGGAAATATCGTGTACCAAGTAAAAAAGTACCAATTAGTACCGTCTGTGGATCTGGAGTACGAAATCAAATTACAGATTTTTTTATGGCTTAACAGATTTACAATTTATGATAATCCTGACGACAAAGATGCAGCAATAGATAGATTATATACGGATTATCTTAGAATTCCAATACCTTCATTGACTCAACCTCAACATGGCACTCGTAAAAAAATGAAGGCTATGAAATTTAAAGAAGAACATGCTGATAGGGATATGCTTACTGAATTCATTCCTGAGGGTATCGATATTCTTGAAGATGAAATCTCAATGTGGATGAATGAACAGCCAGAAAAAGTTTACATATACAGCGACCGAATTAGTAAAAATGATATGGTACATAAATTAGCTGAAATCGAAGAACAGCATCTATTAGGTAAACATACTGAGAAAGAAATTGAAAAAGACATTGCACAATGGCTTCATGAGGTGATAAAACCAGGTGAAAAAGAATATATCGATCAGATGATCGAAGAGTTGCGAGACAGACTGAAAACCTTGCCTCTAGAAGCGACCTTGCGCAATAGACACAGAGAAAGAGTGGAAATGATGTACCTTAGAAAGTTGGCTAAAGAAAATGCAAAAGATGATGATACTAGTTTATTCTATAATGATTATAATGACCCCAATGAGACTATGAAAGAATTCATAGAAAAGTTCATCCAACACAACTATGATGTTGACGACCCATTAGCACGAAATGCATTCAGTTATATCCTAAAGAAAGAATTGGTAAGAATAAATCCACCAACTCGCAAAGAGATCTATGAAAATTTTGCAAACTCGGAACCTAATGCGTTGTTTGCCCCTGAAAAATTTATACTTGAGCTGGAATACATTAAATTAATTTCAGATTGGTTGAAAAAAATACCGGTTCCGCCAGCATATAATAATAGAAATAATAAACATCGCATATACTTTATACACAATCTTGCGAAATATATTACTGAGATTGAAGAAGAGAAGGCTAAAGCGCCGAATGCAATGGACTACGATCTTTACTTATATAGTATCATCAGATCGTATTTAGCATATGTACCTATTTTAACGGACCATTTCAAAAGTATAAAGGAAGTGATCGCTTTAGTTGTAGAACTTGTGAATATTATTAGGGATTATAATTATTACATACGAAACAAGCCTTTTACCCTTAATACCAATCCTAATAATTTAGGTGAATTTATTAACGAGTTCATAAATGAACACGGTAAAGATGTAAGAGGTGATCCACTAAAATTAGAAGTATGGATGGACAGACTCATGATAGAGATACAAAAAATCGTCCGTAATACACCAGACCCTGCTATACTGGGCAAAACACAGTTGTATAAAATGTTAGCCGAAGTACCTTTACCTAAAGAAGAATCTATTGAATTATTCAATACAAAATTGGTTTATATTAAGGAAATTACTGATTGGTTAAAAAACTTACCGTTAAAAGATGTTTTAAATCAATTAGATAACGATAGGATGGTTAAAATGATAAGTGAACTTTCAGAAAGAATGACTGATAGGCTAATGAAAAAACTTCGTGTTCCTGATGATCATCAAACAGAAACGGATTTCGTTGAATTTCTAAAACAGTGGATAAATGAATTACCTTTAGTTACGACACAAGAAATAATAACGCCTGTGATTGTACAGCAGCTTGTGAATAGAATTGATAGAGTTAATAAATCTAGTGAACAAAAAACTGAAATTAGTGTATCTCAAGTTACTAAAGAAAGTAATGAATCACAAAATAAGTGCGTAAATAAGTGTAATATATGTCCAAGTGAGACTAAATTATATCACAAAAATCCTGAAAATGCTATAATTGAAGCCGTTGAAAAATTCTGTAATGCCTTAAATATAGGAGCGAATAATGAAGATGGAACAAAAGTTACAAAAGATGAAATCGCAAAAAAAATATTACAAAAAATAAGTAAACTAAATATAGATCCTACTATTTTTAACGACGAACTTTTATTCAAAGAGATGTTTCGAGATGAAGTTGACATAATTCTAGAAAATATATCTCAAGATGCGGCTCTTAAAAAAAACATAGAAATATTAAAGAATACAATGATAGAATCAGTGGTGGAACTAGAAAATGTTATTAAAAAACAATCAGCTGGTGAAAACTACAAACAAAAACTTGAAAATACTATCGAAGCGTCCATTCCGAATCCTGTGCGAAGAACTCAAATATACGATCCAGGTTTTGAATTTTATAAGAATCGTCTTGCAACTATGTTTTTGTTAGAAAATTTTGACCACAGCGACGAAGATATTAAATTAAAATACGAAAAACGTGTACTGTCTGAAGTTGATAAGTATTTTGAATATGCTCAAAACAGAAACGCTATACCATTGAGTAAAGATCAAATACAAAATAATCTATATGGAGCTTTGTTCAAAGTTCCAATACCCAATGAAGCTTCTATAGCTGGCGAGGTAGAGGAGGCAAAAACTAGATTTGAAATAGACGCTTGGTACGAACTGTTGCCTCTTATACCAACAGACAATCTTGATGAAATGCTAGAACGAGATAGAATATTATCGACATTAGCTAAAAGAATACACGAGATAGAGAGAGTTGAAAAAAATGTGGATCTGTACATACATAAGGAAATAATGAAATGGCTTACAAAATTGCCACTACTACCTGGTAACGAACAAAATTTGGAAGGGTTTGCAAATCATTTACAAAATAAATTAAAGTCTACTATGCAGGATAGAAAATGTGTTTTGAAAGAAAATTATATCGAAAAAGATAAAGATAAAAGTAAAGGCAAAAGGAAATTGGATAAAAATCTGGAAAATAGTAAATTAGGTATACACAATATAGTTAATGCAGTTCGTCAACCATTCTTGCCATCAATGCATTTTATATCCCAAAGACCAGCAGCAGACCTTATTTTAGATGCTGTCGAAGGCTGGTGCGCTCAACTGCCTATACCAGCAAATACTCCTGCGGAAGCAGTAAATGCTAGAAATATTAAAGAAAATCTAGCAATAAAAATAGTACTGAAAATAAGTGAACTAAATAGTGATCCCGAAGTATTCGACGATGAATATGAGTATGATGCAATGCTTGATCAAGAAATTGATAAATTAACAAATAATTTACCGATACTTTGTGATTATCAGGACAAAGAGATTAGAAAATTTAAACTCAAAGGACAAATCCGATCCATCAAGCCTGTGATTATAAAAGAAAGAGAAAAATACGAATACAAAAAAGAACTTGAACAAACGGTTGGTTCCTTTTTGGAAGAATCTAATGACAGCAAGACAGTTGCGCCACCAAAAGAACTCATAGAGAAGATTGTTGATGATTTTATTGAATATAATTACAGTAAAAACGATATTGAAGAGAGAAGCATTCATCAAAGTAAAGTACATAAAGCAGTAGTTAAACATTTGTCGTATGTACAAAAAAAGCTAGGCGAAGAACTTGCTATAGATCCATTAATAATACGTAATGAATTAATTTGTAAATTATCCAATGTTCCTGCACCAAGCATGTTAGCATTGCATGATATCATTACAGAAATTAGAATGAAAAAAGAAGTAGAAGATTTATTTCAAAAACTTTCGCTTCATAAATACGATGATTTAGACATCGATATGGTTATGGTTATGAAACTAAATCTTACAAAGAAGCTTTGCGAGTTAGAACGAAATGGACATGATCCAACAAATGACGATAGGATGAGAAATGAAATTTCTAAATGTCTAATAAAATTAAATAAAGATTTCGATCCGGTCATTATTAACGAATTTGTTGATAAATTACGGAATAATGAGATTATTCGGAAAACGCCACCTCGACAAAAACCTTGTAATCATGCTTATCATAGAAATACTACACTCACGCAAAATCGACCACCCCCGACACCACAAAATGGTATCCCCAATCAAGGTCCTTCGCAAATAATTTCATTAGTGCCAAGAAGTAGCTGACGCTCGAATCACGAGGAAAGAATTGGTGATACCTTCGAGAGATGTTCAGGTAGGAGAGCAAGAGCCGTTAGAGGTTTCCGACGATGATAAAAGTTGCAAATGCGGAGTAAGGAAGACACGTAAAAGAAGACGTGTATGCGTAGGTGGCAGAAATTTTAGTCATCACTGTTGGCCTATTCGTAGGCCTATGATACCCATGTGGTACAGGTTTCCAAGATTTGGTTACTACTTTTATTAATATTGTGAAGTAATTAAATAAATACTATTATTTCTATTTTTTTTAACTCCACTAAAGCTCATTGTTCTCTCATTAAGTTCAAATTGTAATATGAACTGTGAAAGTAATTTACTTTACCTAAGTCCTTGTATTGGTGTGTAATAGAAGATTTAGGCAGTTTTGTTTTTGATGTGAAACATCTAATGCAGCGAGTCAGACTTGTTGTATGACCCAATGTTGGCGAATATTGTCGTGGCGACGCTTTGATCCAACGTTGGCGGTGTAGAGCACTATTCGCTTTTTTAACAAACTGGATCATTTCCAAGTTTCATGTTAAAACATGGATAGATTAAAAGCGGTTGATAGGGATCTTTACAGTAGCTTTCTTTTGGTTTGTCGTGATTCAGAAGCACCCTGTGTATTTATTTGTCAGGTTCAGGTACAGGTACAAACAGTCAGTTAGTCAACCAATGACATCTTTGCATATTGCTTGCTCAAAGAGAACCGTACTTAAGGAGTAACCGCTAGTCGTGTGTCGGAGCCGACACACACGCAAACTTCTTTTTTTTTTAAACATTCACTAAGATGTTTCACATCTGACGACCAACTTTTTTCAAACATTAGATAGTATCAGTATCTACCTACTAATATAGTGGGCAGCATTTGATAACAACGCCATCTTGTATGTCATGAATACAACGAAGTCTTTCAAACAACGTAGACATTTCAACAAGCCGGCATGGTAGACTGGCGCGATTTGGACTACTAGTGAATCCCTCGGTGCCGCATGCCGGCTGAGTCTAAGATACTGTTAGATTGGACTGCAGTACTGCGCTTTACATGTTCTACAGTTCTACGGTGCGCCACTTCGCCATGCTACAAAATTTAAATGTAATAAAAAATAATAACAATATAGGTAGTTATGCAGTCTGTACCCTCTCTTATTACGTCTTGTTAATTGGTACATACGTTAGAAATGCTGATGTTACGTTTTTAACCCATATTATGTCTGCAAACTACTGATAGACACCTGGTGTTTTGACTGAATGTATTGCGACATATTTCTCATTATTTCATAGTAAACAGCCCCACTTTGTGTTTATAGAATAAGAGTTTATAAAAGAGACATTTGTAACAAATAAAGCATTCTTAATAAAGCTTCTTGAGAATCAGTCTTGTCTTAGACTTTTTAAAAACCCTCGGCAGTGCTCCCGAAATTTAACTGGCGCAGCCGGTAGGATACTCAATCAACAATAAAAGTCTGTGTTCGAGTCTTACAAATCGGTCTCATGTGCAGATTTTGAGTATCTACGAACCAATAAATAAGTTAACGTCGGGTTCCACATCTATTTCCGAGAGATCCTGTCCTAAAAGCGAAAGCAGCTATACGGCAAGACATGGGAACGAGCAGACTGTAAGTGACCATTTTTACAATCCTTGTCTCGTCCTTGTTATTTTCTGTGGTTGTATTTTTCGTTGGACATTGTTATAATTTTCAAACAAAAATCGTTGAAAATTATTTAACAAATTTTTATAATTTTCAAACAAACATCGTTGAAAATTATTTTTCATAATTTTCGAATAAAAATCGTCGAAAGTTATTTGACTTCATAGATTATAAGATATTGAGAAATATTAATAATAAATATTAATTTTGAGAATTTTAATTTGATAATTTTAATTTCGATAATTTTAATTTTGAGAATTTTGATTTTGATAATTTTGTTATAAGATTTATTTTGTGAATTTTATTTTGAAAATATTATTTTGTGAATTTTAATTTTGTGAATTTTACTTTTTGTGTGTTTAATTAAATAAATACAATTCAAAATGCAACGCAACAATGAATCAACAATTCAATTAGTATCAAAAGAACTTTTAAGTTTAATTCCCAAGTACGATGGTGATCAAAATACTTTAAATTTATTTATTAAAAAAAGTGAATATATAATCAGAAATTTTAGCGGATCAAACAATGTTGTTCAAACTACATATGTGTTTCATGCTATAACTAGTAGATTATGTGGTAAAGCCGCTGCTCTACTAAGTGAAAGAGAAGACATAACAACTTGGGAACAATTAAGAGCTGTTTTGATTCAACATTTTGGTGATCCTAGATCGGAAGAGTGTGTGGCAATTGAGTTGGAAAATTTAAAAATTAAAGTTGGTGAAACATATACGCAATTTTGTAACAGGATACAACAAACACGCTGCACCCTCTTCTCCAAGGTCAATTTATTAACTGATGAAGGCCTCAAAGCCGCTAAAATGATTATCTATAATAATATGTGCTTGAATGTATTTTTATATAATTTACCAGAGGATTTAATTCGAATTGTGCGACTTAAAGGTTGTACCGTTTTAGAAAACGCACTAAGTGTTGTCATGGAGGAGGTCAATTTTCAATATCAGTACAATTCTAAAAATAAAAATAAATCTAATATTAAACCAGTTCAACAATTTTTCACGCCTACTTTAACAAATAATTTTAATAATAATTTCAAACCTCAACCTGCATTTGTGCCAAATACATTTAATTCCGGACAACAAAATTTTAAATTCGGAATTCCATACCAAACACAAAATAATTTTAAACCGTATAATAATAATTTTAAA
The DNA here is from genome assembly GCA_033032175.1 of Saturnia japonica. Taxonomy (NCBI): domain Eukaryota; kingdom Metazoa; phylum Arthropoda; class Insecta; order Lepidoptera; family Saturniidae; genus Saturnia; species Saturnia japonica. The sequence continues at coordinate 9,805,341 of CM065331.1, forward strand.
TTCGGTATTCCAAATCAAAATGTACAATTCAGACCTAACCTAAACCAACAAGGATATAAACCAAATTTTGGAAATAATAATTTTAAATTCGGTATTCCTAATCAACAAGGGTTCAAACCACAATTTAACAATACACAAAACCGACCTAATTTCAACATGCCAAATCAACAATTTAAATTTGGTATACCACCACAAAATCAACCTCAACGTAATCCACCTCAATTTCAGGCAAGCGATGTGTCAATGCGCACAGCTCGTCCTATTAGACAAAATATGATAGAGTCTTTAGAAATGAACGACCCTGAAATTGAATACCAAGACTATCAACCTGATTATACAGAATATGAAAATCATTATTTCATTGACGATAATCAACAAACTGCTTATGACGATTATCATGAAAACATAGAACCTGTTGAAACTGAAGAAGCTGAAAATGAATGCGTAAATTTTCCTATAAAAGCCTCCAAGAGCGACCCCCAGAAATAGTACACTTAAATTATGACGGCATAAATAAACTACCGCATATTTATATTCCTGAAATTGATGCTCGTTTAATGATTGATACCGGAAGTACCAGAAGTTTTATTAGTCCCGCTAAAGCTGATGAATATTTTTCAGATTATAAATATATTGATCCTTTTGAAGTTATTAGTACACATGGACGTAGCCTACATGACGAAGTTATAGATATACCTTTATTGGAAAGTTTTAAAAGTTCGATGAATCATAAATTTTATATATATAATGTAGATGGAAGATATGACGGATTAATAGGTTCTAACTTATTAAAAATATTGAACGCGACTATAGACATGAAAAATTTAATTTTACGGACACAAAATACAGAAATTCCAATAATTTATAGTCCCCCGTGGGAAATAACGCTAGAACCACGCACTGAAACCCGTGTTAAGGTGCCTACAAATTTAATTAATGGTGAAGCAATAATTAATTTTAAAAATTTTGGAAATGAAGTACGTATGCCTAGCGCTATAGTTACTTGCAAAGATTCATTTGCAACAACAGTCATGCAGAATGCTTCGCAAGATAGTGTGACTTTAACTTTTAACGAACCATTGAATATAACCAGCCTTAATAATAATACTTGCAAAATAAATTTATCAACCGGGCAACAATTAAATGATTTTGAGATTGATGAATTACTTACACAAAATTTATCGAAACTCCGATTAGATCATGCTAATCAAGAAGAACGAGAAGCAATAGAAAAACTTTGTTTTGAATACAGGGATATATTCTATTGTGATAAACTGCCTCTTACATTTTCTAATCAAGTAAAACATCGAATCCGGACTAAAAATGAAGATCCAATTTTCATACGGCAATACCGACTTCCACCATCGCAAAACGATGAAATACAGAAACAAGTTGAAAAATTACTAAAAGATAATGTTATACAAGAATCGTTTTCACCATGGAGTGCACCCGTACACCTAGTTCCAAAAAAGATGGACGCCTCCGGTGAACAGAAATTTAGAATGGTTGTAGACTATCGACGTATAAATGATATTACTACTGATTATAAGTATCCTTTACCAAATATTAATGATTTATTCGACAAGTTAGGGAAATCTACTTACTTCAGTACATTGGATTTAGCAAGTGGGTACCACCAAATTGAAGTTGATGAACAAGATAGACCCAAAACTGCATTCACTACACCAATGGGACATTTTGAATTTACACGGATGCCATTTGGACTTAAAACAGCACCTGCAACATTTCAACGCGCAATGGATAACGTGTTACGTGGGTTGCAAGGTATACATTGCTTAGTATATTTAGATGACATCATCATTTATTCTAGTAGTATACAAGAACATGTAGAGAAGCTAAGAAAAGTGTTCGATCGTCTCAAACAAACCAATCTTAAAGTAACTCTCGATAAATGTGAGTTTTTTAAAAAAGATGTACTCTACTTAGGACACAAAATTACGAAGCATGGTTTACAACCAAATGATGATAAAATCAGGGCAGTACTTGCCTTCCCACTCCCCAGAACATCCACTGAAATTAAAAGTTTTCTTGGCCTGATAGGCTACTACCGAAAATTCATAAAGGATTTTTCAAAAATTACACAACCCCTTACATCGTGTTTGAAAAAGAAAAATAAAATTGAAATTAATGAATCATATGTTCAAGCTTTTCAAAAATGTAAAGAGCTACTTGTGAATGCTCCTATATTACAGTTCCCTGATTTTTCTAAACCCTTCATTTTAACAACAGACGCGTCAAACTACGCTTTAGGCGCTGTCCTTTCACAAGGATCAGTTGGAAATGAAAAACCTATCGCATATGCAAGTCGTACTCTTAATGATGCAGAAACACGTTACAGTACAATAGAAAAGGAACTGTTAGCCATCGTTTGGGCAGTAAAACACTTCCGTCCTTACCTGTATGGACGCAAATTCACAATATTTACTGACCACAGACCTTTAGCATGGTTAAATTCACTGAAAGAACCTAATAGTAAACTTACTAGATGGAAATTGAGACTAGCTGAGTTCGATTTTGACATAATATACAAGAACGGTAAACAAAATAGTAATGCTGATGCTCTATCACGAATTAAATTAAATATATTAAAGGACGATATGTCCTTACGAGTAAACGTGAGTGACACTGAACGATCTGAGAGTCCAATACTAATTTCAGACTCATCAGAAACGTTAACTATTCCTTCAGATTCCGATAAGACTTTAACTCACCCAATTCGTTCTCCTTCATCCAGTACTATTACTGCCTGTTCATTACCGGAAACCATACATTCTGCTGAAGATATTGATACGAATGGTATTCCCATTATTGAAGAAGCCATCGACACAAAACCTAATCAAATCCTTATTTTTACTTGGAACAGAAACCAATTATCAATAACAGACTTATCACATGAAAAACAAAAAATTTTGGAAGTACATTTACCTGTAAACAACACTAACCTTGTTAAGAAATTTCTTTTAGAATATATAAAACCTAAAATTAAATATTTCTTTTACTTTGAGAGCGAAATTCACCGTAAACAATTTACAAATGCCGTGATAAAACTATTTAAAAAAGATACCGTCAAAATATATGAATGTACTAAAAGAGTTATATACTTAGGTGATGAAAAAGAGCAACGTGCCACTATACTTGCTTATCATCAAGGTAAAACAAGTCACCGTGGAATCAAAGAAACTCTTATGAAATTAAAGCGTAATTATTTTTGGACAAATATGGATATAACAGTCGCTTCTGTAATCAATTCTTGTGAAACTTGTAAAACTCTAAAATATGATCGCAAACCTTTAAAACCAGAATTAATGTTAACGCAAACTCAAACAAAACCTTTTGCTGAAATATTTATAGATATATTCTCTATAGAAGGAAGCTACTTCCTTACCATAATAGATGCTTTCAGTAAACTAGGTCAGGCTTTTGAAATATCCAATCGCTCTACACCTGAAGTAGTTCGTGCCTTAATTAAATTTTTCTCATTTTATGGCGTACCAAATAAGATCAGTGCTGATTCTGGTACTGAATTCAACAATACACTTTTAAAAGAAACATTACAATTTTATAAAATAGAATTACACATAAGCACTCCACATAATCCTAATTCTATGGGTTTAATTGAAAGATTCCATTCAACTATTTTAGAAATATATCGTATCGCTAAATATGAACATAAAATAACTGACGCGGCTAACGTTATGACTTATGCAATTATGTCATACAATCAAACCATTCACTCAACGACTGGTCTTACACCATTTGAAGTAGTTTTTGGACACACTGATTCTAATAGTACTTTTGAAGTAAACTTTAACAAACAATATACGCAACAATTAGTAAACGATCATATGAAACGAACGAAATATCTTTATAAATATTTAACAGACAAAGTAATTGAAAATAAAGAAAAGATTAAAACAAAACGTGGTGGTGAAACATCATTTGATATTCAAGAAGAGGACACTATATTTGTAAAAGGTGTTAATACAAGGCGAAGTAAAGATAAACCGCGTTATCAAAAAGCACAAGTATATGGTAAAATTGACAGAAATATCTGTCCTGTAAAAATGAAAACTCGAAAAACAAACGTGCCTATTAAGGATATAAAACGACCTTCGCAGGTACCTCCTCGGGCTCCTGGCTCTGATCATCAGGATTCACGCCCTTCAACTTCACAGAATCGATAAAAATCCTGGTATAGTCCTTGTGAAACAAGGTCAAGCTAGTGTAAGTTATGATAAGTGGACAATAATTAAGATTTTAGATTTAAGTCTGATACGTGAGGATTTAGAATTCAATATAAAAAGATATACTAAATTTAATCAATATTTAAAAACACATTTTGATAATGAAACATCTAATGTTCAACTTTTTAATGTAAAGCTTCAAACGAATTATGTAATGAATATTAGTATTCAAAAATTAGAACAGTTATCTCCATCAACTAGAATTAAACGTGGACTTCTCAATCCTCTTGGATCTATTATTAAGCTTATAACTGGTAACTTAGATCATAATGATGCTTTAAGATATGAAAATATGATTGATTCTCTAACGACACGCCAAAATACACTCATTAAAAAGGTAACCTTAATATCAGATATTTCTGAATCAATGATAAAGATAACAAATTTCACGAAGGACAATTTCATTCGAATAGATAAAGAGTTACGAGAAATAAAAAAATTAATAAATCAAACTAATATTGATATAACTACCCATAATTTTATTAATGTTTATAATTTATTTTTCCATAATTTTCAACTACTCTACATTCGGTTGAATGAAATTGAAACTTCTCTGGCATTCAGTAAATTAAAAATATTACACCAATCTCTTATAAACTCAAATGAATTATTAGAATTGTTAAAAAAGATAGAGAAATTCTACAAACTTGTGTATCCAGTAAGTTATGACAATTTAGTTAAAATAGAGCAATGTATAGAGCTTAAAGCTTATACAAAAGGAAGTCAAATAACATTCATTTTAGATATACCAATAATTAGAGATGAAATTTATACATACTACAGAGCAATTCCAATACCTATGACCAATCCTTCTAATCATACCACCATCATTATTCCTAAATTTCCTTACCTATTAGTAAAAGGGTCTAAATTTGTCTCGCTCACTTTACCTTGTAATGAACTTCACGACGAAATGTTCCTGTGTCACGAGGATGATTCTCGAACAACTTCAGAAGACACTTGCATAACAGCATTAATTCAATTTTCTTCGAATACGAGTTCTTGTCATCCAGTACCAGTTGAAATCAAGACCATTAAGATACAACCAATTGGAAAAGAGAGATGGATTCTTCATAGTAACGCTGAGAATATATTATCAAAAATTTGTAACGACGAAATAACGAAAGAAAATATAGAAGGGACATACTTCCTCGTCCTAGATGACCATTGCGATGTTAAAATTGGTGAAATTACGCTAAAAGCTCACCATATTACTACGAGTAATTTGAAGATGTCAAAATTACCGATTATTAATCTTCCCGAAATAACAATTACTGAGCAACAATTGCAACGTGAACCCATCAATTTGGATAACAGTGAATTAATAAATCTTCAACATTTAAATAATCTTTTAAAAATCAGTGAAAGTGAACTAAAAACATCAAGTGAAAGAATTATTAATGTAAAAAGTGTTAGTGCCGGAACTTTATTGTTATATGTGATTATATTTCTATTAATTCTTGTATTCTTAGTATATAAGCTCAGTTTTTGTAAAAATTATTGCTATCGAAATAATCATAGTGATAATCATCCCTCTGATAATTTCGAACTTGAGGGGGGAGGAGTTATGCAGTCTGTACCCTCTCTTATTACGTCTTGTTAATTGGTACATACGTTAGAAATGCTGATGTTACGTTTTTAACCCATATTATGTCTGCAAACTACTGATAGACACCTGGTGTTTTGACTGAATGTATTGCGACATATTTCTCATTATTTCATAGTAAACAGCCCCACTTTGTGTTTATAGAATAAGAGTTTATAAAAGAGACATTTGTAACAAATAAAGCATTCTTAATAAAGCTTCTTGAGAATCAGTCTTGTCTTAGACTTTTTAAAAACCCTCGGCAGTGCTCCCGAAATTTAACTAGGTAATTATTATATAAATAAACATTATTTATCGAAAAATATTTATGTTGTATTTTCAAAATACTTATAAAATTTTGAAATACAAAGCATACATGTGTATGCATACATACATATATGCATGTATGTATTTTTTATAACGTTCTTTCTTTTACCATCTTAAAATAATAACTTTTTGTACTTTGCGTATAGGCTAAAGACTAAAGGCATAGATATTATTTCTTATCTATGCTACCAAAGAAGCAAAAGTCTGCAAAAGTCAAAGCGACGCCATGACAGATCACGTGATGTAAATTTTCGTTGGACATGCGCGTATCCCTGCATTTTTCAAGTGATTTATGAACGGCGAGACTGTTTTCTCATGAAATAAATACGTAAAAACTACCGTGATAGTCGTGTATCGACATTGAACATTATAAATATAGTGTGATCTATCACATACGAGTGTGTTGAGTTAAATTATGCGAGGAAGTTCTTGTTTCTAAAGGTCTACTGAAAATGGTAATGTAGTCTTCATTTATATTTTTACATTGAAACATAAATCGTGTCCTTTGTTTCCTACTTTAACAACATTTATAAAATGAAATAATATAAATTTGGTGTTTAATAACCGGTGTTTTCATACCTCGTACAGTTTTCAAACAATCAAAAATTAAAAGCTTTGTGGTTTGACAGTTCAAGACTGCGGATTTCATTTGTATTCAAGGCAAGAATGTTTTATTATTCAGTCTATTTTGTTAAAATCTAGGCCTTTAAACAGTTAATTCTGCGATTTTTATTTATGTATTGAGAAAGTCTTACAGTCCGTTTGTGGAGTAATGTAGTATTTCTTTCTTTGTATTTCGTTTCTAGTCGGTTAATTTTCTCGTGAGCAACTGGACACAATTGGTAACATGCGATGACATCATGATGGCCTGACGCAAATAATACATATACAGAGGTTGAATTTTACGAACTAACATTTTTAACGCATCTTTACCGATCAGTTGATTGATGTACGTTGTCGAAATGCATTAACCCAGAATTGACTACTACAATACAAGCGTCATAAAAATCTTATTCATACAAAATAACCAACTGAAAAAAAAGTAGGAGGTTTTAATTTGAATATATAATTTTTTTTTCTTTGTTTATGAACCAATTTAGATGTTTCTGTCTTTGTTGGAAAGGGGTTAACAAGGCTGGTCCCATTTTAATTTCAATGGCATTGGTCCTTCGACTTCAAAGAAACACCAGGGACCTCAGATTCATTGAAGTTGGTTTTCTTTTTTGTTAAAAATTGTCTTCTTAATCCAAATAATATATATAAAAGGTATTAGTTGTAAGGGCATCACTTGAGAAAGGACTGATATAGACTGTTAGAGGAAAATGATAATGTGGGTTCCTTTTACACCATAGTTGAGCACTAAGGAAGGAACCCCTAAGGTGATGAAAGTTTATATGAAAATCTGCCATTGTTGCAGATTGATCTTTGAAAATTGTTTTTTTTTAATGTCACCAATCCAAATGTTAGATATTTATTAACTATCAAATGTATAACGTAAACATTTTGATATAATGTCAAAAAAAGAGTTATAATAACATTATAATGAGACATAACTATGACGCAAGCCAAGCTGCTGGCAAAGCGTTTGTAGATTACCCTCCACATAAAGACAAATTCACAAAATAATTAGTCTTTCTTCATAATTTTAATATAGGTAGTGTTAAATAACTATATAGTTCTATCTGCCTAGAAGTGTGCTTCTAACACTAATAATAGTCATCTTTCTTGTAAATCTGTTACATATGTCCAAATAAAAAGGAATCTATAACCTTAGTATAAACTGTGTTAAAGGAGACAGTTACATATATTGTGAACCAAGTTCATATTTTTACTGTGTAATAATTGGTATACAATGTATTAAAACTATACAAAAATGGTGGACTTCTTTTTTTCCTAGGGTAAATTTCTAAGTTTAACTATTTATTTATTTATAATAAAAACATAAACAAGATTTAAATTGTGAAAAATTATTATATTACTGCAAAAAAAGGAGTGCAATCTTAACTATAGGAGTTTATGATATGATTAAACACAATTAGCAGTTAAAATAATTAATTAACAAAGAGCACCAATGGTCTTCGAAATGTAATAAGAGAAAACAATTAAACTTCAACAAATTAATATGTTTTTCAAGGCTGAAGATGAAGATGTCTAGATCCAACTTTTTAGACTCAGCATTATAACATGATACAATTCTATTCAATGTATATGTAAAAAAGATGTGAGAATGGTGTGCTTTTATATAAAATAAAATATCTGAAATTAAAAGTGTGTTAGAATGCCTGTACATGAGTTTAAAGTTAATAAGTCTGTTAATTTGTTTTCAATTCCATTATGGTTTAAGTGTACATGTGATTATTATACACTTCTTTTACAACAAAACAATCCAACATTCCAGCTTAGGTTACAAACAATACTTGTATTACCTGTGCCCGTGGCTTCACTCTTGTGGACTACAGAATGCCATTGATTGGGCACACACACAAATCTTGCTCTCTCACTCCCGGCTATTTTAAAGACAAAAATGATTGTTGTGGGTGTTCCTTAAAATAACGATAAGACTTATACTCTCGCTGACTTTTTTGTGGATAGTTTTAATGTTTACAATCATGTAGTACATTAATTTGGTGTATCTCTTATGGTTAACTTAGCATAAGCAATTTAAGCACCCAAATTGATTCCACAACCAGTATTTTTATTTTTGTGTGTTACCCTAATTCTTTTTCTAAAATAAAAGGAACCTATGTTACTCTTTATAACATCAGCTATCTACCAGTGAAAGTCCCGTCAAAATCGGTCCAACTGTTTCAGAGATTATCCAGAACAAACAGACACACACAAAAATTTTAAAGATTGCTTTTTTGTTATATGAATCGTATATACTTTGATATGCATTTAGTAAAAAGCTGTTATTTTGACATTACAAACAGACACTTCATTTTTATTAATTGTATAGATGTGCACTCCCTTAATATATAGTTCTTTTCTATCCTTAGATCCTCAAAAAAGGCATAATCATAATCCATCCTTATATTATATTTCTTGCTAAATGTGTATTTAAATTTTTATTTTAAAAGAGATCACAATTTATGTTTTTATTTTTTTGTATTTATAACACTTATGTTCTCTGCTTAGTTTAAAATATATTTTTAACTCCCTTCAAAAAATAGTGAATGTGCTCAATTCAATAGTATTATATATATATTTTTGTGGATGTTCAAGCATAACTTCTTTGTCTATGAACCCATTTAGATGATTCTTTATTTATTGGAAAGGGGATACCTCAAGGGTGGTCCCATTCTAATTTCATTGCTATTGGACCTTCAACTTCGAAGAGGGACCAGGGAACTCTTCAAAATCATTGAATTTTTATATTTGTCAAAAATTATCTTGTTTTTTATAATAATTGTCTTGTATTTTATTAGATAAATTGCTTTACTTTTTTATGTGGTTTCTGCCTATGTAAGCAATCCCTGTGTCAAGTAAGACAAATACATAATTTAGAGCATTACAATATTATTTTGTAATGCAGTAAATAATTGTGTAAAATTATAAAATCTAACAGGGCTCTGACACACTACATATCCATTTATAATTGTTAAAAATTACTACATATTTTATGTTACATGGGTTAGGTTTCTTGAACTAAATATGTACTTACATACTTTTATGTAAATTGTTTTGCTCTTCATACAATCCAATTTTATGTATTCTTTGAAGAATCAACTTGAAATATTTAATTTTGTAATCATGTTCAAAGTTTATAGAAGTCTTCATAAATAAATAAAATCCATATTGGTATTCTGTATATACCAATCAGTGACGTCAAATCCAGCTATGTATTCAAAATAATGGTTGTAATTTGTTGCATAGAAAACTACAGAAAAAATACAAAAATAATTCATACACAACTTCTCACCCTCGAAACATCATCTTTCTTTCTGCCTCGTCACTTACGACTCATAGTTAATAAAAAAAAAAATCTGTTTTATTTTGCCATATCAGTCCTTTCAACGCCATCCCACATGTATATTAGACTGGTAAACTCCAAAACCTTTTAACTGATCAGCATGAAAGTTGGTACTCCTAAGTGTTTTTTGTGGAGAAAGTTATTACGCTATTCCTGAATGTCTATCACTGTGCTGTTAATTATTGACTACTGGAATTAGCAGAACAGTTTTATAATAAACAATATTATAGTTAGTCTACCCATGGAAAAGCATCAGGGTGCTGGTTACTAATAATTTCTAATAATAAATATAACATGATAAAAATAATCAAAATATTTACAATAATATTTAGATTGTGATATTATATCATAACCACAAAAATCAATTATTTGTTATCTAAAATTATGAAGTGCTTCAATACAGCACATTGATAGCCTTTGCCCATGAATTTACATTTTTATCTATAACCAGCTGTGCCCCACGGTTTCACGTGTTAAATAAATATCAACGTAGCCATGTCGCCAAGGGTTGTTCTCAATTCCCGTACTTGCCAGCAGCTCTCAAAATTACATCACATTCATGTTTACTGCTAGGCACTTTAGAGTCGTAGCGTGAAGTTATGTAGACTGTAACCTTGCTCACTAAATAGGCTATAAAATACAAAATAATATTTCATGTATGTGCAATGGAGATTACCCTCCACAAATACATAGGATTCACACTATACTCATTGAAGCTCATTGAAAATGTACAGAGAAGGGCTACTAAGATGGTGTATGCAGTGCGTAACTTACCCTATGAACAGCGCCTCATAAACCTTGGCCTTACCACACTAGAACACCGTAGACAAAGGGGCAGGTTAATCGAAACTTATAAAATCCTCACTAATTATTACGATGTGCCCAGCCTTAAAGATATGTTTAAGTCAAACGAAAATAAACACCTACGAGGTCATCCCTTGAAACTTTGGGAATTCCCAGCAAAAAGAAACCCAATGAAGCATTTCTTGCCTAACAGAGTGGTCACAGCATGGAACAAACTTCCAGAAAAAGTTGTGATGGCTCCTACCATAACCTCCTTTAAGAGCAGATTGGACAAGGATGATATCTCCAAGCTATTTGATACGCACGCATCAGCTAATTAGCTGCTAGTGTGTCTTACCAAATAATAATAATAATATAATATTAGTAACAGACTGTTCCCGCGAATTTCTCTCTGTGGACTTCGAATTGAGTCTTTATGGGGATAAAAAGTATCCTATGTCTTATTTCAGGTTATAAGCTATCTGTGTGCCAAATTGCATCCAAATCCGTTAAGCTCTTTTTACATGATTGAGTAACAAAATAAAGTAACTTGCATAAATAATAAATTAGGAAGAATTATTGTCTAATCTATTTATCTATTTAATTCTTTAAGTGAGCAATTCTTGTAAATATATTCTCAACAAAAAATATAAATGTGGAAAAGGGGCCAAGTTCCGTTCCTCTTTGTCATCGTGAAAAGAGCTGAGATCTAAGGTGTGCCAAATTCCATAGCTGTTCATTTAATTATAGTTGTAGGAATGTTCATTCATCAAATCATTGTTGTTGTAAGGCTTTTTCTAATGGCCTGCCTGGCTAGCTCCCGTTCAGTTTGAAAATCTGCCACCAGACACCAACAGGTGTGTACAGCTGCACTTGAGAGCCAAGTCTTTCACTAGGCTTGGGACACAACATCACTTAAGATCTGGTGAATTGTAGCCATAACGCTAAACATAATGATAAAATACTTTATACTTACTTTGTTTGCTATGGAATTAATAACAAGGCAAGTCTTAATATAATTGACATTTAATTTTGACTTCAAAAAAGGATAAATTAGATTAAATATTTATTGACAACTAAAACTTGGAACTGAATTTGGATGAATCATTGCCCTGTGTCTAGATGTAATTTGTTACTAATAAATTCTAAATAACATTTTAAATTCCAAGTTCACCTAGGTAGGTTTTTTTTAAAGATACCGAGCATAAATCACTCGCCCAGATTAATTATCATAATTGCTCACTTAAATACATACATTCAACCGAATGCTCCAAATAACGATATCTAAGGAATGATTCTGTGGAGGAATTGTCTATGACATTTATTCATTACTTCAGCATCTCAACAAGACATGTGAGGTCAAAGAATAATGGACAATAACCCACCTAGACTCATGTTGATAACAGGTTTATTGCTTGTTGATGATAAAATGACCCCAGCCATTGCAATGATGTCATGCTAGAGTTGCCTTGAGTGCAGCATGCAGGGTTATCACTAGGGTTAGTTACCCTTTGAAACTATTTTAGAAGTAAAACCTCTTTAGCCATGACAGTTTTTTTTTAGGCGGTAAACATTCAGTAAAATATGTACTTTGTAAAAAAAAATCCTATTTATTTTTATACTAGCTGTGCCTGTGGCTGCACTTGCGTGGACTACAGAATGCCGTCGATCGGGCAAACGCGCGAATCGAGCTTGCCCCGCTCCCTATTATTTTAAAGGCAAAAATGTTTATTGTGATGTTTAGAAGATAGAGATTTTAGCCTTCGCTGATTTTTTTGTTGGGCTTTATAAATAATATAAAAACTCCAGTTCAGTATTTAAAATCTTACGATTCAAATAATTGTTACGTAAAATATACGGTAGCACAGTACTACAAAAATAAATGTAGCAACATTATTTTCAAGTGTATAATATTCGTGATTGTCAATTTACTCCGTGGAATTAAAAAACGCAGTATAGTTTATGCGGGACGGTTGTGAACCCTAACTATCACCTTTTTAGAATAATATGTCGACCTTAGTATTAAATGATACATGTCCTGCTCCTGGGCATTACACGTTTTGCCCATAAATGTCTGAAACTTAATCGATCAATCTATATATTGATGTCAATTATCTATTAATCTATTCTATCATTATGAAGCAATGATGACTTAGTGGTAGAATGTACGGTCACTGTCTTAATTGACGTGAGTTCGAATCCATGCAATAAGTGAGCTTTCGGTAAAGGAACATGGTGGCAGAGTATTTTCTAAAGCCCGTCTGGCTAGCTACCACCCTTAAGTTGAATAAGTGTCGTCAAGCACCTAAGCTACACTGTGTGCCACAGGTCCGTTCCTCGGTGTGAAGCACCTATAAAAGATAAAAATGTCTTTACTGGCAACACCATGTCTAAATCTTTAAAATATAAAAAAAAACGTTTATAGGTACTGGTGACTCTCCATGTCTTGCAATGTTTTAGAATAATGAACACAAATTGATCTCTAAGTTTGTAAGTGTGGGGGATTCTGGAACTATAAAAGATAGAGGAATATGTTCTAAAGAACTGTGACATCGAGTTTAAAGATGAGAAAAACTGCATTCATGGATTTTCATAATAAATTATACTCAAGTCGGGAATCGAACATAATCGTTTAAGCTTAATTTATTTATTATGATACCGATAGTATAGAGGTTGTGTAAGGATAAATATTGCTAGGAAAGGAATGCACGAGTTTTTATGCCATGATAAGGGTTGCCATTCGTCCCGATATATGAGGACTGTCATCGTTACTACGCCCTCTGTCCCGACAAAGTACTTGACCGCGCTATGGAAGGAGTAAAATGTTCTGGATATTTTTAGCTCCGATTGCTTTTATAAAAATTTAAGGAATTAGTTGGCTCTGAAGAGTGTAATGCTAACAATTCTGTACTAGATAAGTGCTTTCACTTTTTAAGTTAAACTAGAAATCCGGATGAAATATGAAATACACCGATTTTATAAACATTTCAAATGCCGAAAGAATTATGTAAAAAAGTTACGACTTAAGCAAAATAAGATCAAGCTACGTTTAACATTGTATAATTTACAATATTTGTTAAAAAAAAACCCCTTTTTGTCTTGACGGGAGTATCGCCATTTATGGCAACCCTAACCGTGATAAAATTGATTTATTTACACTACTATGAGTTTTTATTTTGTTACAGGTTTTAAAAAAGAATGTGACAGGACGTCACTAGTGATTTAGAAGAAAATCGATACCTGTGATAGTGTTGTGACGTTGTTGAAGTGAATCGATTCGATGCCGTCGCGTGGCTGGTTTTAAACCCAGCGGCTTACAGTGTTAGTGAGATGACATTGACCTGGGACAGGACTCATAAGCCAGTTGAGAAGTGGTTATTGGAGGTTATCGAGAAGTCAGAGAGGATTTACTGAACGGTGAGTTCTAGCCACACGTAAGTGTGTCAGCCAAGTTCGGAACGGGCGACACTGCGCCGGCCAGTGTGTATTTTTACAAAAAACATTTCGAGATACTTTCGACCCCTCTTAAAGTCAAAAGCTATTCGACCTACACACTTGAAATTTTGTAAGTTTCCCTTGCCTTCCCTTTGGAGGTTCCCTTGAACACTGAGAATCCCAAATTTTACGAATTAACCTAATATAGTTTTTGAGTTATTAAGGTTTGAAAAGTAACACTTTTACCACTCGCTGACTCACTCATTAATACTTAAAACTTGCCAAGTTAGAAATCCCATATCAAAGAAAGTAAAAAATTGTTTTGTAAATTAATTGGTTAGATCTCAGGTCTTTTATCGGTGACAAGGACTATCCGAAACGTCCCAACATTTCTACCGGACTTGGTACCTTTTAAACCGAATGTAAAAAAAAAAACAGAGGTTACTTTATGAAGCAATTTGGATGATTCTTTTTGAAGTGAAAACTTCTTTTAGCTCGGTACGTATATTTTTAGATGAGATAAAATCTCTGGACTCGCGACACCGTTACGAGACGCAGCTATAGCCTGTGCATATATGCATGTACGTATAGCAGACCGCGAACGTGTCTTTCATAAAAGAATATTAAATGTATTTTAAAGTTTCTAATAATTAATAAAATACAACTCATAAATGAAATGCAATTCATAACCCAATAACTAAGTTTTCACTTCTGTCGGCACTCCCGGAGTGCAACTCGTAATTTTTTTTTTTTTGGATAGGGGCTACCTCAAGTGTGGTCCCATTTTAATTTCATTGGCATTGGACCTTCAGCTTCGAAGATACACCAGGGAACTCTTCAATATTATTGAAGTTGCTTTTCTTTTTTGTTAAAAATTGTCAAGATCACAATGAAATGTTTTCGTTGGGATTTATCTTTTACTAGCTCTGCCCTACGGTTTCACCCGTGTTAAATTTATTAGAGCAATTCTCCACCGCGGCCCTGACAACGCAGTAGTGTAACTTATTGTTCACACTTTCCGTATTCGCCGACAGTTTGCCGAGTTGCTTGATGTTCATGGTTATTGCTTAGCTTCTTAGTGCTGAAGCTTGAAGTTATATATAGTCTAAATAAAATGCTTATATAATTTTTCAAGTCTGACTTTTAGTTCCAGAGTTTAGCGCTTTCAAGCTCTTTTACGCTTTATAATATTAACTAGAGATCGCCCTAAGCTCGAAATTCGAACAACGACTTTTTGATCATAGACTATTTTCTGTTTGACATTTGCAGTATTCATGCACCTAAATCATGAGTATCTACATCTACATCACTTGCTGTCACTTTTCGTTGAATGACAATGTCAATATTTTGGGGGGTCTAAGTTCAATGGTTCAAGTTAACATATTAGTAGCAGATTATATAGATAAATTTTAGCTTTCTGCACTACTTCTCCATATAAACTTTAACCATGCCAAATCTCAGGCTTCACGTATTAATGTAATATTAATAACTAGCTGTGCCCGTGGCTTCGCTCACGTGGACTACAGAATGCCCGCGCAAATTTTGCTCCCCCGCTCTCGGCTATTTTAAGGATAAAAATGCTTATTGTGGATGTTCGTTAGAAGATAGATGTATACTCTCCCGGACTTTTTTGTAGGTATTTTTAATGCTTATGATTATGTACTACATTAATTTGCTATATCTCTTATGGTTTACTCAGCATAAGCCATTTAAGCGCCCGAATTGATTCACCATGACCGTTTTTTCTTATTTGTGCAGAACCCTAATTCTTTTTCTAAAATAAAAGTAGCCTAAGTTACTCCCTATATCATCAGCTATCTATCAGTGAAAGTCCTGTCAAAATCGTTCCAACCGTTTCGAAGATTACCCGTAACAAACAGACAGACAGACAAAAATTTTAAAAATGGGCCATTTTTTTATATGTACATTACAAACAGACACTTCAATTTTATTAATTGTATAGATGGTATATATTTATAAATCAGATGAAGCTTTTGTTTGAAGATAGAAATAAATAAGAATCTTTCTTCTTTTTCCTACTTTTTTTTATAATTAAATGGGTAAATATTTCGTTTAACAAAATGTCTTGTGATGATTTAAAGTAAATCGTAGAATAAATTATTTTTTACAATTCGACTCCATAATTAAAACTACGTGTCTTTTCATCAGAGAACTGAGTTTTTTAATCTGTGCTGACATCTGACAGCTTCGCCTCGTAATTACGTATTTCGTTAGAGCAAAGCGATGGCAGATATCGGTAATTAACAGTTTCGAAATAGCTAATTCGTATTATGTACCGGTCATAATGTACCAAAAATAATTAGCGTTATTGAAGCCGATATTTAGCGATTTTTGCTGTCACTATTGCTCTTACTAAATACGTAATTAGTTGGGCCGTACTCCAATACTTGTAGATCACCCGTTTCGTAGTGTTATTTTTAAATAGTATATTATCTTTCAAATTGAAATCAAATAAATAAAATCTTTATTCAATTTGGGTCCCTGAGAAGGCACATATGAACGTCAAAACCCTACTCCCGGTTCGGAAAATATCCTTCGGGAGGAACCGGTAAGAAACTCGATCGGTTTTATCTCTTTTTTCCAACTACACAAAAATGTAAACAGTAATAATAATTTAGTGGTTGCACAAAGAGATATAAGATACCATCACGCCTCTATCCCCGAAGTGTTAAGCAGAGGGAGAGAACACCTATAGTTCGCAGGGGATGTTTTAGATCCCATGTTATTACATTAATGGCCTATTGCCATTAATCGGACACAAAGCAAAACTCCGAGCTGCTACTGAGAACTTCATAGAAAACCCCAATAACACTGCTCGTTAGGAATCAAACCCAGAACCTCGACGATAGCAGTCGTGCTTACGACTATAGATATAGCGCATTGCCGACTTTGAACCCTCCTTCGAGAACCCTACTCACCGCAAGAACACAACACAAGGTTATTTGGCTGCGGAGTTGTTCCACCAGTCCGACTGCGCCAAGTTGGGAGAAATCCTTAAAGAAATTTCTTTGTGCTCAATCTATCTGAAATATAAACACATACACTGATAAAACATAACCATTCCTTTTGGCGTTGCCTTTAGTCGGGTAAAAAAGAAATCGCTTAGAGCAACCATATTAAGGTTAAACTATTTTCAGTTTAAGTTTTATCATCAATCTTCACTTACCATTACGAAGGTCAATTTACCCTAAATTAACGTTAAAGGTCGGGGTGATATCTCAAGGACATAATAAATAAGGTCACCACTTTGTTTCAGTTTCGTGTAAGAATAACTTTCATGAATGTATGATCGAATAAATTTAATGTCGTTTAGCGGTCGTGAGTATTTACATCACGAGGAAATTTTATGTAATACGTAAACTAAAAAATTTCAAGAGTTCAGTATCTTAACTTTGCCCTCCCAATACATCTTAGAAAAATTGTTGTTATAGATTATTTTAGAAATTAATATAAAATAGTCCTTCCATTCCATCTTTTAGACTTAGTAAAACAAATAAAAGTTTTTTAGATTATTGTGTTAAAATATCTGTTAGGTACGCGTCACTTCCCCTCTGCGTGAGGGGGGGGGGGGGGTTGACGCTTCCCCAGTTTGGACGGGCGTTTTGTTGCGCCGGATGCCCGTCTCGTAGACGCCGTACGGATGCCAGTGGGACGCGATGTTAGTAGTGAGGGGTCCGGGGGGTGCAATAATGCACGACCGCTTGAGGTGCCAGGTCTTCAATGAAAGTCGAAATCTTCAATTAATTGTTCGCAGGACGACCAAAGCTTTCTTCTTGTTGTTACTTGTACTCGTTGAATTGCGCCGTGCCTCATACGGCGCCTCTTCGAGCTTAAGTAGTTCGGAGAGTGACCGTAAAGAGATCTATTACACATTCACATATTATATACATCAAGTATATATTCCGTACATAAGCCAAAAACAATGCAATTTACGGGCGGCATCACCGCTTTCTGTTCGTAAAGTTTCCATAATATTAAATATTCTTACTCTATTGACTTAGTCTATGCATTTATCTATTGTATATTAGTTCTATTTCCATATATGTGACACACAATACATAAGCATTTATATACAACTTAATACATAACATGCAACTTATAATTTAGCGTAGTCGCTAACATTTCTCTATAATATTATCCATATCGATCTATTTTATCATAACACATAAACACAATAATATCACATAATATCCTAACACAAGACACGAAAATAACTGTTCTGTCGCCAACAATATCTGTAATAAACTTCCTAAGCACGTTACCGGTTTGTCGGTTTGTTAAGTTCAAGAATCATGTTAAGCAAGTTTTATTGTCGAAAGGGTTTTTATAGGGTGGCTGATTACGTGAATGATGGTGATTCCCTCTCTGTACATCTAGTGAAAATGATAATCTATACTAATATAATAAAACGTAAAAAAAAATTGGTTGTTTGTTTAAACACGCTAATCTCTGGAAGTACAAGTCGGATTCGAAAAACTCTTTTTGTATATGATAGCCAGACTTTGCGCCATGGGGCACAGCTAGTAAACTATAAAATGGTACATTACGGCGAACAACTGCCAAAAAAATTTTTAAAAAAAACGCATAATAACCACGACAGATGCAAATTTGTCTCCCTTATTCTGGAGTCGCATATGAAGGGTTCAATGTTGTTTGGAAAAAACTTAATAAGTATAATATCTCATTCGGGTTTACGATTAGGGCTGATTGGTGACATCACTATTTAAAAACACAATAGATAAACACATGAAAAGTCCGTGGGAATAAAAAACGCACTATAATTTGTGTACCATTATTATTCGAGACAAAAAAAATTAGATAAATTTAACTGTTCTTTTTGGATACCAGATGGCGCACTGTCCGCAACCGGCCTCGCTGGAGGCCGCGTTGCCTCTACTCAGCCGGCCGGACCTCCGTCTGCGCCAGCTGCTCGGCGAGCAGCTCGTCGCGCTTGTTCGACGCGAGCCGGAGATCACGCAGGACCTCGCCGCGCAACTGATTGACGTGCTCATTACTTGGCTGAACGGGGGAAATTTTAAGGTGAGGCTTATTGAATAATGAATGTTTCAAGGCAATTTCTAACAAAAAAGAAAATAAACTTCAATTATTATAACAAGTTCCCTGGGCTATCTTCGAAGTTGAAGGTCCAAAGCCAATGAAAATAAAGTGGGACCACCCAACGAAAAATAATCATCTCCAAATCGGTTCATAAAAAAAGAATTTATGGCTGAATGTGTTTAAAAAAAATACATTCGAATTGATAACCTCTTTTTTAACCGTCTTCAACAAAAAACGGGAACTCTACTCAATTCGAATGTAGATTTTTTTTAATGGGTGTTATGCATTACAATACAATTATTATCATTTTTAGTGAGATGTACAGAGAGGGTATCACTTTCAGGCATCACCGTCATTCGCATGATAATACATACCTATCATCCTTTCGACAATTTGTCTTAAATAACGCTTGTTGTGGCAGAAGAAGCAGGAAAGTAAAATGAACACAGTAGAAATGAGAGCGCTAAGAAATATGGTAGAAGTGAAATTGAGGGACAGGATAATAAATAGTGTGATAAGAGGGTTTCGTGGTGTGAAAGAAGATATAGTCACACGGATTGAGAAAGTAAAGCTTAGATGGTTTGGGCATGTTGAGAGAATAAATGAAAGAAGAATAACTAAACAAATTTATAATGTGAGTGTGAATGGGAACGTTCGAAGAGGAAGTCCTAGTGAACATTTCACAAACAAATCTGGGACGTTCTGAAGAAGGAGCACTCTAAACTGACGAATATGCATCAAAATACTGATGAACGTTGAAAAGCGGATGATGTATGCCCAAATTCCCGGATCGTAGCAAGTGGAAGGACGTGGTCTCTGCCTAACACGTTGGGAAAAAGGCGTGATTTATGTATTTGTCTTAAGCTTAAAAGATGGAATGACAAACAAGACAAAGAAACGGTTTCTTGGGCTTTATAATATCAATATTATCAATTTATATAATTAGGTTAGAGAGAATTGTCGTGGTTTTAATAAAATTTCATGACAGTTAATTAGTAATGTAATGTGTCATGCATAGGTATACAGAATGATCACTTTGTGCGTCATCAGACCAGACCACATTACTAATTGCTATTGTTGAACTAAGTGATGAGGCGCTTACACAACAAGTTCGGATAACCTGATTTCGAACCACAAAATGAACCCGATCTTTCGCCGCGGCGGTATGACGTTTTCTAGTTAAAAACCCGTGGGATCATTGGAATGACTGTCCACTGAAGCAGAGTTGTCCAAGTATCGACCAATAGAATTGCATCTCGTAGATTTTAATGCATTTCGATTTTGGGTCGTCCTTTAATTACGTGAGGCATTTACAGGAGGGGGGTGGGAGTCGAGCCGAATCTAATCCTATCTCACGCTCGGGAAGACCTCGGTAAATATCATTTTTTTTTTCTTCATAAAAACTATAAAATTGAGAAAAAAATGGGTTTAATTAAAACTACATTTCTCCACTAAAATATGGGTAAAACCTATAAAACAATATTTATTGCGGTAAGATGCGAACTCCATAAAGTAGATACAGTAGCCCTTCGATTGTATTTCCGCCACCAGCCAGCCGGAGCAGATGATTCTACTGAAAATCTCTGTGGACTGAATTTGAATGAATATTCTTTTACGAATTTTAGTGGTTCGATTTTCTCACTGTTACTCAGACTACGTTCAGTGTTAAATAAAAATACCTAAATAGGCAAATTATGTTTTATTTTATTTTTATATATCCACTGTAATTTAAGCACATGTTTTTACGTGTTTACACTAAAAATGGTCGAATTCTAATAAGCCGAAAAATCAACAAAATCACCTCACGTAATTAATGGACGCCTCCTTAGTCGAGATTTGGGTAGCACTGCTTCAGTGGACAGCTGCGGAGAAGCTTGCAGCATGCATGACAGCCGTGACCGTCCATAGATCGCCGATTTCTAGGTGGTCGCCTTTGTTTTTAGATTTCACTGTATTTACTATCCGGCACGATGCCGTCATTCTGCTGTGCTACTAATAAGGACATTATTAAAAATAAATATGTATATTTCTATCGTCGACATAATATAATATATTGATAAGCTAATCTTTTATGTGAAATTTTTTCCGGTTTTTGTTATGCGGTTTTTGCCATTGTGGTATATTGAAAATATGATTTAACCAATCTTCTGGTCACAATATACTTCATCCTTTATAGGAAAACTTTCTTTTTTAGCCGTCTTCAAAAATTTACAGTGGTTACTTAATTCGATTGCGTTTTTTTTTTTAAATAGATATCCAATCATAACTTAATTGTTTATGAAGCGATTTGGATGATTCTTTTTTTTTTGTTTGATAGAGAATAATACCTCAAGGATGTTCCCATCATTTTAATTTCATTGGTATTGGACTTTGGAATTGGAAGATACAACCATGAAACTCCTCAGAATAATTGAAATTTCTTTTTTATTAAAAATTATCCTGTATTTTATAGCAACTGTGTTTCTCCACAATTCTGCCAAACGTCACGTGAAAATAATATTTTTATAATTGTTCTTGTAATCTTCGAGCATCGCAAAAACGGTGCAAAGCAGTTTTTGTGGTAACTTCTTGCTTTTTCTTGAATAGGCGCCGCAAAAAACCATTTTGCCATTGTCAATGTGTTTAAAGCCTTCGTAATATTTTCTAATATACAAAATGGGTCCGACAAGATAGTGGTTTCTTTGTTAGAACTATATTGAGACTTTTTTGGCAACTCAAATTACATGTTTTCAGTTTATATTTATAATCCAATTTACGCATGCACAATAACCAAATTGAATCACGCACAATGCGACCAATATTAGATAATATAGGATCAAAGTAAATAAATATATGTTAAATAAATTAAAATAAAAACAACAACATATTCAGCTCAAAATCCCGCCAAAAACTCCTATCGTTTAAAGCCTATTCTAAAGACAAACATAAATAACTTTTTAAATTACTAAATTGGCAAAGGTCATCCAACAATAGAAGGATGTAAGCTATAAAAAGATATATAGGTAATTGGGCTAAGGAGATAATAGCGGATGCTGCTTAAATAATAAACGGGCAATTATAGCAGATGATCGTCGATGTATATATATTATCCATAGTCTGATTGTTTCGAGTCGTTATCGATGGCCGAACATTGTTGCGTTTCGCTTCGTTGCATGATGCACCGTATTCTGGTAAACTTTACTTCACGTTCACGTTCTCAGTGTAGTTTAAAAAAAATTTTTTAGTTTTTTTTTTAAATACAACTCTAGGTGGCTAAAGTGCCACAGCTATCAGTAGCGTGTTGCCAACCTTGAAGCCCTTATTCACTTTACTGTTGATTTTAGTTGTAACTTTTTCTATTAAGGTAATAAAGAAAAATTACCTAACTTTTAATACTCACTTGCATGTACGCGATAGTAACTTTTTTCCGTGTTATGACATTTTCAACCCTGTAATAAGGAAATTACTACTTGTTTCGTTTTAAATTCCTTAGTAAACAAAAAAGTAAATGAGAGGTATAGGAAATATTATATAATTTATAATCTGGTTACTTACCACTCTCAAGTTGAAAATCTATCGTCAAACACCATTAGGTGCGTTCCGGCAGCTGCCCGCGAGAGCCAAATTTTCTATACTTCTTGTTCTTGTTCTGACGCCGGAAAAGCTCTTGCCAGTGTCAGTGTTTTCAAGCCTTCGTAGTAATATGTATTTTATACAAAGTGGCGTCTAACAAGATGGTGGCTGCCTTGTTAGAACGATCTTGAGAGTTTTTTAGGGATCCAGAATGCATGCTCTTAGTTTATATTTATAATCCACTTCACTTATGCACAAAAACTAAACTCTATCACGCAAAACGCCATCAATATTACATAATATAGGGTCAAAAACCTACGTAATTGAATTGAAAATAAAAACCACAACATGTCACTTCAAGATCTCGCCAAAAACTCCGCTCTGTACTTGTATATTCTATTTTCGGCTACATCGTCAACTGAAATCTAAACAAAGATTGCACCAAAAACTAGGCCTTTTAAAGAATAATTATCGCATTCGGCTACAATCTTCTGCAATTGTGCTCAAAATGTTTCCCGCTTTTTTAATAGACTTCAAAAAAGGAGGTTTTCAATTCGAATGTATATTTTTTTTTGTTATGAATGTTCAGGCATAACTTCTTTGTTTATGAACCAATTTAGATGATTCTTCTTTGTTCTTATTTCCTGAAATATTTTCCACGAACATAAAGATCAAAACAAAAAATAATTATGCATAACCAACGTTCTAATCGTGGGTTATATGGTCTTAAGTTTTAAAAAAATCTGATAGAAAAACAGACTTTTAGTTGTTCCACAATTTTCTAATTTCCCGGGCAACTTTTTAAATTTTTCTTTCTGTAAGAACTTTATTCGGATTATTACTGATATAAAGAAATAGACAAATCGGTCCTGCCGTTCTCATGTTCATTTCATTATTATTTGTAGGGATTTGTCGGTACCGTTTTTACAGTACTGTATATCGTATAAAACTCCATTGCTTGGAACAGAATAAGGATGCGATCAGTGCCTCTCACTGGCTTCACCGATTTGCAATATTCATTATTGTATGTCAGCCAATGTGCGGTTTGTTCTTACTCCGCTTGTAGTGTCGTTAGTAATTTAATATATTGCACAAAATCATCCTTCCGGTTTTAAGGTTCGTTTTCGTATGTGATTTTGTTGTTTGAGAGCCGTAAGAATCAAGTGAACAAATAAGTTTTTTTTAATTCATTTAAGTGGAAACTTCTCTAGCACCATTGTGATTTGATACTTGATGAAACAAAAGAAGCGGCATTAAAAAGAAAATACATCTATAGAGTATGTGATAATAAAAAATTCATTATACAACACGGTTAATGCTATTCCTGAATTTTACGACTATGACCACCGTCAAATTGACCTAGCGGTGTGACGACCACACTTGTACGCACTGTTGTATGTACAGTACGAACGCAAGAGAGTAAAGAACATACTTTTGTGTTTTCTGAAGATTTCACTTCCTACGTAAGAGTACACGATAGGTAAAGATGTTTCTGTTTCTCTCTACAGGTGGCCCAGAACGGTTTGGAGGTGCTCTCGGCGCTGGCGGAGCGTTTAGGTCCTGACTTCTCGCACTTCGTACCCGCAGTGCTGCCTCATATTATCGACAGGTATAAATTGTAAACATCCGAGTGTCTGAAACCGAAATTCAGTTTTCTAACAACTTGTAAAGCTCGTGAAGCAACGATTTTAACCTATCGTTGCAGGCGACAACGTTGCCGTGTTTATTAAGCGTTGTATTGTTTCGCGCCCATTTATTATTAATTTTGAAAAAATACCATCGCCAGTTTTGTGCACAACGGATACACAATAATCCAAAAAACTTGAGCCACCGCCAAGCGGTAAAAATGTGGAGAAGGCTTTTTAATTATTTATGTTACTTATTACTAAACTTTCGATATCGATTTCATATTGGAAATAGTATGTATCGTTATATCCTTAAAGTACGTTTTTTATACCCATAGAGTAAGTAATATAGCATGTCATGTGTTTCTAGATTAATGTTTTTTTTTAAATAGTGATGTCACCAACAAAACATACATATTTGTTTTTTTGCCGTTGTCCGCCACTTATTAGTTTTCTCTTTATAGTTTCCTGAATTAAATAATGAAAACAGTAAATAATTGGGCCTGTTGAATAACATAAAATATTTCATTTAGTAAATAAAAACCTTAAATTCAGTATTTTAAATTTTACAATTCAATCAGTTATATATACTACACTACAAAAATAAATGTGACAACATTATGTTCAAGTTTGACATTAGTGATTGTCAGTTCACTCCGTGTAACTAAAAAAAAAAATTGAGTGCGATTTCACACGCGCTAGAAGTGAAACTTCTTTCTCTCTCTCCCTCTCTTTGTATATATTTAGAGAACATAAAGAATAGACATAGGATAGGGAAACTATATAGAAACGCATTCTATCTCATTCTCGCACAGCCTAAAAAACCTTTAAATACTTTTATAGCCATCTCTTTTTCGTTATACATTTTCGTTTCTTAAAATCCAATACACACCGTCCTAAAAGAAGTTTCACTTCAAAAATGCCGTTAATAGTTAAGAATATTTTTATCTCTATGTTGCAGTTATACTAATAACCGTATACAATCAGTTGTGTCCAACACAATACAAGGTTTTCCTAATAAAACTGTTTAATATACCAGATTGGCAGACACGAAGGAGTGCGTACGTCACACCGCCCGCACTTGCGTCGCGACCCTCGGGGAGTGCAAGGCGGGCGCGCCCCGTTCCCTGCTCGGCCGCCTCATCCCCGTGCTGCAACACAAGGCGCCGCACGCGCGAGAGGAGGCCCTCCGTTGTATACAGACCTTACTCGACACGTGAGTCTTATCATTATCAATAATGATCGTCAAGAGGTTTGGTTTCAGTAAAAAATCTAGTTTCGACCACAATTTCGTTCGGTAAATTAAAGGTGACTTCGTGAAGATTCGGGTTCGGGTAAAGTGGGAATAAGGGCAACTTGAGTAACAGGTTTAAATAACACATTTGAAATGTTTAAACAAAATTAGCGTCTTGTATAGAGAAAAATTAGTTTCTAAATACGTTTCACAAAAAAAAAAAAAAATTGCCAAAGTTAAATAGCTGAAAATAGCTATTTAGCGCCTCTAAGCACGTTTAAGTGACTCCTTAAGATTTAAAAATACAAATTATGTATAAAAATATGAGAATAAGGGAACAGAGACATCATAAGGGTTAGCGTGATATTAACACTTTTACTAGATTTCTCATTAATATTTAATAGAACATAATTGCATTTCAATATTTTTTTTATGGCGTCTCGTAATTACGAATTCTGCCAGTGTCAAGGAGAGTCACTTTATAATCGAGTTTTATATAATTTTTTTCTTCCAGATTAGGGTGCTGAAAAATACACAGACAACATGTTGATACTTACTTGATTACGAAATTAATACTTACATATTTATAGACAATTGCACTATTTTGTTGTTTTTTATTTGACTTTGACAGATAACAAACAATGACATCCAATTATGCACGAATCATTCTATACATAAGTTTATAAGTAATTTATAAGTCATTGCGCTTTTCGGGTTAAGAAAGTTGTCAAGACGTGAAACGGAACGAAGAGACTGCTTTACTGACACGCTAACTAAATCAGTGCACTGTATGTCATGTGCAAGATGTCCCTAAATGCGTTTACGATAAATCCATTTAGGAGGCTAATTGTAATTAACTAATTTTGTTTGGCGGTGTGTTAAATGAAAGTCTGTCCCGCGCGGGATATTTAATTTTGTGCTAAAAATCGGCACATCTGTCAACTCGTGTTTCGGATCCATGTCCCACCATCAAAAATAATTATTATTACTCAATGAAATTGTATAAATAGACGCATTATACTCTTACTAAAAGTAATTTGGAAACTTTACAAATATTGTTATCAGCATGTTGAAATAAAAGAGATAGGAAATCACAGCGTTAAGACCGAAGTTCTGTTGTCAAAAAAGGATAAAAGTTTCATCTCGCTCACGCCGGTATCAAGTCGAAAGTGAACTGAGGGCAATTGTCCACCATTCACGTTGGAATGTAAAGAGCGTCGATATCGTATTTACATAAAAAATATCATTGTCATTAATTGATTTCAGTCACGGCGCGGCGGAACTACAGCTGCGGGCCGCTGTACCCAATTTGGCGGCGCTGGTGGGCGATCCCAGCAGTGCGGTCCGGGATGCGGCGATGCAACTGCTTGTCGACGTCTACAGGCATGTCGGTGAGTATCAGACACTTTATAACCCCATTTTCCTACACCACATTGACCAAACATTTTTTTTCTCATTTTTTTTCTCATTCATTCATTCTCATTTCTACAGTAAATAAAACTAATAACTAAATAAAAATTTGATTTAGGTATTTTCCACAGTATACTAGCGGAACCGACTTCTGGTTGGCCTGGACGTATGCTCTGGAACTTATTGTTAAAAGTTATAGTATTAGGGATAAAATTATGCAGTATATTTTTTATTTGTTTAGTTATTAAACAACTTCTGCTTATTTCATACACCAACGATTAAGTCTTGAACATCTTCTATTTTTTCACACACTTTGAGAGTTAGGTGAATTAACTTTTTCATGAGATATCCAAACTTATTCCAGTGGAAGGACCACAGTTGACTCCAATAATTTCTATGTGAAATTGGTAGAAAATTCGATTGTATAGATCGTTTCAATGTATATAAGCAACTGCGAGCGACGACAGTGAGGAATGAGTCGTGTGCCTCATTAACCATTGTTGTAATAATAAAAATGCTGTTATGCAGGAAATTCGATATAAACAATCGATAGTTTTATCCTTTACCATCGATTATTCGTTAGTGCTAACGAAAATCATTGTTTCACTAAAATTACCTGACGGTACATGGTTCCCGTAGCCTATGAACGTTTGTAGCACTACAAGTATGAAGGTGCTCTGGAAACCCTACTAACTTCAGGAACACAACACAAGGTTATTTAGCCGCGATCTTCTGTAGGGTGGAGTTATTCCACCAGTCAGACCTACCCAAGTGTGCAACAGATTCACCGTTGTTAAATTTATTTAAACAACTCTTCATCACGCCGCCGCCAACGCACCCAGTGTATCCTGTCATTATTCTTCCTTCTATATCTACTTTCTCTATCTTCATTAAATACGCCAAAATAATTTTCGAACCCTGATAGATAGTTCCAAGAATTAGCGCACCTTCAAGCAAAAAAATTAAACTCTTTGCCTTTATAATATTAGTATAGATTATTATCCCATAGGCATGTTTATCTGTTGGGTAATGTATTGCGTTTTTCTGTTTGCAGGGGAGAGATTAAGACAGGATTTAAAGAAGAAAGAGCTACTGCCGGCGCAGAAGTTCGCCCTGCTAGAACAGAAGTTTGACGAGGTCAAAGAGGCTGGCCTATTATTGCCCACTGGTGAGTTGAACATTCTGCTCGCTATAATCCTAGGCTTATGTGGTACTACCTCCTTCAAATGTTTGTATATTTTTCAGTATAACTATACTAAATTTTTTAATCTCGCAGAGTAAATTGACAATCACTAATGTCAAACTTGAAAATAATGCTGCCACAATCATTT
Organism: Saturnia japonica; assembly: GCA_033032175.1. Taxonomy (NCBI): domain Eukaryota; kingdom Metazoa; phylum Arthropoda; class Insecta; order Lepidoptera; family Saturniidae; genus Saturnia; species Saturnia japonica. The sequence continues at coordinate 9,833,937 of CM065331.1, forward strand.
TGTAGTGTTGTCTTACAGTATATTTTACATTTGAATTAATTGAATCGAAAAATTTTAAGTACTGTTTTGAGGGTTTTTATTTATTAATTGTAATTTTTTGTGTTTAAATATAGCCGATGATTTACAAATATCATTACATAATTCAGAAACCTATAAAATATACATTTGGTGAACTACTTACAAACACTATAAGAAAACAAGATTTTTTGTACGAAAGATACGGATTTAATTCTTCTACCGTACAAAACCTGGGATTAACTTCACATTAAGTGATTTTGAAAGCCCAGACTACATCCCATAGAAGATTCCTCAGGGTCCAATAGGATTTCAAGAAAGTACTTTCTAGAAAAATACTTGAAATTGTTTTTTTTTTTTGTTTAATTTAAAATATAAATTTTTCAGCTACAGCCGGTGTTGACGAAGCAGATTTCGTCTCGCGCACCGTGAAAAGGACAATGACTATACCCACTTCAGCAAAGGTCAGGGATGGAGATAGTTCAGGAGCCTCCACACCAGGTCAGTACCTACCTCCTGCCTCCGAAGACGCATATAATGACCAGCAGAACGGCTGTTCTATATAAATATTATAAAAAATTTCTTATTTGAAACACCATGTCAGATTGTATTGTGTAAGAGGTTTTTGTGTCGATGGTGAGTGCTGTACCGTCCATTAAATTAGAGGTTTATTTGTTAGTCACTTTAATGTTTGAATCTAAAAGAATTGTCAAGTAGTATCATCAAGATCATTTTCACCACAGTGTTGCCATTTCTATGAGTGGGTAAATTGTACCAATAAGGGTGGTAGTTTGTGGAAATTTTATATTTTTAAAACAGTGGTTAAAAGTAGTTAAACGAAATAAAATATAATATTAACCATTTAGGCTGCCTGAGTAATTGAGCGGACAGTGTCTTCAGTGGACAGGCGGCAACCTTAGGCTTGCATAAAATAAAAATAAATGTTTTAATTATAAAAATCGCATAATTGTATTTGTAGTAAGGAAGATTCTCATTAGATTCGAAGTATTTTATACTACGTATATAGGTTTCTTAATATTTGATATGATTTGATTTGATTGATTTGATGATTCATGATTTAATATTATAATCAAGGAAAATTATTTCGCTACTAAAACAAAGCCAGCAAAGTCCATATAATATACCAATTTCTAATTTTTTATTTTGTTTATGTCGATTGATTAGTATGTTCTTAAAATGATAGTATAAAATCTTTAATATTACAATTTTACGTTATAAGATATAACAATACAATAGATGACTATAATACTACAAACTACTATGTATATCTCATGTTGATAATTTTTTCCCAAATTACGGAAAATTATGTTCCTGTCAATTGTAATTTGCATAGCTGACAATCCTCAGTGTGATTTAGACATAAAAAATGTGTTACTTGATTCGACTTAAAAGACTCGTATCCAATGGCCAGTAACAAAAGATAAAAAAATATGTCTAACTTTGATTTTTCTCTCTCCCATCACATGTAACCTCATCGGGGATGTCACCGTAACACTTCACCACCACCACCACCATGGACTAATACCGAATGGACACATAAATAAATCATAATATTTGGTTATTAAAAAATGTTTTGATTACATACGACATTAAAAATCTACTTTTACCATGGTTCAAACTTCTTTTTACACTTTGCATTTTTTCTTCTTTTGACCTACTTCTCGGATTTACTTTAATTAATTGTTTGTGATCAAATTTGAATGTATTTTTCGTTGCACTTTAAAATCTATCGCCTTGTCACACACTACCATTGCATCACTGTCGACTTGTTATTTTTTAAATAATTTACAATAACAAAAAAAAACAACATTTTTGCATGTGACATTTTATTTATGTAACATTCTACTGTACAATTAATATCATACGATTTTCATGAACGCAACAAACGAAAATATGCTTTTACCGTTTTGCGTTAAATTTTGTTTTGAAATATTTCACAACACTCAACTTTGTTTTCGTAACCGTTCGGTGTTGCTCAATGGTCACTTTCGTAATACTGTACGTCGACGTAACAGCTGGGGAACCCCCTAAACGTTCATTGGCAGCTCTATACAGCATGCCGTCAAGTAGGAAACCGCCGCCGCCTGCGAAATTGATAAGCTCTGCTACCGGTGAGTATGGTTTTTACAGTTTACAGAAATTACATTTTTTACAGTTCAACCAATTAAAATATCGCTATATAAAGATTTTTTTCATCTCATAGGGTAGCTATTTTCTCTGTTACAGTAATAAAAGTCGTCTCTACAAGAAATTGACCTAAGAAAAAAACAACAGAAATGAAAATGTCACTCGACATTTTCCTATACTTAGTAGTATATGTTAATATAAATCCTACTCATCGCAGGAACACAATACAAGGTTATATTTAGCCGCGATCTTCTGTAGGGTAGAGGTATCCCACCAGTCAGACTGCCCTAAGCAGAGATAAATCTTCGAAGAAACTTCTAGAACCACTTTGAATATTCCAAAAATTGTGTGCCGGTCGTTTCATTAGAATTCATTTGTTTTACATTAATAGGAAAACTTACAGGTAATAGAAAGATTAGTGAAAATAAAAGAAATGGAAGGCCAATTACAAGTTTTCACAAGTAGAAAAGATAAATATAAACAAAAATGAAAGAGAATCCGCCACGAAGTAAAAAAATTACTTAAAAAGTCTCTGTACAAACTGCGCCTTTTTGTCGGTAGTGTCGAGCTCGACTGGCGCCGGCGGTGTCGGTGGCGGTGGCGAGGCGGGCGCTGTGTCGAGCGAGGCGTTCGAAGCCGCTTTCGCATCGACAGCGCCCGCTGCCGTGTACGGCGTGCGCGGACTTGACGATCTGTGTCGGCACGCGGCCGCGTTACTAGGCGACCGCGCCGCCGACTGGGAAAAGAGAGTCGATGCGGTTAGTCAAAGTCTATATCGATGTTACCACCAACTCTTATATCGATAATTGTATCCTATTGGCTCGAATGTTTTTTTTTAAAAAACAAGCCTTTGTTTATAAATTATCGAACCAAAAAAGTAAATAATAATTTATGTTACAGGAGAACGGTATCATTGGTCACTGGTCAGAGGCGCAGGCAGACATACTTAATGAAATGTGTATAAACTGAAAATTTTATGCGTAAACCGTCATTTCACTTAAACTGAAGCTTTTAAAGAAATATTAAAATTTATAAAAGTTCTAAGTTTATATAAATTTCATTAGCTGTGTCTGCCTGCGCCCCTGATCAGTGACGAAAATAGATACCGTTCTCCTGTTACATTAATTATTAATTTTTTTGATTCGATTATTTATTAATAAATTTCAAATATTATATCGATTTTTTAAGTAAATCGATACGTATCGTATATACGTATATACGTACGTAAATAAATACGTTAAATATGTCACTTGCAGTTGAAAAAGATACGTTCGCTATTGATCGCGAACGCACACCAGCAGTACCCGGCGGAGTTCGCGGCGCATCTCAAGGACTTGTCGGTGCCCTTCCTGGTCGTCATCAAGGACCTCAGGAGTCAGGTCAGTTGGAATTACGCGTTATAAGGATACAAGTTGAAGTTCGAACCAATGCTGGCTCAGTTGGTATCGTGTACGGATATCGATTCGATAGACGTAAGTTCGACTCCTTGTAATAAATCTGCGCTTTACGACGGCACTTTCTAATGCCCGCCTTGCTGGGGAGTAGTAAGTGATGTGTAACTTTTATTTGTAAATTTATAGCCTTCGACTTTATATTATATGTACTTTCTTTTTAGAAATGTTTCCCTAAGATTCTACATATTTTCAATAATTATTATTCCAATACATTCCTTTATACTATCCTAAACTCTCTCCCTTTGCACTCCTCCTTTTTTCTATCCCTCTCTCCCCCGTTTTTGCTATTCACCCTTATCTATGGGAAACGTCGAAAAAAAAAAAAACTATACTGGCATACGTTTTCAGGTTGTCCGAGAAGCTTGCATCACGATAGCGCATATGGCGAAGGTTTTAAGGAATAAATTGGAACAGTTCAGTCTTTACATACTGAAGGAGTTGATAAACCTCATACAGAATTCTGCTAAGGTGAGTTTATACAATACTGGCATAATCTTCAATCACTCCCACTAGGGAAAAGCAATTGGGTAACGTTCGCTTTCACACGAATGACGTCATGTGCTGTTACGAAAGACGACAAAAAAATATTCGACCTTAATTATTAACTAGCTGTGCCAGCGACTTCGTCCAAGTGGTATATCTTGTGTATAAAAAACTGCAACTAAATAAAAACCTTACCTCACCTCGATCTTACCTTCAGACTATTATAAACTACAATCATACCAAATTTCATTACATTCGGTCCAGTAGTTTCTACGTGATTTGCGTACACACATACAGACAGACAGACAGAAATTTCAATAACTATCGAAATGTGTTCTGTTCGTGATTCTAAATTGTCCCGGATTATTTATTCTCAAATATGTTCAATGTACAGATTTCGTCTCTTTACTCTTTTATTATATTACTAGCGGCCCGCCCCGGCTTCGCACGGTTATTAAACAAAAATGTCAAAAATAAAAATTATAATACACACGAATAAACCCTTCTATTTGCGTCAGGTTACTAAAAAAATAAAATTATAAAGAAAGTTTGAATACTATTATTTTAATGAACTTCTATTTTTATTTTAATGACTTTTTGTTATTATTTTTTATATCTTTTTTTTTTAATTTATGTAAAAAGATCATAATTATATACAAAACAAAAGCCATTGAATTTATTGAGTCAGAGCTTCCCTGTAAACGATATTTGACGTTGTTTTATTTTGCTGCTTCTTAACGTCGATTCATGTGGTGGCAGTCCAGAACGGTTTAGACAATTTAAAAATTCCTGTGGGTACGTCTTCAATATTAGTTACATTATCAATCGATTTGTAATTTTTTATTTGACCGGGAACTTTTTGAGTAATCAAATTGTTTATTTCGTTCACCGTATCATTCCTAGGTGTCACTATTGCCCTAGAACATAACCAACGGAAGTTCTTTTTGTGCAAATTTTCAATGTCAGTGTACACTGCATCTATTAAAATTTCTAAATTATGAACTACTTGGCCTAGAGACTCGTCCAAATGGATATCACGATTTCTGCTTAAATCTGGAGTGGCAAGCTGCTTGATAGGTCTCTTTGACAACTATCTTAACGATTTTTAAGTACTCGAATGAGGTTGGACCGGGAATGTGATGTAGCAACATCCTAAGATAAAAACACTCTTGAGAAGGATGTACACCGGAGACTTCCTAAAGAGTCATCTTTTTTGATGCCTGGATGGCCAACTATGTCCACACCACACCTCCTTCTTGTGAATTTATTATTGGCCCATGTTTAGTATTGCGGGACTTCATGGTATAGAAGTGTCTTTGCGAATTCATCCTCATTACAGAGCTCAAAGAAAGCCAGTAAGTAGTTTTACGTAGGTTTGGGACAACTTGTTCAGCCGTTTCTGCGTTAAAATAAACCCCATTGGCCATTTTCTAAGTGGACAGATAACGCAAGACTGTAGGATGCCGCTCGTAGATCGGAGGATTCGCCAGACAGCTTCAGATGTACTTATGTACCAGCCAGTCACGTAGTTTCCATTTGGGTTTATGACGCTAAAATAGCTTGATCAGATCCGTTATATATTTACAAATGTATTTGATGGTTTGAACTGAGTGGCAGTACATTTACGTGAGCGTTAAACGTCCTACAAAATAGTGGAGAATAAAAGACAATCTATTATCTATATCGAACCTACTTCCTCATATATTTATCGTAGCGCACTGTCCTCCATTTTCGGCGTCACGACGACGATAAACTGGATATCCGTCCTATCCGGTTTGGGTATCGTTGACGAAACGTCGAGGGTACTTTTTTGTACAGATACCATTTTTCATACATGGCGCTGTTAAATTATGTTCTGCATGGTCCGTGCACTATATTTTTTGTTACGATATTGTACAATATCGGATCGTTTTGTCAATTCATTTTTTAAGATAAAAGAACACTTATTATGGCATAACTATAATAGTCAGAGATATACTGTCGCGACACTTTTTGTAAATAATGATGTCTTATTTTATTCTATCGCCAATAGTTTTCGCAGCGCACGCGATTTAAAAAATATTTTAGGTAATTTTTTTACACCTTAGGTTACATTATTGGAGTTTTAGTAAGGATTCCTAATTTTTTTGAAAATTTTATGTAGCCTATGACACTCTGGGATAAAGTAGCTCCTCAACAGTGAAAGAATTTTTCAAATCGGTTCAGTAGTTTCGAAGCCTATTTAATGCAAACAAACAATCAAATCTTTATAATATTAGTATACATTAGGAAGATTATTTGCAACCACATTTCATTTTTTATTGCTTAATATACTTTTATGGTTTTACACAATTTCTCGATCAGTCTCCTTCATTCGTAACTCTACCTACCATAGAGATTGTATATTCATACCTACGTACATTGGCCAAATTGTGATGCCTTACTTACACACGGTGCTATAAACCATAAAAAGATGAAGTATGGTCTGTATTTCTTTTACGCAGGTCGTGTCGTCAGCGGGGACTCTGTGCGTCCGTTACATCGTGACGTACGTGCACTCGCCGCGACTGTTGCCCGTGATAGCGACCGACATGACCACTAGCAAGTCCAAGGAAATCAGATCGACATTGAGGTAACCGCTAACCAACAATAAAACTGCGCATCTCACGCGTACTGTAAAAACATACAACAACAAACAAATTAAACGTAAAGTAAGAAAATTATATAAATACCAGGTTTTTTTAAATGTATGTAAGTTCGACAGAGACTTTTTGCATACGAGTGACTATATTGTTACACCTTCGCTCCGCTCTTTGTTTATTCCATTTCCTCCGTTTCTCCTTTCCCCATAACCTCTCGGCTTATCGTATTTCACCCCCTCTCGTTAGTTTGGATTTCATATACATATCTTCATATAATATTACTGTAATTTATAGCGAGATACTGGTCCACTTGCTGGAGAACTGGTCCTCGTCGAGCATAGAGAGGCAGCAGGCGGCTGTCAGAGACGCCATCCGGCGTACCTGTATCGACGCAGACAGTACAGCCAGGAATAATGGCCGAAGGTATACCTTGCTTTATATCTCTCCCACTTTAAGGGAGACTCTTTTTTTTGTGTTTTAATGTTTGACTATAATCCCTCGCTTGATATTAAGAAGTGACGACGTGGTCGAAGATGCTAAGTCTAGAGGGACGGGCGACCTTGCTGTATGTTTTTCCCTGCTCTTTTTCTTTATATGTTTTGATAGTTGATCATATTCACTCACTTCATGTTAAGAAGTGACGATTTAGCCGAAGATGGTAACATGCTAGGTCTAAGAGGGACTGGTGGCCTTGGTTTATGTTCTGCCATCCTTTTCTGTACAAGTTTTGGTGTTTCATCAGTATCATAAAAAATTACACGGATTTATTTCAAACAATTATATTTTATTTATGGATAATATTTTGCTTCACTTTAAAGTTGAAAACTGTTTGCAATACTGATATTGCATACTGATAAGTTATGCGTATTTACACCATATTTTAGTACTTTTGGAAACCTCACACAAATGAGGTCATTATTTTAATTGGCAACACCTTTTCTAGCTTTTTGTTTACAAATTCCGACTACAGTATGTTCTGTTTCTGATCCCATCTTATTCAACCTATTGCCGTTATATACCTTACTAAATCTATGGTCCGAATACGCTACCAACGAACCGTCATAGCTTATAGTGGAACAATTCCAGAGCGTACTGGGCCTACAAGAACCACTTCCCTGAGGACGCTGAACAGTTGTTCCTGCGTCTCGATGCCGCCGCGCAGAAGCAGCTCGAGAGGGAGCGGAACGTCGGCAGCATCGACAGCCTCCATCACATTGGGACTGGTACTGTACTTGTTTAAATATAGATATATTAAATTATATCACGTGTTGCTCTCAGGTATATATATATATACCTAAACATATGTCTATATGGTATTTCTCGAAGGTGTATTTTTTTGCTACGCCATACATCCCTTAATTCTTCATCAAAATTCATAATTCAAACGTCATTTTAAAGGTCATGTTCCACGCTAATGACAAATCATTTTATCTATATCTATTCCATTAATAAAATTGAAGTGTCTGTTTGTAATTTCAAAATAACAGCTTTTTACTAAGTGCAGGTGAAAGTATATACGGTAAATAACAAAAAAATAAAAATTTTCAATTTTTATCTGTCTGTTTGTTGCGGATAATCTCCGAAACGGTTGGATCTATTTTGACGGGACTTTCACTGATAGATAGCTAATGTTATTAAGAGTAAATTAGGATACTTTTATCTGTAATAATAGAGGAATAATGTAAAAATTAATTCTCTCATCAAAACCCTTATTTAATATATACTCAACTAACATGTATGTGGCGCTATCTCTTGTCGATCTGTTTATCTAACATAACAGCTGTTATAATGTTTACATTATATAATATGTGAATTATTCGCAAGTGTCAGCTAGTCTATACTTTATTATTGATTATATACTATAAAGCGCAAGAGACTGTTTGTTTAAATGCGAAATATCTCTAGGAATATCAGACAATGAAAAAACAGTTTTACATTCTATAGCCTAATTATACAAATTTCAGGCTGAAAGTATATTAACTAAGAACGAATATTGCATGAGGGTCGTATAGCGCCGATAGTGGATTAATAAATCCTCTTAAGGCCATTTGTTCGTGTTAATCGTAATATATGTTAGTTTTTTGACTTTCGGCCTATGTAGGCAATTTTGCCAGTGTCAAGTTTCACAAATACACACATTTTAGAAATGATTCTTCTTGATAATGTCATGAGACAAGTGAAAATAAACAGGAAGCGAATGGCAATGCAAATGACAAATAGACAATAGTGTTGCCAGATAGCGACATACAAAAAATACTGGCCTGAATTCGTATTCTAGCAATATAAAATTTAATCTATATATTAATACGTGAAGCAAAAGTTTTCGGTACCATTTTAAGCGTATTGCGTGGACGGGAGACTGAGATTTGGCATGGTTAAAGTTTATATGGAGAAGGAGTGCAAAAGGCTAAAATTTATATATAATATCTGTTACTAATATAATAAATTATTACTGCGAATCCTAACTTGACGAGTGCCATTGAACGTAGACCCCTCAAAATATTGACATTGTCACTCAACGAAAAGTAACAGCAAGTGATGTAAATAATACTCGTTGTTTATGAATACTGTAAATGCCAAACAGAAAATAGTCTATGATTAAAAAGTCGCTGGTCGAATTTCGAGCTTATGGCGATCGCTAGTAATAATAAAATGGTCTATAGCTCTCGGAAATAATGTAGGTTCCTATTAGTGAAAGGATTTTTAGAATCAGTAGTTGTAGAGATTGCCTCCCACAAACATACCGAGTGGTGGAATATCTCCACCCTACGGAAGATCACAGCCAAAGTTTTCAGAGCACCTTTGGGGTAGGGGGGCTTAAGATCTGCAACGCGCCAGTCTTAGCTACGGTATTACAAGTGTCAATAGGCTACGATACAGTCAGGCGGGCCGTATGGTTGTTTTTCACGTTAGTAGTATATTTAAAAAAAAACAGTACTTTATAATAGATAAATGCGATAGATTCGGTTTAGAGATATGCTCTGGGTTATTGTTCTTCTTTCCTTTGCTTAAGTAGGATCAGCACATGTTTTTCTCTGCCACTATCATCTAACAATTGAGATCAGTATTCACACTTTAACATTCATCACACAATCCATCCATACCTTGTTCAGTCTTCCTCCACTCCTATATCCACCCATCTACATTCATAGTATTCTTCTAGATATATGACTTTCATTCTTCCTCATGACATGTGCCAACTTTTGTGCCAATGGTGATATTTTCATAATTCCTCTGATATACTAATTCCTAATCTTATTAATTCTTGTTACACAACATTTCTATCTTGACATCCGCATCTCTTCAACATGTAATCTTCTTTCACTCAGATCCATAGATCACAAAATCATGACTGGGTATGCCCTGGGTTATTATAATTTTACTAATAAACAATTGTTGCTTTCTAAATACTAAAGAATAAGATTTATGGGTCGATCGACTATTTTACCCGTACTTTCCTGTCCTTGGGCATTTTATTAATGTAATAATTGTTAGGTATACACAAAAGTGATATCACAATGATATCGAAGATTTATTAGGCAAAACGGGAAACTTCATTACGCTTTCAAAAATCTTTTTTTCAATGAAATTCCAAGGTAACTCAGGATACAAAATATCCATTCCATACAAAATATTTTTTTCGAAGACCACATTAACTTGTGAACTAATATGAAAATGAAACACATGAATCCATGATGAAACGTAAGTCAATCCGGGAGTTACGACATTTTGGAAAATTATTTTAAAAAAATGCCACAAACACGCGGCATTATGGTCCCGTGACGTTGTCATTCATTTTATATGTCATTTTGTTCGAGAGCAGTAACAAATTTGACAACTGACGTAAGAGTGTAACAATCACTTTTTACAGATTTGTATTGATTTAGGCTTTTTATCTATAGACCAATATTACTCAATAATTTACTTTAATTTTTAAACACACAGTCAACTCGCGGATTGTGAAATAAATGAACTTTTACTTGTCACTTACGGTTAATTTTTATAATAGAACAAGACGGCATTATATAGTTTATCGTGTATAATAGAGAATAGCAAAAAAATAACTTATTAAAAAAAAAAATATCCCGGGTGAAATTCGTATACTGAGTTACCTTCAGGTATTTATTCAAAAAATACATAGATGGGTTTTTTCGTCGTAAGTAGCTTCCATTCAATTTGCCTTCACTCGATAGGGGTCTTTGATCAGAATCAACGTAAGCATTTTTTTTTTCTAAAACAAATTTTGCTAACATCTAAGTGTGTGGTGTATGTTAGTTGATTGACCATAATACTCGTTATGTTTGTAACGACATCTATCGCATCACATACGAACTACTAAGTATAAGAACTGACGTATCATACATCGCGATATTAAAATTAACCCAACAATTGAAATATATACAAGAACCCGACAACAACCGTTGGGCAGTAGTCCGCCAGACATAACACCCGTCTGGTCGGCGGATCCTCCCTTTTAATGTGGAGGTGGTAATAACCGCCCCCACATACTGGTGACCCCGACGTGATTTGAACACGCAATTTCTTATAGTTCGTAGTTCATATGTGGCGAGATAGATGTCGCTACATGTTGATAAATATTATTTTAAATAAACGAATGCTGGTTGTCATGACCGTAAAGAATGTCGAATGTTGAATGTTGAATGTTATTGAAATTAACATATTATATAAAAATTTATATATAACTAAAATTTTAAAAAAAATGTTGAGATATAACCGCCGTAAGCACGACTCTCCTTATGATCGGCGGGACGCGGAGGGGGGGGGGGGTAGCGAGACCTACCAATAAGCTAGTCTATTGCCGGTGTTGGTAAAAAAATATTTTTTTTCACAATCGAAAAATCGTTCTTTTATGTATATAATATATGTCATTTCTTAGAAAAAAGTCAATGCGTCTTCTAAAGGTTGCGCACTTAGTAACTTGATGAGCCGCTATAAAACAGGCCAAAAAAATCTCAAATATACTACTCAAATATAATAATTTCAATAATTAATCGATTTAAATTATATCATCTATAGTTAATCGTTGTTAACACTACTGGCCCTAGGCAGCATTAGACAAGACTTTTAACGTAGTAGGGGGCTTCGCGGTTTTATGTTTGTGACTGTTGCACATGAGATTATTTTTTACCAATATAGAATTACCGACGTCGTGTTTTAATAACCTATACATTCAATCTAAAGTTATGCTTTGACGCATTCCCAATAAATTATTTTGTCAATATATACTATTAAGTTCAAACAAGTTTTATTTTCACCGCGTTTAAAGGTGTAGCACACGTTGAGCGGAAACGCATTCTCGTTTGGATCGTCGAACATTTCGCGTCGTCTGGACATTTATTCGTAGTCCATGAATTATATTCGTAATAATCATCTCTAAGAGTATAATATTTACCATTGGAAATATATCACTGTTGCATCAGCATTCGTAAAATATTGATTTACGATATAGGGTAATATCTCAACATTATATAAATTGTCTATGATGATAGTGCTAATAAATAATATAGTAAATTGTTTTAATGCTATAACTGTTTGGAGATTTAATAAATATAATTAACTGTATATAAATAAATTGTTTTCTTAAAATGTTAACCACTACAAATCGATTTATATTAACATTAGTTTATATTTCTGTTTAATAAATGGCAATCCCAAATGGCGTGATGGGCCGCCATTTTGTGACGCTAAAACAGTCGTCTGTTGTAACAGACCGTAGATGTCAGGAACGCATTCTCTCAGCGACTGAGCTCTAATAACTCTATATTAAGAGTTTAGTGAATGTACTACTGACAGAGGGAAGCTTTGAACAAGACAAATTGCCAATGAAATTAAAAGGTGGTACTTGAGGTATCCCTTATCCAACAAAAAAAATATCGTCGATATCAAGTAATATCAAAATCAATCAATCGAATACCAAAATTGTTGATGTTGGTTTGGTGTTTGTTAATATTGTCTTGTTCAAATAATTTGTCCTAGTTGTCCTATAGGTTGAGTTATTATTTGTAACTAGCTGACCACGTGGTGCGAATATGAAACTCCTACCATGTTGCTTAAATATATTTCAAAATGTTTTTCCAACGAAAACATTAATTTAAAACTATTTCGCAGCGATACAGCGAGGAATATAAGCTTTATATTTACATATAATTTATTTTGATGTAGAATTAAGGGAGACGTTAAATAATATAACATAGATATTTCATGCTTCTACCAGAATAATTTTATATATGTCTTCGGGCTCAGTCATTTTTTAATCTATGTTTAAGTGTATAATATTTTTGATATTGGACTTAATCAAACGCAGCCCAACACAGAAGACTAGGTAAGGTTCGTATCACTCCCAATGACTTAAAGAGAGATAGCGCACAGATAAATGTCCTTGGAGATTTTTCTCTACTTTGGGCAGTCGGACTGGTGGAATAACTCCACCCTACAGAAGATCGCAGCCAAATAATCTTGTGTTGTGTTCTTGCGGTAAGCAGGTTTCCAGAACTCTTTGGAGTAGTGGGGTTCATGGTCAGCAACTCGCTAGTAATACCTACAGTATTGGCTATACTCGTTTGTTGTTGTATAAAAAATGCACTCCGAAAAATCCACTCGCCCGGATCGCATCTTCAAACCGAAACTATGTCTGTTACAGAGAGACGAGCCATCGTCAGCCCAAGGAGCCCTTCCGCCAGTGTCTCAGGTAATTGTCACCTTTTCGAAACTTCAGTCAATGAAAACTGGATAACAAAGTAGGATATGTCGATGGCTTCCTTCATCGTGCCGTCCACATATACCTTAGCCACTAGAAAACTGGGTACCTATACATTTACATAACTTGACAAGCGAAGTGGCTCAGTGAGTCATTATACCCACCACAGTAAGCGCTGGATCACTTATTTTTCAAAATTAGCCTGATTATTAGTAGGATCCACCTTCCTAGGTCGATTAAAACGTATGCACAACGATACGGAAGTAATGAAGGGAGTAAAGGGACTAACCAGATTATTCAGCCGTAAGACGTTCCTCCTAGACCTCAAACTCCCCCAAAGATGGCCACAAAGACCGGTTCTGTGCTACCCGTATCCAACGGCTTCCCACAGTCTTTACCAGGTCGTAGGTCCACCTTGTGGCGGGTCTATTGATATTGGCCGCCGCTCGAGAACTCTTCGACCTCTAGTTATCCTTAGAGCTATGTTGGTGACTTTGCTACTCCTATAAATCTCCTCATTTCTGATTCGATCATGTAGAGAAGCTTCGAGCGAAGCCCTCTATTGCGCTTTAAGTGACCTTGAGCATTCTTATGAGGCCCATAGGTAGCGACCACGTCTCAGCACCATATGTAATCACCGGCAACACACACTGGTCAAAGACTTTGTCATCACTGTGGTACCTCGGACTACAAGATTTTACCGTAGCTTTTCAAACCTTGTCCAACCGAGTCGGATTCGTCGACTGACCTCTCTTAAAATATTTACTTCTTTCGTATATGTTCCACACATATGTATACTGCACGCACCATGCAACTTTTATTGATTAATATTAAATGTCTATTCGATTTAGTAAAAGTAGTCCCCGTTAATGCTCGCCGTTCAGATTCAAAACTCGGAACTGACAAAGGAGGAAAGCGGAAAGGGATAGGCATAGATACAAGGGAAAAGGATGGAGTGTATTATTGTGCATTATCCTACGTGCATTAAAAATAGCATCCAAACACTTAAGTGTTATGTCGGTCTATAGACTATCTACGATCAAAAAACAACGCAACTACCGTCAAATGATTTTGTTATAGTCAAAACATGTTTTGTAATGTGTTGAGCTTTTGTTCGCATACATTCGTGTTCTATCGGGGAAATTCATAAAAATACTACTAGCAGGGGCGGAAAGACGCATACCCGCTGAAATCGTCGGACGGTTCACATTGCTACTGACAATTCTTTGTTGACGTCATACTTATACAACTGGCACTTAACCTCTTATTATGATGATAAATGACATATTCGTTTAAACATTTAAAATATCTGAGATATTGTGTCAATATACCCGATTATTAAGGCATAGATAAACTACCTTCTGAGAACATTGAATAATTTAAAAAACCGTATCATATGTGAAGAGTAGCGTCGGTCATAGTTGCGTCCATTTTTTCCTCGCAAGCGCTCAATCATACCATCTCGTTTACGCACACCTTAGAAAGTTAATAGAATTGTTTCGATTTTCAAAAACCGTGATATAGTGAAACATCTTTTAAAAGTAGACGCAGATAGTCTATACTGTGTATTAGATGTACAATGTATAGCTCTCTTTCTCTCTACGTTACATCTTTCTTCTCTCTCATGTAACGAAATGTGTCTCAACGTTCACACATCATTGGAATTTCACTTAAAATAGAAATCAATAGGTATCTATCCGACTTGTTGTTTATGGCCATGATCGACCAGCGTGTTTAAGATATGTTGTATTTATTTCACGCTGCATTTCTGGAATGTTCTACATGGTTCGGATGACATTTGGTACGGTAATGTGATTAAAAAAAAAAAGCATCAACGGAGAATCTTATATCTGGTGTGAGCAGAACCAATTCCCTGAGGAGGCGGAGGGCCTCGCAGGATCGACCTCCCGTCTCGCACATACCCGTCGCGATGAGAGGTAGTTTCCCAGGAGTGGAAAATGCTTGAGAGACTTTTTTGGGCAATTTCAATAATGTTTGATCTATGCTTATAAGTGATACAATATACGGAAAAGTCAAATATTTATTGACTTTTTTTGGTTGGTATATTAAATTGGGTCAGTCCGTCTGGTGAAATGCCTCCACCCTACAGAAGATCGCAGCCAAATAACCTTGTGTTGTGTTCCTGCGCTGAGTAGGGTTTGCAGAGCTCTTTGGAGTAAGGGGGGTTCAAGGTCGGCAACGCGCCAGTTTTTTTGTTATCGTTATAGATCCACCGTTGTGGCCACTGTCTCACCTGATCTTATGTTACTATGAGCTCCAAGATGGTAACACGCTAAGCCTAGCGGAAGACTGGCTCTCGAGTGCAGTTGCCGGAATATACCTGTTGGTGCTTGGAGATAGATTTTCATCTTAAGGGTGGTAGCTAGCCAGGGGGGCGTTATGAAGTGTCCTAACACCATGGTTAGGGTTCATTCCGATGTTTTCCTTCACCGAAAGCTCAATCAAGCTTATTGCAGGAATTCGAACTCACGTCGATCGACGCGATATCCTTGCATGCTACCACTGAGCCATCATTACTTCATATATAGTGATACCTATGGTATGTAGTCTATAGGCTTGGCTGCTTACAATCATGTGTGGCGTATGCTTGGTTGCAACTTTGGTTGTATTAAAAAAAAAAAAGTTGGCCGTCACGGGACACCCGGAATATTGTAATTTCTATTAAAGTTACTAGTATGCGCACGCACACATGTAAGGAAGTCGAGAGCGGTGGCGTACAGGGAGTGTGACGGTTCGATTTTCCTGCTAAGACGCGTCAATAAATATTTCACGTCAAATTTTTACTAGATAGTTGATGTATGTATGTCGGTTGTGTGTGTGACGGCAGAGCGGTCCCCGGGCGGAGTCGCGGCGCGGTCCGTGTCCGCGGTGGACGCTGCAGCGGCGCAGCGAGCGCGCGCCCGCGCCCTCTATTCCCACATGAGCCGCAACAAGATGCAACCCGGTACTGCGAGCCTGCGTAAGTAATACGACACTATTCCTCTATATGTATATTATTATTTTCTGAAGGTATTTCTGTGATAACACCATCTCACTGTTAATTCTTCATTAAAATCAATGATTGAGCATTAGTTTAATGTTCATGTTCCCGGCTAGTCAAATTTTAGACACAGGTAGTGTTGGTCGAACATCGATTGACAATTGATTAATCGATAGTCATTAGGACTATAGAACAATCGATTTTTGATGTCCAATACATCATCCGGGTTATTTTTCTAGAAAACAAGGTTAAATTTCGTGAATAGGTTTTTATTTTAGCTTGTCAAATTACTTAAGCGTGCAAATATCGTAACACGCGATGACCTTTTTTATCGCTATCATCTTCGAGGACTGGCTCACATAACGTCAAAATGCACATCAGAGGCGCGGCGCGGCAGCAGAGTTGGCTCGCGGAGAGTATTTTGCAACTATGCATAGAACTTCTCTTTTGACGTACTCAAATAAGTATAAAATCGAACGGGTTTCTTTAATATGCCTTTCTCTTTCGACTTTTTCTATTGCCTTGTACAATAAAGCCATCACCGATCATTTATTAACTAATTCGCTTATTATGTTAGATTGAAAAATTCTGTAGCAACGCTGTAATACAAGTACATTTAGGTAGTGACGCGCCGCTTAAGTGCGATTTTACCAACACTAGACACGAGGTTTCCTAGCAACTTTTAACCCTTAAAATATCGTAATAAAACAACATAGTTCTTTTTTTAATGATTAGGTTCGATTCCCGACTCGTGTATAAGTTATATTGAAAATCTATGAATGCAGTTTTTCTTTAAAATCGATGTCATGGTTCTCTATAGAACATATTTCTCCATCTCGTATGGTTTCAGTTTTCCCCCCACTGACCCATCTCTCCCCGTATATCTGTAGTGGAAAGGGTACTTGACTAACGTGCATTTGATAAAATTACAATGTTAGTCAATTAAACTTTTCCACCGTCTATATAGTCATAAAAAATGTGTATCTTTCGCCATCTCAAATGAAATTCAAAAATTTCGATGTTCCTTCTCGGTTCTGATCGTTATTAATTAAATGTAGTTCAGTAATTAGCTGTTTTCTCGATTTAAATATATTTTATTATGAAGAATCTTATTAAAATAATTTGAATAAAGCTCCGTTCGAGTGATTTTAATTAAAGTTTTTGAATTTCAGTCTGTACAAGATACAAGAGTAACTGAAAATATTGTATTTCGAGGACGACAGTAATTTTTTCTTTGGTTAATGTATTAAAATAATGTACAGAATGAATGAGATATACTCGAATAAATTATACAAATAATGATATATGATGTTATTTTTATGCGTTACCGAAGAAGGAGAATTCGCTCAGCAAGGTATATACCACATGTATCAAATCAGTATACTAGTGTATGTCGGCGGTTTCGGCCGCGTCCTTAGATTTAATACAAAACCCAGTATTTATTACTTAAAATCAGAAGAGAACTAATTCCAATCTCAGTAAAACATTTGTCAGTTTTAAAGTTTTTGTCGTCAGTTTCTAATTTGACAGTATATAATAAACCTATTCCTTAAGACCACTCCAATGAGGCCAAACATGATATCTATGCTGTAAGTTGGTGAGGAGTTAGGTATCCTACGGATTCCAATTGATGCTGCAGCATCAGGTTAAGGTTTGTTGTAATATCATTGAATTAACAGAAAATACCAAATCTCGACTCAATCAGACCTTTATAATTTTCAACTGACTGAACCAGTTTTCTTGAATTATAGCTAAGAACATTCTCGATCAAGTCACTTTTCAAATAAGGAATAAAAAATAAATCCAAATTCTTTCGGCCGTTTGGGAGCTACGATGCCACAGACAGACACAGATACACAAAAATATATAGTTCAACTTATTTGTATGCTTGGCTCTATGTGTAGATAAAGCGTGTATAGATACAGCGACTACGTGTGCGTGCGTCTCAAGAGGTCCAATCAAGTACAAAAGAGAATTATATTATTATATTATGCCGAAAATTTAACATCTTATTTCAAATTGAAACTAATACATCAGCTCAATTATGTAAATTCATGTTTATTGAATATATTATTCCGTATTACGCGTCACTGACATAGAAATAGAAACTGCATGTTTACTAGCGCTCACGCACGCATAGGGCCGCGCGCAAACATGAGTAGAACTCTCTATACTCACGTTTAAACTTGTAACAACCCTTTGTTTGCATCAGGGGGGTAAATAAAATGTGATTGGATAGTATGCGGATGTTAAGATGTGAATTATATTGGTGGGTCAACAGCTCGTGCGAAGCGGTCGCCAGTGGCCGCGTCCGCCGGCGTGCCTCCCAGTCCGGACAGGACGGCGGGGAGGTCGCGTTCACGTCCCGGTGTTTCGCAGTCACAACGTTAGTATTGTTAATTACATATTTATAACTACAATTATATATTTATGTAGTTTTTGGCGGAATCTCAAACATTATCATGTAGTGGTTATTGGTTTTTATTTATAAATTTGTATTATTTGACCACAGCTTCTTCGAGATCTTCTTCGCCATCGTCTCGTAACACTGGACCGATGTCGCTTTACAGCACTCGGAGGCGACCCTCCGGCATTCCAAGATCGTTGGCAGGCTCACGGGAAACTAGCCCGACGAGGTAAGTTCGTTTAGAAATTTTTAGAAGTACGATCTCGTAGATCTACGTAAGTTCGAATGCCTGCAATGAACTTCAGATTTCGGTGAAGGAAACATCGTGAAGAAACCAAAGCATGATGATAGGGTATTTTCTAATACCCGCCTGGCTAGCTACCACCCTCAATTTTGACTATGGCCCACTAGGCTTAGTGTTAATAACTTGGACCACATAGTATTTTAAAATTAAGTGAAATAATGGTCAAAGCTAGTCCTATAAAGAAATATACCTTTTTTTCAATGAAACTCGTGCGAATTGTATTTTACTAACGTAATTACATGCATTTAAAAAGTACGGTACAGTCCAATAACAAAGGAAACTATCTGAGATAGTTTTTATCGACAGTTATTACTGGAATTTAATTAACATTAACAAATAGCGTAATATAAATGTAAAGTGATGAAGATTTTTTTCTCTCGCTCTGACCTTACTGTTAGCCTGAGGGGCGCTATTTAAAAACAAGGCTGCTTATGGCTTTTACAGCTTTATCGGGCTTGGGGGCGAGCGCTTAAGGCATTCAGCCGCGAAAGCGTGGGCAACATGCGCGCAAGGGTGCTAAAGTGAATGACTCAAAATGGTCATGAAACTCATCATAGTGACTGTCTCATCAACATCAAAAAGTCCGGATACTTGGTAGGCCGGCATCGTGATGAAGAGCCGATTAGAAATATTGGTGGAATCGTTTTCTCTCGTTGTCAGGAGTGGAAGGTCAAACAGCGTCGTTGGGTCAACTCTTCGAAGACGCGATTCGGTCGAGAGGACCGCACCATCTCGCGCGCCGGCCGCCACGCTGCGTCTACTGCAGCAGACCAGGGACGCTGAAGCTGTTCTCAGGGTAAGCTTATATATCATAGATTGAGATGAGAACTCTTCGTTTTCAAGATATTGTTACAAGGACCGGCCTCCTCTACCAACACGTCATATTAAATAGCTTACCGTATATAGTAGGGTATATTGATATTCATAACTACCCTACTGGTCGAACTATGTGGAAGCATATTTATGATGTAGCGCACAATAGTATTGCTTAAATATATTGTTTTTGGAAAATTTAAAGTAATCGATTATCTTTGAAAAAACTATCGATTGTTTATTGATTATTTTTGTACGGAATATATTATGTCAGACTGTGTCCTAGAAGACGACAACGAAAAAAAATGGATATAGCGTGTTCCGAAACTTACTATCTTTCTAACTTGACGAGCTATAGAAAAGGGTCATTCGCTAAAATGAAGAAACATTTTCACAAAATATCCCCAAATTCTATATCGGAAATCAGCAATTGATTATTTCATAGTTTTCATTTCTATCTATTAATCGATTGTTAAATGATGATATACTAACACTGGTGCATAAGGAGCGAGCCATTCTCGCTTGAGCCGTGGACTGGTAACGCTATTGGATAGTGAAGACCTATGTTAATATGTTATCTACCAAAAGACACTGTTCCTGAGTGCTGTCTCGCTGTCCCTCTCGCACAATATGTAGATTGTAGGTGTATAAATAGTAATCAGCTAAATCGCCGAAGACCAAAATTTTAATTTATCGATACAATTAATCAGGACCACATTTACACCAATAAGGGTGTCAAGTCATACGGTCTTCACAATATTAGTCTTAATTTTTTTAATTTCATCATCATAAGTTTGTATCTGTCCACTTTTGGACATAGGCCACCCACAAGTATCGCCACTGGACTCCATGCTCAAATTACACAGGGTCTCCCAACTTTTTAAATTAAATTTTTCAGAGCCCAGAGGACAGTTCTGCCTGCGACGGTGGTAGAGGCCGCGACGACGATTCGGAAGCGTCCAGCGTCTGCTCCGAGAGGAGTTTGGACTCTTACAGGAGACACGATGTGAGTTTTGTATTAATCTCCACACTCCAGACAAACCAAATCTTGTGGTTTCATTTTGGACATGTCTCTCTTGACTAATAAAATTCAAGTAATACTGTGTATATTTTTTACAAAACTTTGCCTAATTGGCATTATTACAGTAAATAATTAATAAATAAATCTGGGGTAAGTCCCAGCTTGTATTATGGCGACTGAACAGCTGATATACATACATATTATATGGATAAATAACACACGACATACAAATAACAGTTATGCTCATTATACAAATGTTGGTCACATGCGGAGACCGTACCCGCGACCTCACAGGTCGATAGCCCTGCGCTTTTTAATATTTTGTTTTCAATGTCTGTTAGTTTTTTTGAAGGTTTCATGTTGTATTTTAGAGTGTATAAATTAAGTATTTTATTCTATAACAAGTTCCTGTCAAGCGTGCACATTCACAGTGCCTGAAAGAGATGAAAAAGTGCACGAAATAAATGTCATAAAAGTTAGTGTGGTATAGTTATTACAGTGGAATATATATGTGGTTAAGTTAAAAATGAAGAAAAACTTAATGCAATGTCGGCCTATACTCGTCAAAAAGTTAAATCTAAACATAGAGATCGTTTACAGTTGGAAAAAACTTCTCAACAGAGCAATCCAGTTATACACATAGACACCATATGATAGAGTGAAGCAGTGCCAGGAACGTAATAAGGCGTCTGAACAGACACCTAGATACTATAAGGCCGTGTTCCCGACATAGCCACTGTGGTGGCAACCACCACAACACGCCGGGTATGATATTCTACTTCTGTAGATAAAGTGGACTGTATATTTATAAACTGACTGGAAGTAGATACCACACAAAATAACCTCCAAATATGATATAAGTACTATAACTGAGATGAAGGCTCACTAACCTTTCACCGCTGAGGTTGCCGATGATATTTATCCGGATTTTTCAGGATCCCAATGCTTTACTCTCAAACGCCAAAACCGAAATATGCACAGCACCTTTCCATATGTACTATACAGTATACATCGCCGGTATCCGTCCGAGTTCCACGCGCAAGTGATCAGTCATCACCGATTTTCAATTGTAAGGGCAATTTAAAAAATTACATAATTTTCCATACCCCCCCCCCCCCTCCCCTTCCACCAAGTTATGCGCCCGAACAGCCACACTCACAATTTTTATTTTTATTTTTTTGTTGTCAGAGCGTGTCGTGGTCGGGATCGGCGTCCCGGTTGGGTTGGGAGTGCAGCTCCCCCCCGCCTCCGCCGCCCGCTGACGAGATCATTGCCCTCTGCGCGTGCACGCACTGGACAGAGAGGAAAGACGGCCTCACACACTTGGTAAGAGATGATCTATAATTATTCTATTCTATTGGGTAGTTTTTACAATCTGAAGGGGCGGTAGCTATAGTGTCAGCAATTTAGAATTATCTTATACTAGCTGTGCCCCACGGTTTCATTCGTGTTTTAATCCGACAATCATCGCGCCGACAACGCACCCATGTAGCCTATCATGTTTGTTATCACTTCCCGCAAGTACAAATTATTTTAATTTATCATTATCTTCTAAACTATGTGTCCAAATAACATACTATAAATAGCAAAATTTAACTTAATAAAATTGTCTTTATGATGAAGTAACTTTTGTTTGTAAGGATTAATATGCCATTTCTAAAAATAATGCTTATAAATCACTTTTTTATATTCAAGAAATCTTTTTCACAAAATACCTTATTGTGGCTTATGTATAAAAGATAGGCATATGATATCGCGACTTATTTTTATATATACGTAGGAACAACATTTTTGTAGAACATTGTATTTCCGTATCGCTAACGATTACGTCAGCGCACGCGGATTATACAGTTCGGGAGGGCCTCGAATTGCGACTTACGTAACAAAAATCAATATTTAAGACTAGCTGATAGGTATAGCTTAATGTTAGATAGCCTATACTATTCCTCGAGAGACTGGCTATCATATACAAAAAGATTTTTTAGAATCCGACTGGGGTAGTTCCAGAGATTAGCGTGTTTAAACAAACAATCAAACAAAAAAACTCTTCCGCTTTATTATATTAGTATAGATGAAAGGAACTTTAAATAAAACATTTTTTTGTTTTTTTGTTAAAAAGATTTTCATTATGTGGTCTGTCAGTACGAAGGCATGAAATTGTCGTAATATCGTACGGTAGTGAACCCTGATTCCTATTTGCAATTTTAATAACGTACTAATATTATATTACGTTCATCATAAGAAAAGTTATCCATAGGACGTAAATTGCTAGGTCATACTAATTTCGACATAACCTATAAACATGTACTGAAACATTTTACCCTCCTGTGTAAGTACTATACTTGTATCGCAGGCCAACTACCTGAACAGCAATCGACTCCTCACGGATGAACAGCTTCGGAGACTGACGGAACTGCTGAACAAGATGTTCGTTGACGCTCACACGAAGGTGTTCTCGCTGTTGCTCGATGCTGTCTGCGAGCTGCTCCTCGTGCACTGGCAGCAGTTGAAGGATTGGCTTTACCAGCTCATGTTCAGGTGACTATCTCAACTATCCATCTTACAGTTTTGCCACGAATTTTATTGGTGACATATTGCAAATATATAACTCTCTAATAATTGGTCAATTACCTCGTGGAATTTTAGTGAGATATATGCGGTCGCCCAGAAGTCCATGCCTTTGTTTTATGATTTTTTTTTATTTAATCTGATAACGAGAAATATTCAGCCAATTATCTTTACGAGGACGAAATACTCCAAAGCGTTCTTTTTTTTTCATTCTCTAAATTGTGTTTTTTTTCTTACTCGAATGCGAAAAAGGAGGATTTTGTTTTTCGAGCATATGCATGTATGTCTACTTCTTTGGCACGTACTGTAGCCTCAACGGCTTAATAGATTTTAGCATGCGAGGTGTCGTTGGATTCGTCTTGGTTGTGGGATTGACATGGGCTATAAGTAATAATTAAGTACGATGTCTGGGGAATTAATCTAGTGTATTTTTTGCAGTCGGGTTTTTTGTTTCCTTTTTAATATTTCAGCTTGTCTAGTGTGAATGATTGACCATGGTCATTAATGTATAGTACGTACAGATAGATGTTTTGGGATTTAAAAAAAAATTTTGATTATTTTCAACAGGTTATTAATGAAACTAGGCACGGATATACTGGGCTCGGTTCAGAGCAAGATCATGAAGACCCTTGACGTCATACACGAATGTTTCCCGGCTGAGTTACAACTCCACAACATATTCAGGTACCGATTTTTTTTTCCTTGTAAATATGATGCATATGTATGATATTATTGTGTTAGGACTTCAATGACACACATTTATTTTCTAAATAGATTCACAATTTATTACTGAGCATACAATGTTTTTAAATGTCGTTGTAGACACGAGTCCAGAGTTGCCAGATATTAATAAACTAGTGTTGTAATACTAAAAAACAGCATATATGTTGCAAATTTGCGTGGAGGACTTTAAATCAGGCAAAATAATAAATGAAAACCTATATAATGAAAAATAGACTGTATTATATACGCTTCACAACATTTAATATTGCATTATGGAACATTTAACTTAAACGGCTTTCTTTGCACATATTTTGCGTGCAAAAGCTAACTGGAGTTTCATTTGTGCAGTCAAATATACTTTGTTCCGTGTTGCTGCTGCATTATACACTTTATATTTGGAATTTAAAAAAAAAAAGTCTAATCAATTTGATGTTCAAACGTGTTTCCTTAATTTTTAATTCTTTCGATTTATTCTTTTTTTGCTTATTTTAGTTTACTTTAATGTTAAGGGTCATGGAAAGTAACTGCACGTAGGAAGTTATTTAGGATTTTAACGATGTAACAATTTACGTTCTAAGGGTACATCTTGCAACCTTTGTTACGATGAATATAGTATGATATGATATCGTGTAATAAACATTTTTTGTCTGTTTGTGTGTAGATTCTTGGCGGACGGAGCCACCGCGCCGACCGTTCGAACGAAGGCGGCCGCCTTGCGTTTCCTGTCCGACCTCGCGCACGACTACTGCACGCCCGCCAGTCTCGCCGCCGCTTTACACGGTCCTATATCATTATTTATTTTTCATTCGTTCATTCATTCATTCACTCACTGACTCACTCATTCAATTAATGATTCTATTATTTTAATGACTTCAACACAATCGATAACTTGTGCTATACAATAGTGATGTTACGGTTATGAGATATGAGAGTATTTAATCGGTTTCGGTTTTGGATACGGTTATAAAATTATTTCAGATATCCGATAGTTTCGGATAGTTTCCGTTATGGATTTTAAATATTACCATAATTGTACAATATTTCTGAACAATGATAAGTTTATTTTGGATAATTATTAGTTAAATTTTGTGTACTTTTTTCACTCGACTCTGTTCCTATTTGAAATTATCAGAAATGTGAGGGTAGGTCCCAATTTCCTAGATCCAGCTCACATAGATAGTAGAACGTTCACAACATAAAAATTACGATGACGGTAGTGAAGCGAATGAATGCGAAGTATGAAATTAATAATAGTGAAATAGAAATTAAAACAAAGCATATATTCAGACAGACACAAACAATATGATAATACAATAATTATAAAACTAGGAATTATGTGACTTGCAGTGCGATCTATCCACGAGTAGAGGGCGTGCGATGTAACCGGCCCCCCTTATTACGTATTTCGCAATAGCAAAACTATAGCAGAAATCGCTAAATATTTACTTCGAAATGGCAAAATCAGATTGTGTTTGGTACATTATAAGAGTTACGTAATACGAATTTACGAATTCCAAGTAAATATTCAGAGATTTTTGCTATCGCTTTGCTATTGCGAAATACGTAATAAGGGGGCGGTTATTGGTCTTGTCCCAATCCAAAATAAGTGGCGATATAATTTAGGCAGTACAAGCGATTGTGTAATGTGGTTTGTAACGTCACAGAAACATTTATATCTGGTACGGATATTATTCCGAATATCCGATGGTTTCGGTTACGGATACCTATATATACATATCACTCCTGCTATACAAAAACATTTCTTTGATATTTTTAATGGTAACATAGCTAAGTACGTCATTGGGAGTTTTTCGCGGGATTTTGAAGTGACATGTTGTGGTTTATATTTCTAATACATTAACTTAGGTTTTTGACCCTATACTATGTAATATTGATGGTGATTTGAGTAATATAGTTTGATTATTGTTCTTAAGTGAAGTGGATTGTAAATATAAACTGAAAGCATGCATTTTAAAATATTACAAAAACTCCCTAGAATGTAGAAGGGAGCTACCATCTTGTTAGACGCTACTTTGAATACAAAATACCTACTACTACGAAGGATTAAAAACATTGACACTAGCAAGTACTTTTTGCAGCGCCAAAACAAGAAGAAGAAGTACGTCAATGTACCTGATAGTAAGCACAGTACTTCTAGGAGAACATCTTCATCATAGAGCAGTGTTGTCACATTTACTATACATGTGTACAGGCGGTGCGAACGGAGCCGCGGGGCGGGCGCTGGTGAAGGTCGCGAGCATGGCGGCGGATCCGCGCGCGCCCGACCTCAGAGTTAGCGCGCGCAGAGCGCTCGCCGCGTTGTACGACTGCAACCCCGTACCCGTTAGTATCAATCCTAAATTATTTTTTTTTAATTTGCAGAAGGGGCTATACTTTCTTTAGCAGATTAGCAGGTACAATAAATATTGCTTTTTCTAGGACTATTTATGTTTTTACCAAATAGATTGTTTTTTAGAACTAGTTCTTTTAACAGATAGAAACTTTTTCACGGGGCATTATAATTTGTATAGTGAAAACTATTTTTTGTCAGACTATAGTTTCAATAGGCATCCGGACTGAAATCACAAAATTATGATCATAAATGAATAAATATTACAATCATCATTTAAGGGCCCATCCATAAATTACGTCACACGAACTTCATGATGTTTTGACCCCTCCCCCGTCCTTGTTACAAATGGTCACATTTGTGAGCCCCCCCCCCCCCCCCCACTACCTAGTGTGATGTAACATATTTTGTAATTTTATAATTAGCAATTTATGAAATTAAAACAGTCGTGTTCGGAAATTATTTTTCAATAAAATCGACATCAAATCAAACAAAGGTATAAAAATTAACATAACTTATTTTTCTTCGAACTATAAAGGTAATAAGTTTCAAATAATCGAGTTGTAAAAGTTGTTAAATAAGACATTGCTATGTTAGACATACAGAAGTCCGATTTTATTTTTTCTCTGATTATTTTGACTAGAGGGTTGAGATTTAGTGCAACGGAGGTTTTGTGGCTTGAATGGAAGGGAACACATTCTTTCGAGTTTGGGAGGTTTTCGACTTAAAGAAGTTCTAATGTACTTAGAAATAAAATATTATATTTTGAAAAATGTGATGTCATAAAATTTGGGACCCCTCCCCACCCCTTGTCACACAATGTCAACCCAATGTCCCCTAAACGTGTGACGTAATTTATGGGTGGCCCCTAATCAGTTTTTTGTGAAATAATGATTTCGACTTTAATTTAATAATAAAATGGAATATTTCGTGCTGTTTTTTCATGACAAACGAAACGCCAATAACAGCTCACGACGTCATACGTGTGTAAGGGAACGTTACCCAATTGGTGCGTTGAACTGACATCTGTAATTGTTACTGAAGACGCTTAGTTCTTTTCATTTTGGTAATTGTTTCAAATAATTTTTCCCACGTGTCTAATTCGTGCAAAGCGACATTGGAAAGGACAGGAAAAGATATGACTCACACAATGCTGCGCTCGCGTTTTGTAGCTCTCTTCTTCTTCCACTCATACACTAGTAATACAACACAAAATTCCCGAAAAACACCTTTGGCATGCACAATAATATTTAAGTTTATAGTTAGGAAGCAGCTCGCGTCGTTCGTCTGCTTGTTGACTCGTGCAATGCTTCGAGCGAAGTGATAAACAAGTCGCATGGTGGAAGGGGTAACAAAAGAGAAAGGCAAGAATTTAATTGTCAAGGACAGGATGACGTTTTACACAATTGTAGCCTAAACGGTTTCCTTTTAATTATCTGCGTTTATTTAGTATTGACCCTACGTATGACGTCACGAGCTCTGCTAAATCGATTGCGCGATAATTTAAAAATATGTATACTTACACCTTACTTAACATTATTTATTTGAAAAAGTTGTCCTGTTCCCTATTGAATTTCATTAAAATGGAATTAAAAATTAATTTGATATCTATATTAATTCATCGCTAAATTCAATTATATGTCTATTAACAAATGAAGATATGTCCGTTTTTACAGTTCACAACGCTGATGAGTGAACTGCCCCCGGAGACACAGTCTCTGGTGAACGGGGTGGTGCAGCAGCATGTGAGAAGAACTTCAAGCAGTAAGTCTCATGTCTAATTATCTTTTTTTGTTGTTGTAATTATCACTTAAGGGTACTGAAGAGTCTAGGTTAGCATACTATTAATAATACTTTATGGGTCTCTGTAATATTATGCAATGAAAATAATTAAATAATGTAATTTAAAGAAATCGATCCAGTTTTGATCTGTTTCTAGTGAAAGTAATGTGGTTAGGCGAAGCTCCTGTGACAAACTCTGACGATTGTTTTTACTATGGGATACAATGTTTATTTATGACTAGCATAGCTTGCGGTATCACTCGTGTTAATTTTATATAAATATCGTCACCGCACCCGTTTAGGCGATTTTTTATACTTTGTGTAAAACTATCGACATTTTTATGAGGATCAAATACATTTTTCAAATTATAATATAGTCTATGTTACTCCCTGATACTGTAACATTATATTGGTGACAGAATTTTTTAAATCGGCCCAGTAGTTTTTGAGTTTATCCATTACAAACAACAAAATCAAATCTTTCCTCTTTATAATATTGGTGTAGATTATTTGCAGTCTTCTGTATACTTAAAGATAGACCGGTTTGATATTAGGAACTAGGGTAGGCTATTATCAGAAACCCAACCAGACCATTTATAGAAACTGGGCCAGACCATATTTAGAGACTGGGTCAGAACATTATAGGAAACCTGGATAGCTTATTATTATAGACCGGGGCACATCATCATTATTTTCCAGGCATCATTAGTGATTGGGTCAGGCCGTTATTAAAAAACGGGTCAGACCATAATAATTATAAACTGATTCAATACATTAATACAGACCAGAACAGATCAAAATTAGTGACTAGGTAAGGACACTTATAGAAGACCAAGCCAATCATCATTAAAAACTATGTCATACCATAATGAGAGATCGGGTCAGGTCATCATTATAGGCTGGGCCAGGCCAATATTTAAGAATACACTGGATCTTTGATAGGATAACAAATATAATTATGGCGTTTATTTGCAGCATGTAGCGACAGTCCTCTGAGGACAGTGAGCGGTTCATCGAACTGTGCCGGTGAAGATGTGCACTCGAGGATCAGAAAGACCACCTCCGAGATACATACATATACTGCGCACCACTCCAATGGTAATACACAGTTGTTCCCCGCTTTATACGAATAATAGCCTTTAAATATTTTTTTCAATGGGATTGCCATCATTGATGATAATGAAAAACATATTTAAAGCGCCATCTATAACAATTGTTTTATAAATATGATCGCTGCTAGTTGGATAATGTGCGAAGTATTTGCACTGGCTACCTAGATTACGCGCGCGAGTTGAATGCTGTCGGGGCCTAAGGTGAAGAGCGGGAGAATTTCCCTCCGCCATCCGCATGCCCCACTTCACGCGCACTTAGGGATATGAGAGTTGTTTTTGACAATTATCGTCTTTTACTGATCACGTTAATTAATAGTCAAGTTGTGGCCCCGTGTTATTTTTGTTTTTAATAATAATTGATTCGAGTCCATTGACTTCCGTTACAAAAAAAAACTTTAATAGTCAAGCGCGGGAATGTCGGAAAATGAATCTGACGATGATTAAATTTCAGAGATTTGTTTTATTCAGTTTCATCTCTCTGTGTTAAGTAATTGGTAATTAAAATTAATAGAGCTATTTTAGAGGAAAAAAAGAACTCACTAGAATTTAGCAACCCGAATAATACATGCAGCGCGCTCGAAATTTTCTATTTCCTTTTTATTTTGTTATGTTATTATTGTAGCGAGTCACTGGCTAGTCTACTATCTTAAGTAATAGGATAAATAGGTATTGGTATAGGATAGGTTCCTCGTTAAGGAACAAAGGTCTAAGACACGCCCTTTTAAAATGGCCACATGCCGGCACCTATCAGCAAGTCGATCGAGCCGCCATTGAACTACTCCGGCGCATTATTATTAATAATTTGTAATTTAATATTTAAGTCGATGCAATGTAGCGTAGAGACACTCGCTCTAAAATAAATCGTGGCGTTCACTTGTTTCTTTTCCATACCCTCGAAATTAATTAAAATTAAAAGTACTTGTTTGATGTTTTTAGTATTGAGTAGACTGAGTACCAAGCATTCATTCTACATTGAATGCTTAAAAAGAAAATTATTATTGTTTTTTTCTTTTTTTTAAAATTATTTATTGTATCCATCATATTGTGACGAGCCAAGCCGAGGGTTGCGCGTAATTTTAACTGTTTTATAAGAATGTGAGTCAGAGTGAATACCAACGGTGTGTGGTGGTGTGATACCACACCCCATAGCATCAGCTGAGTGCGTCCCATTGCCAAATTTGGTATCTATGTTTCATTATTAAAAATTATATTTAAGTAATTTGTTCTTGCATTAAATTATTAATTATTAAACTAAGCGGTCCCAATCATATCTAACTTGGACGTGGTCTCTTCTAGCTGAATGCGGCAACTACACGTCGAGCAAGGATTCCGGGATAAGCCAGATGTCGGATGTGACGTCATCGAACAAGGGTGTCAACGGTGTACCCAACGGACATTACAATGTGTAAGCACTTTATTTTATTTGTTATCACTGCATATTATTCTCTTACTAACTGACATTTTAGCCTAGTGGTCGTAAACGCGACTGCTATGTTCGAGGTCCTGAGTTCGATTCCCAGGTCGAGCAAAATGCTATTGGATTTTTCTATGAAATTCTTAGTAGCAGCTCTGAGTTTGGCTTTGTGCCCGATTAATGGCATCGCCCATCCATATTACATGGGACCTAAAAAAACATGTACGGCGTATTGTGGGTGTACATTAGTACATCTCTGCCTAACCCTTCGGGGATACAGGTGTGATGGTATGTTATGTTATCCTTATTGGTGTGGTCAAAAAAAAATTGACCTTTATGACTATTCAATGCTGACCTTGTATAGATTGCTTTTGTATAGGTCAGAGTCTATCAAGTCAAGCTTCGACTTTTGTACAGCATTGTATTTTTTTTCCATTCTCTTATCACTCCCCTATACATGCCATAAAATAAAGCATGGAGGTAAATAGCTATATCCCTAAAATTGGAGATCTTATGCTGAGCACATACAGCTACATCCCTTAAATTAAAGGGTTAGTGTACAGCCTTCAAATTGGAGATCTATTGCTGAGCATATGCTTAGCTACAGCCCTCAAATTGGAGATCTATTGCTGAGCATATGCTTATCTACAACCCTCAAATTGAGATCTGTTGCTGAGCATATGCTTAGCTACAACCCGCAAATTGAAAATCTATCGCTAGCACATACCGGTGTTCTGACTAGAGTTCTTTTATTATTATGTGGTTACCATCTTCGATTACATCGTTATTTGGTTTCAGGTGGGATTGTGAGCAAATACTAATCTGTTTATCTTTAAAAAAAAACGCCATATCCCCTAATTTTTTTTCAAAGGGCTAGTATATTTTCTTAACTCTAAAATCAAAAAAATTTCATTAAAAATTCTACAATTCAAATTCTTTCATTAAAATCAAACAGATTGTATTTTTTACACCATGTTAGTTGCTTTTATAGTTCAGAATCTTTGGAAGAAAAAATTAACTTAGCTTGTATGAACAAAAATTCAAGGAATATCTGGTTACTATTACTTGTTAATTTGTTCTTAGGCTGTATCTTTTAAACAATGACACATAGCCGGTTGAAATTTTCATAGAATATGTATTACTCTAGTGGATATCCTAACAAATAATAATATATATTTATATTTATCAAAATACATAATATTAAGGTTGTCAAAGATATTAATTATTTCATTAAGTAGCAACACTAGGTCTTGCAACACTTTTATTTTATATAATATTTTTAGTTGTTGGCAATCTTTCTTCTATAAAGATTGTAATGGCTGTGCGCACATAGTCTAATAAAACAAGTGATTAAATATTTTAGCCTATATATCTTTTGATATAGTTTACCCTACATCCTGCCTCCTAAAAAGGTGGTTTCTCGTTTGCGAAACCCTGTTTTTATTTTTTCTTTATCGTAGTAACAGTAACATAAACAATTGTAAAACTTGGTGTGATCATAAGCTCTGTTATCTTTATGGGTTATTCTACAGTACACCGAACATTTGGCAACTAAATTTTATTACGTGTCACACTTGACATTGGCAAAATAGACTACATAGGCAGTAAGCCAAAATTAAAAAAAAGCTCTGTTTCCCCACGCGTCAACAACACGATGACGTTGGCCGTCAAAGATTTAAATTAATGTGAATTTATTTTACTGTTTAAAGTGAAACAATTAATAATATAACAATAGAATGGTTGTATTTACCGTTAAAGCATCACCGAATTTTTTAACAGTTCTATTGGTTAAAATTTGCACAGCCCCGCTTCAGTGGACGCGCAGCCTAAGAATCCCGAACAGAGTGAAAATGATTCATTAATGTAAAAATTAATTAATATGATTATTTTTTTTGAAACAGCGAGGCGATCGGCCGGGCCGCATCAGCTGACAGCTCGTCTGAGACGAACAGCACGAAGGAATCATCGCCCGTACCGCCCACTCACAACAGGCTCGACTTCCCGCAAACACATGGGTTAGTCCAAAATCACGTACAGACATCGCGTCGATTGACCTGGGCAATGAGACTGAGCGTCCTGTGAAGGAAAATATCGTGATCAAACCATAGCATGGAGGTAGGACAAGCTACCACCCTCAAGTTGAAAATCTGTCGCCAACACCTCTAAGTGTTTCGGCAGCTGCACTTGAGAGCCAATCCTCCCACTACGGTATTATGATCACGTGGTCGCGCGTGACGACATTATTCAATAAATCACAACTAAAGTGTGCAAAGTTGCGTTTATTAGAATTTCAGTTATGAAAGGTCTTCAGCGCCTGTATAATTACAAAGTTATTTCTCCTATATTAAGTAATCATTTTAGAGTCACTTGTCACAAGATAACCTAATAAGAATAACAGTCAACTGTGTATGTGTAAATATTGCACGATGACGTCACGGCGTTTCTAATTGGCGTTTTCAGTTACATGACTCGAATGATGAAATATCTCAATTTTTCCCAGGAAAAATTCAGATTTATATTTTTTTAATGGTTTTTTTAGCAATATACAATCAGGATGATTCAATTATGAATTTTAGTATCTATATATTAATACGTGAAACAAAAGCTTTCGGTACCTTTTTAAGCATATTGCGTGCACGGAAGAAAGATTTGGCATGGTTAAAGTTTATATGGTTTACTAATATATTAAATTAATACTGCGAATCCTAACCAGACCAGTGCCATTGAACGTAGACCGACCCCCCCCCCCCCCCCCCCCCCATATATTGACATTGTCACTCAACGAAAAGTGACAGCAAGTGATATAGATAGAATAGTCTATGATTAAAAAGTCGCTGGTCGAATTTCGACTTTAGGGCAATCACTAGTTTAAATAAAACTGTTAACTTGCGGATTTAGGAACACCTGACGATGTAGGATATAATATTTGCACACCGATATTATTGAGTGCCTCGCGATCTGAGCCTCCAATATTTGACGAGTACGTAAAGCATGACAGCTGTCAACTGCGTTTTCCGGTCCCATCGAGTATTGAAACGAGTTTTTATGTGATTATGAAACAATTTTCTTTTTCGTTTCAGGGAATATGCGAATTCGAACGTGGCTCGGGACAAAGTGAGGCCTTACGAGACTGACGATAACGGTTTTATTATTACTAAATGTGAGTATTTTATCAATGTAGGGTTGCGAGTGTGAAATGAAATATTCTTTTTTCTGGTATTTTACTAATAAATCACACTAATAATTATCTTAAATATAAAAATCTTATTAAACCACGTCATACTTCTTCCTATTTCCTACCCCCCTTTCCTTCATATCATATTGTTCATTCACACTCTTGGCTCCATCATAACGTCATCTCTTTTACATCGTCTTTCACTCTATAATCAGTGAAACACAATAGACATTTTAAGTTTTGTAAGCAAAGGTCATTGTATCATACATCCTACATACATTACATTGATATTTATTTGTAAAGAAAAGTGATGGATCATTAGTAGCGTGTACACAGACACAGCGTCGATCGATGTAGTAACCGCCTGGTTAGATACCACCCTCAAAATGTAACCATCCGGGGCCTCATAGTCTCTTAAAACAGGTGAGATTGTAGCTATAACCTTAAACCCAACGGATACATTTAATTCCTCCATCACACTTCCAATATTCCACCAGTATGCCGCTAAAGAGTGGAACTCTAATATTTATAACTTACCTTTTTTTTATAACAGTTCGGCACATTGACCGTACTGTCCCAGGTATTAAGCACAGTACAATCCGAACACAACGGTGACCACCGAGTGATCGAAATCCATCGGCGGTCACCGCTGTAATGTCGTCCTGCATAAATATCTCTTCACGTTACGCTTGAAGTACCTTATGTCGTAAGAAGGAGGAAACACACCGACCCAAGTCACAAACCAATAGGTACCATCTAGGCAAGCGTGCTCCATCGTAGACCACATCATCACTTACGATCAGATAAGGTTGTGGTCAAACGCAAGCCTATATATAGTAACAAAAAAATATAAATAATAGATATATAATTATTAAAAAGTCAGGCTGCAATAAAAACACTGGACTAAGAAAATATATTTTTTTATTTAAATCCCAGACATCGTACTTAAATATTATATAGCCTATTTCACTCCCACAATTAAGACGAATCTAACAACATATCGTATGCTAAAATCCATCAAGCCGTTTAGACTACAGAGCGTAACAAAGAAACATACATACATACGCTCGAAAAACATAACCCCCTTTTTCCGCAGCCGGGTAAAATCATTTTGCCATGCTCTAATTTTTTTTAAATGTATTTATTACCAGCGGGTCTCCACGAACCAGACGTGCTTGAAGCGTTGTGCAAACTGGATCTAGCGCAGTCGCCTCCCGAGCAGTGGGAGAGGCTTCTTCTGGCAACGCACGAGATCCTCAAGTACGGCGACTGTAGGAAGCCTAACGAGTACTTCAAGTAAGTTTCTTCGAACAATTATTTTCTCCGTAGGATTTTTATACCTACCTACCTTTGGTTTTATGGTAGGCTGTAAAAGATACCACTAAAACTCCCTAGTATCGTTATACAAGATAGCGTTACCAGATTTATTAAAAGTCTTTCACTGTAAGTTGTTTGTCTGTTTACCGAGAATTATATTGTATTATTATTATTTAATTTCATATTATAAATTAATTTTTTTTTTTTTTTTACATTCTATCCAGGAATATAGTACGGGTCGCGCTCGCCGCTCTCGCGATGGAGGAAAAATCCGGTGAAAAGGAAAACTGTGAAAGTGCTTCCAATGCTCAACAAACTTCGGGTGAGTTATCTCATTATACCGTCGATTTACCATTATTTTTTAATGGATAAGTTTTTTTTTAACGTCTAGTCAGAATCGTTTTCCTACGATATGGACTTCTTCAAACATAAGACGAAGAGACATTTGAGCAGGCTAGCATCACAGCTAGGGTTGCCACCTTTTTTTGCAATTAAAGTACGTTGAAAAAAGTACATACAGCCAAAATAAAGTACAATTTATTTTTCTTTATTATTAAGTTTAGAAACATATTTTTTATTGCTTTTTGCAAATTTTATCAAATTATTATCGCTGCTAAATAATTTCAGGGCATCTTTACCATCTTTAAGATGAAGCAATTCGTTTTTTTTAATCAGATTCAGAGACGTTTTGACCCGTTTCACTATCAAAATTACGTTTTTTAGGTGTACGTGGAGTACTTTGTTTGCTGAAGTTGTCTTTGTCCGTAATTTACTATAACATAAATCTATGAAACAGATAAATCGTATTATTATTGTACTCAAACCGCATCACACGAAACAAACAAACAAACAAACAATAAATTTTGAAAATGGCGTTGATATGCGACACATCAAATCTCACCAAGTCAATCACCAATCTATCAACTTCACCAAGTTGCGTCAAAAAAATTGTCGAAAATGAATAAGCGTTCAGGTAGCGCTGGCATATCGATTCGCCACCAATCAATAACGTTCCGTTTCAAATAAAAAGTTTACGACCAAACTTTTTTGAATCCCAGTTAAATAAAATCATGCGAAATAAAGTACTTTCATGTACTTTATTGTTCTCGTAAAGTATAGAGTACAATTACTAGAAATAACGTACAATTACCAGAAATAACGTACAATACTTTATTATAAAGTACGGGTGGCAACCCTAAATACAGCGCCGACTGCCGATGTATTGCAAATCCATCGTCGTAAGAAGGAGTGAACACACTGTCCGGGAGAAGGTTCCACAGCTTCACGGTACGACAAAGGCAACCCATTTTTTATTTCTTTGATGTTACGCCAAACCTATTTTGGGGTGTGCTATGCGATATTAAACTTGAGGGTGGTATGTACCCAGGCGAGCATTACAAAATGTTGATAGATGGCGCCTATTACATGTTAGTTGAATACATTTCCCATATCTCATTTATCCGTTTTTTAAACCCCATAAAGTAATTTTAAACTAGCCGTCTTATACAATATCAGGGAACATTAGCTTTAAAATGAGGTTCGAGTTATTAATTTTGATGAAGAATTATTGTTAAACTGCTGTTGTGGTCGTAAGCGCGACTGTTATGTTTGATTCCCAGGTCGAGCAAAGTGTTGATGGGGTTTTCTATGATACTCCCAGTAGCAGTTCGGAGTTTGGCTTCGAGCCCGATTAATGGCAATAGGCTCGCCCGCTATTACATGGACCTAAAAACATACTCGGCTAATTGTGGGTATACATTAGTACACCTCTGCCTAACCCTTCGGGGATACAGGCTTGATGGTATGGTTTTTAATAGTAAACCTAAACCTTCTCCCGGCCAGTGTGTTCTGTGTTTAAGACATCGGGTCCTTTAAGCGTAACTTGGACAGATATTTATGCAGCTACTGCGGACGGATTTCGATCTCCCAGTGATTCACTGTTGTGTTTGGAGTGTACTATGTTTACTATAAGGAACTATATAAAAAGTCGGTATCATTATGTTTTGTGTGAATTTTATCAGTAGATTTGGTAGTGTTCTTTGACTAATACAGTAAGTACGAATAGCTGAATCATGCGAATATTTCGCACTAGATGGCGCCACCTACATATTATTATTAAATATTTTGTATACATTTTTCCTCAACTCATTATTAAATTTTTTTTTCCAAATTACTAATTTTCAATTATTTTTCATCATTAGTTTCGGTGAAGAACTAAGGCACAGTATTAGAGTATGTAGAGATTCAGTATGTATAAGGTTTGTCGTTTCCACCAGGCTGGGCGACTGCCAACGAGCGCGCCGCCGCGGAAGCGGTGAAGGTGCTGATCTGGCTCTGCAGGCGGCCGGAGACGAGGCCGCACTGGCATGAGTACTTCGACCTGATACTTCTCAAGCTGATCCGAGCTTACGAGTCGCTCAACAAGGAGGTGATGCGCGCCATCGAGGCCGGGATGCCGCATATCGCGCAAGCCTTGCCCGCACAGAAGGTATACCCTCACCCCTGCCCTACACCTCCTGTTTTTTTTTTTTACTTTTATTCTACTGAATATATAAGTCTTATCGTTGGCCAGCACATGTGAAACATCTTAGTGAGTATTAATAATTTTTTTTTTTAAATACGTCGGGTGAGGCCGAAACACGACAATCCAAAAAAAGTCACTGTGAAGATGTTAATTTTATTACTATGTGTATGGTGGCTGTGACCCGTACCGACCGCTTTTAATCTATCTATGTTTTAACATGAAACTTCAAAATGATCCAGTCTGTCTATTAAAAAAAAAAAACGATCTCGGCTCCATTCCGCTTTGGCCCCAAGCCAAAGCGTCGCCACACCAACAGCCGGCACAAAATTTTCAAATAAAATTTTACGTTTTCAGAAGGTTTTCACTTCTGACGCATGTTATGTGAACTGCACATATGCTTTTTTTGTTTGTTTTTAAATGTCAGTTCTGTGTGTGTGTGTGTGTGTATCCAGGTATTGGCGCTGCTGAAGCCGGTGATACGAACCCGCGGCTACCCGACGTCGCTGTGCGCGCTGAAACTCGCCGCCGAGGTCGCGAAGGCGAGACCGCACGAGCTCACCGACGACACTGTCGAGACCCTCATGGAGGGCGTCGGACAGGTAACCCAACCACGGACACGCAAAAATCAACAAAATACTAATAGAATAAAGCGGAAGATTCCTTTTGTATATAATAGCCAGACACACGAGAAATAGTATAGGCTATCTAACATAAGGTTACAACTCTCATCTAGCCTTAAATATTGATTTTTGTTACGTAAGTCGGAAGTCGAGGTCCTCCCGAACTGCTTTAATCACGTGCGCTGGCGTAAACGTTAATGATACGGAAATACAATGTTCTACAATAATATTGATCCTTAGTCCTATATCTAGAAAAAAGTCCGTGGTAGCATATGCCTATCTCTTATACATATGTAACAATAAAGTATTTTGTGGCTTAGTAATAATCCTTACGAAAAAATTTTACCTCATCATAAAAGCAGTTTTATGAAGTTAAATTTCGCCCTTAATTTCATATTATTTGGACACACAGATAATGAAAAATTAATATAATCTATACACGAGTGCGTTGGCGGCACAGCTTGCCTTCCTATAATCGTACAAGTTCGTGCTCGGCTGCACAGTACACTAAAGTAAACGGTATGTTAACTCGGCGATGTTCTTGAAATAATTACCCGCAGCTGCTCGGTAGATAAACACGCACTAGGGCTGCCCTCTGAATGTGTTAGCCTAGTGGTCGTAAGCGCGACTGCTATGAGCGAGGTCCTGGGTTCGAATCCCAGGTCGAGCAAAATGTTATTGGATTTTTCCTATGAAATTCTCAGTAGCAGCTCGGAGTTTGGTTTCGTGCCCGATTAATGGCAATAGGCTTGCCCCCTATTATATGGGACCTAAAAAACATACTCGGCGAACTGTGGGTGTGTACATTAGTACACCTCTGCCTAACCCTTCGGGGAATACAGGCGTGATAGTATGTTATTATGTTAATATTACTGCTTTTGTATGTTTTTAGTGTATACAAAAGATCGCATCGAAATAACCTTGTGTTGTGTGTTTCTACCGTGAGCAGGGTTTACAGAGGTCCTTGGGAAAGTTGGCAACACCATATGACACCTTTGGTGTTGCAAACATCCGTAGGCAACTGTAATCGCTTACCATCGAGCCAGCTGTATATTTCTTTGCCACTTTAGAGTCGTATTTAAAAAAAATGTTAATGTTACGAAATATTAGAGTTAAGTTTTTCGAGCGTATGTATGTATATTTCTTTAACACACTCCTAAACGGCTTAATTGATTTTAGCATACGAGATGATAATTGTGGGAGTGACATAGGCTATATAATATTTAGGTAAGACTTCTGGAAAATAAATGAAAAGCAAAAATAGAAAAAAATATTTGTTTTTGGTCAATTTTGTTTGTTGCAGTGCGGTTTTTTTGTTTCGTTTTGAATAATTTATGTTGTTTTCTCTTCTGTTTCATCACCTCAGCTGGCTGATCATCAGAACTCTGCTGTACGCAAGGCGGCCGTGTTCTGTATGGTCGCTTTCACCTTCGCCCTCGGTGAGGAACGAATGCAGCCGCATCTCAAACACCTCTCGGTCAGCAAGTTTCGACTCTTGCAGGTCAGTTTTTCTTTTAAATATTGTTAAATGCTAGTATACCCTGTGTTCTTCTTAAATTTATGACTCCGTATGTAATTTATAAAAACTAATTAATCATTAACGACTTCCGTCATCAGTCGGTAATCGGGTTAGAGTTTTACCGTGGCGGAAGTTGTGTCGACATTCCATTTGTCCAGTTTTAATAAACAGGAATGTTACTATAAAGTGTTGTTAAATCATGTTAAAGGAGATTATCATATAAGGAATAAAAGTGTAAGGCTGCCTGTCCATTGTAGCGGGTCGGAACGGAGCTGTGCAAATTTCGACCAATACAACTGCATCATTCGATTTTTATGCAATTCTGTTGGTCGAAATTTGCACAGCTCCGCCCCGCTTCAGTGGACAGACAATCTAAAGATGTTACACTGTTTCTCATGCGACCATAAACCGGTTATAAATCGATTTTTAACCGTATTA
Organism: Saturnia japonica; assembly: GCA_033032175.1. Lineage (NCBI taxonomy): Eukaryota > Metazoa > Arthropoda > Insecta > Lepidoptera > Saturniidae > Saturnia > Saturnia japonica. Next base: position 9,874,464 of record CM065331.1, read on the forward strand.
CGTGCGTTTCTGTCTGAGTATATATAATTAACTTTTTAGTACGGTTGTGATTTGAAACGAGATGAAAGAAAAAGTTACATTAAAAAGAGATAAACACATATATATATAGGATTTATTGTGAGAGAAAATGAGATAGAATATACACGGTTAATGCCAGTTCTGATTTGCACGACTTTGATCATTGACGAAATGGCCTGGCGGTGTAACGAACAGACTGTTGTACGAAAAGACATTTTTATGTTTTCTGAAGGTTTCACTTTCTACCGCGTGTGAAATGAACAAGTTTCCAATTTTTGGAGTGAAACTTCTTTTGGGACCGTGTGAATTGGATTTTATGAAACGATAAACGAAAAAGAAATAGCTATATATATATATATAGGTTATAGGCCGTAAGAGAATGAGATAGAATGCGTATAGTTTCCCTATCCTTCGTTTATTCTAATTAACTAGAAATATATACAAAGAGAAAGAGAAGTTTCACTTCTACCGCGTGTAAACTCGGACCAATTTTTTTCTTTTTTTGCGCAGGTGTACATTAGCAAGCATCGCGAGGAGTGTTCCCGCAGCAGCAGCGGCGGCGGTGGTATTGGCAGTGGTGGTGGTGGTAGCGCTGGTAGCGGTTCGTAGCGACGCAGGCGCCGAGCGCGCACCACGACGCGCGCCACCCAGACAGACGCACCCACTTAACCTTAACCCCTCCCCCATCTGTCGATAATCTCTAGCGATGTATTTTTTTGTTGATATATATATATATATATATATATATATATATATATCACAGTCGCCATACTAGGGAAAGAGCACATAGCGACTCGAAGTTTAACATTTCTATCGATACCGGTTATCGATAGATGTGACTTTTCATAATTTATCGACACAACATCGTCATCGTGTTAAATATGGGGTAGGGATGAGGTAATGCTGTTGGGAGTTTTAGCTTTTCGAATGCCCGGTATATCGATGTATAAATATGTAATAAACTGGTTGAATGTATCGCAAACTTTATCGATATTCTCGCATTTGATCCGAGACGAACGGACAGACGTACGTCAGTGCTTACACCGCTACGTTGGAGGTCTGATGATATCGGTGTTTTCTTGATATGTACGTTGTAAATTTGCATTTCAATTGACGTTATTTAATAATAATAATATTACATTGCACGTTTTATCCTTTTACGAGAGATTATGAGGTCATGTTGCAGATTGTACGTAAGCTAGCCTTTGCCTGCGGCTCCGGTCGATGCTTTTTATAGAACAGTTTATCTTGTTTATAGCATCTGTAGGAATCGAGAAAGTTTATTTTCCCCAGCACAATAAATATATAACAATATGTTGCTTTTAAAATATATAAAATGCCATTTTTAAGACTTGATCCGATTTACACAGATTATAAACAGTGATTTGTTTCAATTTAAAAGTCACTCGTTTTTTCTACCCTTGGTAAAGTTGTACTATCATTTCTGATATCTGATCGTTTCTCTTCCCTTTAATTTTCTCGTATAATTGTATTTCTATCTTGTATATTAACTTCGTTAATTTTATCGAACCTTAACGCAACATCAAATTTCTGCGAAACATCACAAGTCTTCTTAAAAATTATGTTTTTTTTTGTTGTAAAATATCATACAGGCATGCAGTTGGCCCGATGTTAAGTGGCTACTGCATCTTAGAGCTATTTATAACCAAATTCAGAAAGATCTGAGCAGTGTGTTTCATTCAGAAAAAAATCGACTGTTTTTTTTTATAGATTGTCTCTGAACTTTCTTATACGCTTCGTATATCTGTATCTTTTTATAATTTGTTATCTATTGTTTTTATATCGCTTTAAAACGTCTTATTTTAATTGTATTTACTAGGCTTTTATCGATGTTGTCAAGTCCCTACAAGCGAGGTGTTATGCACACATCTGACGGTAGAATTATTTTTATTTTATCGTAATTACAAAGACGCTTATTAATAAAGACCTAATATATTCCCTAAACCGGTGTCAGAGTCTTGATTTTGACTGATTTTTTTTAATCGATAATAACTATTGATTAGTACATCACTCATTCCTCGACCTCCTTCAGTTTTGTCTGACGAAACAATAATCTTGAGAAATACAAAGGTGAATTATTACGTAAATTACTTCAAAAGTATGTATATATTTCGAGTTTAATTTTTTTCTTAAAACCTTTAATTACTACGTACGATCTTATTTTACTAACCGTAATGCCGATATCGATAACGGATAATTCATACTAATCGATCTTAGATTCGATTTGGTTAAGTTTATCGATAAAATCGTCGTGTCTCTATGTGGGAAATAAATATTTTTTATCGTTATTGATTTCTGCATTTTTTTCGTTTTTAGCATTAATATTTAAACTTTACATCGATTTAAGAGATGTATCACAAATTTGTATGATGTTTGAATTAATAAATTTATTAAGACGCGGGTCGTTAATAAAATAAAACGCATTTAGGGTAACATTCCATGCTTTTACGTGTAAATGACAATTATGTAGAGTTTTGTATTTTTTTTTTTATTATCTTTTTAGTATTTTGATCACAATCTCATCTGATGTTAAGTGATAATGTGGCTGGAGACAGTATGGGGATCTCTGACCACCATGCTATGGTTTCATCACGATGTTTTCCTTCCCCGGGCACTCGGGCTCATTGCAGGGATTCGAACTCATTTCGATCGACAAATCATCTCCGAAGGATTTTCTTTGATTTTTCGTTGATGATGATTTTAAAGTATTAACAAATTTTTTCCACTAACATTTACATTGGGTTATTTTTAATTATTAAAAAAGTCCCTAATACAAATCTGCTGTTTTTATTGTGGTTCTCGTGATCTTGGAAATGAAATGCTTAGCGCGCCATCTTGTGTAACTCGTCGAATTAACACAGAACCTTTGCGGGGGTTTGTGCACAACAACTCGCTTAAAGGACAAACAAACAAACGTTCATTTTCATATAATATCCATGTATAGATAAACGAAAACGCGACCCTTCAATGTTTTTTAATATTATCACAGTAAAATTTTATTAATCCATGTTGTTTTTTTTTGCGTTTTATTTTGGAAACCTTTACGTATTAGAATGAGGCAACAATAGTTTTCTTGCTCTGTCTATTTTTTAAACTTACCTTTATATCATAATATACTGGATGATACCCGTGACTTCCTTTGCGGTGTTTATTACATTAACATCACGGCATCCTAAAGGCGTATTGCTTATAAAAATTGTAATTTCTTAAAACATTAATAACTTTTCATTGAATGTAGATATCGGGATAGGTCTTTTTGTAAACAAGGACAAAGTTTCCAAGTAGTAAAAAAATATGATCTTTACATCCCGGTCTAGCGATAGCTTGATGTCCGAGGAGCGACAGGCGATAGTGAACGTTTAAGGTGTTAGGCGTGAATAGTGTCTCAGTACGACACGATCGTCGGAGCCACCGGCCGAGGTTAGTTTCGTATATTAACGAAAATGATATAAGCACAGATTTATTTATAAGTTTATTGAATCTCATTAAAACGTCAAATTGCTACTATCGATTTTGATTTTCGAGGTTATAAGAAAAAAAAAAATTTTTTTTTTTTTTTTTCGATGTAACTATTTCTATGGTACACGTTCAAAAGTATATAGACTTTTGGAGTTAACTTGTTGAGTATTGATTTTCGAGTATTAATAAAAAAATAACTCGTTAAGTTTTCAAAAGGCGTTAGTTATTAATTATTATATATTTGTAAAGCTAAGGAAAAATATAATTTCTTGTAAATAACGCATTATAAGTACTTTCACGAAGTCCAAACTTATACATTTTTTAAATTTCGGCGCAAAATAAATAGCAGAGCGTGTGACGTCATATGTAGGGTCAGTATACTATATAAACGCAGAAAATTATAAGGGAACAATTACAGATGTCAGCTCAACGCACCAATAAGGTAACGTTCGCTTACACACGTATGACGTCATACGCTGTTATTGGTGCTTCGTTTGACATGCAGAACAGCACAAAATATTCGATCTTATTTATTGATATTAAAATATTTTTTATAATATTAGGAAGTTATTACTCATCCTAGTGGTCGTAAGGACGACTGTTATGATCGAGGTCCTGGGTTCGATTCCCAAGTCGAGCAAAGTGTTATCGGGTTTTTCTATGAAATTCTCAGTAACAACTCGGAGTTTGGCTTTGTGCCCGATTAATGGCAATAGGCTCGCCCCCTGTTACATTGGACCTAAAAAACATACCGGGCGAACTGTAGGGGTACATTAGTACACATCTGCCTAACCCTTCGGGGATACAGGCATGATCTTATTATGTTTGTCTATTACATATATTCCAAAACAATCGTTCTTAAAGAGTAAACTCAAGTGCCCTTTGAGAACATCGTGATGAAACCATAGCATTGCGGTAGAGTGTTTTCTAATGACAATTCTCTCGTCACAAGTTCAAAGCCAGTCCTAGGTTTAACGTGTCATCACCATATGCCACATCGTAACTTAACTAACCCAAGGGGAAGTGCAGTCAAATGCTAAAATTATATAAATTATAAAACCGTTTAAGTGCTCCTTTTTTGTAAAAAAAGGAAAACGATTAATTGCCAATTTCATTCTGCAAGCGTCCTGTCCTATGAGATGGCGCACTTTGAATTCAAAAATTAAGTTTAAGGTTAAAATTGTGTTTGAAATACGCATGTTTCTTATTTTACTAGAGCCTACGAATAAATCTTACACCGTGTTAAACTGTATACTTAGAATCAATTTAGACAAAATTTTGATTGATCTTTTTCCCCATAAATCTGCGTTCCAAAGATAGCTAACCTGATTATGGCACGACTCTTAGCCATCATGTCTATATATTTTTGAAGAGATCAAACTTCAGAAGTGAAACTTCTTTAACCGCAATGTGTTTTAAAATCGAAAGGCAAATTTTACAGCAACGTTTTCGCAAAGCAAAAAGATGAATAAAAGATACTTGGCGAGAGAGACACAATGAGAGAACTATACTATAAACCGCAAGAGATTGATGAGGGCGATAGAATAAGACAAGTGTATTTGCGGGCGTAATCAAGCTATAAAGACGTGCAAAGTATACAGAGACGTGTAAAATATACAAATACGTGTAAATTATTAGAAAACGACTAGGTGTGTTATTGATTAATTATTTATTGATATACTAAGCAATTATTTTACAGTCACTAATATTTTTATATTCCAAAGGAGTTTCACTTCTTGTGTACTGAAATGAGCTCTTTTTATCTTTTGAACAATTTTACTTTAAACGTTCAAGAGTTTTTGTTGCTGGAAATTGAGAGATAGAAAATTGTAACTTCTTATAAAATATAGCTTCATACTATTGATTGTTTGATAGAGTAAATGAGTATCGATAAATCGGTTTACAATCGATGTTTATGAGACTATTTGAAATTAAAACCTTATGGTTACTCACATATTTGGCTGTGTAGAGAGATTCTTGAAACATTGTGATGACGTTCTCGAGGTAATTTTATGTTTAGTCGAAGAAACGGCTTGCTTTTTTTATAAAAAAAACTGACAAAAAATAAATATATTAATATTTCGTTGCCTATCTATTTATTTGGTGAACATAACCGAATGTATTTAATTATTTTTTATTAAAAAAAATAAAAAAATAACGTCTCTAATTACCCAATGAGAATGTTTTTTTTTTTCTTTTCTTTTTATTGTAAAATAATGGTAATTATATGCATAATATAATGTTAAACACGTTATGTCATAGAGAAAATGTTTGTGAAGAACTTTTTTTTTCTTAATATAACTTTTTCTTATTTCTCGTGTTTTCTACCTTTCTCTCTATTTAGGTAAATAGCCCATTGCGGTTTTTATATAAGTATGTATATGTAATAAGTTGTCGTTTTTATGTGCCTTTTCACACACGTGTATAAGCTCTTAAGAGATTGCCATGTAATCTTGTGGTTCTATGTCGTCTTAGTTTTCTTTTGGTACGCATTTTACCAATAGGAAAAATAATTTCTGCTTTTAATGAATTCTAATATAGCGGTTATTTCTAATTAAAATGACAAAGGTTTGGCCTAAACAACGAAAAAAATAACAATCATGCAAAACTTGGCCCAAAAGTCTTACAAACTTTGTAACCAAATTATTTTATGTTAAAAAATTTTTTTAGTTCATTTTTATTGTTGGTGTAAAAAAATCGTGGCTTCGTTGAGTTTTTATTATGGTATGTGTAAAAAAAAATTAGGAGTTATTATATGTATAGAATACGATAGTAAATATGTACTTCTTGTGTATTTTTCCTTTTTCATAATAAAAAGCTTGAGACGTCTTTGCTTAACTTGATGATGTGTGAGCAGATTTTTTTTGCCAAAGATGTAAATGATGCTAGTGATGATTTTGATTTATTCATTTGAAGGCAAAATTCAGATGTCATAAATTATATTAAAAAAACTACATTGAAACGGCTGTACGGAGAAAGTTCCTTTGCCACGTTTTAGGGAAAAAGCGTCATTGACGCTGGTAACATTTGCTATGACTGGTCTTTTATGAAGATAAGCACGGTAAAATTCTCCTAGGGGAAAAACTTTTCTATTTTTCAGTACTAATTGATTTTCTCAAAAACGTGATTAAGTTAGAAATCTGGGACCTTCAGGATCTTAGGGTTTCATTATCGCTACATATCCGCAAAGTGGTAATTTAATGTTCCCCGGGGGAAATTTCATTAAACTTGTCCTCATATTATGCCCCTTCATAAAATCTCAATAAACATATGAAGAAAAAATTAACGCAGCGGATTTAAAAGAACCTAAAAAAAATCTCCAGAAGCCCATACAGAGGGCAGCTTAGGGTTTTATTTAATCGAATTAATCGAAATCCTAACATGAAAATCTTTTAAAAATACTTGTTTTATTGAAATGTCAATCATCATCAGTTTACTATTTTTATACAAATAAAACCTAATCGACACTGAAATATAGCATAAATTGGTGTGAACTCTGAAAATATTGACTCTAGTTGCATTTTGCATTGTGACGTCTCATTAAACTCATGAACGCCTACGACGTCATCATTGAATTCACTGTAATAAATCTTTGGGAATAATATGAATAAATAACAAGGTCACACCGCCGTCCGTTGATTGAAGTGTCAAGAATTGATTAGCTAGATAAAAACAAAGATTATGAAATAAAATATAACCGCATGAACTAAAGAGTTCTAACAAACATTATCAAAACATCATGATTATAACGGGTTTTGTTGTCTTTGGAAAGTGTCATAACGCCATATCCTTTCTCTGATTTCAGTAACACAGTTAAAAAGTACATACTTTACTTTTCATGTTTATGTAACTTAGCCAAAATAATAAACATGGATTGACCATGTTATGCCGACATTTGTTTGCATTAATTTCATAATACGGTCATGAAATTAAAAAAATGTCACTGGCAAATGATAGTGCGGCGCCAGTTGAAAAAAAGTATTCACGGTGGCGATCGTTCGGTTAACCATGGCTAGGATATGTCGGCGCGAATGACGTTATTAGATATAGGCGATATTGGATGTTAATTTTCCGCAAATGTAAATAGGTATAAATTTCCCCGTTTTTAGGGTAAATATTAATAAAACGAAACAACAAGAAGAATCTTACATCGAAACATATTTCACTAAATCAACGGACGGCGCGAGGGAGATATTTATCGTAAAAAGATCTACAAACCCACTTCATTGTTAAATATAGTTTTAAATTATGAATAACTCATTATTTGTAACTAACTCATATTAAGCGTCTTATAACACAACACTTTGCTGTATGTTTTAAATAGTGCCTTCTCCCAATTTTCATGTAAGTTTATGTTGTATAGGCCACGTTAATACAATTCTAGCATTAAAATTTTCCTATCCTTTGCTAATAAATAATGTTAGTAGGAAACAGCTATTATGTGTTGTATAAATTACAATGGCTTTTTTCTGCCCCAGTAGTAGAGTGACGTGAGTTCGATTCCCTGCCATGAGCCTGAGCTCCCTGTGAAGGAATACATCGGGATGAGGGTAGGGCAGTTTCTAATGGCCCTAGGTAGCTAGCAAGCGCCTACAAGGTGTGTTCCGCTTAGCGTGTTACTATTTTAAGCTACATCGCCAATTAACATCCGGTGAGATTCTAGCCAAAACCTACGAAATATATTTTATTTTACACAATCTGGACATAGATATCTCTTTGTCCAATTTTGATTCCTACTTCTACAAATTTGACAAGGGCGACTTCAGAATTAGTCAGAAATGTGCATTGACCTTTATACAACATTTAATAGTAATAGGTAGATAGATATTATGGTTAAAGTGGGTAATCTGATAATCGTCTAGTATTGCCTGGTCAGCTTCAAAATTTACCAAAGACTTTTGTCCAATCTTATTATTAATTTCTATTCTATAATTATTTCCTTAAATGAGTCATTTGTCAAACTATTAAGCAAGATTTATGTTTTTTTTTTTACATAAAAATACTTCACGACTCACAGTTCAGTTTTTGCTAAGCGGTTGAAAAAAAAATGCTTTTCCTGCTTCAAGTAACCCGTGATTTTTTGTTACAACTACATTTTTGCAGGGGAAAGGAAGAAATGTATTAAAGAAAAAACAATTTTTTTTAATACTCTATATTTTAACTGTGCCAAAGCGTAACCAAACTAAACGTGACCAAATATTTTTTGTATCACCTTTCAACTAATTTAGTTTCGACTCCAACCATTTGCGTCATTTAAAAATTGTAACAAAAAAAGAAACAATTGAAAATGAAAAAATCATAAAGATTTGTCCAAAAGTCTTGGTCATTTTCAAAACTGACTGGTAAGAAATAGAAATAAAGAGATCGACACTTTGACCCTAATAAATGTATGTAAAAAAATTCACAATATTTTATTAATGCTACAAAATATGTATTTGTATTTGATATATGTTTGTGTTTGAATATTTAGCAACTATTATTGTTTTGGACGTGGCGTTGGATGGATTGATTATGTTGATATTGTAGCAGTTTGGGAGGTTTCAGCAGCTCGGAGCGCAGAGGGACGGATGGAAGTTTTGCGATGTTGCATTTAAACTTATCGGCTTGTTGAGTGATTGATTCAATGGCGCTGTGTCAAATATTACCCATTATTCTATTTAATTCATTAATAATATTATTATGTAATGTATCATAGTTATGAATAAAAATGATTTTTAAACCTTTCTGTGTGTTATTTACTAACTTTTACACTAACAGTACCTGCGACTTCGTCTGCGTGGATAACAAAAATCAATATAAATTAATAACAGTCATAAAGAGTTTAGGTCGTAAACCTTATTAGTTATCACCTGGAATATAGATACTAAAATGAAAAAAAAATTGAAAGTACCTTCAAATGCGGTGAAGCTGTAAAAGCCGCAGCGGCTTTAGGGCCCCTAAGGCACACAGTTTAGTCAGACCTTAAAAAAAAAAAAAAAGTATCTATATAATATTTAAAAACATTTGATAACAGTGATGCCATGACAATTACCGGATAAATGTATCATATGTCTATTATTAAGATTACCTGGATTAAGGTCCAGGTTATAAGCTGTCTGTATGTCAAATTTCATTCAAATCCGGTGAGCCGTTTTATGTGAACAAACAAGCTTTCACATTTATGAAATTAATAGTGGGATCGTCGAGGATTTTTTTTTAAACTGACTATACTTAGGGGCCCTAAAGCCGCTCCGGCTTTTACAGCTTCACCGAACTTGGCCTCGTCGCAGATCAAACGCGCACTATTTTATACGGCAACCTGTTGCGCGGTGACATGAGCTGCGTCGGGCTGAGCTCGCCTCCCGCACCGCGCGTTTTCATTCCTATACCCGCGTGCACCATGAACGATCGCTCTCGTTTCTGATTTGACGATTATAATATTTTATCCACGGCAGACCGTGTAGCGTTTGTGACTCCATTTTATATGATAATTATAGTGTGATTTTGAACGAATGAATTTTAAATCCGGAAAAGCTGTAAAAGCCATCAGCGGCTCTGTTTATGGATAGGGCCCCTAAAGCTAACAGTATAGTCAGTCAGGAAAAAAATAATGAATATCTATTGTATACTTAAACATCTTTTATTTATTGGACCTTCTATTGCCAACCAAGTTCCTACAGGATATAAACCACGGAATAAAGAGAATGCAAAAGGCGTTAAGTTACCTAAAATGTATATTAAAAATAAAACTTTCTTTTTAGAAGATAAGACTTAATTTTATTTTGTGTACAATCAGTATAATAATCTTTTTTATTCGAGACTCCAGCAATGTTGAAATTCACAGAATAAAGAGTAAGTTGGAATTGGTACATTTGTATCAGAGTATCGGGACCTATGTCGTCAAAATCACACAAGCAAAAGTCAAAACATACTACTTCTAATAAAACACCAATCACAAAATTCAAAAGCAATATTAATCCAAAAGGCGTTAAGTTACCTTAAGTGTATATTCAAAATAAATCTCTCTTGTTAAAATCTAAGGGTTCATTTAATTTTTTATACCATCAATAGACCTTTTTTATTCCTGACTCGAGCAATGTTTAAATTAACAACAAGTACTGCTACTCGACGTTAGATGTCGTTATAAAACATTTTATTCACTATAGATCTAGAAGGCCATCCATAAATTACGTCACACGAATTTCATGATTTTTTTGACCCCTCCCCCGTCCTTGTCGCAGCTGGTTACATTTGTGAGACCCCCCTACCTAGTGTGATGTCACATATTTTGCAATTTTTTATTTAGAAATGTATGACTATGTTCGAGATACAGAAGTCCAATTTAATTTTTTCTCTGATTATTTTGACTAGAGGGTTGAGATTTAGTGCAACGGAGGTTTTGGGGCTTGAATGGAAGGAAACACATTCTTTTGAGTTTGGGAGGTTTTCGACTTAAAGAAGTTCCAATATACTTAGATATAAAATATTATATTTTGAAAAAATGTGATTTCACAAAATTTGGACCCCTTTCCCCCCTCGTCACACTTCGTCGACCCCCTCCCGCACTAAACGTGTGACGTAATTTATGGATGGCCCCTAGTTGATGTGTATTACGGTTGTTATTTACAAAGCAGTTCACTGAATTTGGCCCCACTTTCTTCGATTTTCGGATTTTTTTTTGTTTTTAATTGTTTGTTCGTTAATGTTCGAATGTAAAAATTGTTTGTTCGTCTTTTATTTATTTATAATTAATTAAACAAATGATCACCCTTAAGTTGGCCCCCCTTACTAGATATCTTTATTTTTATCGCTCAGATTAATTTATTTACAAAGCATCTATAAAGTCGATGCTATTCGAATAGGGATGTAGTGGCACTTTGTTTTCATATTAATGCAACTTTTAAAGATTATAATTTGCAATATTTTGCTCCTAAAAGTGGAGACAAAATATAATTAAGGTAAAAATAAATGTTGGTACTTATACAATTAATAAAATTTAAGTGTCTGTTTGTAATGTCTAAATAACATCTTATTACTACATGCATATGTGGCGTTCATACTTTTTATTGAGTTTTGAAAATTTTTAAGAAATACAAGACGATTTATTATTTGGCTTTGAATTTATATTTAAACCAATTTATAATTGTGATATGGGTCAAACCGCCTTTATTTGGTGGCCCCGAAGTCTACGCAACCTGGGAGTCCTAGGAGTCTATGGTGCTAAAGGTCCTTATTTGGTGACCGCAATGATAGCGTAACCTCCCAGGTTTCCAGGCTCCCACCTCAGAGCGTATTATCGTATTTGTCACCACTTTTGTGTGATGACCCATGACAGCGTTTTGGTGACCTAAGAGTTTGAGTTGCTATCTTAACTGTGGCCTTACTTCGCGCTACTGCAATGGCAATCACTCTTCACATCGTGGAGCCTCTACATCGGACGCAGCTTCAAACTGAGCAGGCCTACGCCTACTCCAGCGTGGTATCCTTGACTGCGACGTGATGACTCTATAAGGAAGGTCGCAGCTGGCTGCAGCACCGCGCAGCACTTGTCTGCTGCTTGACTGTTTGTGGTGCTTCGGACAGTGGAAGGTATCGTGTCATCTCTTGTGTATCACCTCCACCTGCTGCCCCTGCACTCAGATTACACTATACAACCAGTTCAGATTTTTCCAATCCATTGGTTTTTTTTTTAGAAATTCTGTGAATGCAGTTATTAATTTCAAAAAGTAAAAGAATGTTTTCTTTGAGTAATATTTGATATCGTCAACATTTAATATACATACTTTTCCTCCATGTCGCGTCCGTTTTTTCCACTCTGTATATGATATTTATTTAACAAAAATTACTAGCACATTAAAAAAAGAAGAATAGGTACAGAACTTGATCGTCGGTACGGAATATAATATTCTATTTTTATCTATGTCGATAACACTAGTAAGCGATTCATCCAGCTCTAGTTGAGAAGCAACAATCACTAGTTAAATTAAAATAAACTTTGTTTCTATGACGTTAAGGTAGTTTGTTATTAGTGAAGTTTTATAGCAGCATTTATTTCTTTTTAAAATATGATTTTAGTTAAATAATATGTTACTCTGCTGATGGTACGTGGCTACAGTAGGTATGGACGCTTGTAATAATATAGGTGTGACTAGCGCGTTGCCGACCTTATTGACAAAATGGATACTTAGTCACCGTCCCATTACTTCATTGAGAGCTCATGCGGCGCACTAATCTACGGAACCACAGCTACACAGCAGCACCCATTACAGAACGTACAAGGAAGTTCGCTAATTCTTACCTTTGCCGTACCATGAATATTCGGTATAATCTCCCCCAGCCGTGTTTCCTCCCTTCTATGATATTCGGTTTTTCAAACGCGGCTACTGTCAATGAAATTTGTGTTAACGACGATCGCAGTTGTTCGTGGACTGTACAGTTCTTAACATCAACTGTTGCACAGCCAGTACCGAGCTCTAATATTTAAAAAAAATGTATAAAGCTCTTGGTACATGAGCGGGTAATTCTAGGACCATGGGTCGAATCTCGCGACCAGTCGGGTAGAAAATACTTTGGTCAGTGAATAAGCATTTCTATACAAAGCTGCAAATATGGTCGACATTCTGAGTAGGTAAGTTTATGTAAAAAAAAAAACTATTACTTGTACTTATGTTAATAAAAGGAGATATTAAATTTAAATTGAGTTTGAAAGACTTGGTAATGATATTACTAAAGTAAAATAAGACATGTTAAAATAAAGGGAACAGTTTTTGTATCTTGGATGATTTTTTTATTTATTTATTTACTAGCCAAGTTTACCTCGAATCTAGATTTTTTTTTTCCGAAGCTTAATTAGATTATCTTTTCAAAAGTGCTATGCGTGATATTCACCAGCCAATAAGTGGATTGGGTACCTACTCATATTTTTTTTTAATTTTAGGTACGTATGTATACTTATCATAAAATGTAAATGAAAGAAAATGAAAAAATATAGATTGTAGATCATCGAAATTTATTTATAAAAATACAATTACAATAATTTCAAACACTATAAATTTTAGAATTTCATAGTAATAGGCAAACTGTCCAACAATTTTTTTTTTCATTTTTAACGTATGGCGTAAGCCGTGGTCCACACGACAAGACGGACTCGCGCGGATGTCATGTCGTCGAGATATGGACCTAGATATTAATTCAATAAAGCACCTTTAAAAGTACCACAATTTCAGTTATGAAAATTTTTCGGCACATGTAATTTTAAACACATTATTATTTCAACGCTTAGTAACACTTTTAGCGTCACATTTTCTGTATAGCGTTTCCAATCATGTGACTCCCAGACAAAAAATAGGAAAATTTAAAATAAAAACAATTATGTATTTTCTAGGTTTCTATTGTTTTATGGTTTTTATCAACAGACCAATATTATTAAATAATTAACTTTAATATTTAAACATACTGTCAGCTCGCAGATCGTACACAATTTTCACAGGAATTTTCATATTATTATTTCTATGAGTTGTTTTTAATAACATTTCAAATAGGAATGTTTTATATCACTTGTATAATTTCATTATTACAAATTGGTTTTGTAACATCGATATGTTAATATTCCAACGCTGTTTTTTAATAAAAACAAGTTTAAACTTTATTCGAATATATTTTTACTCACGTTATATCCTTTATGAATAAATAATTATCACTTGATTTAACGTAAATTTATGGTTATATTATTTATACTGACCACACTGTAAACAACAGTATAATTAGGGTTGCCAACCGTAAATAATTTTCACGATTCTAGAAACCTATAGAAATGATAGTCATTTTATTTAAAATAAAAAGATCCGTGAATGTAAGTAATCTTTACGCATAAAAGAACTTTATTGAAATACTAAAAGTACTAATAATTCGACAATTATTTTATTTTCAGGCCTTCCTATAATTGAAGTGAGAAAATTACCGAGTCGAGCTTAAATTTTTTTTCCAATTCCGATAAATTTCAAAATAGGCAACCCTAAATATAATTGACATAAAATTCTTAACTGCAGCCCTCACTATGTATAGTGTAGTAATAATTTATAAATCGATATCAGATTTTTAAAAGTCGATTATATAAGCTAACTGACGAAATAGAACAATAATAATTAATTACAAAAAAAATAAAAATTATTTGATCAATATTAATATTATTTATATTTATGACATTATTAAATTACTTAAAAATTTATGACAACTATAATTTCGATTTCAATTCCTGAGTATTGTAAACTGGTCTTATATATATTTCACTAACGTTGTCAAACATTTATTTTCCCATAATTTTCGAGACAACCACTCGAAACCATCGCACCATTAATGTATCTAATACAAACGGGAACCTTGAACTTTGACATAGATTTAAAATCAGATCATTAATTTCTATAACGAGAAATATTTCATTAATATTGGCAACACTTATGATCAACACAATTTTCGGGAAATTCACCACAAAATTTCCAAACCCATCGCACCATTGCAATATGTATCTAATACAAACGAGAGTCTTGATTTTTGACATGTAGATTTAAAAATAGATCCATAATAGTATATTACGCACCTAGGGAGAAAAGTAGGACATCTAAGGCCGCGCGTATGGTTGTCACCCGAGACGAAGGCGAGGGTGACAATTGCGGGTGGGGATGTCCTACTTTTCTCCCTAGGTGCGTTTACAATTTTTTTCTCCTCCGGCATGAAAAGTTTATATATTTTATATATAAACACGCAGTTGCTAGGTTACCGGGAGATAAAGTAAAGTACGCGCATGCGCACATTTGCCATCTCACCGGGAGAGAATCGTACTTTTCTCCCGCGTGACAGGGACTAAAAGTGAACTTTTCATCCCGGAGGAGAAAAAATTTAATTACGTAAAGTTTAGTTGTAAAAACAGTTTCCACTGACGACTCCCGTCTACAGAATTTAATATCGTATTGTCTTTAAGTACAGTTATTATTTAAAATCTAATAAAGCTCTCACTATATCTTAAACATATATATATTATTATATTATTTGTATTAAATTAATAATATGTACTAATAAAATATGTGTACATTTTTGTTATAATGATATGCGTATAAATAATATATTATGAATAAAGGATATAAGAAAAAAAAAAATGCGTCTACTTATTTAGTTACGCGCATTAGAAGTTACACTTCTTTGAATAGTGACGCAAAACCATAATAAAACAATACGACTAACAAGCTACTTTTAGTTACAATTTGAGCGTGCATCGTGAAAATTCATTGTCGTAATACTTTTTCGTAAAACGTCTAAGGAAATGTCGGTAACTTATCCACATAAATAATTGTAAAGAAAATTCGACAGGAGTGTTAAAAACGACATTCACACATATCTTAATTCTAAAGATTATATTATATTTTATTATCAAACGTCTGGGCGACCGAGCTGTGCTCGGTGTCTTATAAACAAAAAAGGAAAACACCTGTCTAGGTAAACTTGGAATATAAAACATTATCTAAATTCAAAGTTTCATCGAAATCGTTGGGAGTACTTTCCGAGAAAACAATTACATACATATATATACAAGAATTGCTCACTTAATATAATAAGATAAGACTTGAAAAATTACACGTGAAATAAATAAATAAATCTGAAATAAATTACAATAAGAAAAGTCTATAAGATTTTACAAAGTTTACAAGAAAATAAATAGACAAAATAAAAAATTCGAGTATTAAAAATAACCATGGCAACAAAAGTGGTGTTCAAAAACTATACAATTAAAATTTTAGAAATCAAAGCAAATCCAAAACTTTTGAAGCTACAAATATGACATCTAAACTGTGTTTCTTTTATTCCTACGGAGTAAATTGACGTTTCGCTAATGTCCTACTTGAAAATAATGTCACATTTACTTTTGTAGTGTTGTGCTAACGTATATTTTACGGTACAATTATTTGAATCGTAAGATTTTAAATACTGAATCGAGGGTTTTTACTTATGAATGGAAATCTTTTGTGTTAATCAACATATCTCACATAATTCAGGGAAATATAAATAGCTGCAAAAAAAACTTAAAGAAGAACGCATTGGTTGACTCATGACAGATGGAAATTTGTCACCCATCGGACCTCACACGTGAAGGGTTCAATGTTTTTTGGAAGAAACATACGGGTTTACGATTAATGCCGATTTGTGACATTCCTATTTCAAAAACACATGAAATGTCATTTTACTCTGTGGAAATACAAATCGCACCATAGGCTGTATCAGTTATTTGTGACGTAGAGATTTCATTACAGAGGTCTTCTGAAAATCACTTTTTAAAGAAGTCATTAGAGGTACGAAAGTTTGTATGATGAACCGTCAAGTTTTAAATTAAGATGTATGATTATGATGACATCGGCACAGAGACGTGGTCGCTCACTGTGGGCCTCATAAGAAAGCTCAAGGTCGCTCAGCGAGCTATGGAGAGGGCTATGCTTGGTGTTTCTCTACGAGATCAAATCAGAAATGAGGAGATCCGTAGACAAACTAAGGTAACCGACATAGCCAAAAGGATTAGCAAGTTGAAGTGGCAGTGGGCGGGGCACATAGTTCGGAGAACTGACGGCCGTTGGGGCAGAAAGGTTCTCGAGTGGAGACACACACCGGAAAGCGCAGCGTAGGACGGCCCCCCACTAGATGGAAAGACGACATAATAAAGGTCGCTGAGAGCCGTTGGGTGCAGGCCGCACAAGATCGGTCGCTCTGGAGATCTATGGGGGAGGCCTATTTTCAGCAGTGGACGTCCTACGGCTGATATGATGATGATGATGTATGATTATGTAAGCAAAATATAGATATGTATTTAAATTTTAAAAATCAAAAATCACACCAAGTAATATAGCGAATAAATTAAAAAATACGCAAGGGAACCCGCTGGTACAACCTAGGTCACACTACAAAGGTATTTACTTAGATCAGAGTATTGCCATTTTTTTATATAACAAGAAATTTCATGTATATTTTTTGAAATTAAAATATTTAAATTGGTTTCCAGCTTATATGTCTTACTCCGTGTTGTTCACAAATCACGTAACGCATGCGACGGAATAGCAAAAAGGTGAAATTTTACGCCACGTAATTCATGAGCGACCCGTATTATCTAACTCGGTCGACTTATATATTTACTATAACATAGTTACATAATAACTGGGTGTACGTGGTGACATAAAATATATTACAATTTGGGACACATTGGGCAACTAAAAACTTCGAACGGGCTTAAGATAAGGCCCAGCACGCACTTGCGGTTTCGCGTTTCTAATCATTAATCTTAGAAAAAACATGATCGCGATTCAAAACTGAGTACGTTACGCGTTTATTTCAGTATGAAATAGGAAGTGCTTGCAGGTCCTTATTGTCTGCGTTAATAAGTGATATTTCTATAAATATATATTTTTTGCATATTTGCATTTTAACGCGAATAGTCAATAAACATTATCACTTTATGGTTTGATCACTCACTTTTTCCTCATCACGGATTGTGAGCACTGGCGACAATTTCATCTAATTGAACTTTACTTATTTACCTAAATATAGAAGTGTAAAAACACTTTGTATGTTGCAACAAATTAATAAATTTCATCAACGACCAACTAGTTACAGAAATAGACCTTTGCTTAATCTAAATATATATATGTACACATAACATGTAAATAATATATTTTATATAAGCATAAGTATGCAAAAAATTATTAATTGTTAAAGCATTATTTAAAATGGCACAATATAGGAACCAATTTTCATTATCAAAGTTTTTTATATAATTATTTAAAATAAACAACATCTGAGCGAACGAACTTTACGGTAAGTACCTTAGAAACAAAACAAAAATAAACTATTTACGTAAACGCGGAATGTAAAAAAAAAACGTAAACATAAAATTTCATCCAAATCGTTTAGAGCCAATTTCGAGATACCAATTACATATATATATATATACAAGAATTGATCACTTAGTTACATTAATACATATATTAAATTATTATGTATAGATATAGATGAGGTATCGAAGATCTAAAATCGTAATTTACGTTCGTATTAAAATACAATCGTACGTATTTTGTTTTTCAACTAACAATTATAAAATTACGAAGAATAATATGTAGTATTTGACGGGATCTCAAATTGTAATAATGCATTTTTTTTTTTTTTTTTTTTTATAAAGGCCATAGGGCAGGCGATAAGCATTGAATCGGCCCCAGAAAGATATCTGTAATTTTTTTTGTGATTTTCTGATTTTTTTCTATTTATTCAAAAACCAAAGTAGATAAAGATTTGAGACTTGCCGGATCAACATATTTTATCGGTATGAGGTATTTATATGTGGTTAGGTATATTGGTTTGATTACTATTTTATTATTTGAGGGTATTATTGAGTATTCTTATCGCCCTATGGCCTTTGTGTTGTTTGATTATCTATTGTATAATACAGGGGGCATTTTGCAAAATAATGCTTGGTTATTGTGCATAAGTGAATTGGATCGGAAATAATAACATGGGCCATGAATTCTGAGATGCCACAAAAACTCCCTAGAAACTTTAGATGTCGGTTTTTCGTTGGAAAATTCGATTTTACCGGTATTTAAAAAAAACGATTTTTTTAAGTTTTTCTCGAACAGATTCACATCTCTAATCCGTGTTTTCCGCATTTGGATTTTTGTTTTCCAGTAGATAACGGCTATAGAACATAAGGAGAGCCTACCATAGTCTTCCAATTCAAGTTTTCCTTACGGTATAAGTGTAAAAATATAGTCTTAAAAAATACTCTATAATAACTGGGTAAATTACTTACAGTATAAAATTAATAGTTTATGAAAATTGGTTCCTAAATCTAATATTTCTTATAAATTTATCTACATAAATATTAATAATGAGAAATAATCTGATTATAAACGAGAACGATAAAATATTTTATTCTAAAAAACAAAACAATTATAGTAATATTGCAAAAGGGAAGCCCAATTTTTTAAAATATGATTTTAAATATATGTTTTCTTAATGTAAGTATATTATTCATACGTGTCGATAATTATGTCAGCGTGGACGGATATTAACACTAATATAGCATGACACATCGTATCAAAAGGCGTTCATATTATCTAATGATCTACCGTAACATAAAATGATATAAACATAAAGTTATAACGTAACATAAAGCCACTTTATGTAACATTATCATAACAATAATGTTACACAAAGTGCTACAATTTCATCTAAGAACATCATAATTACTTAGATCATTAAATAATTAATATAATTCGTGTTAGACATTGCTGCGGTTAGATAAACTGTGTAAATTGTTAATATATTTGATATAGTTTCTATCATGTATAAACTTTATGTTACATTTCATTATTTATTATTCCTCACTTTATGTTAAGTTATATCACAGCTTATACGTGGGTACTATAGTAATTATGACAGGAATGATCGTTAAGTGATTTCTTGTGAGTGATTTAACTAGTATAGTGAGCTTTTGTGGGTTCCCATTCGTAATCTAGCATTTTTTCTCGACTAGCCGACTGAGGTATTTAAAAATGAAGTGACCGCCTTGCTCATGCTTTATCTGAAATCGATGTAAAAAAACAAAAATGGAACGAAAAATAAAATCAAATTAAAATAATTAAATTCTATAACACATCGGTACATTTGTATATTTTTTTTTATGTGATATATTTCGTTAATTCACATTATACAAGATTGTTAGTTTTAAGTAAAAAAAAAGCGTTACTTCTCATACATAAGCATAGGAAGTTAAAAACCAATATCAGCATAAAAATGTCTATTAACTACTGGACAGGAAGACAATGTAATATACTATTTTCATACTAGTCTTGTTTGCTTCTCGATTATTCGTATGGTATAATACATTTTTTATCGTTTTTATATTATGATTTTAATCAAAAAAGATTATATACAAAAAGCGGATCGATACTCATTTAAAAAAAACTATTGGTTAAAGTGCGTTTCTAAAACAGGTGGGGAAAAATAGACAATGACATGTGATATAACATGTTCGTTTCGATATAAAATGATAATTAACGATCACCAAACATTTTTTTTTAAATAACACTTAGCAGCGCGTTAGTGGTACGGGGTAGGGTGAAGGACGCGCGAGGTCATTCAGAGATAGCAAATCCGTTTTCAGTAGAGGTGGTCATTATTTCAACAACGTATAATGTAATTAATTATTCCTACGCAACGAATAAAAAACTATTGATAACATAATTATTCTGTTGTCGATTATCCGTCGTTCGTAATCATTGTTGACAATTATGGTCAACCAGTGTTTTCGCAATGTGTGAACAGGCAAGCATTATGCAACCATCAAAACGTGTGTAAGCTTCAAACCCCTACAAACGCTTGAACAAAAAGACAAGCCATATATAGCAATCCACACTTTTGCGAGTATGCTAGTGTGTTTCAGATAAGCAAGCATGACGAACGTCGACCTTGTTTCGGTTAAAACATTTGGTTTAATCTATTCTTATTGTATTACTAACGTTGCCCATGGCTTCCCTTACGTGGACAACAGAATGCCCGCGCGAATTTTGTTCCCCCGGTTTCGGCTATTTTAAACACAAAAATGCTTATTATGGGTGTTCCTCAGAAGATAGACCTATACTCCTCACAGATTTTTTGTAGGTCGTTTTAATATCTACAGTAATGTTTTACATTAATTTGCTATATTTCTTATGGTTTACACACCGTAAGCCATTTAAGCGCCCGAATTGATTCACCATGAACACTTTTTTTATTTGTGCGGAACCACACCCACGCACACATACAAGCCACGATACGAATAATTGAAGTACCGAATTTACGATTTTAATCCTAGAGTGCACGGCCTAAAGTTCACTATTGTGAATATGATACATAACAGCAAATTACCGGACAGCAGAATCACGACAACATTTTATAATAACGGTTTTTGAAAAATATCACAACAGCGTAATTAATTTTTGAAAAACAGCCGTTAATGCCATCTTCAGGTTTAAGTTGTTTTTTTTTAAATCGTTACAGGTTTAGCGTTGATGTAACGATTTCACCTGATCATAATTGACGATGTGTCCCAATATGGTAGCACGCTAAGTCCAGTGGAAGACCGGCTCTCAAGTGCAGCTGCCGGAACACACCTATTGGTGTTTGGCGAAAGATGTTCAACTTGAGGGTGGTAGCTAGCATACCACCATGTTATTTATTGTTTAAATTTCGTATTATGTAAATAACTCTACTGCGTTACCGTCATCAGAGGACGACAGTGAAGCAAATTGATTGTATTTAATTAAATCTAAGTTGACCGTAGAGATGCACTCAACACGTTTTCTTACTTCTTGTTCATTGTCAAACTCGGGACATAGAAAATAAATAATCATAACATTTATATATACGTATGTAATTATAAATACTAACGATCGCTCTAAGGTCGAAATTCGACTTGCGACTTTTTTATCACAGACTATTTTCTGTTTGACATTTGCAGTAATAATAAACAATGAGTATTATCTACATCACTTGCTGTCACTTTTCATTGAGTGACAATGTCAATATTTTGGGGGGTCTAAGTTCAATGGCACTGGTCATGTTAGGATTCGCAGTATTAATAATTGATTTAATTGAATTTTTTAGTAACAGATATTATAGATAAATTTTAGCTTTCTGCACTCCTTCTCCATATAAACTTTAACCATGCCAAATCTCAGTCTTCCGTGCACGCAATACGCTTAAAAAGGGATAAGAACGTTTTTGCCTTACGTATCAATATAATGATAATAAATAAAACTGTTAAATAAATAAATTAAATTTTCGACATTGATACGAACTTTGATTTTTCAATAAAATTGAACAACATCAACAAAGGTTTGTTACCTATGTGGCTGGGGCAAAGATCATTGTCCGTTCCGCTTGTCTTAGAAACGCACTTTAGGTCGATTGAATATCCTGCCAATTGAGGATTAAAATTATGGGGAAGCTCTTAAACTATATTATATAAGCTAAATTATACACGCGACTTTATCTAAGGGATTCTATCATAGATCACAGGGGTCTGAGTAGGGCATAACAATTCAAAAGTAAAAGTTTTCTTAACGTTTAGTTATAATTTTGTATGCTTGTAGATAACATGTTTCTTTAATGGTTTAGTTTTTTGCCGAATCATATTCTTTCTTACCTGCGTTAGGCGTATTCTTTCGCATCTGTAAAAAAGAATTATCATAATAAGAGTCGTAAAAATAATACATGAAAAACAACAAAAGAAGTGGAGCACAGAGAAATCTGTAGGGAAATTCGCACTTATGTGTGCGTTCCACTAAGCGTTCACAACGATCACGCTCACGACCGCAGTTTTACCCGTTCCACTTGCTTGTGAGCGTTACTGTCGTAAACTAAGTCAAATGGATTATAGAGCGCTTTGAGCATGGTGGTAAATAATACAAACGGAGAGTTAGTAAAAAGAAAGCAAAAGGTTTAAGAGGTTAGGTTATAATCTGTAGGCCTTGAAAATTAACTTAAATATTTATTGTTTAAATCGATTTATATTGAAAAAAATTATAATTTAATTTTTTATATTTAATATTAGTGGTGTTTATTTAATTAATCTTCGATGCTTTGAGTTTTGAAAATGCCGCTAATTTTCTCAAACGATCACTTCGACACACCTTTTTAGATGGGTTGTCGTGAGCTTCGCGTAAGTCATGACGTCATGAGTCATTTAGATCGTTGTGGGCGCTTAGTGGAACGCACCCTATGTCTCTCGGTTTATTTTCTCTCTCTGTCACTAGTCAAATATCTAAATATCATCCTTTCTGCGTCATAAGGATGAGTTACAAAAAAAGGTGCTGTCAAATTAGGCGTTGTATTTTTACATCTAAAGCGTCCAAAGAAGTTTCAATGCAAAAATGTATCAGTGTTAACGTGTACAGACATTGTGTCGATTGAATTCCTGCAATGAATTTGAGCTTTCGGTGAACGAAACCATCGTGATGAAATCATATCAAATCTGTCGCCAAACATCAATAGTTGTGTTCCGGCAGCTGCACTTGAGAGCCGGTCTTCCCACTACGTTTAGCTTGTTACCATCTCGTATTACATGGTTACTTAACATCAGGTGAGATAGAAGCCACATGTTATGCCTATAAAGAATAATGAAAACGAGCTATATTATTAAAAAGGAAACAAAAAACTCAAATCCTATCCTATCCTATGTCACTCTAAGACGAATCTAACAACACCTCGTATGCTAAAACCCATCAAGCCGTTTAGGCTACAGAGCGTGACAAAGAAATAGACATTTTAGTACATATGCTCGAAAAACATAACCAACCTTTTTCGCAGTCTGGTAAAAAAAAAACATACGTACTCGTCGACAAGTCGGTCGTCTTGTAGCAGTGTGTGGAGAGAGCGCATGCGTGATGACGTCACATGGTGCGCGGTGACGTGCGCGTGCGCAGTACACGCTGCTCGCGAGTCAGACAGCGAGTCTGATACTGGTGAGTAGCTAAACGCCGGGTCGTCGCGCGGCACTATACGAGGGGAACCGCGTGCCGCGCACATACCTACGAACGCATGTAAAAATTTTCCAATATAATTAGTGTTCATATCTCATGTCATATCGTCATTCGGCATTCAATACCGCGAATGTGAAAATATTGCAAATTTTCTTTTTCTTTTGAAATCGATAATGTACATTCAAATACGCTATTGTGTATTTCGAATACGACCAAAAAGCCACCTAAAATTAAGAAAATACGTTAAAAGTATTGCCGCGACCGTGGCTAACACCATCTCGCTGTCGCATTACCGCTAATGTGCATTATTATTAAAATAGATAAACTTAAGTTATACATTCAAGGTATTGGCAACAAAAATTAGTAGTATTAATGCTCAATAACAATTACTTAGCAAATAGTAAAGTATGCAAATAATCAAATCAGTTTTTTGTGTCTCCTGCAAAGTGACCTAATTTTACATTCGCGGTACTCAATGACGAACGACTATATGACATCTGTCATATCTAGACATTTTTGAAGCGACCTCAAAATGGTGACGCGGCGCGTCACAGTCTTCACTCTACAGACCAATTATTTGATCTTTTATCTATCGAATGGTGTAAATAAATGGTGAATGTAGATGATGGATAATGTAGCTGCAATGTCAAACTGTATCCCACGATTTTTTACCATCAGTTTTTTTAATTGCCTCCCACTATGAAAGCAAATTTAAAGATGTATTCACGTAATAAAACATTCTATTCTAAATGTGACATGCCCTTAAATTATGTATTGTGCGTTTTTTTATTCCCACAGAGTAAACTGACATTAAATGTCAGTGAAATTTTCATGTGTTGCTAGTTTATTTTCTTTTTAAAATAGTGATGTCACCAATTGGTACTGGTCGTAAAACTGTACGAGTAATTAATTATACTTAATGACAGTTTTTCTCAAAAAATATTTAACCCTCCAGACGTGAAGCAGACAGAATGGCGCGTCTCGTGGGCCAATCGAAGGATTATTTTTTGAAGTGAAACTTCTTTTGGGACGGTGTAAATGGAATTTTAGAAAACGAAAAGGAGATAGCTATGAATGTATATATACGTTTTAGGCTGTGAGAGAATGAGATAGAAATGCGTATAGTTTCCCTATCCTTCGTTTATTATTATTAAACTAGAAATATATACAAAGGGAGAGAGAAGTTTCACTTCTACCGCGTGTGAACTCGCACTCAATTTTATTTTAATATATTCGCGTATACCTTTCATAGTTTCCTTAATTATGTAATGATAGTAGTAAATTATTGGGTCTGTTGAATAACAAAAAATATTTCAATTAATAAATACAATACTCTATAAATTACTTCAAATCTTACGATTCAAATAATTGTACCGTAAAGTATAAGGTAGCACAACACTACAAAAATAAATATGGCAACATTATTTTCAAGTTTGACATTAGTTATATTGTCAATTTACTCCGTGGGATTTAATCATACATTTAGTAAATTCGGCAATAGGTTGAATAAGACGAGACCAAAAACGGAATACATTAATGCGCGTATAATTTTGTTGATTTTCTTTGTTATACAAATTACATCCAATCACAGTACACGTAACGACAATTAAATACGTCTACTAAACATTAAAATTACACTTTATACCCTTAGATTCTGTAAAAAAATGGATTTGTTTTTATAACGATTTATGTAGACCGATAACACATACGAAAATAGTCTCGTATACCTATCTCGTTCTAACACAAACGTATACTCTTTCTCTTTCGAGTTGCGGATCTGTATACAGTGTGTATTAAAAACTCCGTCGGATCCGTTAAGGTGTTATTAGGTATCGAGATTATATTCTGTTTATGTTATCTATCTCAGATTATAAGTAAAAAAAATTACCCCAAATAAAATGTAAAAAAAAAGTTAGATGAGGAAACTTACATGGCAATACAGGTGTCATGAAGCAGGTGCTGCGCTACGCGTCCTTTAACTAACATCAACATCATGATGACCCTAGCTGACCCCGGGCTTCGTTTATCACAGTGAGTGTTATTTTTCTGTAGCTTTGAAAAGAGTGCTTTATTTGTCGTCCGAGTTTGAATATTGTGACTATCATTCGATGAGGACTGTAAGGCGATGGCTTTGACGAATATGTTGTTCCATGTTCCTACCACCAACAGTAACACATGTCTCACGAGGTTAGCACGGACACTTTGTAACACGTTTGTGTCGAATTTAATTTTATCAAAAGCTGCTACAATACGCAAACGCATTTCGGCTTAGGTATTACAGATTTTCGTAAAAACTGATTGTTTTAGCACGACTGCATTAGTACGATGAGTTTCTTGGCCGTGCACACTGAACACTGCCTGTATTGAACACATGGTTGTGCAAACGTTGAAACCCAAGGGTCTTCTACCCAAACACATTGGTTTATTAAAATACCTACCTACTCTTGGTTAGAATACGACATTTCGCGGAAAACATTCACAACAACACAATGGAACCCACCTACTCGGAAGCAAATTTTTCGAATGTAGGTATACGAAGACCAGTTGAACAAAAGTTGGTACAACTTATGGGGGGCTATCATCACTCACATAACCAAGAAATTTTATTACTTGGTACAAGTTTAGTACGTGTACCATCCCTGTAGAGTGCGGGGGTGCTTCTGAACTGACGCGGCCCACGGTACCGCCACACAATCAAAAGTACCACGTATTATCACGTTTTAAAAATTTGCTAAATTTTAGGGAAACTAAAACTAAATATGTTAATTTTAAATCACAATAACATTTTTATCTTCATAATAAATAAAATTTTGATATTTATTTTTTGGTAATGTTATTGGGGTACCTATGTACCCTTTTCGGATTCCACGGGGTTTTCAATATATATTGTATATTAAATCTATGGACGTAAGTACGTTCATTAGTAGATTATTTTTCAGAGTGATAAAGAATCCAAATAAACTTAAGCACAGACTGACCAGTAATATAGATATCTTCCAGGTGAAAGTAGGGTGTCCGTAGTGCTGCTCTGTAAAGGACTTCTGCTGTGTGCGTTGTTAACGCGTACCCAGTACCAGACAAGTATCGCGGATACACTTTACCGCCGTACATATAAGGTGGGCTGTACCTGTTTGCGAGGGTATACACAATTATGAAACGTTGCGCACAGAGAAATTTCTTTGGAGATTTCGTTTAAAACTAAACGTGTACAATTTGACATAATTTATACTGATTACAGTAAGTGTTTTGATCGTATGGATCATCAGGTGCTTGTGAACAAGCTAATGTTAGCTGGTATACATGGAAACCTTTTGCGCTGGTTCCATTCTTATGTCAAAAATCGTATGCAGGCAGTAGTTTTATATAGTCACACTTCCATTTGGAAGTATATACCTTCTGGCGTACCTCAGGGATCAATATTGGGTCCACTTTTATTTACCATTTATTGGCTAAAATCAAGCTTCGTACTGATGGGCTATGTTTCAGACAGCGGCCGCTGCTACAAACCCCGTTTGGCCGCACTAACTAGAACATAGTTCTAGTAGCTACATGGCAATGCCTTCGGATTTGAAATTAAAACTCTCCTGCACTAACTTACACAGGGTAAAACGCTTACTAACTCGAGAATACTGTAGCACATACCGGACACTCGAGCTTTACCTTATAATTTTGATATATTGTTTATTATTAAGGCGTTTATTTATTTAGATATTCAAAGGTGGAGGCTTTTAATTAGCTATTTTATTATTTATTTATTCTTTTTTTATTGATATATTAGTCTGTAAGCCTTCCTAAAATTATATTAGGTCTTTACATATGAAATTGGCGTTTTGTTGAACTGGTCACTTTGATATCAAATATCTGGCGTCTGGTTAGAAATTCCAAATTCAAATTTAGGCTTGTGTGTGTTGTGTTTCGAATTTAGTGATTCATTTGTTTTCGCACCATTTTATTTTTCTTTTACATCGTTCTTTTCACAAAATAGAAAATTTAAAATATCGCCTTATTTACGAATATAAGTTCCATTGTGGCATCAGCGCTGCAGAATCAGCTCGAAGGATTAATGATGTGTATGGGAAAGCTACTGTAAAAGAAAACACAGTACGTTTATGGTTCCAACGTTTTCGTTCTGGAAATTTAGACCTACGAAATAAACCCCGTGGACGGCCGGAGACCCTAGTTGAAAATGAAGAATCAAAGGTGATCGTTGAAGCGGATCATTCGCGAACCACATCAGAGTTAGCGGCAGGCTTCGGTGTGAGTGATAAAAAAAATTATTCACATGAAAAAAACAGGAAAAGTGAAAAAGCTCAAGAAATGGGTACCGCATGAATTGACTGAAGCACGCCAACAAACAACTATTGAGTTCTGCATTACATTACTCAACCGTCACAATAAAGAGGGAATTTTGAATCGTATTGTTACTTGTGACGAAAAATGGATCCTTTACGACAATCGGCAGTCAGCAGTCGACAGTGGTTGAACCCAGGAGAACCGGCCAAATCCTGTCCCAAGCGAAAGTCGTCTCTGAAAAAGGTACTGGTGAGTGTTTGGTGGACCAGTGCTGGTGTCATTCACTAAAGCTTCGTAAAATATTTCTAGATGATAACGGCAGATCTGTATTGTCAACAATTGCAAACCATGATGAAAAAGCTAGCCGTTAAACAACCGAGACTGATCAATATCTCAAGCCCACTGCTGCTTCAGAACAACGTTAGACCCCATACTTTACGACCGACGGTCGCTAAATTAGAGGAACTGCGATTGGAATGTCTCCGAAATCCACCATATTCCCCGGGCATTGCTCCAACAGATTACCACTTTTTTTCGGAATTTGAACAATTTCTTGCAAGGAAAATAAATTCAGTTCCGATGAGGCTATCCAAACTGCCTTCAAAGATTTTATTGATTCTTGCTGCCACAATTTTTTCAGCAATGGAATCAATGAACTACCTTTAAAATGGCGAAAGTGCATAGATAATAATGATACATACTTCGATTGAGTAAATGTATAATTTCATAATGTTTTTTTCATTTTACTTTTACCATATAAAACGCTAATCTCATATGTAAAGACCTAATATATACGACCGATGCCTCTGTCATACTGTCACACTGTTCGGTTCGCATCTTTATAATGTTAGAAGTGTTTTTAAAGAA
Source organism: Saturnia japonica (assembly GCA_033032175.1). Lineage (NCBI taxonomy): Eukaryota > Metazoa > Arthropoda > Insecta > Lepidoptera > Saturniidae > Saturnia > Saturnia japonica. The sequence goes on from CM065331.1 coordinate 9,903,653, forward strand.
CGGACTGACCCGAATATATGTTATATACTGTACATCCAATAATTTCAAGAATTCGTGTCCAATTGTAAGGGTTTGATGTAGCGAGTGTATGTGTCAATTTGAAGCATACTAACCATTTATTATTCGAATCCTGGACCGGTCTAGCGCCGCATATCAAGTCGCCTATAAGCATGTGCTCCTTTTTACTGTACCCGAGGGATGCTAACTTGTCATGCTCGCTGGATCTGTTCCGGAGGTCCGATATAAGATATGGCAAGTTTATGTATACGTCGTCATCCGTTTTAAGTATGTATCGGACTGGAATATACAAATTAAAAAATTACTTATAAATATTTTTATTGCCAAAAACAAATTATAAAAGGTATTTAGCGTTAACTAGGACCTCAAAGGTAGGCTATTACTGGAATATATAGGCCTAAAATACAATGCGAATTAAAACAGACATGAATAAATGGCGCATGTTGGTGTAAACGTGTGGGTGTATATGTGTGTATGGGGGTGTGTATGTGCTAAGCAATATAGATCAAGATTCAAATGTTTTGTCCTCGATAAAATTAGCGATGAATTACTACAAATGGATTCGAAAACTTGTATGCCATTTTCGTATTGATAAAATTATTAAAAAGGAAACGAAAAAACCCGACTGCAATAAAAAAAATTTTTGCTTTTTATCTGATTGCCAGACGTCGCGTCATACTTAAATGTTATATAGCTTAAGTCACTCCCAGAATTAAGACGATCTAACGACACCTCGTATGCTAAAACCCATCAAGCCGTTTAGGCTACACAGAGCGTGACAAAGAAATAGACATACATTTATACATACGCTCGAAAAATATGCCCATATTATGTGTTCGGTCTTATAAGTTTAACATGTGTATCTGTTTATATGTTTCTGTGGCATCGTAACTCCCAACCGGCTGAACCGATTTTGATTGGTTTTTTTTAAATGTTCTTTCGAGTGTTCTTAAGTATGATTCAAGAAAAATTTTACAGCCGTTTGAAAATTATCAGCAAATAAAATCATCATAGTAACGGACACCCAACTCGCTCGATAATAGTAATAATGGTCTTCAATAAAGAAGACAAGTTATAGTGTGAGGGGTGTCGCATTACATTCCAACCTCATCTGTACGTGGTGCACCCTTTTTTTAAAGTGGATAAAAATACATTTACGCATTCAATAACGGCCCGGGCAGCCGAAAGGGTATGTGCGACTGGCAATTTAACATAAAAATACCAAGAGTACTCACAAAAAATCCCCCACGTTATTTCTAAACTAACCCATCATGGCGAGGACCGAAAACTATATGCGGAATGCTTCCGCTCAATTCGACGGGGGACGTGGTGCACCTTGCTGAGTAACGAATGAGGAAATGGTGATAGCGGGGTGGTAGAGCTGTGTCGCCTGACTGGGTCACGACCGCTATGCATGCGGTGTATAGCCCGTCATAGTGACTCGCTTTTGCGTGTCGCGTTTCGGAATCAGCTTGTTCATATCTAGTTAAATTAATGCAGATAGCGGCAAACCTCGATGGATTTCGATTTTTCGGTGGTCGCCGTTGTGTTAGGATTGTATTGTGCTTACCGTCAGGGACAGTAGATACCATCAATTTGCCGTGCTAATATTAAAAAAGAAGTTATCAAATTAAAAAAACAACTATAAGAAAAACTTACCACTATTATTGCATTTGTTCGTAACCCACTTAAGCATCATAATCGACTTCAGCGTTAAATTATTGTATGAATCTAGAAACTTCTCTTGAATTATATCACCATACTTTATCACTTCCTCATCTATTTTACTCTGTACATGGCTGTCGTTGCCGTCCGCTGGCAACCCTAGGAGAAACGTCAGTTTGAAATCCACCTCGGTGTTGTCAGCTTTCGGTATCTCCGGAATTTTCGGGAAATTTTTATCACGTTTCAACAGCGATAGGATTTTGTCCAAATCGGGCAGTTCCTCGTAACCGTTAGGCGGTATTTTCATCACATTAGTGTCGTATACGTAATCGTAACTCTCCGTTTGTTCGCCCAATTCCTTGTTCATGTCGAATTCCGGTAACATTTCATCATCGAAGCGTGTCTCTTGCGTGCCAGCGGTAACCATATTAACTTGTAACGCCTTAGCCAGTGCGGGTAATAAATGACCGAATCCAGAAACTTCCCTTTTCATCCGTTTTAAAAACGTCAGTAATATTAAAACCGTCATTATTTTCCTTATATAAATCATATGTATAATTGTATTTTTTATATCTACCTCTCACTTTATTGAATATTGTTGATAAATTGTGATATCTTTTTATATTACCCCACGTTTCGCGTATCGCGACACGCCGCTCTAAGTGCTCGGTAGCCGAACATACTATGACTAGCAAAAATATTTTATTTCTCTTACTACTATTATTACTAAAGCAAATATTACTTGGTTCGTGAATCGTTGTTATGTTTTTCGGTTGGACATATAACTTTGTGTCCCTATTTGTTTTTGCTGACCATCCCGCAACAATCGCTAAAAATAATTTATCAGAATTCAGTTTTATATTGGTACTGCTAAGTAAATTATTTCACTACTCTTGAGAGTTACTGCAGACAATTTTTAACAATAAAGAAAACTAACTTCACTGATTTTGAAGAGTTCCCTTGTGTATCTTCGAAGTTCAATGTCCCATGCCAATTAAATTTAATGGTGGTCCCACCCTTGAGATATCCTTTACCCAACAAGAAAATAATCATTCAAATCGGTTCATAAACAAGGAAGTTATGGTTGAACATTCATTAAAAAAAAATCGAAATGAGAAGACCCCTTTTTTTAAGTCTGTTAAAAAGATACAAATTGTGCAGTACGTAGCATTAGAATTTATAATTCGAAGTATATAATAACATAATTCATTGGACATCATTCGTATAGTTCGTTATGTATAGGGTTACCTAATTTATAAACTTTTCATCCAATAATTTCAAGAATCCGGAAGTTGACAACTTTTGGAAAATAGTTTTAAACACTTTATGTTCGGGCTAATAAATTGGTTGGGGGGGTATGCAAAATTATTTTTGTTCTTAAATTACCCCCAACAATAAAAAATCGGCGATGGCTGGTCACTTGCTCGTGGGACTCGGACGGATACCGGTGCGGCATCTAACACTTGGAATTGTTTCGGCGGTATAGTGCATCAAAAGGTGTTGTGTATATTTCGGCTTGGAGTTTGAATTAATATTATCGGCGGCAACATCGGCGGAAAGGTAAGTGAGCCTTCATCCCGGTTATAGTATATTATATTCGGCAGTTATTTTGTGTGATATCTACTTCCAACCAGTTTAAAATTATACAGTCCATTTGATCTACAGAGGTAGAATATCGCACCCAGTGTGTGAGTGGTGGTTGCCAACACACTTTATATGTTGAAAATAATACATACCTATGAATATTTTTTATTTATTAATTATGTTAAAAGGCTGCATTATGATCCCGTGACGTCATCATTCATTTTATATGTCATTTCGTATGATAACAGTGGCAAGTTTGAGAACTCGCGCAAGAGTCTGACGTTCATAATTCCTGAATGGGGACGTCACGTTTACTAATTGGCGTTTCAAATCACGTGACTCACAGACCAAAAATATTAATTTTCCAAAGGGTAAATTAAATAAATAAACAATTACTTTTCCCAGATTTGTATTGTTTTAAGCTCATTGTATTGTTACTCAATAACTTACTTTTAATTTTAAACATACAGTCAACTCGCGGATTCATGCCCATTTATGAGGGTTTTGTGTGACAAGTATGTGTCTATTACACCAAATCTACAAATCGATTTCTATGCGCCCTAATTCTCTTATCACAGAAAAATAAATTAACAATAACAATAGAATTATCTACGTCGTTAAACTCGGTTCATTGCTTAACGTAGGTATGTCTCTTCCAGATATAGTTATCTGTATAGTTTAAAATACACACAATCATATGTAAAGTGTAATTACCTTTAGGTAGTTGGTCGTTTGCCTTATAATAAACTGGTATATACAACAGCACGCATAATGATATCATCGTAGAACTAAATAATATGCATTTTGCTAAGATTGAAAAGGTCGATCTTCTCTCTCTTTCCTCCGTTTTGATCTCGCGCACGTACGGTGCGAAACGTTTGTATCTGTCGTGCCTGTTAACATTCAGATAATAATAATCTCAGCAAAATCTCTCACAGTTTGGATTACTCCTGTAATACTCATCAACAACTGCTAACAGACTTAACCAAAATCACATAATCTTAATTATTATTGTTTATATTTGGATAATTAATTTTTTGTCAATAATTTAGTATTTAATGAATATTATTTGTATCTGGCAACTGAACTTAAGCTAATATATACTGAGTGTTTGTCTTTGTGTGTGTACTTGTAATTAATTAAGAGAACGAGGGTCTGGAGATTTGTAGATCAGGACATTGTACCTTGTTCGACTCCAGACCTCACATTTTATTGTTTTTTTGTTGCTGCAATTTTTTTCGGTTGATTGTATTACATTAAGTTAATACTGTACAAATAAATAAAAAGTTATTATTATAAAGTTTTTAATATATATAAATTAAAGTTACCTAATAAACTTTTGTAGTTGGGCATAATTCTGAATCTGTGCTTCCTGAAGGGCCAACTACTGAAATAATTCGATTTTTTTGCAAGAATCTTGAAATTTTTAGAGCACCAGTAAGTAACTCTTAGATGTAATTTATTTTTAAAACTTACCTATAATATAATAACGGACTATCGTCATTACTTGGATTTGGAGACGGTCTCTCATCATCGTGCCAGTGTTTTTCATCAGCAATATATGCCATGTATTGGATACTGCAAATAAAAACGTTCATTACAAAAAAAAACATTGCCGCTCGAAAAAGAGCACTTTATTCATCGATAACAGTGAATAAAACTCTTTTAATCACTGAGTGAGTAAAACATTTTGTATTTGGAACAAACACGAATTCTACAAACTATGTAAAAAAAAAACAATTATAACGTGCTGAACGTACCTACTGGCTGACTGAATGATACTATTGACTTTTAAATTAAGAAAAAAATATCCCGCCAATTTTATTCAGTTTCTTTTCGTTATCGTGATTGTTTTGTGTCGGTGTCAAATCTACAAAACCAAACCCTGAATTTTGAAATCTGTTCAAATTTCACTATATTTATATTGTAAATATTTCATCCTTTGTTCTCTTATTACGGATAACATAATAAAATACGATAAATGTAAATACTATACCACTATTTATTTTTCTGCAGTCAATGGTAAAAAGTAGAGTACATAACTCGTGATTTTTTTAAATCTTGGTTCTTGTTCCCTCGTTCCGCTCAGGATTCTACTCTAGACCCTCGCAGACTCCTTCAATGCTCTCGAAATCCAAATTAGCCCCTCGAATTAAATTCCCCCTTTTTTTCACTTATTGTTTAATCTATTATTACTCGATTTAGGCCTTAAGAAGGCACTTATGAACTCCAAAATACTACTGCCTACTGCAGGAAGTATAAGTTATGGCATCCTTTTCTAAACATGGCTCGGGTACATACATTTCATAACTCTTTCCCAACCGAAACTTTCGCCTTTCAACTTTCTTTGCCTCGCTTTCGGTAGGCAGAGACCACATCCTTCCAATTGCTACGATCCTGGCATACATATTTCGCTTCTTCGACATTCATCAAACTATTCACGCAAGCTCATCGGTTTAGAGTAGTCTTGACCAGACCTTTTTTCAGAACGTCCACGATTTGGTCGAGGTACGTTCGTCTAAAACTTCCCCTTCTAACGTTCCCATTCACACTAGCCTTATAAATTTGTTTCGTCATTCTTCTTTCATTCATCCTTTCTCCATGCCCAAACCATCTAAGCATCCCTTTCTATGTCTGGGGTACTTTTACTTAAGTACATATAATACAATCTATATCTTCGAGAAATACTGAAAATCTGTCAACAATTTAGTATAAAGCATATTTACAAAAATTTAAAATAATTGAAATCATCCCCCTATTGCAGCGACTGAGGAACGATTTTTGTAAAACGCGGAACACTCTGTATGTCTTCTTACCAAACGCGTATAAATTAATTTTCATACCCCTAATTTGTAAAATGATGTGTTCCCCATACAATCTTTCAACCCCTATTTAACCCAAAGTTTAATTTTGTCGAAAATAGGTAGTTAAGGCGTGAAAACCTAACAGACCGAGTTAATTTCGTATTTATAATATTTTTATGTATGACAACGGCACTTCTTCAATTGCAAAGCAATGTGTGATTACTGAAAATACACTAAACATTCAATTGGAAAAGTGGAGTTTTACAATACCCCACAGTATCGTTGTTGCGCCTACAAAATCCACTTTTTAATTATTATTTTTTTATTAGCACATGTTAATTTAATGTACAAATAATTATGAGGTGAGGATGCTGGCCGCGATTTACTGCGAATCAACTTCCTTCCCGTTAAATCATCGAATGATACTGTAGTAGCATCGAATAAAAATAAGTCACGATATGATAACGCAATAATGACCATAAAATCCATAATAGACATAATATATTTTACATATTATTACTTTTTAAAAAACTGTGGCTAATTTTTTTGAAACCTTTTCTTTTCTTCTTCATTGATAGGATATACATACCGCTACAGTTTGAGTAAAAAATATTAATAAGCTAAATTATTAAAAAGGAAACAAAAAACCCGACTGCAACAAAAACACTTGACTAAATATTATTATTTTCTATTTTTGCTCCTTATTTGATTCCCAAGCGTCCCAAGCGTCGTACTAAAATATTATATAGCCTATATCACTTCTACAATTAAGACGAATTTAATGACACTTCACACGCTAAAACCCATCAAGCCGTTTAGGCTACACAGAGTGTGCCAAAAAAATAGACACATTCATACATACGCTCGAAAAACATAACCCTCCTTTTTCGCAATCGGGTAAAAATCGAAAAACTTCACTCTTCTCGAAATCTCTGGAATCGTCTAGAATGTACTCGAAACATCGAGCACGTATTCTTAGGTACTAAAACACTGTAGTTTACTAAAACATAATATAAAGGTTACCGCTCTGATTGCGCCAATACACAATGTTCTAAAATCAATCTCCCCTTCTTTTAAAAACGATGACGTATGTTTAAGGTTCAAGAACTTACTAGTATATTGAGTGAACATTTTATTTTAAGTATATACGTGAGCCGTATTCCGAGCCAGGATAGTTCTGTTTTGAACGAACGAAGTGGATACAACAAGCGATAAAAAGGAAGAAACAAATGATTTGTTGAAATACAGCTGCAGAGCTAGATAATCTTGTTACTATTGTATCGAACATAAAAAGGAATTATATAACACAAATTACATGTCTACAACAATATTGTAATCAAATGGAAAAGTTTCTTTGTACTAAAGATAAAATACTGTTTTTAAGTACATTACACCATTTCCATTTCTTTATTTTCTCGATGACAGCTCCTGTGAAAACTTTAACGAGCGTCTTTTTTACATTATGTATGCATTATTTTATAAAAATAACGTTTACACACGTACAACGTTATACAAGAGTCGAAGAAACTGATAGGGATGGAGCTATATCGATAAACGTAACACCATAACAGACCCGATATTTTTTACAAATAATGACAGGTAATCTTTAATTATTTATTTTAATAAAAATCTGATGAATTGTCACTACTTATTTCATATCGATATTCATTCAGATCGATATCTTACTTATTTGGTCACAACACTACAACTATCAAATTAGAACTTTCATCGAGAAAATAAAGAAATGGAATTAGGTAAACATTTTCACATTCATGTTTACTTATCTAATACTATATTATTTAACTATATTAATAAATCTGTAGTTATGTCTGTACATATTTAAAAAATCCAAATTTTTCAATGGGCATTCTATATAAAGTCGTCTGTCTGTTTGCTTGCATGTGCGGATTAAACTCAAAAACGGCTAGGCCGATTCTTATAAAATTTTATACATAGGAAGCTTATATCATTGGACAAATAATATGCTATAAATAGGCAATGAAACTTTTAGAAAAAGTATGAAGAATATCCGAAGAATGTAACCGATTTTGTTGAAATTTATTACATGGGAAGTATAAGTTATTCCATAATTATTTATTGTTGAGCTATAACATTTTTTTTACTTTTACACAAAAAAAAAAAAAAAAATTCCATCAATTTACAGCGGATACCGATCTAATTTTGTAGACGGGACTCATACCCATACGCCACTGCATAATTATTGATAGGTTATATGAATTGTCAACTATACATTTAGGTATCGTAAAAAATAGTAGTAAAAAACAAAATAATATTTCCTGTGAGTAAAATTTGCTATCTTCATTATTAAATGTACTTTTGGTTTTTACCACCCCGTATATGTATATACATATGTAATCCGGGAGTTGACATCTTCTGGGAAAAAGTTTTAAACACTCCATATGTTTAAAATAATACCTATAATTATTAAATTTTTTTCATTAAAACACCATAAACTTTCAAAAATATTTTTTAATTACAATAAATAATACGAAACAAAAACGCGGCATTATGGTGCCGTGACGTCATCATTCATTGTATGATAACATTGTCTAATGTGAAAACTTATGCAATTTTTAAATAGTATTATAAGTTATATCTATGTAATTAAATTAAACTTGTAAAAAAAAAAACCATTGACAACTTCATTATTCAACATACCTACACATACACCTACAAGTATCAATTACAAAAAGAACTATTTTTGAAAACACTTTTCTACATTGAATATTTGAATTTTGGTCAGTTGAGCCATACCTATTTCAAAGTGTAATTTACTTCCCAACCAATGAAATATATATTTGTTTATCCAAGCTTGGACAAACGCAAACAAATCCCTACCACCAAATATACAGATAAAAATATAGTACCAATGTACAACTTGATACTAAATAAAATATCAGTTTTCCTTAATGCAACTATAACAATAAACAGGATGTGGTAATTTCATATATTCAGTATAGGAAAGATATCCCTACAAGGCATGAATAAGTTGACCAGTCAACTTGTATCAGATTTTAAATTTATTTAAACTTGGCATTTGGGTTACCTACATTAATATGGTGAATAGATAGATAAGTTAATAGGCTTACTTATTTTCCATACACCACAATCATGGTTTTTTTTAAGCACAAGGAAGGTATAAGGGGTCTCAAATTCCATCTTCAGCACTGAGACGACAAAGCCAAACTTACCTGCATGTGGTGCACTCTGCTGAGCAACGAACAAGGAAATGGCGATAGCCGGGTGGTAGGGATGTTTTGCCTGACTGAATCGCAACTACCATGCATGTGGTGAAAATTTAGTCATAATGACTCATTTTTTGGGATCAGCATGTGTATATCCAGTTAAATTAATACAGGCCGGCATGACAATGGCAACTGTCAATGGATTATGATCTCTCGGTGGTCGCCGTTGTGTTAGGATTGTACTGTACTTACCTTCAGGGACAGTACAATCAATTTGCTGTACTAATATATAAAAAAGTTACACTAACAATGATAACTTATAATATTAGCTGATGTACGTAATTACATTTATAAAATTATGTTATACTGCATCATCATGTTTAATTTATAGCTTATTTATTTATCGTAATTTGAATAGAATTTATTTTATACTAAATTGTAAACTTTAAAATGGCTGCCCTAAAATATATGTATTTTCATCTTTGAGTGTATTTATGCTTTATATGGATATTATTCCTATCATAAGAATGTTACTTATGTGCTGTAACTAGAATGGATAAGATTTAAGAATGAGTATATCAGAGACAGTATGAAAATAGCACCAGTGTCAGAGAAGTTAAGCGAGTAATTAGTTAATCTAGTATGGACTTATAGTGAGGAGGGATCAAAGTCAAATAACTAGAATAATGTTAAGTATGAAGGTGGATGATATACCAGTAGAGAAAACCGAAGAAGGTATGGATGCATTGTATGTGGAATGATATAGAGTGTGAATACTGAGATGATAGCAGTTCGAAGTGAATGGAAAAAGAACCTACTCTATGTAGGTGGGTTTAAGGTCAAGAAGAAAGAATTCCTGTTAAAATATTTTTTTGATAGAAATATGTTTACAATATAGGTATTCCTTGTCTATAAAAATAGTATTCTATTGTAACATAATAACGTAGCTGTTACAAAATAAAATTCTATTGCACTAACTTCTAATTATGTAAATTAATATATTACACAATTTCATATTTCCTTCGTATACCTTTTTTTCCTAGTTATATAAATAGGACTATTCGAAAATGGTGATTATAAGCTTTTTTAATACATCGTTTCCGACTAAAACAAGTTGTCGTTAGGTGCAAATATTAAAAAAACAAATGACTAACAAAAACAAAAGTTTCTAATAAATACTTACTGTGAGAATACTTGAAAATATAAAACACTTCGAGTGTAGCATTAATTGTGTCAACTTTATAAATAACCAAGCAACTTCTAATGTGTACATTTAAAATTAACAACTAAACTCATCCTCCTTCTCTGTCATTTGAAATATAAATCATACAATAAATCACAGCAGCCATATTTATTTTATTGCTAAAAGTTGACAATCATTGACATTGACAATAATGATCTAATAAATACTACTACTCATAGACCAATAACCAGAGGCTACTACTTACTAGGCATAGATTAATATAGGTACTACTAGGCGTGTCATTCTGAACGCTTAGAACCAGTTTTCTACGAAATTGTTTTTAAATCCCAAATCAGTAATCTGGTAGTTGGTATGATACACAGCAGTACACAGTTTTTAACATACCATAAAGTAATCATTTGGTTTTATTAAATTGACTGTCATTTTATCATTAGTGCTGCGTCGTTCCAGGTTTTCCGTAAAACGAAACGAAACGGTTTTTTACACTAAAAAACATATTATAGTAAGACAACCCGGCCCTAGTACTTCCAGATGCCGTGATATACGTCTCCCGTCTAGGTACTATGATTACTCTATGTAGGTTGTATATGCATAGGTAGTTCTTCTTCTTCTTCCTCTTCCTAACTTGGCAACCGGTCCTCTTTAATGAGGACCATTACTGCCATTGTCGAATGAATTATATTGTCAAGTGTTATGATGATTCAGTAGCCTAACAAGATGGTGGCTCCCTTGTTAGAACTTTCTAGGAAATTTTTGTGGGATCTCGGAATGAATGCTTTCAGCTTATATTTATAATCCACCTCACTTATGCACAAAACCAAACTATATCACGCAAAACGCCACCAATATTACATAATATAGGGTCCAAAACCTAAGTAAATGAATTAAAAATAACAACCACAACATGTCGCTTTAAGATCCCGCCAAAAACTTCCGCATAGGTAGTTAGTTCTATTCTTGCATTTGACAGGAAAGAAAAAGAAGAAGAGCTCTAGCTAGTGCGTCGTTTGATGTCTTTTAAAATGACTGTCGTGTTTTCTGATTATTTTATATAATAGCCTAACTTACGAATGTGTAATACATTGTGGTGGTTGAATAAACGTTTCAACGATCTGCCGACTATATTATTTATAATACTGAGCTAGCTTGGCGAAAATATTTATTTTAGAAACGATTATTAATAAAAATGTTTTTTTTCTTAAGTTCAAGAACAAACTGTAGGTGCAGGAACAACCTATGTACATAAGATGTTGGTAAAATTGATTTATTTATTTTACTTTAAATCAACATAAAAATGCCAATAAAAACCAGGTTTTCTTTCTACAACCAAATTTGTATTGTATATTTCTAATAAAAAGATTCATTGTAGCTTATTCGTAACTTACTTCAAATTTAAGTAGTAAAATTAAAAGATAGTCCTTATAACAAGTCCTTATTAAAACTTGTTAGACTCTGGCAAATGAAAATAGAGACTGAAAAAGCGCGGCAAATTTAAAAAATATCAGTATAGCAACCCCAAAATTAGTATGACTTACCTGGAATAACCTAATTTGATACTTTATAATATAAAATAATTTGCTTTTGCTGAAAAACAGTATTTTTTGTACACTACTGCTTGACTGCATGTAGACAGGCCCAAAAATGGGAATAAGTCTACGAAATAAATCAATACTGCGGTAGTAGCAGCTACTAACCTACCTAGGTAATCTCTTATCAAAAGAAACTTACCACTTTGTTTTTGATAATTACGATTGCTATAAATTCAAGTTCCCAGAAGGATTCAGGGGAGGCCTTTGCCCAACAGTGGTTTAGGTTTAGGCTAAGTTAAAAATAAAAATATTAAAATGGCTAGCGCTAATCGCGTAAAATCGAATTTATATTCAGACAAAGTAAACTGAAATTTCAAGATATAAAATTACTACCTATATTTATTCAAATCAAAGAAACACGTGACATTTCGAAAAATTAGTTTACTACGTCTGAATCAAAAATAAGACTAGGTATTATGTAGCAATCTGATTATAAAAAAAAACAACAATATTTATAATAATTTTGGTTTATTCACTTTCATAATCAAAATCTCAATATAAAACAATTCCATGTGAAAAGATTCATTAGAGTCACTGAATCACTGTTTGCTACATTAATAATAAAACTTTCTAAGTTATTTTCTGTAATTCTGTCCCCTTCTTTATATTTATTTTCAACATGTATGACATGGTAAGTTATTTTCTTGCGCTCCTCTGGAGTTATGGTTTCAAAGGATTCTTTTATAACCCTCCCTAACTCCACTGCAGTCAGGGCAATATTTTCTCTTAGCCATTTATTAAAGTTTACAGCATTCATGTCGTGGTGGTAGTCCGCCATTTTGGATTTAGTGCTAAAGACTAACAATGAGTTTGGCACAGGGCCTTTCTCTGATCCAGCATGTACAATTATGTACCTTTTCCCTGTCGAAACATTTTCAATTGCACCATTTGTAGATGGACCTTGCCAAGACTTCTTGGGCTTGTAGTTTTTATGAACATAGGTCTCGTCTAAATAAATTATTAGCTTACTTTCTCTACGTTTCAAAGCCATGGTTTTTAAAACCCGATGTCTCCAGGCAGATATGTCATAACGTTCAATTAACAATGAAGGCTCATTCTTATTTTTCTTAAATTCATAGCTATTGGACAATAATAAGTGGCGAAGAGGGTCCCTGCATCCATCAAATCCAATGCTTTCTCTTATTTCCACTAACAGAGTTCTCAACGTAGGAACTTGTTTTCTAACGATGTAAATTTCGTTAATTTTGTTACGAACAGCATCTATGTCGAAACTATCTAGGTCGGACACTGTGAGCTTATGTGGCCGTTTTTTCTCTGGGGTATTCCAGACACCTTCATTTACTATACCTTCCTTTTTTATTCTTTTTAATGTTGTAACACTCACTTCTTTCTGTAAAGAATGATGAAACAGAATGTTAAACCTATGTACTTAGGAAAACTTACCAGTGATTGAAGTTATTTTATCCAAGTATTGGTTCTGGGTCCTTATCCTGTCTTTTTGCTCCAAATCAGACACTTTCAATAGTTTTCACTATCTCATCAACCCCTGCTACATCCGCCAGATTTTCTGTAAAAGAAAACAAGTTGTGTTAAAATTACAATGTAACATTTATTAAGGTATGTTAGATAACCATAATGAATTATTATGAAGCTATTTAACGTAATATAAACTGAACTTGGATCAAAATAGAGAAAAACTTTTGAAAAAACATAAGAAATTCAACACCACACGTAAATAATCTTGTTTCAGTTTGAATTTAGCATCTTTCTAATGTTGTTTTTCTTCAAATTTAGAAATCATGCGAAACAACATCTCCCTCACTCCACTTTTAATAGTTTTATTCATTTTTGAGTTAGAGAAATGCTCAACAAGGTCACAACAAATCACCAACAACACGCCGTCTTGTTTTGACAAATTGAATTTGATATTTTGTCCAACATTGCCATATAAAAAGTCTTCAATTAATTTGAGTGCCTACTTTCGTTTGCCAGACTATACTGTTCTGTGTACTAGTACTGGGCGTTTCGTTTAGAAACTCTTTTAATAACCAGTTTCTTTTTAAATGAACGAGACCGTTTTTGATAGAACAATTTGTTCTAAGGACTATAATTGAATGAACAGTAAACCGTGACAAGAAATTATTTGGTTGTAAAAGAAAAACGAAATAAAAAAACCAATATAAGCTGGTTGTTGGTTAAACGTCAAATATTCGTTTTTTTAGTATAGTTTGTTCTCTAACTTAATAAGTTAGTTAGTCAGATTATGTACTAATAAGTTTAAATTATTGTTTACAATATTAATTCACACGATGATTAACTAACTTATAAATTATGTAATTATAGGTGTAATAATAAGGTATAATAAGGTATATAAGGTAATAAGTGTAATAAAATAACTAGGATAACATTGCGAGTAATTATTATACGTCACAACCTCTGGCACTTATGTGTTACTTGCCAACATTTGATATTTACTAAGCTGCTTAAACTAAAAATAAACAAAAATTTAAAGGAATAGGCTGGTTTAATTTGCTTGGGGAAAAGTTTTGAAATATTATCATTTTGCGGAAATTTTTTGGCCGCCATGGAGAAATTTCGAAAATGCAATCTGGAGACCCTGCTAATAGTGCTAGTCGTTTCTGTTTTTTCGTAAAACGAAACGAAACGCTTTTTACACTCGAGGAACCTTTCTTAGAACCGGTTATAAAAAAACGCTTTTTTCATAAGTTCGAGAACAAACTGTACCCACTGAAATAACGAACATTTAACGTTTAACCAAAAACCAGTTTTTATTCATTCCTTCGTTTTCGTTTTTCTTTTTCAACCACATTTGTATTGTATATCGTTAGCGATAAGATTCTTTGTTACTTATTCGTTCCTTCAAATTTAAAGTAGTTTCTTGTAACGGTTTACTGTTCATTCAATTACAGTCCTTATAACAATATTTATATTGATCTATATATCTCATAACTGTTCTATCATAAAATGGTCTCGTTCGTTTTGAAACTTGTTTTTGTTAAATAGAGAAACAGTTTGTTCGTTTTTCATAGAAGAACTGGTTATTAAAACCGTTTCTGAACAAAACGCCCAGTACTACCTGCTAAGTGCTAATATATTAGCAAAGAAAAAAAGAAAGGTTTTCGCAAAATTTTGGTATTATAAAATATTAATAGTAGTAACTGAAAATGTCTAACGGTGTCCCCAGATTGCAAATACTATCAATTTATAAATTACTGATGAGAGAATCTCAGAAATTTTCCAACTATAACTTCAGGTATTTGTTTAAATCTATTTTATTAAATTGCATACATAACCTACAAAAATAAATTTTGCTTTAAAGACCAACGATTTATTGTGTTATTGGTAATTTAATCAATATTTTGTGGTGCATTTAATATACTTAGCTGTCTGTTAAAATTATTTGATTAATTATTTAATTGTCATTATAATTACATTATTATTATTGGATATAAGACAGGTCGCTGTTTCGATTCTCGCGTACGTCGAACATTGTGTGATGAGCATAATAGTCAGTTGCATGTTTGAGTCTTATCTATAATAATATTGTAAAGCTTATAAGTTTTTGAACGCGCTAATCTCAGGAGCTGTTGGTTCGAATGGATAAAAATAGTTTTGGATAGACCATTTATCGAGGAAGGCTACAGGCTATATAACATCACGATACAAACAATAGGAGTGGAAAAATTCCTTTTGAGAGCTTCCATTGCGTGTGCTGTGTAAATGATTAAAGTTACGCAACAATAGTGTGTGACGAAATTGTTTCTCGTATAAAGTTCTAAAAAAAGTCATCGATAGCATATGCGATAGGATAGGATGCGATGCGAAGGTTTACTCAATAAAACCTTTTTTATTGTAATAAATTTTCTTCTAAAATAGTGCATTATTTGCGAGGGTGTTTTTATAAACATTAATCCTTATCGAAATCAATATGTTATTCATCATAATTACTTAACATCGAACAACTTTGCCAGTTAAAATTTAGAATCGTTTGGCACGCGGGTGAGTATGGGAGTTTGGCGGTGCCCCTAAACCCTATGACACTACTCCCGTTAGAAGGTAACTCACCAGAGCTAAGTTATAGGGGTTCAAAGTTTCAAGGTCAAATCTGAAATTTCCACATTTTGCAATCTCTTGTAATATTAGAGGCAAGAAATGGATCAGGGAGGTTGATGGGGGCAGCCACCCACCCTCTGACACTATTCCCATGAAGAATAGTGCTCCCTTTGGTCGCTACTCGCTACCTATTTGTCAACAAATTACTAAAATTTACATAAAACTTTAGTATCCTTAACATAACATACTTTCTGTATCCCCGAAGGGTTAGGCAGGAGTGTACTACTGTGGTTTTAGTAAATTTAATTTTTCAATAAAACAACACATTTTCTGTTTTCATTTATTATAAATGTAATTAATCTGGGTCACTGTGGTTGACTTTGCAATGGATGAAACCATGATCCCCCCAAACAACCATATGCCCGCCAGTAATCCGTATGTATGGTGGTAAACTGACGATACAATACGTCAAAAAATTATTCAGGCTGCCTATTCCCATACATTTGTCGTGTTTACTTATACGCTAACTACACGAAAGGTGACGCAAGATGTTGCGGCTGCTGAATTACTATACAATAATCAAAGTCCAAAGTACGTAAATCAGTTGTGAAAGAAAATCAGTGCAAACAAAACAAACTTTGTGTATCAAAGTCAAGTGGCCTTAATTTGAGTTGCCAACTCATGAAATTTAAGAAAATGTAGTAGCAATTTCTAAAAATTACCGAAATAACAAAATGACATTATCCTAGTAAATAGCTTAATTATGAATTTTATTTTATGTATTTATAAACATTTATTACTATCAGAATATTATGAACCTCTTTAATGTGTGCTATTGGTAATTTATTAAACTAAAAAAGGTACAACTTTGTCACAATTTTCGAACTATTTTAGTATTTGTTCATCTGGCATCTCTAAATAAACGTCATTTTCGTGTTTTTAAGGTTTGAGGTTAAGATAGTTTTTATTAATTTTCTCGAAAACGGCGAATTACCTTGTAATGGGACTAGTTACGTTATAATCGGAGAATAATTCTCTATCTACTTCAACAACTTTCAAGCGAGAATTCGTGCCAAACGATTTTAAATCCAAGCCTAATGATCAAGTACTTCAAGCGCATTTTTATTGTGAGGAATGATTTGAGAGGCAGCGGCACCTATAATACAGTGCCTATGACCCACTTTCTCTAACCCTTTCTCTCTCCCTTATGTGACGCAGATGAAATTGCATGCATAAGCTAGTTTATCTGTATCAGCTGTTTAGTTACCACAATACAAGCTTTGCTCAGCTTAGAACTAGATAGCCATGTATGAAATTGTGTTCCCATATTTATTTATTTAATATATAATGAAAATCATGTTATAAATTTCAGAACATATGCACTACGTAGGACGAGAGATTCATTTAAAGAAAACAAATTGTTAAATGATGAAAAATTAATCAAGGAGAAACTTGATTTTGCTAAAGAGAACTTGGCTATCATAAAAAGACAGGTATGTTTATTTTAATTTTTTATACATTCAGCTTTTGCCTATAATCTCACCTTATGTTAAGTGATGATTTATGGAGGGACTGGCTCTCAAGTGCAACCCCTGAACACATCTATAGGTGCTTGGCACAGATTTTCAACTTGAGGATGGTAGCTAGCCAGGCAGGCATTTAAAAATGCATTACCACCATGCTATGGTTTTATCAAGATGTTTCCCTTCACCAAAAGCTTAGTCTTATTGCAAGGGTTCGAGAACTCATGTAGATTGATGCAATGTCCGTACATGCTACCACTGGGCCATTATTGCTTTGTAGTAGGCAAGTTAATAAAATTTATATAATAACTAGCTGTGCCAGTGACTCCACTCACATGGCTACTGACAGTATTGTAGCGACCGCACTTCCACCCACAGAGTTCACCTGCCAGTTATTTTTAAGATAAAGATGCTTTTTATTTTTAATAATGAAAAAATAAATATCCATATGTATTTATTTCAACATATAGTGTTTAAAACAATTTTCCAAAAGTTATTCATTCCCGGATTATAGTGGTCCATTCATCGTCCCTATAACCTATATTCACTGTATAACCATAGATATAAAATTAATCAATTTTTTTTTGTTTACTACCAGGTCCTTATTGGTGATATGTACAGAACAGAGAAGCTTGTTATAGAAAATTTACGATAAATAACTAACATAATATAAAGGCATTTAAAAAAAGATTTGTTAAAACTGTACCTATTTTGTTCCAGTGTAAGTAAACAGAAATGAAAAAATAAGCTAAATTAATTAATATCTCTTGTTACCTCTCATTAATTGGATAGGGCAATAACATTCCACAGCCTAAAGCTTGGCAGTTATCGTACCTGCAATGTCGAAATTATCATATTTCCGTATATTGGACCAAAATTAACATATTTTACGTATTTCTGCTCCAGAGGACCTATTTTTTTAATTGTTAGAATGCTAAAATTATCATATTTTGGTATAATTTAAAAAAAAAAAATTTAATGATAAAAAGTGAGCAAACGGGCAGGTGGTGCACCTGATGGAAAGTGATCACCGCCGCCCACAAACATGCGCAATACAAGAGGGCTGACAGATGCGTTGCCGGCCTTTTAGGGAAGAATAAGCTCTCTTCTTGAAGGTCACCAGGTCATAACGGCTTGGGAAGACCCCATGCGACAGCTTGTTCCACAGAGTGGTTGTCATACAAACACTTCTTCATATGAAGGCATGCATTTTCATACATGTACAATAATTATCATATGGTTGTAAGCCCTCTCCACAAGTCCCCTATGTGATTGTTTATCAGGAATGGTACAGTGTCCCAATAAACCTGGTACAGGTGTCATTAAAAGTTGATATTTAAAAAAAAGCTGGTACCTTGAATCTTTTAGCAAATACCAGGGGCTTAGTACCGTCGTCTGCCCTCTCGAGTTTTCTTTTTAATTTTGTCAGTGCACAAAATTTTGCAATATTGAAAGTTGGTATTATTTATATTATGTTATGCTGGTATGCCATAAAATATGCAGGTAACCTGGTACAAGATACAAGACCATGAAACCTGGTACGTCTGACATCCCTGCTGTTGATTAAACATGGATTAACTATTGATTAATTGATAATCGTTTCCACATCGTTTGATATTAGGTCTTAAACTGTCAATAGTACAAATTTGCTATATTTTAAAAGAAAAGGATGTAAAATAATTTTGTGCTGTATTTTGTACAAAGATTTGCGCGAATGGCCTTTTTTAAAGCTCTTGGTTAAATAACCAAGTCGAGTAAACACAGCTGTGAAATGTGACGTCACTTGTCTCAATACAGATTGCAAAAAAATTAAAATGTATCTTTGGATTTTATTTACAAGTTAATATGTTGACCTAATTTATCTATTTTAAACTATCACTACATAATATAAGATTCTGTAATCGGTTTTTGTGATTATTTTATTTTTGTATAGATAACGAAAAAAAAGAAAAGCGACTTCAATGATTTTGAAAAATTCCCTGGTGTATCTTCGAAGTCGAAGGTCCAATGGCAATTAAATTGGTAAAGAGGCCACTCTTGAGGTACTTATCTCCTTTTCAAGGAAAAAATAATCATCTAAATTGGTTAATAAACAAAGAAGTTAGGACTAGTTTATCCATAAAAAATAGTTAGTCGAATTGGGAACTCCTTTTTTAGTCGTTTAAAAGGAATTCCACTCATCTGTATAGTTTGCTTGGTCATGTTGCAGCAAACACCAGGGACCCCATATGTGGCAATGGCTGGTCGCCCTTATACTGTTTTTTTAGAGTGCAGAGCTACTCGCAAGAATAAGGGTTTTTTTTCGCCGTAGTCGATCGGTCGCCAGTACTAAGAAAGATTAATTGATTGTTTCTATACAAAAAATCGATACTATGAGGTTTTCAAAAATTTATGTTTATTAAGGGGTAGTGTGTGAGATTTAGTGTTTCCACCATTACAATCAATTATTGTACTATGAATAGGATTGCCATCACCTACGTTTTTAACGCCAGACAAGAACTCGAATTTCCCCGGATGTTTGGGTAAAATAGAGCTTTTTCCCGGATTTCTAAAAAAATGTTATTAAACAAAAATAAAGATACTTAATATCCTTTTTTCTATTTAAACTATTCTTTCATTTGCTTACTAATCAATTGAGGCCACGAGAGTTTTACGAATTCATGATATAAAAATATGCTTTTACAAACCTTTAAAAAAAAAAAATTCTGATTCGCGTCTGATTTATGTATTAATTATTTAATTGTTATATAGATCTGTTGTGATTATGTACTTTGTGTTTACAATTAAATAGTTAATATCGAGTGTAAACAACAAAATCTCTATATACTGGAGCCTTAGACCAAGAGCTTCAGTCTTTTGGTCTGAAACTGGAACTTGGATTATTTAAAAATGTATAATTTGTAGATATTAGAATTATAGATATTGTAGATATTTTGAATTGTTGCATTTTGATTTATTATTGTAAATGGTTACATTAAATATATTATGTATTGTAACTGTCTTTGTTTTATTTATAAATAAGGCCATAATGACCTCAAGACGCTTTTAATAAAGCCGGTACATGGTATGTAAAGATAAACATTTGTGTGGGAAATTATTCAACTAGCTGTGCCCGTGGCTTCGCTCAGGTGGACTACAGAATGTCTGCGCGAATTTTGCTCCTCATGGCTATTTTAAAGTAAAAAATGCTTATTGTGGGTGTTCTCTAGAAGATAGATGTATAATCTCGCTGACTTTTTTGTAGGTCTTTTTAATGTCTACAATAAAATTATTTAATACATTAATTTGCTATACTTCTTATGGTTTATTCAGAGTAAGCCATTTAAGCACCCGAATTGATTCATCATGACTAGTTTTTTTATTTGTTTGGAACCCTAATTCTTTTTCTAAAATAAAAGTAGCCTAATTTACTCCCTATGAAATCAGCTATCGACAAAAAATTTAAATATGCGTTGTTTGTTATAGGTATCGTATATACTTTCATATGCATTTAGTATAAAGCTGTTATTTTGACATTACAAACTAGTAAAGAGTTAATCTTTCGCGAATAATACTAGGACAATAAAGGAATAGTAAAACCAAAACTATACACCATGTAATAATTTATTTGTGTACTTCTATACATACTACAAAATCATTTACAAAACAATCTCCAACTACTGATAGTATTGTGTTAAATCTATGCACAGGAAAACGGCGGTAAGCCTGGTAGGTATAAACAAATCTACGTTAGACAGAAAGTGGGTTTCAGGAATCCTATTGCACGGAGTACATTTGTATCCCTATTGCTAAGCCAACGCTGTCCATTCTATCTTCTTCTTCTTATTTTGGCGCCGAAACAAACACTTGCCATTATCAATGTTTTTAGCCTTCGTAAAATTTTCCAATACATTTAAGTACCAAATATTACAAAATTTTTGGCTACCATGCTTTAATTTTATTTTTATATTTGTATTACCTTGGGTTAGTTTACTTTTAATTGGGTTTTCTGACAAGATGGTGGCCGCATTGTCAGAATTATCTATGGTGTCTTTGTGACATCTCAAAATGCATGTTCCCACTTTATATTTATAATCCACTTCACTTATGCACAACAACCAAACTATATCAAGTAAAATGACACCAATTTTAAGATCCGGCCAAAAACTCCATCCTATCTTTTAAACCAAATGGGCTGATTTGAGCGAGATAAAAAACAGTATAATATAATAGTGCTGCGCCATGTACTTACTCGGCCTTGGTGTCGATTTCGAGGCACATAGTGGTGTATTCATGTCGCTCGACAAATACCTACGCATTCAGGAAAAATTTATAATGGATAAATTTTGTCGATTTTCTTTTTCGATGGCCTAGATCAAGGCACTGCACATGTAACCATAACTGTAATACGTTTACTAACCCAAAATTATAATTAAAAACCTTAGATTTTGCGAAAGAAGAAAGATTTGTTTTGCACAAAATCAATTAATGTCGCTACGGGCCACTAGCTGTTAAAAACTCGTCCTGTATCTCTATCTCACTCTGACATATGCCTTACTATGCCTATACTATGCTCTTTCTCTATCGCCCAGACAATCTATTTATAATACATCTACCAATGGACTTTTTATTAAGTTTAAATTAATTTAACGTTGAATAAATAAATATTATTTGATTGATGATTTCACGTTATAATCATTGCTTCCTAACTTCATGTTACACTTCTCAATTTTACGTGCACGTGCAACGTGCATATTTTTCATATTTCATCAAAATATCTATATATTAATACGTAAAGCAAAAACTTTGTAAGTACCCCTTTTTAAGCGTATTGCATGCACGGAAGACTGAGATTTGGCATGGTTGAAGTTTATATGAAGGAGTGCAGAAAGCTAAAGTTTATGTATAATATCTAAATTAAACAAATTAATTCTGTGAATCCTAACCCGACAAGTGCCATTGAACTTCGATCCCCCAAAATATTGACATTGTCATTCATCGAAAAGTGACAGCAAGTGATGTAGATAATACTCATTGTATATGAATACAGGAAATGTCAAACAAAAAATAGTTTAGGATCAAAACGTCGCTGGTCTAATTTCAACGTTAGGGCGATCGCTTGTTTCAATAAATAAACATCATATTTATATAAATATAACACATATGATTTGAGGGTAATGTCAAATAAAGGTAATGTGTTGAAACAGAGGTATCACGTGGGAATAGAAGCTGAGACTGAGGAAAACTGGACAAATGCAAAGAATGTCAAAACTTTTACAAGAGGATTGCGAGATAGTATAATACTGGCCTACTGACGCATAATTCTTTCCGCCTAACATAATAAAGGCGATATAAATTGACAATTATTTTATTTGCTTGCAATAGCACTACTGTCTTCCAAAGATACAGCATTCTTGTCAATCTCGGCTGAAGTCAGTCGGTTGAAATGTTTCCGCTTGTCGTCCTTGTGGTGTTTTTTGTGCGTGTGACCTTTTCCGCGCTTCTTTTTGTGCGCATGCTTTTTCCGCTTCTTGTCCCCCTCGTCCGAGGAGTCAGAGACTAGAATGTGGGCTGGGCTCTTCCTGCGGGACTCGACTGGTGCCATGTAAACTCCTGCCGGCTCCTGTATTATTCGAAGTATGAATTGTTGGCAAAATGCAGTTTACTAAATATGGCTACACTTTGTTTTTAATTGTTATGGTCTATGGATTCATGTCATTTTAACCTAACTACATACTATTTTCTAATCTTCAAATAAGGATATAACAAGATGGTGGATCCCTTGTTAAAACAATTCAGGAAGTTTTTGTGGCAACTTAAAATGCATGTTTCTATTTATAATTTACCTTCACGTTAAACATCTAAGGTGGTAAACAAGCATACGGCTCGCCTGATGGTAAACGTATACCATACTATTACTTAGTCTACCTTGATCCCACCTAACCCAAGGAGCTTTGGAAGCCGTACATAAATAACAAGTTTGATTGACTGCGATGTTCACTAGGCTGGTATTCACCAGTCGCACTTAATTAGACATAAATCTCCAAAGAAAATTCTCTGTTAATATGTTACTTACGGGAATAAAAAGTACCCTATGTGTCAATGCAGGTTATAAACTATCTGTGTGACACAGTTCATGCAAATCTGCTCAGCCGCTATCTATGATTGACAAACACACAATTTTTCACAAGTGTTGTATTTTAAATATTGTTTAACTAAGAGTAGGTACCTAGTTCAAATATGGTTTATAAAATCGAATATATTTTTGGTTTTTAAATCGTAGAATATCATTAAAATTCACAATCAACAAAATAAGTAAACTAATAACTTTAAAAATAATAAACATAAACCTTTTGTATATTAATCCTATTTCAAAAATCGTTTAATTGAAGATAGTTTAATTAGCTGAAGTTTTTATTTCGTGCCTTTTTGGTGAGGTAATAAAATTCATTATTGCGTGGAAATCCTTTTAGTGTCGCTTTAGCTTTTTCGTTTCATCGACTTCAAATCAAAAAGATACTAAAAAAGTTTTCACTTCAATTGAAAAGAGTTCCTCAAATGCATTTATTCTTAAATGCATATATTGTTGTTGCGTATAAAAATTTTAACAGTTTCCTCTCTCACCTTCGGTGGACTAACTCTACGCAGGACGCTGTTGCTGGCGTCGCTGAAGTATCCGTTCATGTTGGTGTCTTCGACGAACAGCGGCTGTTCAGTGGTGCTGTCTGTCGTACCGTGAAGATATTTACTTCCTCGATTGCGCACCGAGAATCTAAAATGTAAACCAGTTAATAGTCCCTGGGAAGTTTGAACCGGGAAAAATTGTGAGGTAACTATTGAGGTAAATCGAGAAATCGAATGAAATTAAAAAATCAAAATATTCTTTATTCAATTTTGGCCCTAAGAAGGCACTTATGAACGTCAAAACACTACTGCCGGTTTGGGAAATATCCCAGACATCGAGAAGAAACGGTAAGAAACTCGATCGGGTTTATTTTTTTCTTCTCAACTGTACAAATGGTAGTGCAACAGGTACAATAATAATAACTTAGTGAATGCACAGAGAGAGTGTCACTTCCAGACACCACTATCATTCACATAATGATCCACCTTATCATCAAGACCTTTTGACAGTAAAACCCGCTTGACATGGTCCTTGAACTTGTTGTCCGGCAAATCAGTAATGTGCTTCAGGATCTAACGTTCTAATTAACATAAAACCCAACATTATTACCTAAAAAACTTTTATTAGTCCTACTAAGTCTAAATTATAATTAATTAATAATTATCTCTATGTCTAGTATTAACATTGTGCTGATCTTTGACAAAAGCTATTTAGACTAAGTTTTTGCGAATATACATGAAGTTATCAAGGATATATTGGGAGAGCAAAGTTAATATACCATACTCCTGAAAGACGGCATTACTACCACATAATTTCGGACTAGACTCTTCTGGTAATCTAACTTTAGTGCTATTTTGTTAATTACGCTGTTCAATCTAATTCCCTCCTCCTTTCACAACAGAACTACACGCGCTGGGCACACACAGTGCCACATTCACATTCACAGTTTTACGGTAACCGCCATCTGGGGAAGAACTAAAAAGTTTTCAATGTCTTATCTTTGTCGTATCGTGAAGCTGTGAAACCTTCTCCCACCTTCTTACGACATCGGCTCCTTTAAGCGTAACGTGAAGATATATTTATGCAGGCCAGCCGCGGCATGACAGCCTGGACCGCCGATGGATTTCGATTGTTCGGTGTTCGCCGTTGTGTTTACTGTGAGCGACAGCACCATTAATTTACCGAGCTACTATTTAAAAAAACTCCACCCATAAGTTCCTTTTGAATACATTAGCACTACTTGGGCCATATACTATTATTAACTTACCTTTTACTAGCACCTTTTTTTTTTTTTTTTGTGTATTTTGTCAATCAATTTTAAAAAACTTAAAAACTTAAGTGTTCGAGAAAATACTATCATCTAGCGTCTAGCGAATAGGGAAATAATTAGCGTTTATAATCGCCCATAGGGCCGTCCTCGATTAACTTTGTAATTATACCTTTAACTGTCCTCTGATAGAGAGCATTGCTCAGTAAAGAGACACTTGCAAACGCATGGTAATTATAAATAAAATTTAAATATTCTCTAGGTGGGGTGTAAGGGGTGTCGAATTACATCTTCAGCACTGAGACGGCGAACCCAACCTCACCTGCACGTGGTGCACTCTGCTCAGCAACGAACGAGGAAACGGCAATAGGCTGTTAAATCAATCAAGCCGGAATGACATCAGCCACCGTTAATTGATTATGATCTCTCGGTGGTCACCGTTGTATTTCGATTATACAGGTACAAGTGTTGCCATTCGCCGTAATAGAATTTAAAAAATCACCTTTTGTAATTTTCCGCATCAGGACTTGGTTTTTTGGCTTTGCCACTTCTTTATTGTTGTCTTTATGGTGACTGTGAGTTTCTGATGAAGATCTGGAATTAGATAATAGGTACAAATAACATATTAAACGGGTTGATGGATATCAGCATACGAGGTGTCGTTAGATTCGTCCTAATTGTGCAATAAAAATATATTGAACCGTGAAAAAGGAAAACCATGACTGACGGACAGTTCTATGTTCATAGCTCAAACCACTGAACGGGTTGGGCTGAAATTTGGCACGCATATAGTTATTATGACGTAGATATCAATCAAGGAACGGATTTTATAAAATTCTACCCCTAAAGGCGTGTAACCTATCTAAAATTTTAACAAGGGTATAACTAAATATATATTTTTAGTCAAGTTTTTTTGTTGCAATCGGGTTTTTGTTTCCTTTTTATTAATAACTAGCTGTGCCACACTGTTTCACCCGTGTTAATTTTATCAGACAAATACCTACCGCACACCATCGCACCCGTGTAGTTTATTATAATTGTTCTTTCCGCAAGTACAAATTATTTTAATTAGCATACTCTAAAGAGCTAAATTTAACTTCATAAAATTGTCATTATAATGAAGTAACTTTTGTTTGTAAGGATTAATTAATATGCCATGTCTAAAAATAATGCTTACAAATCAAATATTAATTTTCAACAAATCTTTGTCACAAATTACCTTATTGTGGCTTATGTATTAGAGATAGGCATATGATATCGCTAACTTTTTCAGATATACTAAGGTCCAATATTATTGTAGAACATTGTATTTCCGTATCATTAACGATTACGCCAACGCGCGTGGTTAAAGCAGTTCGGGAGTGCTGATATTTAAAGCTATCTGAGAGTTGTAGCCTAATCTTAAATAGTCTATATAATTCCTCGTGGATCTGGCTATCATATACCATATATCATTTTTTTTTTATATTCCGTATTATATTTGTTCCATAATGCACCTGCGTTATACAAGAAATGAAGCTTTGCTGTTGTGTTAAGTAGATGGTACAAACTTTTTCTCAGCGCTAGTAACTTCAGCGTCAGTGGTTTTTCATGATGCACTTTCTCGCTCATCCGCTGTACGACGTTTTCTATATCTCTCATTCTTGTGCCGATTGCGTCCACCAGTGCTTGAAGGTTGGATGGTTTCTCCTCTTTTTTGTCATTATCATGGGCTGTTGAATCTTGTTGGTAATTATCCTGTGAATATCAAAAAATACTTGTTGGACAAAACACTTGATAAGATATGACGCTTTTTAATATGATCGTAAAACTCTTGTATGACGCCAGATTTTTTTTTTTAATTAATTAAAACACGCTAAGCGTATGTACCTTTTGTACGCACAAAGCACTATACGATGTTTAATTTAAAGTAAAAAGTTTATTTATTCTCGTTAACAAAAAAAAAACAAGACAAAACATTCTCAGCTTCATCTATTTTGAGAACGGTGGTGCTTTTAGAACCGAAAATGTCAAAAGCACACCCCCAAACCCTCGAGTTGTTCTCTCTACGTTAATACACATAAAGGTGCTTCGGGATAGTTCAACTTGAGGGTGGTAGATAGTCAGTAGTAAACGGGCATTAGAAATTCGTTTTTTTGTTGTTATAGGTACATACTTTTATATGTTATAAAGCTGTTATTTTGACATATATACAAATAATCTTATTTCTTACCTTTGGAGTTTCAGGGTCAACGGGCGTTTCGTGTTCATGCCATTGATTCTGAGGGATTTCTGTCCAAGCGACCTGGTGGTGCTGTACCTTGAATTTTTTTTTGATGCGTTTACAACACGTTAGTATGGATTAGTTATTGTGATTATAATATACACTTATGTTGTATTAGTTAAAAACGAGGTTTAAACATTTTAATTAATGACAAGATAATAAGTCATTTAATTTGATTAATATATCTGTATTTATTAATACGTGAAAATTTATCTATAATATCTGTTACTAATATATTAAATTAAATAAATTAATACTACGAATCCTAAAACGACAAATGCCATTGAACTTAGAACCCCCAAACAAATGTCAAACAGAAAATAGTCTATGATCAAAAAGTCGCAGGTCGAATTTCGAGTTTAGGGCGATCGCTAGTACTAATAAAAACCTAATTATGAAGAATTAAGATCTAATACGGGGCTACTAGGTAGTGTGCCCAAAATACTAGCAGCATTGCCGCGTTGTATCGCAATGCTGATTTCTTGGGCAAGGTAACAACTGCCTTATTGTCTCGCGTGGACTCGAACAAACGCCCTGCAATTGCAAATGCAAACAAGGCGTGTGCACTCGGACCCCGCGAACCCATTGTTTCGATCCCAAACGGCTCAAATGAAAATAAAATTTCTTAAATTTTCAATAATCTTGTATTTATTGATAAATTAACTTTAAAATCTTACCTTCGGCACTCGCTGTGTCACGCTAAATATGCCACCCCGGAATCTCTCGTCGGAATTTGGTTCTGAGGACTGTAGACAAATCTAATTAACATTTACAAAACATTGGAGTCAAACAAAGATTGAAAAGACGAGATGAGCTTTATATGTATTCAAGGTGACATGGTTTATGACGGCCAAATGCAGGAAGAAATTTAATGAATGAAGGGATCTTGGTATATTTTAAACATTACAGGAACAAATAATAGGATTGATCAAAAGCTATGATAGTGATTTGGTGCCAGAATTATATGAAAATAGCTGAGCCCCACGGTTTCACACGTGTTAATGTTACCCGACAAATACCGTGCGCCAACGCACCCGTGTAATCTATCTTAAGTGTTCTACCCGCAAGTACAAATTATTTTAATTTTTCATTATCTCCTAAACTATGTGTCCAAATAACATACTTTAAAGAGCAAAATATAACTTCATAGAATTGTCTTTATGATGAAGTAACTTTTAGAACATTATATTTTAAAGCAGTTCGGAAGGGCCTCGACTTCCGTAACATAAATCAATATTTAAGGCTATATGAGAGTTGTAAATTAATATTAGATAGCCTATACTATTCCTCGAGGGTCTGGCTATCATATACAAACAGGAATTTTTCCAATCCGACTGGTAGCTCCAGAGATAAGCGTGTTTAAACAGACAAACAAAAAAACTTTTCCGTTTTATTATGATATAGTATATAGTATAATACATATAGTATAGATAGACATTAAAACACTTGTGAGAGAATTAATCTTGTCTGTAATTATCTGTTCGTCTCTCTGTGGACATCGGGGTTCACAAAGGGCTGAACCGTTTTTGATATAGTTTGTTTTGTTTGAAAGGTGACGATCGAGAGTGTTCTTAGCTACGGTTCAAGAAAATCTGTTAAACCGTTTGAAGGCTATAATCAGCTTTTATTATTCTGTTAATTAAACGGCATTAGTAAAACCTTAACCTGATGATGCAGCGTCACCTGGAATCTGTAGGATACCTCACCAACTTAGAGCAGAGATATCGTGTTGGGGCTCATTGGAACGGTCTTAATAAATGGGATACATGTGTTGAGGGTTTATTAAATTTTCAATTGACCTTATTAGATTGGATAAAACTGCACTGGGTAAGTGAGTAAGAGTGACACTTAAAAGCTGACCTTTTCAGTAGCACCAGTGGTTTCATCTCCTTCGATTAGTTCTTGGTTATTATGTTCCTCATCAAAGAATGGAATGGACGTTTGTGATGTCTTTCGTACACGTTTATGTCTGTTGGCAGGATGATTTGTTGCGGATTAGTAAAATTTTTTTTATACTGGAATGGTGGCAAATAAGCTTAGATACGGCTCGCTTTATGGTAAACGGCTATTATTCTATGGACGCTTGTAATACTATATGTATGTATCACTAGCGCTGCCGATCTTGAACCCTTCTACCCCAGGGAGTTCTGGAAACCCTACTCACCACAGGAACACAACACAAGGTTATTTGTCCGCTATCTTCTGAAGGGTGAAGGTATTCCACCAGTCGGGTTGTCTCAAGTAGAGAGAGATCTTCAAAGAAATTATCCCTGTGACCTACCTTTCTTATATTATCATTATATTAATACGTGAACTTTATACCCCTTTTCAAGCGTATTGCGTGCACGGAAGACTGTGAGATTTGGCACGGTTAAAGTTTATGTGGAGAAGGAGTGCAGAAAGTTAAAATTTAGTTAAAAATTATATATAATATCTGTTACTAATACATTAAATTAAATAAATTAATAGATACTGCGAATCCTAAAGAGACCAATGCTATTGAACTTAGACCCCTCCAAACAAATGTCAAACAGAAAGTAGTCTATAATCAAAAAGTCACAGGTCGAATTTCGAGCTTAGGGCGATCGCTAGTAATAATTATTATTAGCCCAATTTTAATTAGCCGGTTGCTATGTTGCCCTCTAGTGGTATATAACTTTAAGGCAAAATAGGTAAATGTCATCAGACTGGGTAAGTTAAAGGACCAGTGATGATCAAAATAAATTGTTAAGAGCATTCGAAATTTTTTATTTCGTCACATCTGCTGACTACTATAAAATTGACTTAATTCAGGCGATTTAGTGTCGGTAGTATAAACTTACATACTTTTCAAAGCCTGGCTGTGAAAACCCTTAGAAGAGTTTATTAAGAATTATATCTAAAAATCATTTGTCTAAATGGAGTGTGGAGACTCCTTCAAATGTGTTTGGACATTTCTCTCTATTTGGGGCAGAAAGACTGGTTGATTATCCACTTTACAGAAGACAACCAAATGACCTTTGTTGTGTTCCTGCGGTGAGTAGGGTTTGTAGAGCTCCTTAGGGTAGGGGAGTTTAAGGACGCCACCGCGATAGTCATACCTATAGTGTTGTTACAAGTGTCCATAGGCTGTGGTTGGGGTTTACCATCAGGCGGCCGTATGATTGTTTCCCACCTTTTTTTAAACGTGTTCATTTTACCGTTCTCACGTGGTATAAGTGAAACCTTCAGAAAACATAAAATATCTTCTTTAATATCTCTTTTAAAAAATCCTAAATCAGTGGAACTCATACTATCGACCATTCGTACTATACGTATAGTATTGCGTACAAATCTGGTTGCCCTACAGCTAGGCCAATTTGACGACGATCATTTGAAAATCAGAACTTGCATTAATAACCGTGTTTAATGAATTTTACCTAATTCTTTCGCATGCTAAATCATATAGATTTATGAGTCTCTTTCTTTCCAGTGTCGCTTTTGCGATTCACCACGTTTAAAAGCACAACGGTACTAAATAATATTTAGATTAAAAAAAAGATGAAGTAACGTCCCTGAAGGATTTTTAATTGCTATTTTGTAGGGTTTTGGGGTTTATTTTAAATATAATTTTGAGAAGCATTTTTATAATAGGTACGTTTATATGTACAACATAGGTAATTACCTCGAATGTTCCTTCTTTTTGCGTTCCTTTTTATCGTTGTTGGTTGACAAAGCGATCTGGAAATCAAACAAATGTATGTATGTTATATTATTGAAGTATCTAATCATGTTATGCGAGGGACAAAACGTCTTCTTTCGAGTTTCAGACAAGACATAAGTTTTATTTGTGTACTAACTACAAACAAAAGAACCCATATAAAGTGAAACGGAGCAGTGTTTAGTAATTTCTTAAAAATATGTGTACCTACCTAATGTGGAGAATTTTTATTAAGCTATAGATTCTTAAGTGTAAAATTATAAAGTGCGCGTGCATCATGTGAGAGAAGTACTACATAAGGAAGTTAGTAAATCAATGATTAAAAATATAAATTAATTGTACTGACTTTTTAAAAATAATTAAATCAAATTAAACTACATAATGATCATTTATACATAGTTAAATTAGGTATTTTAACAAAATTTAATAATTTAAAATATATTGAGTCCTTTAAATAACTTTTTTGAACCTTTTTATTGGATATGAGTAAAAGTTATTAACAAGCTAAATTATTAAAAAGGAAACAAAACCCCCGACTGCAACAAAACACTTGACTAAAAGAATATATTTTTCTACTTTTTCTTTGATTCCCAGACGTCGTACTTTAATATTAAATAGCCTATTTCACTCCCACAATTAAGACGAATCTAACGACACCTCGTATGCTGAAATCCATCAAGACGTTTAGGCTACAGAAATAGACATGCATAAACTCGAAAAACATAACTCTCCTTTTTGGCAGTCGGGTAAAATTTCTTCCATCTTCCTGATCCTGAAAAGTGAGACACTAAAAAAGAGTCACTGTGACGGGTTTACCACCGTGTGTGTGGTGGTTGCAGTCAGGTGCAGGTCCTTACCAGCCCGCTTGATTACCAGATATACACCGGCTGATCCCTGGTCGCGATCTGCCTAAGCGCACCACCATGGCGGGTTTACACTTGTTGTATGGTGGTCGCGATCGACTCGGACAGAATTGTAATTCCCTCCGCTCCTTTCCATAAGGCTGCCTGTCCACCGAAGTGGAGCAGAGCGGAGATGTGCTGATTTCGGCTAATAGAATTACATAAAAATCTAGACATGTAATTCGGGAGTTTGGAAAATAAATTTAAACACTTTATATGTTGAAAAAAATACCTATGATTTCTTTTCCCTTTAATACATCATAAAAAGTGATTAAAAAATATTCTTTAATCTAAATAAAAAGTACCTACTCCACAAAAACGGTGCACTATGGTTCCGTGACGTCATCATTCATTTTGTATGATAACAGTAATAAGTTTGACAACTCACGCAAGTCTAACGTTCATATTTCCATAACGGTGACGTCACGTATTCTAATTGACGTTTCAAATCACGTGACTCAACAAAAAAAAATACTTTTCCAAGATTTGTATTGTTTTAGGCTTTTTATCTATAAACCAATATTACTCAATAATTAACTTTAATTTTTAAACGTACAGTCAACTCCCGGATTCTTTTGGTCGATTTTTGCACATCTCCGCCCCGCTCCGCTTCCATTGACAGGCAGCATAATAGAACCACAGGTGCTGGCCTCCAGAGTCATACCTTTACTATACTATTTGATTTACTTTAAATAAAATCATGTATTATAATGTATATTATAGTTTGCTTTCTATAGAACAATCTATTACCACAATATCAGGTGCTGGTACAGCTCTTGGCATCACCTCGTTACAGTCAGGCGCCTCTGTGGTATCCTTCTTACCAGCACGAAGCACCTTCTCCCGAGGAGTTGGTTTCTCTGGCTCTGCCAGTTCGTATACTGGACCCTGTTCTGGTGACCTTTGAAGAAAAATAAATAAACAAGCTAAATTATTCAAAAGGATACAAAATACCCGACTGCAACAAAAGCACTTGAAAAAAAAAACCGTGTGGTGTCGTGGGAGACCAGATAGGAACGAAGTCCTTATTATAAAATATTAAGATCATGAACGTTAACCTGTGTGTATATGTATGTATACTGTAAAGAGTAAGCATACACACCTATACATAGTGTATATAGCCTCCATGTATTTAATGTAGTAATAATGATCAGATGGTTCCACTTTTGATCCAGACGGTGTAATTATCGAATGATATATAGCCATCATACATAGACTATACATAAAAATCTTATCCTTTTTTTTAATGTTACGGACGTTTTTTGCCGGCTAGGGAACCCCTCCGCAACACCTCATAAGGAAATTCGTTCCAAAAAACTGATTTTTGCTTCAATTTAATTCCCAGATGTCGTACTTAAATATTATATAGACATATGTCACTCCCGCAATTAAGACGATAAACGACACCTCGCAGTCCTTGGATGGTAAAATTCATCATTACGTCAGTACCGTATGTTTTCCTCCCCCATTCTCCTCTATCAGCTGACATCTCAGTAGTCACACTTTTTATACGTATATTAGCTGTGCCCCACGGTTTCACCCGTGTTAAGTTTATCCAAGAAACACCGCGCCGCCAACGCTCCCATGCAGTCAGTCTATCATAATTGTTCTTCCCGCAAGTGCAAATTATTTTAATTTTTCATTATCTCCTAAACTATGTGCCCAAAAACATGTTATATAGAATAAAATATAATTTCATAAAATTGTGTATATAATGAAGTAACTTTTGTTCCTAAGGATTAATATGCCATGTCTAACAATAATAATGCTTATAAATCACTTAATTTTCAACAAATCTTTGTCACAAAGTACCTAATTGTGGATTATGTATTAGATATACTAAGGACCAATATTCATTCATTATCGTTAGCGTATGCCGTTAAACTTCTCTGTTACTGATGCTACTTCGGTCTTCCTCTACCCTTATATCCGTCCACATTCATACTTATCATTATCCTAGTTATGACTTTCTCCCTTCCTCATGATATACCCATACCACGCTAACTACAACTTCTTTGTCACTGATGCTATTTTCAATAAGAGCCATCCATAAATTACGTCACACGAATTTCATGATTTTTTGACCCCTCCCCCGTCCTTGTCACAGCTGGTCACATTTCTGAGCACCCTCCCCCCCCTTAGTGTGATGTCACATATTTTGCAGTTTTATAATTACAAATTTATGAATAAACACAATAAACAAATAGCAAACATTAGTTAACGTGAGTCATAAATTCGTGGTAATCCTATTTATTGTATACTCCTAAATTTATTTCTAAGAAACAATGTTGTACTTATATTGTCGATAATATTCTTAAAGCCGGTAACTTATTTTTCTTCGAACTATAAAGGTAATAAGTTTCAAATAATCGAGTTCAAAAAGTTGTTAAATAAAACATTGCTATGTTCGAGATACAGAAGTCCAATTTAATTTTTTCTCTGATTGTTTTGACTAGAGGGTTGAGATTTAGTGCAACGGAGGTTTTGGGGCTTGAATGGAAGGGAACAGATTGTTTCGAGTTTGGGAGGTTTTCGACTTAAAGAAGTTCTAATGTACTTAGATATAAAATATTATATTTTGGAAAAATGTGATGTCACAACAATTGGGACCCCTCCCCACCCCTTGTCACACAATGTCACACTTCGTCGACCCCCTTCCCGCCCCCTAAACGTGTGACGTAATTTGTGGATGGCCCTCAACTGACTTCAAAAAGTGACGTAATTTATGGATGGCCCCTAACTGACTTCAAAAAAGGGATGTTCTCAATTGTAATGTTTTTTTTTTTTCTGGTATAATTTCTTTGCTTATAAACTGACTTAGATGATTCTTTCTTGGTAGGATAGGGGATACCTCAAAAGTGATCCTTTTTAATTTCATTTGCACTGGTCCTTCGACTTTAGAAATAGGTACATCAGGGGAATTTCTCAAAATCGTTGAAGTTCTTTTTATACTCAAAAATTGTCTTGTACTTTCTCTAATATACGCAATCAAAGGAGAGATACATCTATACCAATATTATAAAAGAGAAAAGATTCATCTGATGTCAGATTTTTTGTTTGTAATAAATAAACTAAAAAACTACTAGACAGATTTTAAAAATTCTTTCACCAATATAAAGCTAAAGTATCAGCGAGTAACATATGCTATATTATAATTTGAAAAACTAATTTATTCTTCATAAAAATGTCGATAGTTTTACACAAAGTATAAAAAATTACCTATATGGGTGGGTTGGCGATGTTTGTCATAAAAAAATAACACGAGTGAAACCGTGGAGCACAGCTAGTATTATATATTCATTGCTATAACTAATTTAAGAGAGCTAAATAAGCCATAGAGACATTTGTTTGGAGATATCTCTCTACTTGAGGCAGTCCGACCGTGGCAGTTATGTTCCTGCGGTGGGTAGGGTTTGCCAGTTTAGTTGTACATATAAATAATACTCATTTCAAGGGCAAAGAGAATTCCGGACATTGGCACTAAGTATCATGATATCTTCAACAGAAACGATACATGTCGCTCACCATACAAATATTTCTCGTTAGCGCTTTTAACCGCATAACTTGGTACGGGGTGGGATGACAGACGCGGTCATCCTAAGATAACAAATCTGTTTATAATTTTAAACAATATTATTTTATTGATACGTCTTATCATTATACTTAGGTATTTGATATTTTCTCTTTTATAATAAGTGTCTCACTGAAGTATTGTTTTAAAAGATTAAAAGAAATGTATGGAGAGCGATAGATATCGTTTTCTATCGACGAAAACAAAAAGAAGAACAGAACAAGAAGAAAATAAGATCGTGTAATGTAATAGCCCTTTTCCATAACCGATTTTTGGAAGAGGGCTTGGCCGCTGGGTCGTGCCACGTGATTACACTACACTGCCATTCCGGCCCCTATCTCACAAAGCTACATTATTATACTGCTATCTCAGTTGAAAAACGAACGTTGAGAGTTACGTACGTATGTTATCATGGTGCTGACACTGTCGAAACTACAAAAAGTCATTTTTATTGTGACTGCAGTAGTCACAAAAGTCTCTTTTTTCTATAAGTAATATTTTGGTTTATTTTAATACATAATAATCGTATAAAATTGTGCTATAATAGCAACTGTTTGTTTGAAAATCCGTTACTGTCGATCGTTTTGTAAAAATAATAAAATAAAGCGATTTTTACAATACTACTAAAAACTATTAAAAAAAAAAATGTGCGGGTCTTGAACACGCGACCTTTCGGCTCAATAATAGGGTTGACTATACGAACTTATTACGAACAGCTAGAAATACGCGCACGGCTGCCCTTCGTGCCCCTTCGTGATCGTCGGGCGGCGACTGAAGCCTGAAGCTACTAAACTATAAACTACAATAATACATCGCTTCGTTTTGAATTGCAGGCGATCAGATCGACAACTCACCCTTGATCGGATCCTACATTTCCGATTTCACTGAATATTGACAAAAATCGCTGTTGATCGTGTAGTATAATTGCCCTACAATGCAGGCGGAAAAACGGACAATGAACTTTGCGCCAGCCACACGAGTAACAAACCTTTTTTGGTGTAATTTAATAAAGTTCGTATAAATGTCGAATTTGATGTTGCAAACCTCAAAATCTGGGTACAATTTAATAAGTACTACCTTGATCAACAGATTTTTTTCTGTATGTTTGAACGCACCAATCTCTAGTAATACAAGTCAGATTTGAAAAGTTATTTTTGTATCTTATAGCCTAGTAAGCATGAACTTGAAGCAAACTGGCAAGATGTAGCGAGTGCGGGAAGTGAGAACAACAATACGCTACACGTCTGCGTTGGCAACTCGGTGGAGAGTTGCTCGACGAAATTTAACACGGGTGATACCATGAGACACAGCTAGTATTTTCTAAAAATAGATAGATTTGAAATTAAAATGGGACTACCATTGAGGTATCCCTCTTTCCAAAGAAAAGTAATCATCCAAATCCGTTAATTAACATAGTTGTTATGACCGAACACCCAAAATTATTAAAAAGGAAACAAATACCCAAACTAACTTCAATTACTTTGAAGAGTTCCCTTGTGTGTCTTCGTAGTTGAAGATTCAATGCCAATGAAATTAAAGTGGGACCACACTTCAGATATCCCCTTTCTGACGAAAAATAATCATCAAGTCGGTACATAAACAAAGAAGTTACGGCTGAAAATCCATAAAAAAATACATTCGAATTGAGATCTTCATTTTTTTAAAACGGTAAAAGGGAAATCATTTATATTTTTGTTTTTTATTTGATTCCCAGACGTATTTAAATATTATATATCACTCCCACAATTAAGACGAATCTAACGACACCTCGTATGCTGAAATTCATCATGCCATTTAGGCTACAGAGCGTGCCAAGTAAATAGACATACATGTCATGCATACATACACTAGAAAAACACCATTCTTTTTCGCAGTCGAATAAAAAAATTGCATTTGAATGGAGGACCTCTTCCTTTTTTGAGGTTGGTTAAAAGTGGTAATAAACTTGCTGGAGAAAACGGCAATAGTAGGTTCTGTACATTGATCACCACTTACTTAGAGAGGAACGAGGTATCACCAGGAGGTGGTTTCTTCATTTTATACATGTGACTCCAGGGCGCTGCTGGGAGTACTTCCCAAGGTTGCCCCAGAACCCTCGTCCACACTTCTCCTCTAACTACCACCAAACAACTGTAAATTAAATCTGATTAGGCACAAAATCACGGTCGACTTTTGAAATGTTTTAAAAAATTGTTCAAACAACAAATGACGACAAATATTTTTGTTCTGGTTTCGCAGTACAACCAAAGCCAAGTTGTAATTTATATATTATCATAGTTCTGTAATAAATAGATTTTTTCCAGATTTCTATCTTTTTAAATAAGTTATGAATAGACATTTTTATTTATGATCACGTGATCGGAAACGGCGTACAGAAAATGTGATGTCATTATTCAATAGATATACACAGATGAGGTTTGTCTTTTAATATTATTATAATAACTAATATATCATTATATAATTAACTACAATTTTTTTTTATTCAACAAATAATGTTAAAGTGGATTTAAAGTTACCGGAGTCTGGTGCAGCAATAAGGGAATTGCATGTTGGTATCTTCCACTACTTCTTCGCATTCGATCGCCGATTCGGGAGCTTCCACACGCTTGCATCTACCACATACAATTAACTCTATTATTTTATTCTGGAGACAAAGTGAAATCATTATATTAATACGTGAGAAGAAAACTTTGGACACCTTTTGATGCGTATTGTGTGCACGGAATTCTGTGAGATTTGGCACGGTTAAAGTTTATATGGAGAACGAGTGCTGAAAACTAAAGTTATCTATAATATCTGTTACTAAGGTGACTGTTAAAAAGTGACAGCAAGTGATATAATATTCATTGTTTAAATTTATACTACAAATGTCAAACAGAAAATAGTCTATGATTAAAAAATCGCTGGTCGAATTTCGATCTTTGGGCGACCGATAGTATCAATAAAATCAAAAATACTTTGAAAGCACAGTGAGAAAGCACTTATGAACGTCAAAACACTGCTACCGGTTCGCACAAACATCCCAATCATCGAGAAGATACTACATGAAAGTAAGATATATGTAATATTTAAATGGGTCAGTGGGGGAAATTCTGAAACTATAAGAGATAGAGAAATATGTTATAAAAAACTATGACATCGATTTTAAAGATAAGACAAACTGCATACATATATTATCAAAAAAAGCTTATAATATACACGTGAGTGAAGCCACTGTCACAGCTAGTTCACAATAAAAATAGGGTCGTTCGCACACTCGCGTCTGGCATTCGACCGACTTGATCCGAAATCCCCGTATGTACGCGTTTCTGTGCGTGCGTCACTATCGTAGGAGTGAGATTTACCTGCACAGTTTATAAGAACCGGTATTTATGAGAAACGTTTTGAAACTGTTATTTGTGGAATGAAAAAGCAGCTTCTACGTACCTATTGACAGAAAAGTACCAAAACTGTTTTAGTTTGTAACATACTCTTCTCTGATCAAGATTAAAGGGTGTTTTTTTTACCAGTTGGGCAAAATTAATGTCCAGCACCTAATGCCAGTCCAGTTTACAGGCCTGTTTGAAGGACCAAATATCATAGGAAGGTGGAACAGGTTTGCTCGGAGACTATTCTGCACGGTACGGCAACGGTAAGAATTTGCGAACTTGTTTGTCCGCGCCATGATTTTTGCAAGAGATACATACAAATATGACTTGGAACATGCTGTTTACTCTTTTCAACCACAGTAATAGAAAGAGATAGCATCATATAAGAGGCTTTTATTTCGGAACAGGTTGTTGGAAATGTTATTACTGGAAGAGGAACATGTAGCACAGGTTTCATAAACTTGTTATATAGCCTACCTACTGTTACTAATTATCGTTCGTACATGAAGTTGGCTTACTGTGACGTTGCGCTTTGCGTATATTTTTATTTTTTTTACTTATAAACTATATTATTATATTCATTATGTAATAGTGTATATAATCAAGGCAAATAAAAATAATCAGTACTATCATTGTTATCTGAATAAACATTCTCACATGGCGTCGATAATTATTTTCATTATCACGTTCCTACATTTTCTTGAACATTCAATTTAAAACGTACAGAATTTTGCACAGTTGAGTGAATTTTCTAGTTATATTTTTAGTGAGATAAAAAAAAATTGGAAGGGGTTTTGCACCGTGTATGGTAAGTTATTTGTTTACTAATTATTAGAAGCCTTACTAATAAACGATAATTATGCTTATAAGCTACAAAGGAACACTTTACCTAATCGGTGATTAAATGTAAAGTGAATGTATGTAAGCCTATTTCTTTGTCACGCTCGGTAGCCTAAACGGCTTGATGTATTTTAGCGTACGAGATGTCGTTAGATTCGTCTCAATTGTGGGAATGACATAAGCTAATACTATTTAAGTACGACTTCTGGAAATTAAAAAAAAAAGCAAAAATAGAAAAAAATATTATTGGTCGTGTTTTTCTTGCAGTCAGGTTTTTGTTAACTTTTTAATAATTTAGTTTGTTGAATTGTCTAATGATACCTTTGGATGGAAGTAAAAGAGTTCTAATGGGACGTCGCTACGTGCTATTCGGGTAGCGTCGCGTCTGATCGGCTATTTCCGACTCAGCGCCTCCCTTTCAAAATTTTCTTTAATAATAGCTCGGCTCATTGATGATACTATCCCTGATGGTTAGCATAGTACAATGCAAAGGCAACGGTGACTGCTGAGAGATCTAAATCCATCGGAGGTCGCTGTTTATACTAAACGCTTCTCTCTCTCCTACACACACTCACTACTTTACGTGTCTCCAATCCACGGTGAAGCTATAAAAGCTGTCTGAGGCACTATGGCTAACAGCATTGTCAGATGGAAAAAATAATAATTTACGTGTGTGTTATTGTTATTGTATCAGTGTGATTTCTTATGCTAACTTTATAGATTATTCGTTAATATTAGTAAGTAACAAAAGTTTAATACTGAGTTATATTATTCACTAGCTTTGCCCGTGGCTGCGCTCGCGTGGACTACGGAATGCCGTGAATCGGACATATGCGCGAATCGTGCTACCTCAATCCCGGTTATATTAAAGACAAAAATGCTTATTGTGGGTGACCTTTACAAGGTAGACATATGCTCTCGCTAACTTTTTTGTAGATTCATTTTAAGATCTACAATCGTTTATTTAGTACATTAAATTGATATATCTCCTATGTTTCCTCAGTGTATTTAAAAGCGTCTCTAAATCGTCGTTTTTTTTCGAAATGATTTTATTAGCTTGGAACCCTAACTATTTTTCTACAATAAGAGTAGCCTTAGTTACTCCTTATAAAATCAGCTATCTGCCAGTGAGAGTCCCGTCAAAATCGGTTCAACCGTTTCAGAGATTACCCGAGACAAACAGACAGGGAGGATATTTTGTTTTTCAAATTTGTGTTTATTTTTTTACCGTTCCGTATTGTTTTGACATTACAAACAAATAGGTACTTAAATTTTTCATACATATATACCATCACGCCTGTATCCACAAAGGGTTAGGCAGAGTTGTACTAATGTACACTCACAGTTCGCCGAGTATGTTTTTAGGTCCCATGTAATAGGGGGCGAGCCTATTGCCATTAATCGGGCACGAAGCCAAACTCCGAGCTGTTACTGAGAATTTCATAGGAAAACCCAATAACACTTTGCTCGACCTGGGAATCGAACCCAGAACTTCGATCACAGCAGTCACGCTTACGACCACTAGGCTAATGAGGCAATTAAATTTTACAATTTTTTTTTACATAAAGTTAGATGGTCTTTATCTGTATACAGTAGTATATGGATATGCTTACCCAACGGTATAAATGGCGAGGTTTCTTCCACCAGGCTGGCACCTGTGCCTCGTGCATGAATATGCATCAGCCCACTCTGTGTAGGCGGCGTGTTTCTTCATAGTTCTCGGGTCGGTACAATCTGAGGAATAAAGAATTTATAAAGCAGTTGATATGATTATAAGTAGTCATTGTAGGTTGTAATCATAGTTTATTTTAAAGTAGAACGGGAAGCGGTAATGTGTCTTATGGTAAGTACAAAAATTGGAAATAAATTGTTTTAAACACTTTAAAATAATACATATGAACAAAAAAAAAAATCTTAGACGCTAAAAAGTGATTTAAAAATAAAGTTTTGTTTTGATAAAATAATAGGTCACATAAACGCGGCATTATGGCCCCGTGACGTCATCGTTCATTTTATATGTCAAAGGTGGCAATCTGATCACAAGTGAACTGACAAATGTTACAACTCACCGACTCACTTTTTGAGTTTAAACGTACACTTTCCTGAATGGTGACGTTACGTTTTCTAATTGGCGTTTAAAATCACTTGACTCACATACAATAATTAAATGGAAAATTAAATAAATAAATAATTATATTTTCCAGATTTGTATTGTTTTACGCTTTTTATCTACAGACAAATATTAGTCAACTAGCGGAATATACTTACTGTATACATTATGAGAAAAATGAAGTAAATGAAAATTCTTTATTTCACATGGTATTATATGTATTTCTAGGACTCATTTAACGCAAATCATTAAAAAATAAAAAAATCATGCTAAAATCCATCAAGCCGCTTAGGCTACAGAGCGTGACAGAGGAATAGACATACATACATACGCTCAAAAAACATAACCTCCCTTTATCGCAGTCGAGTAATTATATAAATACCGTTAAATTATTTTTACACACATAAAAATCAGTAAAATTAAATGATTTCACATTATTTTCATTGATGGCTAACAAAAAAATCCCCATATTCTCCCCTCCCCACTCTTCAGAATGTCTCGCTAGTAACGCGTGACTACCTCAATATCCTAGGTGTGGATATTCACAGCGACAGGGATTACATCAGGAGTGTCATCTCTACTAAATCTCGGCGATTCGGAGTCCTCAACAGTGTGCGACGGTTTTTCACGCCCGGTCAGCTGTATCTTCTTTACAAGGCACAAGTTCGACCGTGTATGGAACACTGTTCGCATCTCTGAGATGGATCCGCAAAATACCTCGTCGATGCTCTGGACAGGATGCAGGGACGGGCTGTTCGCATTGTTAATGATGCAGACGTTACCAAATACCACTTCAGCTGCGCAGGAACATCATCACCTCTGTGAACGTGTTCTATCGTCTATATCATGGTGAGCGTTCTGAAGAACTGTTCAATCTAATTCCCTCCTCTCCCTTCCACAACAAAACCACACGCGCTGGGATTCGGAGTCGCAGGTTTACGGTAACCCCCATCTCGGCACCAACTAAAAGTTCTCTATGACTTGTCGTGGTCTTACCTTGTGGAACCTTCTCCCTCCTTCTTACGACATCAGGTACTTCAAGCGTAACGTGAAGAGATATTTATATAGTAGCATACATAATTGGCTTCTTCAACATTAATCAGCTTAGAGTACTCTAGGCCTAATCTTTCTTCAGAACGTCTCCGATTTGATCGTGGGACGTTCGTCTAGGTCTTCCTCTTCCAACGCTCCCATTCACACATGTCTTATAATTCTGTTTAGTCATTCTTCTTTCATTTATTCTCTCTACATATTCAAACTATTTAAGCATCACTTTCTAGATCCGTGTGACTATATCTTCTTTTACACCACAACATTCTCTTATCACACTATTTCTTATCCAGTCACACAATTTCACTCCTAACGTACCTCTTAGTGCTCTCATTTCTACTGCATTTATTTTCTACTAAACGCGGCAATAAAGAACTACCTAATTATAA
Source organism: Saturnia japonica (assembly GCA_033032175.1). Classification (NCBI taxonomy): domain Eukaryota; kingdom Metazoa; phylum Arthropoda; class Insecta; order Lepidoptera; family Saturniidae; genus Saturnia; species Saturnia japonica. Next base: position 9,947,324 of record CM065331.1, read on the forward strand.
GTTTAGAACTTACATTGATCCTTATAAGATTCAGTTGCCGGTCCTCCACAAACATAAGAAATTAACATAAATATAACAACTACCCTCATTTCGTATGTAAAATAATTGCCTACATGTACTGACTACTTTGAAACAACAAATGAACTATAAATTCATTGTTCGCGAAACTATAATTTGTACAGTTGCGAAGTAAAATGTTTAACTGAAAATATTTATGAACTTTTTTTATTGTTTATAGGTTTTGCGGTACCTATGGCAACATTTTCATCTGATGTTAACTGACGTTGTGGTCCAAGATGGTGGTATGATGGTGGTGGATGGTTATGGTTGTGATACGCTAAACGTAGTGGTCAAACTGGCTCTCAAGTGCAGCTGTCAGAACACATAGGTGCTTGATGACAGAATTTCAACTTAGTAGTTAGCCAGGTGAGCATTGGAAAATACCCTACCACCATATTTTGATTTCATCACAACGTTTCCTTCACCGAAAACTCAGACTCATTGCTGGGATCCGAACTCACGTTCATCGACGCGTAGTCCGAACACGCTACCAACTGAGTCATCATTGCTTCAAGGTTGCAATAGTCTTTTCAAATATGCAGATTAAAATTTTATGCATGATATAAGTTGCGTTTTAAAGGTAATTTCGCATTTCGCAAGCAAAAATCAATGTCTCTTAATTAGCGTGTCCTCATCTTGGGCCACAAAGCCAAACTCCGAACTGCTACTGAGAATTTCATTGAAAAACGCAATAACACTTTTTGCACGACCTGGGAATCAAACATAGCAGTCGCGCTTACGACCACTAGGCTAATGATGCAGTTAATATCAGATAAGCTTGAGGTCATAATAACCTATAAAACTATAAAAAGCCAACTACATAACTGTGTATGGTTGTAGATACTTTGTCTTCTTATCTTAAATCTAGTTATGAATAATATTATACCAGTTAAATTCTTATATGCTGAATCGAGGTAAAGATGGACAGTATGTATCGATATCGCATATAGATACAACGATAAGTAAAAATGTAACTAAATTAGCATGAAATAAAAGGCTTTTTTCTCCTCCGGGATGAAAAGTTCACTTTTAGTACCCGTCACGCGGTACAAAAGTACCCGATTCTCTCCCGGTGAGGTGGAAAATGTGCGCATGCGCGTACTTTACTTTATCTCCCGATAACCTAGCAACTGCGTGTTTATATATAAAGAGTACATATATAAACTTTTCATCCCGGTTAAGAAAAAAAATGGAAACGCACCTAGGGAGAAAAGTAGGACATCCCCACCCGCGGTTGTCACCCTACTATTTTATTTATTTATTTCTATTTTTATTTATTTTATACTGCATACGATACACAACGATACATATCGCATTCCTCGTCGTACCTATCTTGTCGTATTTTTGTCGCTAACAACGTCACCACATTCGAGTTATACTAAGGGCAATATTTTTGTAGAACATTCTGCTTACGTACCATTAGCCATTATGCCAACGCACATGGATAAAGCAGTTCCTGGGTGCCTCCACTTCCGTTTCACTTAACAAATACCAATATTTAAGACTAGCTGAGAGTTGTAGTCGAATATTAGATAGCCTATACTATTCCTCGTGAATCTGGCTATTATATACAGAATAATTTGGGAATCCAACTGTTCCAGTTTCAGAGTTAAGAGTGTTAGATTCAGGTTTCAGTACTTGTGATGTATATCTTTTTTATTTGACAAAAGAATAATCCTTTAAAGGTCCATAAGTCAATTCATGTAGGTTGATAAACGGTCCCTGAATTATAAATAGACTAGACAAACACTAGACTTGAGACTGAGCTTTTCAGTACCTACATTTAAATATGATATCAAAAAAATATTCTAGCCTAAACATTTCTCGATACCTGTACTTAGTATCAGTCCAAAGCGTTATATTTACAAACAAAATGCACATGCATCCGGGATTGACTTTTTTCACAGATTAATCTACATTCACTACTCGTTCTCAGAATCTGTTAATGTTAGAACATCTTTTTGTGTCAATTGTTTTTTTCTTTCAACTTTCACACGACCACAGAAAAAGAATTTATATATGAGCTAAGGGTGCGCTTAATTTGTTATCGTGAATACTATAGGGCTTGATTTTAGTTACAGATTTTAACGTTTACTACTATATGAGGTTGAATCGACCTCATGTTTATTTAAGAAGTTGTGCTCTATTATTGTATTTTTTTTATATAACGCGAAGAGCTTATCTCAATGTTACAAGAATGTAAAAGAAAATTAGCTTTATTCAATACTATCTAGTTATCTAACACCAATGCGCTAGCGTAATGTTTAGTAATATGTAAATACAATGTTCTATAAAAATATTGGTCCTTAGTACATCTAAAAAAATTCGCTATACCATACGCCTATCTCATAAACACTAGCGGTCGCCCAATGATCGAAATTCGACCAGCGATTTCTGAATCATAGACTATTTTCTGTTTGACATTTGCTGTATGAACCTAAACAATGACTATTATATAACTTGCTGTTACTTTTCATTGAGTGACAATGTCAATATTCTGGGGGGTCTAAGTTTAATGGCACTAGTCAAGTTAGGATTCGCAATATTAATTTATTTAATTCAATACATTAGTAACAAATATTATAGATAAATTTTAGCTTTCTGCACTCCTCCATATAAACTTTAACCGTGCCAAATCTCACAGCCTTCCGTGCACGCAATACGCATAAAAAGGTGTACAAAATTTTTGCTTCAAGTATTAATATATATATTGATCTGTTATAAGCCACAATTTGGCATTTTATTACAAAAATTCTTGATAATGAAAAAGTGATTTATGAACTTTATTATTAGGCATAGCATATTAACCCTTAAGAATGAAAGTTCCTTCAACAGGACAATGTTATGAAGATAAACTTAGCCCTTTATAGCATGTTATTTGGACCTATGTGATATATAACTGAAAATTAAAATACATATAACGTAATAGTACATTATAGTCCTTATTTTCACTATCTACTATGATTGTCGCCGAATTGGCCTGACGTTGTGAGACGGCCAGATTTGTACGCAGTGTTGTATTTAGGCACAGTATCAGTGCCAGTGGCCGGTAGTTAAGTTAGGATAAAAAAAATATAATTTAAAAAAGATATTTATTTGTTTTCTTAAGGTTTCAATTCTACCACGTGTGAACTGTACTGTACTCATGTGTTTTTGTTCTTTTTTTAATATATATATATGTGTGTGTATTTTTATTATAAACTAGCAGCTCGCCCCGGCTTCACACGGGTATTTAACAAAAATGTCAAAAAGAAAAATTATAATACACACGAATAATCCCTTCTATTTGCGTCAGGTTATTATAAACAAAGTTTGAATATTATTACTTTAATGAACTTCCATTTTTATTTTAATGACTTTTTTGTTATAATTTTTTATATATTTTTTTTTAATTTTTGTAATAAGATCATAATTATATACAAATAAAAAGCCATTGAATTTATTGAGTCAGACCTTCCGTGTAAACGATATTTGACGTTGTTTTATTTTGCTGGTTTTTAACGTCAATTCATGTAGTGGCAGTCCAGAACGGTTTAGACAATTTAAAAATTCCTGTGGGTAATGGACTGCGTCTTCGATATTAGTTACAGTGTCGATCGATTTGTAATTTTTTATTTTGCCAGGGACTTTTTGAATAATCAAATTGCTTATTTCGTTCACCGTATCATTCCCATTCACATTCATTATTGGCATTCACTATTGCCCTAGAATACAACCAACGAAAGTGTCCTTTTCGTGCAAATTTTCAATGTTAGGGTATATGCATCTATTAAAATTTATAGATTATGGACTATTTGGCCTATAGGCTCATCCTAAAGGATATCACGATTTCTGCTTAAATCTGGAGTGGCAAGCTGTTTGATAGGTCTCTTTGAGGACTCTCTCAACGGTTTTAAGTACTCGAATGAGGTTGGACCGGGAATGTGATGTAGCAACATCCTAAGATAAAAACACTCTTGAGAAGGATGTACACCGGAGACTTCCTAAAGGGTCATCTTTTTTGATGCCTGGATGGCCAACTACGTCCACACCGCGCCTCCTTCTTGTGAATTTATTATTGGCCCATGTGTAGTATTGCGGGACTTCGTGGTATAGAAGTGTCTTTGCGAATTCATCTTCATTACAGAGCTTAAATAAAGCCAGCAAATTAGTTTTACGTGGGTTTTGAGCTACTTGTTCAGCCGTTTCTGCGTTAAAATAAACCCTTTGGCCTTTTTTTCTAAGTGGACAGCTAACGCAAGACTGTAGGATGCCGCTCATGAATCGGTAATTCGAATATCCGCTAGACAGCTTCGGATGTACTTATGTACCAGCAAGTCACATAGTTTCCATTTGGGTTTATGACGTTAAAAGTAGTTTGGTCAGATTCGTTATATATTTGCAAATGTATTTGATGGCTTGAACTGAGGGGCAGTACTCCACATTTACGTGAGCGTTAAACATCTTACACAATACTGGAGAATAAGGGACAACCCATCTTTTATCTATATTGAACCTACTTCCTCTGATATTTATCGTAGCACACTGTCTTCCATTTTCGGTGTCACGACGACGATAAACTGGATATCCGTCCTATTTGGTTTGTGTATCGTTGACGAAACGTCTAGGGTACTATTTTGTACAGATACCTTTTTTCATACATGGTGTTGTTAAATTATGCTCTCCGCAAGGTCCGTGCACCTTATTTTTTGTTACGATATCGTATAATATCGGATCGTTTTGTCAATTAAATTTTAAAAATAAAAGAACACTTATTGTGGCATAACTATAATAGTTAGAGATATGCTGTCGCGATAGTTTTTGTAAATAATGATGTCTTCTGCAAAGTCATACTACATTATTTTATTCTATCGTCAATAGTTTTCGTAGCGCGTTACACTTGGGTTATATTATTGGAGTTTTAGTAAGGATCCCTAATTTTTTTGAAAATTCAATATTTATTTATTTATAAAAGGCACTGCTACAGAGAACAAACTAAACTTATACTATAAAAATATAACTATAAATGTAACACAATAAAATTTGCACTCCGATTAAAGCAACGCACAACGTTCTCATAATAACAATTAGTAACATAATAATAATTTACAATTTACTTAGACATATCTTCAGGTAACCACTCACACTACAATTAAACACATCCAAGTCCTTACTATGTTCATTATGTGCTCTACACATTCGCAGAACTGGATCATAATAAGCAACATTATTAGAACAGTACTTTATACGAAAAAGTGTTTGTGTTCGTCTACTGTTTGTTTAAGTGAGAATTGGCTCAACAATTCACTGGTATCCCATTTGGCATTCACTATCTTATGAAGGACAGAGTAACCACTGATCTTATGTCTGGATAACAATGCAGCCTATATCACTCTGGAATAGTGTAGCTGCCCAACAGTGAAACAATTTTTCAAATCGGTTCAGTAGTTTCGGAGCCTATTTAATGCAAACCAACAAACAAACAATCAAATCTTTCCTCTCTATAATATCAGTATAGATAAATTAATAAAAGTATTTTATCCTTTCTTAAGGTTTCAAAACAAACGTTTTAAAAACTTGTCCAGTATCCTTTTTAGTGCCCAGACTACCCATAATAAAAATGGATAAAAATAAGCTTAGTACTCTAACCTCAGTTGGTTCCATAGAGTTTATTGATCCGAAAAAACAGGATCGATTGGAATGAAAAAAGGTTTTGTATAAATTGCCCATTGTCTTACTGACTATACCTACACTTTAAAAAAAAACAGAGGCAGTCATGAGAACTGCCGACGGACTTGCAAACGCAATTTTGAATTTTATAATTATTTATAGTCTGAACGATTACAGAGCAATATGATGGTGACGCGATATCACAAGATATTTACCCATCAATAATGTCAAACATGCATACGATACAGTCGAGTATATACAATGTATTAGTTTATATATGCGTATACACGTATATAGGCCGCCATACTACGTGTCGCTAGTCTGTCGCAAGCGTAATACGTTAAGAGCATGTCGAGGTCATCGGTGATGCAAAGGTCACGCGAACCCAAAATTTTTCTCCTACCAAAGATCGCTAAACGTGGCTAAAAAAGTTTTCACTACAAAAACTGTTAATGCCGCGGCCGGTTTAAATATCTTAAAAAAGGTACACGCCCTACTGCCCTCTATCAAAAATCCAATTCCAAAATCCATTATGTATATCGAATCTGTCGCCAAACACAAACAGGTGTGTTCCGGCAGCTGCACTTGAGAGCCGGTCTTCCACTAAGCTTAGCGTGCTACCATCTTGGGTCACATCGTCACTTAAGATCAGGTAAGATTGTGGCCACAATGCTACTTAATGCTATAATGATAAAAAAAATTATACATGAACTCCCCTTCTTTCTCTCGTCGATGAAATGATTGACCTAGACTGCGTTACTTTCCAGAAATCCATAGTAATTCATTTATCCGAAATATCTTTGCTACATCCGTCTGAAACAGATTAACAGTTGTCTCATATTTCTGCAACAAAAATCGTCTGCTATTGATTGTTATGGAGAATCTGAAAATGCTAAATCTGAAACTAATGAAACAAAATCAAAAATGGAAATGTTTGTAACTGAAACGATTTAAAGAGATGCGGTTGAGCCCGTACACTCCAACGTTATTAACCTATAAGGAATAAATGTTAAAAGTGTTAAACAAATAATAATAATAATCAATAAAGTTTTTTTTATTTACTAGCTGTGCCAGACGGTTTCACCCGTGTTAATTTTATCCGACAAACACCGCGCCGCGGCCATCAACGCGCCTATCACAATTGTTCTTCCTGCAAGTACAAATTATTTTAATTTTTCATTGTCTCCTAAACTGTGTGTCCAAATAGCATACTCTAAAGAGCAAACTTTAACTTCATAAAATTGTCTTCATGATGAAGTAACTTTTGTTTGTAAGGATTAATATGCCATGTCTAAAAATAATGATTATAAATCACTTTTTAATTTTCAAGAAATATTTTTCACAAAAGAGATATTTTTACCAAGGACCAATATTATTGTAGAACATTAAATTTCCGTATCATTAATAATTACGTCAGATCACGCGGTTGAAGCAGTTCGCGATAGCTTCGCCTTCCGACTTACATAACAAAAATCAATATTTAAGGCTAGATGAGAACTGTAGGCTAATTTTATATAGCTAATACTATTCCTCGAGAGTCTGGCTATCATATACAAAAATAATTTTTAGAATCCGACCGGTAGTTCCAGAAATTAGCGTGTTTAAAATAAACAAACAATAAAACTTTTCCGTTTTATTATAATATAAGTATAAATTTAGGATTGACAATAGTCATTCAATAACAAGATAATTTTAATGTTTTTGAGGAGTTTTCTATTGTCTATTCGAAGATGAAGATCCAAAGCCTATGAAATTAAACTGAAACCGCCCTTAAGGTATCCCCTTTCCAACGAAAAAAAGAGCTATTCAAATAGGTTCATACACAAACAAGTTATGAAGGAACATCCATAAAAAAAAAATCGAATTGATTACGTTGGTCTTTTTTGAAGTTAGTTAAAAATACATAAATAATAAATACATGTAACAAGATTAATGAACAATTAATTATGTTTATAATCAATCTTAGCATGCATAAAATCAAATTAACAGGTCCATACTCGGCGTAACGCGTGGTCAAAATCAAGATATACCTACAATATTATTATACTAGATAACCTTCGCAATTTCGTCTGCGTCACATAGTAGGAGCTCTCAAAAGGAATAAATTTTCCCCGTTTTTGCAACATTTTTCATTGACGCTCCGCTCCTATTGGTCATAGCGTGATGTTATATAGCCTATAGCCTTCCTTGATAAATGGGCTATCCAACACTGAAATAATTTTTCCATTCGGACCAGTAGTTCCTGAAAGCGTTCAACCAAACAAACACTTCAGCTTTATGTTAGAATAAATTGCAAAAAAAAGGATTAATACGTATCACAAACTTCAAATCACTACATAATAATAAGTAAAGTTGCTATCCGCGTCTGTCTGTTTGTTCGCTTACTTCTTCTAAACCAAGCAACGGATATTTATACGGTTTTCACTACCACGTAGATTTTTTTTCGAAAGGTTTGTATTATATACAGTACATTCTAAACACGTTTTGGTATAGTAGAGAAAATCCAATGTTTTGTAATCATGTCGTTAAAAAATAAAAACTATGTTGCAAATGGGCCGTGAAACTATTACACTCGAATACACGTGTTTCGTCCCTCAACGTGGCATCCTCAGATCATTAAAAAAACCCCTTCTTAGGTACAATTTATTTAAATTATCTCGGTATATCGCTACACCTGACCTCTCAATCTTTACCTTTTTTCCTCGACGCGGCGCGCAGTCATTCAACCCCAGACTACATACCTACCTAACTAATTTATATAATACTAGCTGTGCCCCAAGGTTTCACCTGTGTTAAATTATAATATAGCCCACGTTACTCGCTGATGCTGTAGCTTTATATAGATGAATGAATTTTTAAAATCGGTCCAGTAGTTTTAAAGTTTATCCATTACAAATAAAAAAAACAAACAAAAAATGAACTCTTTCCTCTATAAAACATTGGTATAGACTAATTAGTGAACCCTCACCTCGGCTTCGCAAGCGTTTGTTACGCAGTAATAATTTTCATTCATAAGTGATTTTTTTCTCCTCCAGGATGAAAAATTCACTTTTAGTCCCTGTCACGCGGGAGAAAAGTACCCGATTCTCTCCCGGTGAAATGGCAAATGTGCGCATGCGCGTACTTTACTTTATCTCCCGGTAACCTAGCAACTGCGTGTTTATATATAAAATATATAAACTTTTCATCCCGGAGGAGAAAAAAATTGTAAACGCACCTAGGGAGAAAATAGATAAGTCAGTCAGTCGCGGTTCCCTTTTACGTATATTTATTTATTTATTTGGTACATATTACTTCACAGCACATTTAACACAAAATATACATTTGTTATATATTGTGTTATTTATATTATATTATTTCTATCTAGGTGTGCGCTTAACTATAAATTGAAAAAACAACAACATAAAGGAGACGGATACTCTTTCATGCAGACATGGGCCTGGGTAAAAAAAGAGATGTAAAAATATGAAAACGGTGTAAATGAATAGCTAATGCATTATCAAACAGCCACTGAAAAAAAAGCGGATTTTTTGTAATCTAAAATCATTTATTTAGGATATTTCGTAAAAGCGAAGTCATGTAATAAACTTCCAGTAAACTATTTTTGAAGTAGAATTATTATCTTATAAAGTTATTAGTTTTCTTATTTTGTTGATTGTGATTTTTATTGTACAATTTTAAAAACAAAAATATATGTATAAACCATATTTCAACTAATTACATTCTGGGTTCAGAAATACCAGCCTCCTTTAAGTAATGGCTCGACGTCGATTGATATGAGTTCGAATCCTCGAGCCTGAACTTTCGATAAAGGAGTTTCAATGTCGTTTTATAAATAGATGCGATATACTCTCATTAAAAGCAATTTTAAAGCGTTACAAATGTTGTTATCAGCATGTTGAAACAGTAGAGATAGGAAACCATAGCGTTGAGGCGGAAACTCTGTTGTCAAAGTTTTTTCGAGTTTCAAAAATAGCAATGGTGTTAAAGACAATTACAATTTTAAAAAAGTGTTTCTTATGTTACGCATAGATCTTTGAACTACTTTTGCACAACCAAATGTGGAAACACCGTTCTTCAATGTTTTAGAAATCCAATTATCGATATTTTCAAGCTCAACACTAATGAGTCGATTCAATCGACCAGGGTTCGCAACTGAACGATAATTATATTAGATGATTATTTGAAAATTATTTAAAAGAGATCGTATATGCTGGGTGAAACACTGAAAAATGGAGCTAAAGAAAAGGTCAACAAGAGTGGATATCGTTACATTCCTACCGATGTACCTAGTACGTATAGACCTATTTAGGAAGCGCGGGAAACTTTGATCTACCTATGGCAGAGTTGAGTACTAAGCAATAGACGTGGGCGTTATTTCACGTCACTAGTTACAATAACTAGCTACGCGGCCATGTAACCGAATCACTAGTTTCGAGTCAAATTACAAGTAGTGATTTTTGTAAATTAGATATTGTGATTTTTGGGTGCGAGTAGCCGAGCGAGCGACAGCGATACTCGAATTTCTTTCGCATCGCGCCTACCGGCCGACCGAGCGAGTGAGATGGCAGATCGAAAATTTCCGAGTATGCGAGAACGGGTGACGCGAATAAATCCGAAGTAATCCTAAAGCGCACGTGCCGTGGTATAGACTCTACGTTTGTAATTGTTAAGTGTAAAAACAAATGACATTGAGAGATTGAAAAAGTGCAAATAAATTGTAAATATATCAAATGTGTAAATAAACTGTAAATATCAATCATCATTGTATATACAATCAAATGAACTTTTAAATATGCCTGCCTGCATTCATAATATTTTAAAGTATAGTTTCATATTAAACACTAATCAATCAATCATAAATATATTTAATGCAGTCAGTCCTAAGCCTGAAGCCTAAAGTATGAAGGGAAGTTAATTTATTGATTTGTCTGTATAGCTACAAACATTTAGATATATACCTAGTGATTTAATTTATTTTCGTTCCGCGCGTAACTGTATACTTGGTGTAGGTATTTATGCAAACAACAAGAGTAGCTGAATAAAAGTAGCTAGTTACAAAAATCCCTAGTTTTGAAACAGGTGACACCGACCATGTCACTGGATTCGTTACGTTTCTTGAAAATGACGGAACGAACCACGTCTACTAAGCACGCTAAAATATTGCACTTCTATTGGTAGATCGATTTCGCGGTGAAATCACAGCCGTCTGCCCGCCACGCCAGGGTGCCTTGCAGTGTAAGCGGGACAGAGCTAAGAATGCATAGCATGCTATACTCTCCCCCATTTGCTCTTGCAAATAAAGTTCAGTTATCAGTGTAGATCATTTACACGTTCGGATACTGTTGGAAACCGGTCTGCTCTGCGCTTTTCTGCGCAGACGAAAATTACCGATCAGAATAAAATTATTAGTTGTGTACGATAGTTTTGGTCCAAATACGATACATTTTACGTTGTGGTCCAAATAAGATAAATTTTACGTTGTGGTCCAAATAAGATAAATTTTACGTTGTTGGTACGATAACTGTCGCGCTTCAGGTTGTGAACCCTGATATCGAACCTCATTCCAGTGGTGGGTTATCTTGAATGATTTACATAATCGAAATATTAATTGACTACTAATGTTTATTAGTAATTACTAATATTAGTAACTACAAAATTTCATAATTGAATATAATATTACTAAATACTATTACTAATTCTCGTTCAGTCGTAAACGAAGTGTTTTGAAAGAACTTGTATACGACGAGCTAAAAAAATGGTCGTTCACTGGTAAACGAAGAAGGTATTTACAAGAACAAGTATATCATATTAAAATTAAAATTTTAATTTTCTGCTGTTTGTATAATGATTGGACTTTTTTGTAGTGATTTTAGGAAGGCATTTTTTTTTCTTCTTGACATATTCAACTTTCTATATTTGAAGTTTCTTTTTTTATGTGTATTTACGGTGTCCATTTTTTATTCCTTTTTTTGACCTTTTTTTTTTTTAATTTTCATTACTAACTCCAACATTGATTTATGAAATAAAATATTAAAACTATTGTATTCAGTAAAGTCACATAAGAAGCATGCTGGTGGTCTTAAAAGGCAAATGCATTGAAATAAATAAATAAATAAATACCGTAAAAAAAAAAACGGTCCTTCCGAGGACGATTCCCAACACCAAGTTTAAAATTATTTACTGATTCTATCAAATTAGTACCTATTAATAATATTATTAATATTAGTAGTTATTATGGTTTTATCGAGATATTTCGAGACACCTTCATAATCGAATGATTGAAATAGGTATATATATCTCATAATCGCCCACCGGCCCACCACTACCTAATTCAACAGTCTATCATGGCCCAGTACGGACTTATCGCGTCGTTGCTTGGCATTATCACATTTACAGTGAGTTTTAAATATTGTTATTAATTAATATTCTAATCTACACTTTAATATTATAAAACTCAAGTGTTTGTTTGTTTGAACTCGCTAAACACTGTAACTACCAGTCAGATTTGAAAGACCAACATCACGCTACAACCCTAAGGTTCTAAGCAGAAATCATGAACGTCAAACAATCTGGCAAATAGGCAATTACAGGAAGTGAGAACAACTGCGCGTTTGCGGGGTAGAGAGTCGGTGGAATAAATTTAACACGGATGAAACTGCGAGGCACTAATAGTTTTATCTATACAAATAAATAAAATTTATGCGTCTGTTAGTAATGTCAAAATAACAGCTTTTTAATAAATACATAATATTAAAGTATATACGGTATTTATGACAATGAATTGGACCGATTTGGATGGGACTTTCACTGGCAGATAGCTGATGTGTTAAGGAGTAACTTAGGGATCTTTTATTCTAAAAAATAATAAGGGGTACGTGCAAAAAAAATAAGAATTTTCTATTTGCGAGCACGTCGACCGCCGTGAGTGGAAGAGGGGTAGTCCGCGTAGTACTGAAGACCGTGTGATCGGAGCCGCGGACACAACTAGTTTTTATATAGAAATTAAATCTGCTGAATTATATTTTATTGTTTAGTCGTTTGTTTCTCCTTTCCACAACAGAACCATACTGTAACTAAAAAGTAACTAAACTAAACTAAAAAGTTCTCTATGACTTATCTTCGTCGTACCGTGAAGCTGTGTATACAACCTTCTCCCCGCCAGTGTGTTCTCTCCTTCTTAAAACATCGAGTTCTTCAAGCGTAACATGAACATTGAGGTATTATGTACTACTTTCTATCGACAGCGACTCAACCAGATTGTTTAAAACGTCTCAACCAATTTGTTTGAAACGTATCAACCAGGTTGTTCGGGAACATGCCGGGCACTTGTTGCGATTAGACGTTTGAGTGCTAAACTTTACTTCATAAATAGGCCATAATGTGCACTGAGATACCGTTTAAACAACTCTAGCAACACAAGTAAAAGTCAAGGAGTGACATTTCATCAGTAAGTTAAATGTAATGAACGCGTGCGTGTCTCGCGCCCCGCGCCGCGTCTTATCAACTTGAGCACAATTTTTGTTCGTATACGTCGCTCCAGTACGTAGTATATAAATATCCTAATGAACTTGAATAGATATTTATACACGCTGGCATGACAGCAGTGACCGCCGGTGGATTTTGAACTAAAAATATCTTTCACTAGCTGTGCCCCACGTTTTCACCCGTGTTATTTTTATACGACAAACATCGCCCACGCACCCGTGTAGGCTGTTTTTAATATTTTGTATAAAACTATCGACATTTTTATGAGGAATAATTTTTTTTTTAATATATGACCTTTTTTACTCGATGATACTGTGGATATTGGTATAAGAATTTTTAAAATAGGTCCGGTCCAGTAGTTTTTAAATGTTTTCTAGTTCGTGTAAATCGTTGTTAATAATTTATCCAGGGTAAGGGTAATTTTGTTAAAGTTGGTATCACCATTCTCAATGTGTGTTTGTTGCGTACTCGCCGTTTTGAAGACCTGGAGGAGACGGCACCCTGTGAAGCTGACTCTGGCGGTTTTTTAAGCATCCCCATTATATTTTCGGTGTAAGCTTTTTGATTATTTAATTACGGATAGTCTGGCCTGGTCTAGATATCTCGCTGAATACAGGCTTTATTATTCAATTTATTTACCCGACTGCGAAAATGAGGGTTATGTTTTTGAGCGCATGTATGTATATTTCTGTAGCCTCTCTGTAGCCTAAACGGCTTGATGGATTTTAGCATACGAGGTGTCGTTAGATTCGTCTTAATTGTGGGTAGTGACATAGACTATATAATATTCAAGTACGATGTGTGGAAACAAAAAAGAAGCAAAAATAGAAAAATATATATTTTAGTCGTGTTTTTGTTTCCTTTTTAATAACTTAGTTTATTGTTACTTTAAGTGTCTGTTTGTAATTTCTAAATAACAGTTCTTTACTAAACGTATGTAAAAGTATATACGGTAAGTAGTTATAATAAAACACCAATATTGAAAGATTTGTCTGCCTGTCTGTCTGTTCCAGGTAATCACCGATCGGTTGGACCGATTTTGACTAGACTTGCACTGGCAAATAGCTGATGTTATAGAGAGTAACAGGCTACTTTTATTTTAGAAAAAGAATTAGGGTTGCGTGAAAATTAAAATCAATACGGAAATAGGACGATGAGTAAACCATAAGTGATATAAATTAAATTCATTTAGTACATAATTGTTGGTCATAAAATATCTACAAAAAAGTTAGCGAGAGCATAATATGTCTATCTTCTAAGGATTACCCACAATGAAAGATTCACTCGTGTGCCCGAATCATGGCATTCTGTAGGGTACTACGAGCGCAACCGCGGGCACGGCTAGTTACTAATATTATTAAAATTAAATGTTCCACATCTGCCAGACATCATTCCATGATATCTCACATTTTTTATTAATATATAATATAATAATAATAATTAATTATATATATAATATATTTTATAAATATTTCTTTGTACAGATGGGGTCTAATGTAGAAGTACCCAAGATGATCTTAAATAACGGTAGGAGCATGCCCGCAATCTCCCTAGGCACCTACCTTGGATATGATCAGGTAATATATCAAAAATGTCCCCTAAGGAATGATTTTTATACTAGATTTTTTTTTTTACTATGGATAAGCTTGCGTTTGACCACTATCTCGCCTGACGTAAGTTGCCTAGAAGGTACCTATTCACTCGAGACTTAAAGATACCCAGGTTATAATTATCGGAAAATACAAAGACCGGCAAAGTTCCACTCTTTAGCGGTGCGCATTATAAATATGTTAGATAACGCTTTGTGTGCACTGGTGGAATGTCTACCATAAATCGATGACGCATCACCGTGTCTCTTGTCGTCCGATGGTGGAAAGGGGATGGGGGAATTAAGTTGTGCAATTCCAACGCAAAATTACTGTAAAGTATGTACCTAATGTTAATTTATGGTACAGTCCACAAACATCGGCGACCGTGGATGTCTTGCCGGACTGCTGAAATCAGAAACAAAAAGTAGCAAAATACTTTGATAAAGGTGCTACAACTTTAAAATTTCGTAACATAGTAAGTGGCTAAAACTAGCAAAAAATTTTGGTTAAAAAAACACAAGTTGATAACTTAAAAACGTTTCAATTTATTGATTAAACGTTAATTCAACATAACACTGATTCTTTAGAAACAAGGAAAGAATATTTTTCTTTTTTCTCGTTTTTATCCAATACTTTCACGGGTGTTTGGTAAAGAGGTTTTTTTTAAATATTCTCCTGTTCTTGGTAAACAATGCAGTGTATTTAAGCTTTTCTCATTTCTTTACCTACTTTTCTTTACCGATCCCGTGATGCCCAGTATTTCATGATCAAATCATGAAATACTGATTCCCGTCTGCCATTGTAGATGAATGAAAACGAGTGTTATGATATGGAAATATAAAATATTACGTATTATTTAAAGTTTATTAATTTGTGGCTAAATCGATCTAACATGTTGCCAGATATAGCCAAAAAATGGCTGACTTAGCAACACTGGCTGAAATGCTGTTTCACGCCTCGTTGAAAGGATCCAATATAATATGAAGGAGAGAACACCAGCGCGTTGCCGACCTTCAACATCCTCTCCTCAAGGAGATCTGGAAACCCTACTCACCGCAGGAATACAACACAAGGTTATTTGGCTGCGATCTTCTGTAGGGTGGAGTTATTCCACCAGTCGGACTGCTCCAAATAGAGAGAAATGTTTAAAGAGATTAACCCTTACCTCTTCTTCTTTCTTTTATTAAATACTAGCTGGGCACGTGGCTTCGCTCACGTGGTGTTCCTTAGAAGATAGATGTATACTCTCTCGGACTTTTTTGTAGGTCTTTTTAATGCCTATGATTATGTAGTACATTAATTTGCTATATCTCTTATGATTTACTCAGCATAAGGCATTTAAGCGCCCGAATTGATTTACTATGGACCATTATTTTTTTATTTGTGCGGAACTCTAATTTTTTTTATAAAATAAAAGTAGCCTAATTTACTCCCTACATCATCAGCTATCTATCAGTGAAAGTCCTGTCAAAATCAGTTCAACCCTTTCGGAGATTACCCGGAACAAACAGATAGACAGACAAAAATTTTAAAAATAGTTTTTTTGTTATATGTATCGTATATACTTTCATAGGCATTGAGTAAAAAACTGTTATTTTGACATTACAAACAGACACTTCAATTTTATTAATTGTATAGATGTGCAACTGTGTTCTTAAACTATTGAAGTGTAATGAAGTAGATATATAGAATATTTATCCAATTAAATTATGTAATATTTCTATAGCTTCAACAAGATGGCGGTACCCTTGTTAAAACTTTCCAGGGGGTTTTTGTGGCACCTTAAAATACATGTTCCCAGTTATTATTTATAATCAATTTCACTTTTGCTCAATAACCAAACTACATCACGTGAAATGCAGCCAAAATAACTAACCCTACCCTCTCTTTAACTATAATATATGTGTTGTACCATATTAATTTGGATTTATTTATTTGGTTAGAATAGTTCGATGATTTCGACACAGACGAGCCATTTGCGTGACGTCATCGCTCGAGCTATTGACATAGGCTACAGACTTTTCGATACAGCCCCGATTTATAACACCGAGGGTGAAATAGGTATTGGAGTAAGCACCAAGATTGCCGATGGACTTGTGGATAGAGAGGAACTTTTCCTCACAACCAAGGTATTATTTACATTCATAACTATGAACTTATGTTGTACTGAACCTAAATAAATCATTGGCTTCTAAGAAATTCCATTTGCATAATATTCTTAATATTGTGACACTTTAGGAAGACTTCCGTGTGCCGTAGAGAGAGAATTAGATAACAAAATCAGACTTTCAACTTGACGGTGGTAGCTTATACAATTACTCATCTTCATCCTTTTTGTACCCAAAGTTAAGCATATTGCCTCTTTCTTTGCACGTCATTCGTCCATTCCAGTCGGTCTAAGGCAGGCCTCATCCAAGTTCTCCTTGCAACCTTAGCAATTGTTTATTAGTGTCATTCTTTTTACGTTACATCTTACTTCTCTCTCGTGTAACGAAATGTGCCAAAACGTGACGTGTCAAAAAAAAAGAAGAAATTAAGTGAAAAAATCAGTCAAGAATTTACTGTTTGCGCATTTGGCGACATCTAGCGGTTTTATAATTATTTAATAACATAATTATAAAATTACTTCTAAGGTAGATGGCGGTAAATGAAATAACAGTTCTGAGCAAAAATGTGTTCCTGACTTTCTCCTTCTCTCTGCTATATTTATTTCTTTTCTCTTAACGTAATATTAACATTAATTTATTAATATTAACATCTTTTGCCAAGCTAGCTATAATTAATATAGTCGGCAGATAGTTGAAACGTTTATTGAACCACCACAACGTATTACACATTCGCAAGTTAGGCTAATTATATAAAATCATAAGAAAAGACGTCAGTCATTTTAAAAGACATCAAACGATGTCCTAGCCAGATCTCTTCTTTTTTATCCTCTGTCAAATTCAAGAATAGAACTAACAACCTATGTATATACAACCTACATAGAATAATCATAGTACCTAGACGAAAGACGTATATCACGGCGTCTGGAAGTACTAGGGCACTGTTTCTATTTTAAAGATATAGTGGGATGTTTTGGCGGGATCTTGAAGTGACATGTTGTGGTTTTTATTTTTAATTCAATAAACTTAGGTTTTTGACCCTATATCATGTAATATTATTGGCGTTTTGCGTGATATAGTTTGTTATTTGTGCATAAGTGAAGTGGATTATAAATATAAGCTAAAAGCATTCATTCTGAGATCCCACAAAAACTTCCTAGAAAGTTCTAACAAGAGAGCCACCATCTTGTTAGGATACTAACTCGTCCTTGTCATATCACATGACACTATAATTCACTCGATAATGGCAGTAATGGTCTTCATTAAAGAGGAACGGTTGCCAAGTTAGGAAGAAGAAGAAGAAGAAGATAGATATAGTGTTTAGGTACATAGAGAAGGTAAATAAATAGTAATGTAGCTTATAATTTCGCGAGAATAGTGTAGTAACGTATCAAACTTATATTTCAGTAGTAATCTTTGATTTAAACAAGTTATGTGTAATGTTTATGAATATATAGTGATAGTTAGGCTTATATGTAAGTTCTATCGTGTTTATAACGTTTATAAGTCGTATGTAACGTGCTTACAAGCTATTTTATTTTACGATGTTTGACGCTTAATATTTACGAAGTGTACTGTTCCTTAATGTTATATTGTATGTATTTAAATAGGTATTAGTGTTCTTAATAGATTCAAATATGTTTTATAACATTCTAATAAGAATCTAATTAGACATTGAGATAATAAGGGAAGTATTAAGTAATAATAATAATAGCAGAAATATTCGCGTCAAAAAAAGTAACGTTCGTTTGTTGTTACCAAATAAGGCAATGTTAGAGTGAAAGGGGAATAGACGCCATCGTTCCGTCGCACTGCAACACACCTATAAATATAGAGCTGTTGCGGCCAACCGGCACACAGTGTGTCAAACGCTACTCAAGACTGAAGACTTGCAAGAAGCTCTGTGTCAAGACACCGAAGCACTGGATAGTGTAAAGAATTATTGTAATCGGTCATTGTGAAAAACTGAATCACCCGCCAGCGACCCTGTAGTTCTACTTAGCTACGCCAGCGCCACGACTCCGTGTAGGCACCTCAATACGTGTGTGCCGTTCTGTTTCGCTCTCTTCACGCCTGGTAGGTTCGGATGTGAATAGAGTTGATCGCACGTAGTGAGTTCGGCTCACGCACACTGATTTACAGCTCTCTGCTTACCGTAGGGCGCATTGGTATCGTCGAGTACCGAGTCCTAGGGATTTGTTCAGGGCTCGCGTCATGTCGCGCCGCGCTCTCGCTGCGCGGTTCAGCTCGGTACTGTCATCGTTGGTGTAGCTAATTATTCTTAGGAGCGTACCGTTGCGCTTTTGATAGGCTTTGTTGCGCCCGTATTATTGTGGAACGCAGCTAATATGTATGTAGCTAATATCGTACATTTTGTTTTTGTTGTAACATAATTTATGGTTCCAATAAATTATTAAGAGAAGCTATCTGTTAGCAATCTTGACTAGCACGACATGTACAAAATATTCGCATGTTTCAGCTAGTTAGAATATTAATTATTACTCGACTGCGAAAAAGGAGAGTTATGTTTTTCATACATATGTATGTATGTCTATTTCTTTGTCACGCTCTGTAGCCTAAACGACTTGATGGATTTTAGCATACGAGGTGTCGTTAGATTCGTCTTAATCGTGGGAGTGACATAGGCTATACTATAATATTTAAGTACCTAGGTCGCCTGGATATCGAATAAAAATAAAAAATAAAATAAAAAATAGAGTTTTGTTTCAGTCTGGTTTTGTTTACTTTTTAATAATGTAGTTTATTTAATTTTCAGTTGTGGAATACAGACCACCGGCGGGAACAGGTTCCTTCTGCCCTTAGGAAATCCCTTGCTCAACTGGGAACCAACTACGTTGATCTATATTTGATGCACTGGCCTATAGGATTGAATGTTGGTATTAATTTTTTGTACTGGTTTAGGATAACGACCCTGTAGCTAAAGACATCCATGTATAATCGTGCCCAAATGCCAAGGCGATAGCTGATTATAGCTGAATATACACTGAATCTCTAAATTTTGTGTGAAACTTACCTTCAAAAGCGGTGTTTTGACCATGTTCAGGGTTAAGTCGGGCTGTTTATCCAATTAAAAGCATGTTTGTAGCGTAGGTACTGTAGGTAGGTCAGAGAACACTAACAGAGTGATAAACGTAGGTGCACGTGTTTTATAACCGTTCCTGTGGTTGTTTAAGTTAACAACGTGTTTTGTTATGCTGTCTCAGTAAGTTTTGGTTAATTATAGTTTAAGACCGCTTGTTTTTAATTTTTTAGTGGGTGGCTAGTATAACCATCTACAAATATTCACTTCGACCAGTTTTTTTCAAAATATTTTATATATTTTTATTTATATCTCAAAACCTGCACAAAACTTGCACCATGTGTCTTTGGAGAAAAGAAGTTATATAATGACTAGATACTGTGATAAAAATTTTAGAACGAAAAGCGGCGAGACATACGAGGTATTCATATCTATAGGTAGCCTCCCATACATTTAAAACGGTTTTTCTCGATTTACTTCAAAACTATGAGCCCAATCAAAAAAGTCATTTCACCCATATGTGTTGGCAATAATAGAGAAATCGAATGGTACATTAAGTTTTGTGAAATGACTTCTAAATTTTTAATTATCTCCTAAACTATGTGTCCAAATAGCATACTCTAAAAAGTAAAATTTAACTTAATAAAACTGTCTTTATGATGAAGTAACTTTTGTTTGTAAGGATTAATATGCTATGTCTAAAAATAATGCTTATAAATCACTTCTTAATTTTCAACAAATCTTTGACATAAAATACCTTATTATGGCTTATGTATAAGAACTGAGGATATGCTATCGCTGACTTTTTTTAGATAAACTAAGAACCAATAATATTGTAGAAAATTGTATTTCCGTATTATCAACGATTACGCCAGAGCACGTGGTTAAAGCAATTCGGGGGGGCCTCGACTTCGAACTTATGTAATAAAAATCAATATTTAAGGTTTTATGAGAATTGTAGCCTAATCCTAAATAGCCTTTAGCCTCGAGAGTCTGGCTATAATATACAAATAGAATTTTTCGAATCCGACTGGTAGTTCCAGAGATTAGCGTGTTTAAACAAATAAAAAACTTTTCCGCTTTATTATATAACTATAGGCTAGCTATGCCCGTGGCTTCGCTCACGTGGACTACAGAATGTCCGCGCGAATCTTGCTCTCCCGCTCCCGGCTATTTTAAAGACAAAAATGCTTATTGTGGGTGTTCCTTAGAAGATAGATATATACTCTCCCTGACTTTTTTCTACAACTTTTAATGTCTACAATTGTTTAGTACATTCATTTGCCATATCTCTCATGGTTTACTCAGCGTAAACTATTTAAGCGCCCGAATTGATTCGCCATGATCAGTTTTTTTTTAGCCCAAGTTACTCCCTATAAATTCAGCTATCGACCCGTGGTGAAAGTTCCGTGAAAATCGGCCCAACTGTTTCGAAACAAGAAATTAGAAACAGTCACTTCAATTTTATTAATTGTATAGATTAGTGCTTGTCCAGTGGTTAAGAAAGGCGGATTTTCGAAATCTGCAGATTCAAGTTCCAATAAATATTTCGGAATTTGTGTATATTTAGGTTCTCATTTAAATTATATCTGGGCGAACGAGCGTTGCTCGGTGAATAAAAAAGAAACACCTATCTAGGTATACTTGGAATGTAGAACATTATCTAAATGCAAAGTTTAATCCAAATCGTTGGAGCAGTATCCGAGAAACCAATTACATATATATATATATATACACAAGAAT
This sequence comes from Saturnia japonica, assembly GCA_033032175.1. Taxonomy (NCBI): domain Eukaryota; kingdom Metazoa; phylum Arthropoda; class Insecta; order Lepidoptera; family Saturniidae; genus Saturnia; species Saturnia japonica. Next base: position 9,968,998 of record CM065331.1, read on the forward strand.
TGCTCACTTAATATAATAATATGCTATCGGCTTACGATGAAGGAAAATATTGAGGAAACATGAACGCCTAAGAAATGTTTTCCTTATAAGTACATTGTATGTGTACAAGTACGTTTGTTTTTATAATCGAACGTCAAAAATGTGTTTGTTTTATTAATTAGCTTAGTACTCAAAATTAACAAGTGGCTAATTGTGGTGGAATGAATACCAAATTTTCCGCATTTGTTGGTAAGAAGCGACTCCGCTTGGCTTCGTATACCAGACCAGCTTCTGGAAATAATAGCCTTTCGCTGTAAGCGCTACTGCTAGGTGCAGCAAGATAAATTCTAGCAAATCTTGACAACTGCGGGTACTGATTCAAATTAACTGACACAATGTAATAAACAAACGAACTGAGAAACAAACTGATACGCGCGATGACACTCGAACGCCCCTGAGTCATCCCGATCTCCGCTCACGTACGATAACACCCGAACGCGCCCGAATATTTCCGATCTCGTTCATCGCACCAATATTCAAATCAAACTGATCGCGTCATGTAACGCGATAAAGGGCCGAATATCCGGTAGCCGAATATCCGGTATCCGGATATCCGGCGCTCCGGCCTCGTAACTTGATGAATATCCGATAACCGGCCATACCACTATCTTTTTCATCTCTATTTTAAAATCTTTAGCAAATGGACCTGCGTATAGCAGAAAAATCGATCGCAAAGAATTTCTAAGGATTTGCTGGAAGGATTGAATAAGAAGTATTTTATTCATTTTCAAGGATGGCAGTGTTTGCTGTGAGATGACCTATCTGTGATCTGTATCTGTGATGAGCTATCTGTCTAAGACTTCGATAAATATTTTTCATTTGCCTGTGAAATAATTGCTACCCCTGCTCCCACTTATTTTAAAGACAAAAATAAAGTCCCGTCAAAATCGGTCGTCAGTAGCGTAGGTATATAAATACTTTCATATGCATTTAATAAAAAACTGATATTTTGACATTACAAACAGATAGTTTTATATTTCCAGGAGGATTACACGTTTTCTGATGTGGATTATATGGAGACATGGCGAGGGCTTGAAGACGTCGTCAAGCTTGGACTAGCAAAAAGTATAGGTGTGTCCAACTTCGACCAGGAACAACTGAAAAGGGTTCTGACGGAATGCAGTATAAAGCCAGCAGTCATTGAAATCGAGGTAAAAATAATAATACTGAATTTTTAATGTGAATAATAAAACATACGCTAAACTCAGTAGAAGGCCTGGCTCTCAAGTGCAGCTGCCTGAACACCAATATTGGTGTTTGGCGACAGATTTCCAACTTGAGGGTGGTAGCTAGCCAGGCGGCATTAGAAAGAATCCTAACAGCATGTTATGTGCGTATCGCGCAAAAAATACTGGATAGATTTTGATGAAATATTTTTTGTTTCAATCCTCGGATACTTGGTCGATAACTAAAAAAATATTTCTATATCTTCATAAACAATAATTACATTTAGATCACGCGAGCGGAGCCGCGGGTACAGATAGTAGTAGGATAATAGGGATAATAGGATTTTTATCAGCGAGAAAGTTGCCAGTATAAAAATTATAAATGAACAAAACACAATCAGTGTTGTCTATTGTTGCAATAAATCTTACCTGATTTGAAATGGTAACATACATAAAAATAGTATCACAAAAAGTCTAGACGGACTGGTTCTTAAGTGTGTAGGTGCAAGCACACCTAGGTGTAAGCACAGAGTGTAGGTGGTTGGCGACAGACTTTCCACGTGACGGGCAATCCGGCATAACTAACCAAGCGTGCATGTGCCTTCCATCCTCTAAATATATTTATAATTATTTATCATTCCAGCTACATCCTCAAAACATCCAGGAAGAGCTCGTATCGTACGCGCAATCTGAAGGTCTGGTGGTGATGGGATACTCACCATTCGGATCTTTGGTCCCCAGATATGGCATGATGTTCCCCGGGCCTAAGATCGACGATCCCACATTGTCTGCAATAGCCAAGAAATATGGGAAGACAACTCCTCAAGTAGTTTTAAGGTGGCTGGTGAGTAAACATATACTAGGGCGATCCGGGGCAGAAACTTGATAATGACGCCTCATATCCCCAGCTTTTGAGAATTTTTTTATAAAAAACTCACAAGTATAATAATGGGTGGTATTTTTTGTGATTGGGACAATAAAAACCCTTTAATAAATTTTCCACTCTTCTAACTTTTTCTTTTGTTTTACTTTATAATATGTGAAAAGTTTTTTTTTAAATATCAAAATGAACCCTTATGATATAGGTAAAAACCAACTGCTCGTTTTAAAATCAAATGACTTAATTGGTAGACGCTGAATACCAGGCGTTATGAATCAAGTTGTTCTTTTTTCAACCATATTTGGCGCCCCCAGAAACTTACAGTCTGGGAAGAGTGCTAATTTCGGGTCCGGGGAAAATTTCTAGCAATATAGCACCTTTTGAGCTGTCATTTAGCACCAACTCTTGGTATCGAATTTAAAGAAAAGAAAGCAAGAAAGGAAATACATTTATCGTCGTGATAATACGGCACACAGTTTTTATTAAAAAAAAAAAAAAAAAAAACATAACATAAAAGTTAAACGCTCACAATTAAAGATAAAAATTTAAATAAAAATATAATCAATCAACAAACTTTTAATATATTACGTATTATTATTATTATTAAGATGTTTCACATATGCCGGGCGCGCGGGCGTCCCGTAACGGCCAACTTTTTGACATAATTAATCTCATAATTTTCGATCAAAAATACAGCTAGTAAAATAAACAAACTTAATTTTGCAGGTCGAGAGAAAAATAGTACCGATTCCCAAGACCGTGAACCCGAGAAGACTACAAGAGAATATAAATATATTCGATTTTACACTGCAGAAAGATGAAATAGAAACAATAAGTCAGTTTGATGCTTCCACCCGATTCACATTACCGTCTTTCTGGCAAAACCATCTTTATTACCCGTTTGAAAAGATTCCTAATCCCATATCAGACCCGTTTCGTAGAACTTAATTGATAATTTGAAAAATATCTTTAGATTGTAGTTAAATTAATTTATGACTGACTATATATATTACTTTAATGTAATGTGTAACAGTTAATATGGTTACAAATAAATAAGAAATATTTAAAATTCAAATATTTATACAACTTCGAATAAAAAAACTACAAGAATACAACAGTTTTTAATTTCAGTTGAATAAATATAGGTTTAAATATATATTATTTTTATTTTATCAATACCATTACCAATATCTTAAAGAGGAAAGATTTCATTTTTTTTGTTTGTAATGGTAAAAATTAAAAGCTACTGGACCGATATTAAAAATTATTTCACCAATATAAAGCTACAGTATCAGATACAGCTGTTCGGGAGTGAAAAACCGTCGCACCCTGTTCAAGATTCCGAGTGTCCAAGATAAGGTGGATATGAGGTCGTTGCAAATATCCACACCTAGGATATTGAGGCTGTCACGCATTGCTAGCGAGACGCTCTGAAGAGTAGAGGGGGTAAAGCGGGGATTTTAGGTAGAAAGCGCGCACACTTAAGTTTTCTTGGCATTGAACTGAATTATGTTACGTGCTCCCCATTAGGGTTTGCATTAAATTAGACTCTGGGATGTTTCACCGCGGTGTGCTTAGTCGAAGACCGAAATTTTCTTTAAGCAAACGGCGAAACGGCGCATTTTCTTCTCCCTTGATGACAATAAGGCGAGTAGACCAACAGATCATCCAATTAACAGCTGTAAAGTGTGTACACAGCATCTTTTATATTACAAATTATTTAATTACAGCTATTAAATTTATTTATTAGATATAATTTTTTCAGTTCCTTAATGGAAGATCATACTGTATTATAAAAACTAGAAAGTATAGCAGAGAAGAATTACTTTTATACTGTTTTACTTGCCAAAACAAAAGTGCAAACATTATTTTCATAAATATGGCTTAATTATACATACCGATGGATGAGCTTGTAGAAAGACCTAAGTTCTAATAGCAGTATTTTATATAAACGAATTTATTAATAAGATAATTAGTGCTTATAACTTAATATAAGTCATTTAATAATGAGCTCAAATAAACATTTTTTTTCAGAAAAGCAAAACCCACTACAAAATACTCTGAAAAATTGCACTAAAAAATAATAATGTTATTTATTTATTTCAATTTGCTTTAAAACATCCTTCTTTTAACTCAATTCAATTTTTAACCCAATTCAATATTCTTGCGAACTATTTGTATGCCGCATATTTTATTAGGACAATAATAGACAATTATTATTCGATTTTTGGAGTCGGTACCAGCCAAGTTCTTAAGAAATTTGAAGAAACTTCCTAAAATTGACAAAGTATGTTTAAAGTTACGTTAATTCGATAAACCTAATAATTTTTTGAAGAACTCTACCTACTGTATAGTCCTTTAGGAAAATCTCAGCACTAGGGGGCTAGGGTTCGCGGAAATAAATTCCCCTGAAACCGGGCTGTCCGCGACCATTTAGGTTTCAAACTATAAGGATGAACTGGATGCCGATAGCGAGCAATGCGATGGTGAAAAGTAATGTTAGTATCATACTGAACAGTTTCTCGGAACACAATCCATTACACAAAAGGCAGAACATGCAAAAGGAGGCAAGAGAGGAACCTTTCACATTCGTGCTTTTTGTTGTTATAGAGTTCCGTTGTCTTCGCAGTCCTTAGTTAGGTATCTAGTCTTAAATTATCATAAATCTACCAATATATCAACCACTATACTTTTCCCATTCGATTTTCAAGAATTTTCAGGTAGGTGTATCTTCGAAATCCAAGATCAAATGCAATGAAATTAAAATGGGACCCACTTGAAAATATATAAACAAACACGCTAAAAGGTCTTGTAAATGCTCATAAAATTATTTTTCTATTCCTTAAGGACCGAGAAAGAATATTAGGTAGTAGATGTGAATATGTAAAATCTTAATCACTAATAAACTATAATATTTTAATTTATATAAGTATTTTTGAATTATTTTACCAGGTCAATAAATGGAGTTGGTACTAAACCAGGTCAATAAATGGACATGATCCAAACGTTTTTCATTACAGTAAATAGTTCATTAATTTTGAATTTGATTTTTTATTACCACCTAAATCATTTGAATTAACACAACTGCTTGTACCACGGACACTGCAACGTGTTTGAAATGTCAGGAAATGAAAAAAAAAAAAATTAAAATTTAAGCGATGAATCCGTTTATAGTTCTTTAATAATTCTAACAACCGCGAAAATATAAGAATTTATTACCTTATTTAATTTTTTAGCGGCCCGCTACACCATGTCTAACACGCGTTTGTGACCCCTACAAAAAAAAAGGCGGAGTACCACTAGTCTAGATGGTGCTCTTTCGCAAGGTATATAAAAATCACATAACCGGGTCTGTATTCACAAGCATTAATATGTATTGCAGAAGCGTCACAAAAGCTTTATGTGGTAGTGTAGGCTATAGGTAGGTAGCCATATACAAACTCTAAACTAGGTAACGCAGACCTGAGGACAGGACTCTTGAAGACTGAGGTGATATGACTCTATTGATAATCGTACACTGGGATAGAAAGTGATGGGACGGAGGAGACGGGAGAGCTTCTGAATTATAACTTTGCACAGGATTAACACACAAGTGAAAAAAACGCATTCTACGTAATAATTAAAATTTATTTTTTTCTTTTGTTATTAAATTGATTACAAATATTTCCATCTTAAAACTATTTGGTTAAGCGAATAAAATTGTAGAAAAATATATCTTAAGTCTAACATATATGGCACCTTTATTATCTGAGGTAGTTGATATTTCTAACAAAACTTATTTAAATGAGACTCGACAGAGCCGCAGTAGAAATGCAAAACAGGCCGTATGGTTTAACTGTATGTACTTCTGCTAAATATATCTTAAGTCTAACATATATGACACCTTTATTATCTGAGGTAGTTGATAGTTCTAACAAAACTTATTTAAATGAGACTCGACAGAGCCGCAGTAGAAATGCAAAACAGGCCGTATGGTTTAACTGTATGTACTTCTGCTAAATATATCTTAAGTCTAACATATATGACACCTTTATTATCTGAGGTAGTTGATAGTTCTAACAAAACTTATTTAAATGAGACTCGACAGAGCCGCAGTAGACCCGATTGAACATAACGTTGTCGTGCTGAGAAATAGTACAGTAAATGTTGTTTGAAATGCAAAACAAGCCGTATGGTTTAACTGTATATGTACTTCTGCTAAATATATCTTAAGTCTAACATATATGGCACCTTTATTATCTGAGGTAGTTGATAGTTCCAACAAAACTTATTTAAATGAGACTCAACAGAGCCGCAGTAGACTCGATTGAACATAACGTTGTCGTGCTGAGAAATAGTACAGTAAGTGTTGTTTGAAATGCAAAACATGCCGTATGGTTTAACTATACTTCTCACCAGAATGTTTATTTGTATGTCTCATATAAGTTTCATTTCAAAGACAACGGGAACAAAGTCGCGGACAAAACTAGTTTTCATGATATATGTAATTGAGTGTACTTGTTGTTATCACGACACAATATAACATACTCAATAATAATCTTAACAAATAATGAGATTTATTAAGCATCGGTTTATCTTTGCAATACGTTTATATGTGTCTTTGGAATAGGTATAATATAAGCTTACATATTATTATAAATGAAAATAAATAACGACAAGTCAGAAATATGTTTTATTCGGTTACTCGAGATCCCGAAGCAAGCATATTATGCATATCTGATAATATGCATCGGTGAATCAGTAATATTCAATATCAACATTCGATACATCGCATATATTTTGTAAATTAAATGATAATATATTATATGTATCATATGTATGAATGTATATATATTTACTCGATATATCGGATCAGATCATTATTCTGCATTTATAAACGTGTAACAAACATACAAAAAAAGGAACTCTGGGTTTGAAAATAAATTACCACAATTTGGTATCGTTGTTAAAGTGTTAATCTATTCATCTGTTAATTTGATAAACGTCATTCAAAAGTTATCTCTATCGAAAGTTCTCATGCAGCTAAAACACCGGTTATTATTAATTTTTTTTCGAACTGACTATACTTTTAAAGGACCCTGGAACCATTAGACGTTTTCACAGCTTCACCGGCCGTGGATTTGTATTAAACATTTAAACCCAATAAGTTGTTTGTACATAGAATGCGCTTGGCGGCCGAACAACAAACCTGAATACAGTGGATTTCGGTTATAACGACGATGAAGTGACCACTACAATTCCGTTATTATATTCAGAAGTCACTAAAAAAATGAAGATTATATGAATGGACCTTTGTGTTTTCTTGTTTAGGTAGTTCAATGTAAATATGTCGTAATAGTGATTTTAATACAAAAAACTCGTTCACTTTTCTTACAATACTAAGAATCCCTAAATTACGAAATATCGCAAACGTATAATAGAATCACATAGAACACAATAAAAACTTAACTATAAGAAAATATAAAAAGTTATGGTAACTAGTGAAAGTGATATAGAGTAGAGGTTGATTTGGTTCTTCAGCCTGTAGGCGTATCTAGGCCTAGATACAATGCGAGCGCTCGACGTCACAGCGGCTACGCGAGGGGGCGGTGGGAGAGGGGGGAGTGCTCACAACAGTCTCGCCCGCATCAGCGCAGTTTCCTTATCCTGCACAACAACACAACTCTTCAAACAATTATTATGCAATACACTAACACGAGACAACACCGGCGTAGGAAAATGTTCATTTGTTTTGAGATGTGGTTTATTTTTTATTTACAGGTTTGTTTTACTCGCAGACACCACGGGGTCAACGTCCCTTAGCAACTACTAAGGGCATAGACTGTCCGATCTCGTGACATGACGCGACGTGTCAAGGTGTCTCCGTGCGTCTCTCATGACGATCCAGACGGACATGAACAATCGCTGTGCATTCACTAGAGAAGCAGTTACTAACTAAAACTTGTATCATATTCTCAAACGAGCGAACTCATAGAGTTCCGGCGGCGCGGCGCTACGCTGCGTATATTACAAAATGAGCGAGATATGTATGTTGCGATGTCTCTATAGTAACTCTCAGCTTTTAGTTTAATAAATAATTCAATATGTATCCAAAGTATTCTTTTATAACATGTAAAACAAACTTAATATCTGTAGCAACATCTCTCGCCACAACTGACGCACCCTACATAGCGACACACCAGCGACATCTATCGAGCCATATATGAGTCATCCTACATCGCGCTATAGAAATTAACTCAACAATTGAGTATATATACAAGAACCCGACTACAACCGTTGGGCAGCTGCCCGCCAGGCATACCGTCCGTCTGGTCGGAGGGTCCTCCCCTTTCTATGGTGGATGAGGAACTCTACTCTCTGTTCCTCGCTTCTGCTAGTATATCGGAATTCAGAATTTGGATACATTATGACTTTATTTATCAGAAGATGACCCACTGCGCGCTGCGTTGGCATGTATGTGTGCACACTACAGAGAGCTGAGATTTACGGCAGGAACTTGAGCCGCCATGTTGTGATTTTTATTTTATTGTATTTGTAACAAGATTGGTGACATTTTGAGTTATATAGTTTGGTTATTATGCACAAGTGAGGTCGATTATAAATAATAACAACTAGAAAAATGAATTTAAGTTGCCAGAAAAACAAACAAAACAGTTTTAACTAGAGAGCCACCATCTTGTTGCTGCATTGTTTATTTAAACAAAATTAGAACAGTATCCTATCCACGTAACCTTGACATGATTGTGTAAAAACACTCGTTGCCATTAAATAAGAAGATGCAGAAAAACATAAAGAGCTTTTCTTGTTGTGTAATTGCAAACCACTATTTGAGGTTTAGCATTTTCTGTTACTCGGTTTTCAGTTTTTCTGTACGGAACGGCGCTTCTAGTGTGACACTGGACATGACACGAACGCCAATTCTCACTGTAAATATTAACTGCGCCCCACGGTTTCGTCCGTGTTAATTTTATACGACAAACATTGCCAACGCATCCGTGTATACAATTGTTTATACTTTGTGTATAACTATCGACATTTTTATGAGGAATAAATTAATTTTTCTAATCGAATATGCAATTTCGAAAAGGGCAAAACTCATCGCATATTTTGACAAATTTATTTTTTAATTTAAATGTAATCTAAATTGTTCCCTGCTTCTATTATGTTCGAAAAGGGTAGAACTCAACGATTTTAGGAGATGTGCCCTTTTCGAAATTATTACATTAAACATAAAATCGATATCCACCAAAATGTTTTTGGCTCTTTTGATTTAATACATTAAAATATTGTATCATCCATCAGTCATTGGGCTGTCAGTTGCTTGTAAACACATGCCGTTGCGCTTCCTTAATGAGTTTTTCTAATTCCGACGATGAAATTACGAAAAAAAAAGAAAAGGGGTGTAAGAAATACTAAGAAATATAAACATGTTGTCATAAAAACCGCAAAAATAAAAGGTTTGCCTCATTTAAAACACAAAGAGAGACAAGCACCAGGACGACGAATAGGAGAGAATTGCCGGTAAGTGTCATAATGATACATAGTACAAGAGATTATTGCAAATATTTTGTTGAAATTATTTTGTACAAGGACAAGCTTTGAAAGGCCCCAACAAAGTATCGACTTTCTTAAACGATTACATCAATAAGTTTGTCTGTTACAGCTTAAGGTAGGTTAAGTAGGTGATTTGAATTGTGGACTTCCGGAATAGCGTCAGTCACCTTCACTAAACGAGCACTCACTTTTTTACTTAATATTGTTTCTTTTTTTGTATCTTCTACTTTAAATTGACCGGAGCACTCGCGAGGCCATTGATTCTTCGATAGATTTTAACAGCCGTCAAGTCTATGGTGATTTTTCCTCGCGTTATTTGTTTGATAAGTATTAGGTATGTTTAAATTTTAGATACCTTAAACAAATGAAGGTTTTGCAAAATGTGTATGGTTTTTTTTCTTTAAATTTCGTGTTCTTAATACCGTAAATTTCGAAAAGGGCATATCTCATAAACATACAATATCTAAATATATATACAAAATACCATTTAACATAAAAATCCTGTAATTTTCCATTGCTAATTGAACCCAAATGGTAACAAATTTTATAATTCTTACACTACCTTAGAAAATAATTAGTATTTATCATTTTCTGAACATTTTCAGATATGTGCACTTTTCGAAATTGCTTATTCAATTATAATATAGCGTATGTTACTCGCTGATACTGTAGCTTTATATTGGTGAAAGAATTTTTAAATCGGTCCTGTAGTTTTTGAGTTTATCCATTACGAACAAACAAAAATAAAATCTTACCTCTTTATAATATTGGTCTAGATCTCTATATGGTATAGATTTATATTTACAAACATGTATTATAGTTAGGTAGTCTTGCACAACTGTGCAACCAACTGGTTAAAAGCTAAAAATCCGTTACGTTATGAGTAATTGTTGGAAATGTAATTTCATTTAGCTCACTCGCTAAATTATTTAACGATTACGAGAGCGGGGAATGAGTTGCGGGACGTACATGGAGGGGTGCACTGGCGCACGCGCACGCGCACGCGACTGCGGGACGCAGCTTTCTCCGACACTCCATTCTACCACTCTAGTGAGAGCGCTCACGTACGTATTTGCTGCAAGTCATGGAATATTACATATTGAGAATTGTTAAGTTGTTATCCAGTTGGTGTTACTTTTGATTTTTAACTTTGAGTTTTTGCTGAACTGTTGCGGTGCAAGTGCCAGGGAAGGTGTGCTATCCTATGCGATTTGAGGCTGTTACACTCACTTACACACAGTTTACTCTACCCACATACTGCACAGCTCACACAGTCCAGGTCGACGGGATTGCGGCCAGAGGTGCCGCCCGCGCCTAAGGAAGGTAAGTCCCATTTTGTTGTTATGCTTAGATACATAGTTTCCTAGTATTATCGTACTGCGTAACGCAGTTTTCTATGTTCGAATGACCACGACACGCAAATAGTTTGAATATATTAGGGCCCAGCACGTTAGGCGTTTGCCGTCGGGAACATTCGCGAACAGTAATGTATAAAAAAAAAACACTCACGTCTCCGTCGCAATACTCAATAAGAATATTGTACGCCTTCTTATATATTTCTACTTCTTCGTGGCTCTGCAGCTCTTCGAGCTTGTCGAGTCCGCCGCACTCCGCGATGCTGTCAGCCAGTTGTTCGGCGTTCTCTCCGGCCTCCTCCAGTATGTTGTACAAACTCTCCAACACATTCTGTAGGATATATATATATATATATATTAAATCTTGTCACCGTAGGATTAGGTTAGATCTCGTCTCACGTCTCACGGCAACATCTCAGCAAAACCCTGGTCTTTGTGTGCAGTACCGGCAACCGGACCCATTCTCCTGGTTGCTTACTCTCGACATTCAATTCATCCGCCGCGACATACAGAGTGAGATTGGAATGTGTCCGGCTCCGGGTGACTAATGGGCGTATAACTAATACAAAATTAATATTGCTTGTGTCTTCATTTAGTTTCCAGTTGCTAACAACGAACACAAGCAGTGTCTACATCTGCTCCGGGAGTGCTTGTATCCGACACAAAACACAAAGTATTTGCGCAGCGCCTTGCATTGATTATGTAACATACTATTTCTTTTATTTGTATTATACAGGGCGTAACATTTAAATGTCAGTGAAGGGAACCTTAAAACTATAAGAAATACAGAAAAATGTTCTAAAGAACCATGACATCGATTTTAAATATAAGAAAAACTGTATTCATAGATTTAAAAAAAACGTATACACGAGTCAGGAATCAAACTTAATCATTTTTAGAAGAAAAAAAAATTATACTATTTTATTACTAGTTCGGACAATAATTGATAGTCAATCCGCTTCAAAATAAAAACGCAGTTCAATCTTCAGGGCAGGGCAGCTGGAGGCGAGGCAGAAACTTTTTCTTATGGCGGCTACGACATGTGGTAACAATATCGGTCAAGTTCTATAGCAGAGTGGTGAAGTTCTAAAATGGAATGACGGCGAGTCGTTTTTTTTTCTGTCTGACCTTGCTGTTAGCCTTAGGGGCCCTATCCAAAAACAGAGCCGCTGCGGCTTTTACAGCTTTACCGGGCTTGGGGGCGAGCGCTTAGGGCACTCAGCCGCGAACCTCCTCGCGGACCTCGGCTTGGGCTATTGCCGCGGGAGAGGGAGGTCGCGGCGGTGGGTGTGCGGAAACGGCGAGTCGCCAATCGGCTCGCTTTATATACAGTTCCTACACAGTATTTACTGTCCTACCTCCAAAAGTGTTCTTATTTATTTTCATATACCTTAAATTATTTAACATTTCAGAAACCGTTAAAACCGTTATTTTTTCTTTACAATTCTATACTGTGCAAAGTCGCGCGCCACTAACTATTTGCAAGTACAACTCTGCAGGGGTCCCGTTGGCACAGCGACTTTCCAAGGCAACTTGCCTATTCTTATGTCTAGGAAAATGAAACACACTAAGCAAATGATATTGTTATACAATTTATTCACTATGTATTGAGTCGCGCGCCACGTACTATTTGTGAGTACAACTCTGCAGTGGTCCTGTTTGCTTTGGTCGTGCACAGTAAAGCTTGTAAGAAAAAAAAATGTTGCTAGGGCACCCTGTGTCTAAAATTAAAAGTAAATGATGAATTTAATTATTTTGTTTTTGAATATTCACAATAACATCCATTTTCTTGAAAAATTTATGAATGCAGTTTTTCGTATCTTTAAAATAGATAATGGTTTTTAGAACACATTTCTCTATCTCCTATAAGTAGTTTCAGAGTTTCCTTCACTGACCCATTTAAATGCAACTCCATGTATAATGTTGAGGAAAACACAAAAACCAAATACATACCACGTATAGAAAGGAGTTTATGAAACTTGTTAGTAGAATAGCGGCCACACTGTTCCGTAGTTTAACAAGTATTGGGCGCTAAAGAGTGTATGCTGTTTGTAAACCTATCGTGTACTTATTACAAATAAACTCTTACATCTCAATACGCGGCATTGTAATCACTCACGGACACACCAGTATCATCACAATGTGTATCCAAATACATACCACGTATAGAAAGGAGTTTATGAAATTTGTTAGTAGAATAGCGGCCACACTGTTCCGTAGTTTAACAAGTATTGGGCGCTAAAGAGTGTATGCTGTTTGTAAACCTATCGTGTACTTATTACAAATAAACTCTTACATCTCAATACGCGGCATTGTAATCACTCACGGACACACCAGTATCATCACAATGTGTATCCAAATACATACCACGTATAGAAAGGAGTTTATGAAATTTGTTAATAGAATAGCGGCCACACTGTTCCGTAGTTTAACAAGTATTGGGCGCTAAAGAGTGTATGCTGTTTGTAAACCTATCGTGTACTTATTACAAATAAACTCTTACATCTCAATACGCGGCATTGTAATCACTCACGGACACACCAGTATCATCACAATGTGTATCCAAATACATACCACGTATAGAAAGGAGTTTATGAAATTTGTTAGTAGAATAGCGGCCACACTGTTCCGTAGTTTAACAAGTATTGGGCGCTAAAGAGTGTATGCTGTTTGTAAACCTATCGTGTACTTATTACAAATAAACTCTTACATCTCAATACGCGGCATTGTAATCACTCACGGACACACCAGTATCATCACAATGTGTATCCAAATACATACCACGTATAGAAAGGAGTTTATGAAATTTGTTAGTAGAATAGCGGCCACACTGTTCCGTAGTTTAACAAGTATTGGACGCTAAAGAGTGTATGCTGTTTGTAAACCTATCGTGTACTTATTACAAATAAACTCTTATATCTCAATACGCGGCATTGTAATCACTCACGGACACACCAGTATCATCACAATGTGTATCCAAATACATACCACGTATAGAAAGGAGTTTATGAAATTTGTTAGTAGAATAGCGGCCACACTGTTCCGTAGTTTAACAAGTATTGGACGCTAAAGAGTGTATGCTGTTTGTAAACCTATCATGTACTTATTACAAATAAACTCTTATATCTCAATACGCGGCATTGTAATCACTCACGGACACACCAGTATCATCACAATGTGTATCCAAATACATACCACGTATAGAAAGGAGTTTATCAAATTTGTTAATAGAATAGCGGCCACATTGTTCCGTAGTTTAACAAGTATTGGGCGCTAAAGAGTGTATGCTGTTTGTAAACCTATCGTATACTTATTACAAATAAACTCTTATATCTCAATACGCGGCATTGTAATCACTCACGGACACACCAGTATCATCACAATGTGTATCCAAATACATACCACGTATAGAAAGGAGTTTATGAAATTTGTTAGTAGAATAGCGGCCACACTGTTCCGTAGTTTAACAAGTATTGGGCGCTAAAGAGTGTATGCTGTTTGTAAACCTATCGTGTACTTATTACAAATAAACTCTTACATCTCAATACGCGGCATTGTAATCACTCACGGACACACCAGTATCATCACAATGTGTATCCAAATACATACCACGTATAGAAAGGAGTTTATGAAATTTGTTAGTAGAATAGCGGCCACACTGTTCCGTAGTTTAACAAGTATTGGGCGCTAAAGAGTGTATGCTGTTTGTAAACCTATCGTGTACTTATTACAAATAAACTCTTACATCTCAATACGCGGCATTGTAATCACTCACGGACACACCAGTATCATCACAATGTGTATCCAAATACATACCACGTATAGAAAGGAGTTTATGAAATTTGTTAGTAGAATAGCGGCCACACTGTTCCGTAGTTTAACAAGTATTGGGGGGGGGGGGTTTTTTTTTTTTTTTTTTTTACATCTCAATACGCGGCATTGTAATCACTCACGGACACACCAGTATCATCACAATGTGTATCCAAATACATACCACGTATAGAAAGGAGTTTATGAAATTTGTTAGTAGAATAGCGGCCACACTGTTCCGTAGTTTAACAAGTATTGGGCGCTAAAGAGTGTATGCTGTTTGTAAACCTATCGTGTACTTATTACAAATAAACTCTTACATCTCAATACGCGGCATT